>OY998150.1:12306309-13022895 GCA_963921925.1 Sphagnum tenellum
CAATAATTCATCATTATTTATATCCATGTTAATTTAATTTTAATTAATATAAATATTACGGACATGAACATGCACATATATGTTAATTTGCTTTTTCATATTTATGTTGGTGGGTAAGGAAAACGGTTGAAATAGTTATGAGGATAAAAGATGATTATTAGGAAAGAAATGATATAATTATAAGGATAAGATATAGTTATTAGGGAATGAAGTAGATAAGCTTGGAAATGAGGTAGTTATATTTTTAAAAAAAATGGTGTAAATGCTCAATAAATCAATATTTTTAACTATGAGAATAACCCACTATCAAACATGAAAACAATTTCTCTTAATGGAAGGTTAAAATTTGAGTCGTTCGATTTTAGAGCATCAATGAATGGTTAACAACAAAATGTTATTTGCTAATGAACGATTCTCTAAACTTTTGAAGTGTTCACTCACCCCCGGAGTGTTTGGTGATGAGTGTTTCTATTCTAGTAGTCTAGATGTCACTCACACATTAGGTCAAGTTGGAGCCAAATTTTTTTAAATTCAAATCCTACACCACCAATGGGATCTCTTTTGTCTCTTCCCAATAAATTCTTAGCAAAAGTTCAAATTTCATGGGTACACTTTTTCTTGGGGGCTATATAAAATAATAATAATAATAATAATAAAATAAAAAATAAAAAATGAATAAATAATTAAATATGAGAGGGATACTTTTTGGAAGAAGTGTTTTGTGTCCTTCATTTGACCTTTGACTAGCATAGACATTGTCAAATGGAACACCCAATATTCCTAATCTAGTAGCCCTAGTTGATTCAAATGCTCATTCACACACTCAATGGGAAGGAAAGCCTTCCCTACCAATGCATGGATTGCTACTACAAGTTAACTAACTTGTTGTACATTCTGACAAAACTTTCATTGCAAAAGAGAATATTAACATGGGAAGGAAGGAAAAAAAGAGAAAGAGGAAAAGACATCAAAAAGCTCTTGGAGAAATTTCCTCATGTATTTGAAAGGCACCTTATATCCATGAATATGGATCTTGGAGAAAAGAGCATGGATTTTATGCCTATTCCTTCAAGAAATAAAAGGGATGTTAATAGTTATGCCTACTTTATAGGTGTAAGATCTCTTTGCACTTTTATTATGCCTATTCCTTAAGAATTAAAGGGATGTTAATACTTGTACCTACGTATAGGTGTAAAATCTCTTGCACTTTTATATTATGCCTATTCCTTAAGGATTAAAGGGTTGTGAATAGTTGTGCCTACTTATAGGTGTAAAATCTCTTGCCATTCTATTATGCCTATTCCTTAAGAATGAAAGGGATGTTAATAGTTATGCCTACTTGTAGGTGTAATATCCTTTGCACTTGTAAGAAGTAAATATATAAATCATCTCATCCTATATGCCTTGTGATCTACTTATGTTTAGGTTCATTTTAATCTTTACCTTGTGGTATACAATGGGTAAAGTCTATGAGTGCGTGACATTCCCAAAATGTAAGGTGGACTTGACTAAAGTTGTATCCTACGCCCCTTAGGCCTTTTCATTTTGCGAATATCCCCATCCTAGGGCATTACCTTATACATAGTAATTCATATATCAATTCTAATTGAATGCTTGCTAACCCATAGCTTAAATTGAATTCCACATGTTTTAGTACAAGAAATAAACCTCATTTTTTGGGACAATCTCAAATCCACACCATCTAACCCCCATAAAAAATTGAATTTCTTTTAGTGAAATAAGAATTTAGGAGAATTTTTCTGAAAAAGAAGAAAAACTGGTTAAACATAAATTTAAAAAAATTTCACTCTTCCACTAATTTCCCATTTTTTCAGTTAAAAGAAAACGGAAAAAAATTGTTGGAAAAAATAATAATGACTCATGAGTAATGTTATATAGCTTTACTCTTTGATTAAAATTGGGGCATGCCTTGTTCACCCTTGATCCAAATTGAACATACACACCACACAAGCCCTAAATAAAACAATCGTTAGTCTAACTTGTATATATCTAGTATATGGTATCATCATCTACTATAAAATAATTCCTTGCCCATAGTGCAAAAATAAAGGCTTAGTATTTTGCAATGTTTACATATATGTGGATGTGTACATGGGGTCAACAAACCAACCACTTAGAACATTTATAAAAAAAAAAAAAGAGGAACAATGGAAGAAGAATGTATGTACTAATAGCCGGCAAGGAAACAATCTCTGACTCGGAGAGTAAGGGGGAAGCTTACATAATAATAATATATGTGTTATATGGACAATTTGTTCGAACCTTTTGATGGGAAAAGTTTGGTATCGGTTGAAGAGAACTTTTAAAAGTATGATATAAAACTAAGTGACAAGTAGTACCGAATCTAATTTTGTACTAGAGTTGTGGTGCAAGAACACGAGTAGTAATTACTAAAGTGATTTTGAAGGAAAGAAAGAAAGTTTAGCTCTTGTGTGACTCGAAGAACTCATCATCTAGGACCAAAACTGACATGCAAAAGATACTATGATGAATCATGGCTTGGGAACTCATGGAGGGGACCCCGCCTTCTCTTTGCCTTCAAGAGTCTCTAGAGAACTTTTAAAGACTTTTTATGCTTTTTTTGAGCTTTTGAGTCTATCCATTTGTCTCCGAATGAGGACAAAAGGTAGTACAATTTTCTTTTACATGACAGCTTTGGTTGCACAAGTACCACCACCACCCCCCCCCCCTCACCCCCTTACAAGTCATACAAGCTTTTGTCACTCCCAATGAAGTAGGTTTCAAACCCAACAAATGGCCCCCCCTCCCCATTTGAATTTGGATTGCTTGCTCCCAACAACACCAATAACAACAACAACAACAACCATTTCAAATTCAAAGTGGTGAAGGTTTAGTTTAGGGTTTGTACTTTTTGGTACTAATATCACACCTCTTATGGGCCAGAGTGAACCAGCACCCACCATTGCCACAAATAATAAGGATTGGATTGGTAAGAGGGTCGAGGAAACGAGTATTTTGTTGGGGTTCCAGTTCCCCTAGTGTAGCCTTAACCATGGTGGTTATTCCCAATTCCTTTTGTTAGTCTCTATTTACTAAGAGCATCCCCACCAGTGCTTGGTATCTGAGACCCTGCAAAAATATTCTCACATCCAAGTTAACTACTAATAGCAAACCACCTGAACCAATCACTATGATTGGCCAATCAAAAACAGGGACCAGCACAGTCAGATCATATTTATTACACTCTTCTCTAGCATGCGCACAGCTTGCATGCGCTTTTTTATTCGCCTCAGCAGCAAAGTGTGAGCAAATTTGGAGCAGAAAAACCAATTTCCTGAGCTAAACTAGCATAAGTTGACTTTTCTTCATCTCATTATAATGTCCAGGGGCACATACCAAGCACTGGTGGGGATGCTCTAACACTCGGATGATAGTTAGTACAAGGTGGCAAACAAGTAAAAACAGCACTTCCCTATGTATAAACCATTCAAGGTACTTACCGAGTAGTACTCGTGTATAATTTTCCTACTTATATATATATATATATATATGCAACAAAACCTACTTCTTTACATAATGGGTTACCAAGGTCAAAGCCTATATTTTCCGTGAGGTGGGGTTTTATCCACACAATTGAATCAAAATGGACATCTTCTGGGGGGTGCATTAGTGTGGGGGGTGCAGATTGGGTGCTAGCTCCTATTTTGTGACCTAGCACTCACTAATTCACCGTCCATTGGAAAAACCCATGATGACTCAGTTGTAGTTGGCCGTGGATGACTCAGTTGTGGTGGACTTCACGTTCCATTCCCTTTTGAATTTGCCTATATAAACCCTCCTATTTCCTCCTCATACCGCCCAAGTACCTTACCAATGGCAAGTGGGTATATCAAACCGAAGTAAGTGACTACTACGATCATGTAGGTGTGTAATGCACTTGGCGACTACTAAGAAGGTAGATGCACGTGTATGATTGATAATACATAGTTAACTACTATGGTTAAACTACTACTATGGGACAAGAATGTGATGAAAAAGTGTCTTCCAATCCTCATGTCATCCATATTGCATGGTGCAACATGGATGATAAGTAGCGTTTCCACTTGCCAATCTTACCACCACCTATCCCGGGGGGCTAAGTAAGTATTGTATTTGATGTTTGTTTGGTGGAAAGGTAGTAGAATGAAGATAGAGAGGGCCTTGTGCCACCAAATGTCTTTGTTTGGAACAAAAATTAAATTCCATTAGTCGAGGTTAGTACAAAATGACACACACAAAAACACACACACACACACACACACACTCTCTCTCTCTCTCTCTCTAGGGGGCTTGTTGCCCGCCACCCCATATAGAATGTCCCTACATGCAAAATCATTTGACATAATCCAACATATGGTTTTTTGCAATCACAACAAACACAAGTAAAAACCTAAGTAAGTAATTAAGCGTTCCATTGTAACTAATTGAGCATATTTTCTTGTTTATAATTTTTTCTAATTTTTTAATTTAATTTAATTTAATTTGAATTTATTATTATTATTTTAATTGATTAATTGATTAATCAAATTTTTGAGGTGACGTCTATATATTACATGGAGAAGATCTAGACATGGTATTGTAATAATGTTTTTGGTCTTTTTTAACAAACTTGTGTTGGGATTTGCAACGGTTGACAAGTTTTGGCTCCTCAACAAATAAGCTTCTAGTTTTTGGGTGCTTTCCATACAATAGCATTCTTGCTTCATTCTTTGTTTCAATCTTCTTGCTATTAATTTATATATTTATATATTTTTATTTTTATTTTTAAAAAATAAAAGAAAAAAAAACTCAGGTCCCTCCCTTCAAGAATCTACATACATAAATACATTAAATAAATAAATAAATAAATAATAGTCATACATTTTTAGATTCTGAGACAATTATTGTTGTTTGTTGGGGCATCAATTGTAGTAGGTATGATAATGGAGTTTTGGTAGGTAGTGCTCATTTTTTCAATTTGTGCTTTGAACACTAATGGAGTCGGTTCCGTTCTCCTTGCCTTCATCAAAGGTTCATCCAATAAATTTTTTATAATTTTTTTTTCATCACAAATTTCTTGGGCCTTTTTTCTCGTGTTGTATTACCCCCCCCCCCCCCCCCCAATCGAACATCCCCCGGGTAACCAAACATCCCTAAGATCAATTCAATTTCTTTTTCCTAGAAAACCTCATTTTGTGACCCCCTTATTGGGCGTTACTAGTTATTAACAATGTTGGGTGAGTGGGTCGGTGGGTGGGTAGGTGGGTAACCTGACAAAATAAAACAAAAGCCATATATATATATATATATATATATATATTCCTTTGGAAGGTATGTCCCAATTAGGTTTGTCAAAGTTTCAAAAGATCCGGACTTTTCCGATTAAGGCCGACCAATCCTTCAAGGGTTAGCACATTTGGGTAGACAATATGTGATAATCATCAATATTTTTATAGTGTGTGGCAAGAGGCTTTTCTACGCGTATCTTGTTCTAATGTTCTAGAGGCGTTAAGGAATATAATATTTTTTGCTATCGTCCAAACTTAGGGAATTTCCATTGATACCATTTGACAAGCATAAGTAAGTGCATGTCATCCAAGACTTCCGGGGCGGGGAGGGCATGTGACAAGGAGTGTCAAACACAAGGGTGGAGAAAGTTGAACTATAACATTTGAGAGAGAAAGTGTTCACAAAAAGTTTGCAAGTCTTTTTGGGGGCCAACAACTTCCAAAGAATTAATTAGTTGGAGACCGTCAACATGGTACCCCAACATGTACCAAATCCACCATGTAATTCCAAAAGTTGAATTTAAAGGGGAAAACAAAAAATAAAAAATAAAAAAATGTAAATGGATCATGAACAAAAGAACAATGTTGTATATAATAATATGATCTCTTGTCATGAATTTGGAATACATGAAACCAATGTATTCGGGGACAACCAACATCCCAAAAGGTAAGGTGTTGTGTGGGACATCATCCCAAGATGCACTCAACCCTTTTAACACGGTGTGTCCCCCACTCTTTGAATAAAGCTTTGCTTTTGACTCGAAAGGAATCAAAGGTATAAAATGTGACCAAACCAACCAAAACCCGTTTCACAAAATCAAACACAAGTTTTTGTCCATCAAGATTGAGGTGAAATTGTCGTTAATCCACACAAAAGTTTGAAGTTTTTGGAAGAAAAGAAGGAAAAACCTTCAAATGTATAAAAATGTGACCGAACCCACCATAACCCATTCCACAAAATCAAACACAAATTTTTGTCCATCAAGATTGAGGTGAAATTGTGGGTAATCCACACAAAAGTTTGAAGGTTTTGGAAGAAAAGAAGGAAAAACCTTCAAATGTATAAAAATGTGACCGAACCCACCATAACCCATTCCACAAAATCAAACACAAATTTTTGTCCATCAAGATTGAGGTGAAATTGTGGTTAATCCACACAAAAGTTTGACGTTTTTGGAAGAAAAGAAGGAAAAACCTTCAAATGTATAAAAATGCAACCAAACCAACCATAACCCATTCCACAAAATCAAACACAAGATTTTTGTCCATCAAGATTGAGGTGAAATTGTGGTTAATCCACACAAAAGTTTGAAGTTTTTGGAAGAAAAGAAGGAAAAACCTTCAAATGTATAAAAATGTGACCAAACCAACCATAACCCATTCCACAAAATCAAACACAAATTTTTGTCCATCAAGATTGAGGTGAAATTGTCGTTAATCCACACAAAAGTTTGAAGTTTTTGGAAGAAAAGAAGGAAAAACCTTCAAATGTATAAAAATGTGACCGAACCCACCATAACCCATTCCACAAAATCAAACACAAATTTTTGTCCATCAAGATTGAGGTGAAATTGTGGTTAATCCACACAAAAGTTTGAAGTTTTTGGAAGAAAAGAAGGAAAAACCTTCAAATGTATAATATGCGACCAAACCCACCAAAACCCATTTCACAAAATCAAACACAAGTTTTTGTCCATCAAGATTGAGGTGAAATCTTTACTTGGGAAATATGAATTGAAAGGCAAATCTTGGAAGCTAGATATGAAACTAGCCTTAACAAACTTGCAAACTTATCACCTAGACTAATATTGGCTTCAATTACATGAATACATCAATCTTCACCACACTTTCCCCATGCTCTAGTTGACACTCTGAAATTTTATACCATTGGATTATTTTCTCATTTTTCTCCAATTACAAAACTAGGTTCCATGGGAAGTATTTGGATTGGAGAAAGGATTTACATTCAACTTTAATATGGAGAATTTTTTGTCAAAGAGGTCCCAAATTCCAATTCACATGTATGACAACTTTTCACCACATTTTCAACGCACCACATGTCATGAAGATGTAGGTGGAAAATTAGATGCCTTCTTATGCATCATATAATATTTCTTGCCTTGTGATTTTTTTACTTGGATCTCCAATGCTATGGATTGCTTATGAAGTGCCTCTTTCATTAATTATGTTAGCTTGGTGCATTGTGCTTAGTGTGGACAAAGATGGCTACTCCCTTTGACCCTACTATCTTGTTCAAAGGAATCCACTTAAGAAATTAATGTCTTTATTTATACATTTTCTTTATTTAATTACATAATAAATCTAATAATAAAGTGTGGATGGGTGAAAGCGTGATAAAGTGGACAACTATTGGTCCTTGTTAACATAAGTGAAAAGTAATCATAAAATAAACATTGAGATATTGAATTTTAAAATATTATTTCTTTCATTGATTAATATGAGCATTTCTTAAAAATTTTACAGATATTGAAAAATTACATGTTCAATGTGTATTTGACTAAGAAAATTAAAATAATGTAATATAAAAACATATTTATTTTTTATATAATTAAAAATTTGAAACAATTGAATTACATATTTTCACTTTTGCATATTATATTCATAATATATATTTTCTATATTAATGTATTTTGAACAAAATATTCATCAACTAATTTTAATTTTTTTAAAATTTAATTTTTATGATATTAGTTTTCAAATTTTGTATTCAACAAGGACCATGTGTTTTAGAGAGGGCCTAATGGTTTCATAGTTGAACATTGATGAAAATTGAGAAGTTTTGAACCTATTTTCACATGTTTTAAGTTACAAACTAAATCAATTATAGATTTATGAAACATTTATGAACTACCTTTCCTCTCTATTAAAATTTGAGCTTTGTGCTACTATGCACTACCAATGACGATCAACTATGTTATTTTTTTCTTATGTTTTCATATGGCTTTCAACAATTCATCATTAATTATGTCAATCTCACATTTTATGGATATGAAAAGACGCATGTTAATTTGTTTTTTTATATCCATGTTGGTGGGAAGGGGAAAATAGTGAGGTAGGTATAAAATAGAGGTAATTAATAGAAAAAGCGGTAAATAATTGTTAAGAAAATCAATAAGAAAAGGAAACAATTTTTTAAATATAAAAATGAAATAGTTAAGCTTGAAAATGAGACAATTATTTTTCTAAAATTGTTTTCGGAATGGTAGTAATGCAATGGAATTGTTGGAAGCTTGAACTTCATTGATGCACAAGTTTTCTCCTATGAAAGACAAAAGCCTTTTTGAAAATTATTTGTTTATAGGAAATAACATCATCACTTTCCATTTTTTGGCAAAATAAAATTAGGGGTAAATAGAAAGTCTAGAAAAAATAAATAAATAATTCCATGTAGCTATAATAGAATCATGAAATAATTATGAATACCCCCAATTGTTTGAGTAATTTGTGATGTTCAAACAAGCTTATACTAATGGGTTTATGTACATACATGGGAATTTTTTAAATCATGAAAAATCTACATTGAATCTTCAAACCATTTAAAAAAACTTATAGCCATTTTTCAAAATTTATGGACCAAAACATTGAAATCGGCATTGAATCTTCAAACCATTCTTTAAAAATTGTAGACCAAAATATTTTAGAATTTTTATGGACCAAAACATTGAAATTTGCATTGAATCTTCAAACCATTTTTAAAAAATTATAGACCAAAATGTTTTAGAAATTTTTATGGACCAAAACATTAAAATCTACATTGAATCCAAAAATAGGCTCCAAAAAATGCATTATTTGAGTGGTAGAAGCTGGGTTTCTTTTAAGGATTTTGTGATGTAGCCAAAGTGGCAATCGTCCATGAAATAATTTAGCCAAATTTGGTTACATACTAGATATGAAAGTAAGGGGGATTTTTTTATTTATTTATAATCCTTCTATATTCTTGGCTACCTTCTGGAACTTATCATAAAAAAATCTGGCAATTCAAAATAAATAAATAAATCTTCAAAATCTGGCGAATTTGGGTCATTTTTCGCATGTATAGGTCAAAATTGCATTTTTCAGGTCGAAATTTGGCGCATACACATAAGGTGCCTTCTCCCCTTGAAAATTCAATCACAACCATCCGTCCATTTCAAATGCAAATTTTACCCGATCTTCACACCGGGTAAGGACCACCATCCGTCCATTTTATAGGCAAATTTTACCCAATCTTCACACCCGGTAAGGTCCACCATTCATCCATTTTATAGGCAAGTTTTACCCGATCTTCACACCAAGGTAAGGTCCACCGTCCGTCCATCCGTCCATTTTCCAGGCAAATTTTACCCGATCTTCACACGCTCATTCTTGGTTACCCGAACCATCCATCGGCTTACACAAGTTCTAGTTCTTGATTTTTTTTGAATTTTAAAAAAAAAATTATTTCTCGACCGGGGTTAGACATGTTGTTAGTTTGAGGGGAAAAAAAATTCAAAAATATAATTTTTTGAATAATTTATTTGGGGGTTGGGTCGTAAAGGGGGGTGTGTTGGGTGGGGGGGGGGGGGGGTACACACAATTCAAAAAAGAGATAATGTAATATTAGTTATTTATACATACCCGTATTTCTGTATACGTTCATTAGATACATAAATTTATACATACCCGTATGTATACAGAGTCTCTCTCTCTCTCTCTCTCTGTGTCGCGCGCGCGCCGTGCCTTCCTCCTCCTGCTCGGGTGTGTGTGTGTCTCTGTAGGCGCTCGCAATCGCTCGCTTTTCGAGTGTCGACTTCTTCCAAGAGTTTCTTCACCAGCGTTTTGAGGCCCTGAGGACGTATGCCGTTGTTGTTGTTGTTGTTGTTTTGAGGTTTGGAACTTTTTTTTTGTTGGAGTGTTTTTGGAGAGAGAGAGAGAGAGAGAGAAAGAGACAGAGATAGAGAGATCTGCGTTGCAGGAGAAGTGGTTTTTGATATCCATCGCCTTCCGTAAATTTTGCTGTAGCAGGAGTCCATAATTTTTTTCCTTCTTCGCGGACGAAATTTTCTTCGTGATCAGTAGTAGCAGCTTGGTTTCAGATCCTCTCATTTTGCTGCTTGCGTCGTTTTTCGTCTCCGAAGGTCTCGTCTGTCATCCACTTGGAGCTTCTTTCCTTCAAATCCGAATTGTCGTTTCAGGTCTTGAGCAAGCCGGTATTCAAGGAGAAACAAACCCCGCTGCTGCTGCTGCTGCTTAGACTACGTGATCTTGAGACCAAGACTGGCAGATAGATATTACAGGAGCGAACGGCGAGCCTTTTTGAGCATCTCAGATTCCCTACAGCTTCTCGACGCTCTTCTTCGTGTGTCTGTCGTTAGTCGAGTCTTACACTCACGAATTGAACTTGATTCCGTTCTTCTGCAAAAACAATGTACCAAGTGAAGAAGTATGCAGCAAGCCCCCCGGGGGCAGGAGGCTTGATGTCGTCACAGACGACAACTCCTTCACCACATCTTGCAGCAGCAGAGCGAGCAAGCGTGCTGTATGGCAGTGATGGTATGAATTCTGCTGATCCAAAGCCACGCTTGCGGTGGACTCCGGAGCTTCATGAGCGCTTTGTAGATGCCGTTACACAGCTTGGAGGCGCTGATAGTAAGCCTCCCTCTGCCGCCCTTCCTCCTTCCTTTTCTTTTGTTTTGCACTACTTTCTCGTCCCAACTCCCTCCATACTAGCAGCTCCTCGTCAGGGATCTGTTCCTTTTTTCTTTTTGCTGCACGTTGTCTCTCGTGTCTGGATGCTCAGAGCTCCACCTGTTCTCCGTTAGCTCTCTATCTCTCTCTCTCTCTCTCTCTCTCGTCTGAGATGGTCTACATCCATTGGAGCTTCTGCTTCTGGATTTCAGGGCATCTGCAAGCATGTCAGAAATCCATGGAGCTGCTGCTTCTGGATTTTTGAGCATCTGCAAGCATGTCAGAAATTCATGGAGCTGCAGATACATGAAAGAACAAAAAAAAGAAACTGCTGCTGAAAAAATAAATTCTTCCCAAATCCTTCCCAAAAACTTCAAAGAACTTTGGCACTAATCCTTGCGTTCCAAAAAACTTTGAAGAACCAACTTCACACTATTTCATTTCTCTTAACTTGAACCACATTTCATCCAAATTGCTATGAAATCAGGCTCCTAGCTTGGTTTTTGCTTGTTTGATTTGTTTTGCTTGCTCAATCAATTACTAATGATGCAAAAAACATGGTTGCAGAAGCAACGCCAAAATCTGTATTGCGAGTTATGGGTGTCAAGGGTCTTACACTTTACCACTTGAAGAGCCATCTCCAGGTTACACCCCATCTTTTACCTATTCAATTCTTTTTTTTTACCTGAGCATTTTCTTTCTTAGAATCTTGAGGGGTTTGTTTTTGTTAAAATTGGTTCTTCTTCTTTTTCTGCCAAGTATGGGAGAGACTACAGAATGATGATGATGTAGTTTGCACAAATTTTTCAATTGAAGGAGATGGTGAATTATGGAATTCATAAATCCAATAACATTTGGTCCCACATTTCAAGGAAGAACAATTTTTCAATTGAAAGGATAAGAAGAATTGTGGAATCAATAAATCTAATAACATTTTGTACCACAGTTTGAGGAAGAACAAGTTTTCAATAGAAAGGATACAAAGAATTATGGAATCTGTAAAGAACTGCCAAGATTTTCCTGTTGTCTTTTTTTGGTCACTTCTCAGGTGTAGTCTTGTGCAGGATCTTATGATCCTGGTCGATGATCAATACAGATTTCATAAGCATCCTGTTTTCATAGCATCTTTAAAAACAGGAAGAAAATCCCAGCATTTTTTTACATGGGTGAAGGATCTGCATTTAGACCCTTCCGCCTCAATTCCCAGACCCTTCTTCTATTCATAAACTCTGATAACATTTGGTTCCAACATGTTGTGGAAGAGCAAAATTTTGATTGAAAGGATATGGAATTATGGAATCCATAAATTCCAATAACATTTGGTCCCATGTTAAAATGGGGAATGTTCTTCAGTGTTGTTGTTACGGTTGTTCAGTTGTCTAAATCAAACAAAGAGTGGCGATGATCCTGGTCTTTGCAGAAGTTCAGGCTTGGGAAGCAACTTCACAAAGACACAACAAATGCACATGATGCCGATAAGGATGGATCCCATCATGGTATGTATGCTACTCCTAAAATCATGTTCCCTGGCATAAAGCATTGTTAGGTAGGTCTGAAATAGCAGCAGAGGTAGGTTGGAACTGAGAGAATTGACAGTGGAGAGAGGATACAACAGAATCAGCTGCCACTGCCAATTCTGCCATTAAAAAAGACAGCTGAAAAATGTGCAGGACAGCTTACCTATGATCATCATTCACTGGAAATTTTTCAAGAGTTGTCAATTGATGGTCATAGTCTCTATACTGACCTAATGGCCCTTTTTTCGCCCCCCTCTTTTGCAGGGTCTTCAGATATGCAGAGAACAAGCACTCCTGCTTCTGATAGTGTTGCCCCACTTCAACCCAAAACCCCTCAAGAGTATGTGAAAGTTTTGTCATCTTGGCATATAATTTCATGGTTTGTGTTGATAGCATCGATAGCTCCACTTTCCTTAGAGAGCTTATGTATTTGATTCCTCTTTCTTGCGTACTCCTTTTTCTTTGCCAAATTGTTGCTTTCTATCATTCAGATTTCCAAGCTTCATAATTTCTCTTTGTTGTTGTATCAACAAAGACTTGACAATACCCAAAAAAAAATCTACTTCATTCTGGTGACCAAAATACAGTACCCATTTGGGATATACAATTTTCGGGTGTAAGCAAGCAAGGAACTGATTTTGCCAAGGTGATTGATTTTTCCAGCAGCATACAAATCACAGAAGCAATTCGTTTGCAAATGGAAGTGCAGCACCGTCTACAACAGCAACTTGAGGTAGAAAATGTTGGTTCTTTCTCACATGATTTTGTCATTTTAATAAGAAATCTATATCAGTTCTGGAGAAAAAACTACACTGTCATCTTAGTACACATGCCTTCAGAAACACTGGATTAGTGATCCTCAGTCAGTTAGCCGAGTTGGGTATAATTATTTTTATGTGCAACTAGCTCAAGAATAACAAATGCAGTTATCAAGTTTGGTGCTGCCAAATATAAGTTGTTGGACTTGAATTTGCTTCTTTGCAGGTGCAAAGAAATCTTCAGTTACGGATTGAGGCACAGGGCAAGTATTTACAATCGATTTTGGAGAAAGCAAAGGAAACTCTTGCAGGACATACATCCTCATCTCCAGGGCTGGAGGCTGCACATGCAGAGCTCACTGAGCTTGCATCAAAAGTCAGTAATTCGGACCCATTGGGGGGGGGGCATTCTTTCTCCTATACAAGCTTGCCTGGAATAACAACCACCCATCATGAGTTCCTGCAACAATTTGGTGCAGATTATAATCATCACCATCATCATCCACGGCAGGCCAGAAGTGGTGGTACATCCTCACCACCACCACAGTACCAACAACAAAAACAACAACCATTTCCACACCGGCAGTCAAGGGTGTCCAATTCATCATCACAGAAGTCTAGCTACTTAACCAATCTCACAGCTAACCCTGAGGATGACAGTGCGGGTGGCAGTGCTTCAGGAGGTGTGGAGCAGCAGCAGCAGCACCCAACAGCAACAATGGGTAAGTAACGAAAAGGAGCTTACTTTGTTAAGAAGATTTTGATAAAATGGCCACAGACATGAAAGGCTTGCTAAGGCTGCAGCTTTGAACACAAGATTTTAGTGCCTCATTTTGAGTGTGTTGGGGATGGATGGTGTGGGCAGAAGGAATTGGTGACAAATCTTCTCCTGGAGGTAGGAGGAGCATTGTGAGACAATCAAATGAAGGCAACTCCTCACATGTTTTCATGAATCTGGAGTCATCAGGAGAGGCTTCTGCAGTAATTGTTGAGCTACCCACAACAGCCAGGAGAGGAGGTGGTGCAATTCAATCACTGGAGGAGGAAAGCAGTGCTGGTGGTGACGGATCTCCTAATACGACTTCCTCTGCTGCTTCATCGCTACAAGGAATAACTACTACAACTACATATGATCACGGTGACATGAGACCCAATACCACAACGGTCCATCAAAGATCACACCAAAGTTCACTTGCAACAACACATGTGAAGGTAGAAGATTCAGCTGGCTCTCTTGATCTAAACCATGGAACTCCAGGGCTAGCAATGCAAAGAGCTAGTGATCTGGACCTTAACACTTACAGTTGGGAAAGATGAGTGCCAAACTTTGGGTGTGAAATTTTACTCTTTCTTTGCAAGGTTTTCAATGTCATCATCATTAGTCTTGCCAAATTTCTAGAATTTCCACTCATAATGGTTTCACTTTTTAATCGATCCTCTTTCATTTTCTATTTGAGTTTTGATTTCATTGATCAGTTCTTGAAGCCAATTAATTGATTTGTTGAATTGGTTTTGAAATCCAAATCTATCACATTCTTGAATTGGATGTTTTTCTTTGTTTACAAATAAGCTATATATATATATATATAGTCATATAGTCAAAGTTTATCAACTTGGGCTCCACATTGCTATGCACTACTAGTGAGAATGACACATGAGAAAAGTGAGTTGATTTTGTCAAAATTATGTTTCATTTGAATGATAATATTGAAATGACAATTGCATACAACTTGAATTCAAATTCAATTAAAGAGAAACGGGATGCAAATTGGTGCACAAGGAATTGAGAATATGCTCATCACTTTCATCATCTAGGACTATAGTGTTGAAAAAACAAGCAACTTCAAAAAAACAAGCATCCAAAAAGACACCTTTCCATTCCATTCCAATTAGAGCAATTTTGAGATTGAAATCTATCTAAGTTGGATGAGACATCTAGTTAGCCCTAAACATGTCTACGCTATGCTAGCTCCAATGTTACCGTTGTTGCTAGAATTAATAGTGTAGATAGACATAAACATTCATTTCATTTATTGGCCTTGGCTACCATGGCAAGGATGTCATGTTTAGATTCATTATAGAGTATAATAGCTTACATGATTTTTGCCCCTAGGTAGTAGGTTTATTTTTTATATGACGATTTTTCAAAGATGATATTTTGGCTTTCGTTGAAACTTGAGATTAGGTATCTACTTATATAATATCCTTAGTCTGTCCGGTGGTGGTCGTCCTTTCCATCCATTCGTCCCGTCATCTGTCCTGTCATCCATCCATCCAAGTTCCTCATCTCGGAAGAAGAAGATGATGGAAGAGGAGGAGGAATGGCGGCAGGAGCAGTTTATTGAAATGTTTATGTGATCCAATCCTGTAGTTTATGGAAAACTCCTGTAGTCTTGCAATTTGCCAAAAGCTACAAACTAATTTAAAAAAACTAAAAATTGCTGAAAAATGAAAACATATATAAAATAAATATATTTAAAGATAAGAAATCTTTTTAAAACAACACTAGAAATTTGAAATTAAAAAAGAAAAAAAAGTTATTAACAAATAAATAAAATGAAACAAAGTTGTAACAAAAAAGAAAAATACAGAACAAATTTTGTTTTTAAGGGAAAAAACTTGAAAAAAAAATAAAAACAGAAAAACACTTTAACAATTAGAATTTTTTTTAGAACACTTGAAAATAGAAAAAATGAAAACATATAAAATAAATATATTTAAACATGAAAGGAAAAAGGGAAATACAGTAAAATAATCTTAAAAGAAAATTTAGAAATATATGAAAAAAAATGAAAAACAAAATAGACAGCAAAAGAAAGAGAAAAAAAACCATACTTGAAAAAAAAGAGGTTTGTCTTCTTTTTCCAAACTTCAAACCTGTATCTAATCAAACAAAAATACAAAAGTTTTTTAAAATTATTTTCATTACAAAACATATTAGAAAAAATAGAATTTTTTTTGAAAAAAAAGAAAAATATATATATAAATAAATAAATGCATAATTTTTTTAAAAGAAAATGAAGATAGACAAAATAAGAATAGAAAAAACTAAAGCATGAAACAAACATAAAGAAAAAAAAGTAAAAATGCAAAACTATAAAAAAGGAATGGAAACAAATGAAACTGTTTACTGTTTGCTGTTTACAATTTTACGTCCGTTTGGGAAACAAATGAAACAAGGAAAGGGAAATACAGTAAAATAATTTTAAAACAAAAAAATTTACAAAAATGAAGAAACCAAATCAAGAGTAAAAAGTAAGAAGAAATAAAACTTATAATAATGAAGAAAAACCCTGCTTGAAAAAGAATGAGGTGTGTCTTCTTTCTCCAAACTTCAAACTTGCATCCAAATAAACAAAAATATAAAAGTGAAAAAGAAACACTTTATTTTTATTATACAAAATAATAATAAAAACAGAAAACACATAAAGATTAAAAAAATTAAAAATAAAAGTTTCTAGAAAAAACTAAAACATGAACCAAGTTTAAAGAAACCGAGGGACTTCACAGTGCCCGAAGGTCACTGTCCGTCCGGTCATCCTCCTTGGCTTGTATGTTGGGGGGGCTGTAGTGGGTATGTGTAATTTGGGGGAGGGATGATATATCATAGGCTGTGATTGGGTTCACCGAGTACTTATTGAATAATCAATATATTTATTTTTAAGGATTTAGTTTTCACACATGTTCATGAGTTTATTTTTTTATTTTTTTTATATTGCAAGTATGACAAGGTTGAAATTTTCAGAAAACTATTTGAACTTAGATTTGCAAATTAGACCTTTTTTCAAAAATAAACATTTTGAATTTTGTTGTTTTGTTATGTATAGAGTTCGTAATATTGTTAATAGAAGAGAAAGTGATGTCATATGTCACAGTGTCCGAAGGTCACGGGTACCCACTAGTAGAATTATAATATCTTGAAAGAATTTGCTTTCTCTTAGAGGATTTTTTTGAAGATTATATATTTTTGCATGGTGAAATATGCGAATTTCCATAATTCTTCTTTTTCCTTGAGATACTTTTTAATGTAAATGGCAAGGCCATAGTGTGACACACCCCTTGTTTACATAAGTAACAAAAAAAAAATCCATTAAAATGTATGGGATAACCTAACAAATACAAAGAATGACCTCCCCAAGCAAATTAGGGCTTCTCACAAGAAAAAAGAGAGGATTTTCATTTGCTTTCCTTATTAATACCTTGAGTTTAGTTGCATGTTAGAATCTCCACATGATCTTAGTTTATTATGCGGTTTTGTTTGCATAATGCTTCTTCATGGGTTTGTATTGGCTATTCTAGTAAGTAGCATTTGCTCAAGCAAATTGAGATGGCAAATTCGGGCGGTGTTTTCAATCTTTCATGAAACTTGCACTCAAAATCCACAAATAGTTAACACATATGTTGGTTCAAATTCCTTCAATCATTCACTCCATTTGCACATATAGACTTGCTTCATTTTATGACTTTGTGTGCATGGCAAAGAAATTCTAGTCGAAATCCATCTTTTAGCCCACACAATTCTGACTCTCCTTGAACTTGGGCAAGTATAGTTTGAAAGGGTGAATGTGAAGAAATAATGTTCAACTAGTAGTTGTTCAAGTGAGTTGACCTTGGTTAACTTGTAAACAACTTGACATCCCCAATCCCGCTCCCATATTGGCAATAGTATTAAATTGAGTTGTGAGTTTTAAAGGAATAAATATTGCAAAAGCATTTTTAAAATGGTAAGTGGAAATATCTTGTTAATTTTACAAAAAATTACCCCAAACCAAAAAAAAAAAAAAAAGCTCAACTTTTTCACATTTTTCGATCATTAGTCTCCAACATGTTTTAGTAAATTAAATTTAAAAATAGAGTGTTTGGAAGTCCCATTTAACTATTTAATAAAAATATCTAGATGATGAATTTCATATATTGATGATAATTGATTGTTCAAGCAAAAGTATCTTTGGGTGGTATCACTAGCATTGTCATATCTTCAATTCGTTAGGCCCATTAATAAATTTAAGATCAATGGAACACATATTTAAAGAAAAAAAATTGCTCCAAAAAATGTATCAATACAATCTCCAATTCTTGTAATAGTTGAAGCTTTACTTGGATCAACAAAAATTTGAAGTTTGACATGATTAATGAATGTAGAAAGAAAAGTTCCAAAAATGTCACCCAAGGGATTCCTTTGATCAAGAACAAGAAAAAGGAATGTAATTTATTTGTTTTTTCTTGCCTTCAATTTGCAAAGTACCTTGTATGTCCCTTTATTTTATTTTTCATATAGGTATTTGATTAGGCCACTTTCTATTTAGTTATCAATCAATTCATTTTTTAAAAAGGAGTCCTAAAAAGGCAAATGATTTTGGGACACAAATAATAGTTATTCTCATTTTTTATTGTTTCAATGACCAATGCGCCATTCCATTTGCCATGTATTAAATAAACAATAATAATAATTTGATGTGTAAATGGAAGGACACTTAAAGGCAAAGGGTCAAGAAATGGCCTAGTCAAGAATCAAAATTTTAAAAAATGCCAATGTATAATATAGGTTTAGAAGTGTTTATTATTTTTCATAAGTGAGGAAGGCATAGCCCACATGCTGCAAGCCAATAAACAAATATATCAATCCCAAAAAAAAAATTAAAAAAAAAATTAAAATTGGGTCAAATTTCATTTGGCAAGGCAAATTTTTAGTGATATTACCCAAGGAAACTCTTTGATCAATATTGAATTTGCTATTGTGTGGGCATAGTAGAGAACTAAAATATGCCCACCCCCACCATTTTTGCACCTAGTAATATTTATTGGTGCCATTGGTATTCAAATCCATAAAAAAATAGGTTGGAAAATAAAGATCATGGATTAATGGTAGATCCTCCACCACCTAAATAACTACTAAAAAACTACACCAAAGTGGCCCAACAATTCATTTTCCCAAGGTGGGCCACATCTTCAATTGCTCTCCTTTTAAGCCTCTTTTTTTTTCACTTCTTATCCCATGGGGTAATTTTTTCAATTATTTCCTTACTTGCCTTTTCATTTTTATACATACGAGGAAAATTAATTAGTTGATACAAGAATTTCATATGTTAATAAAATTTTGAACACAAAAGTTAAACAACAACGGGAATGAAAATGATATTTTAAAGTCCTAATGATAAAAACACAAATGGTGGTGATAGGAAGCATTATGAACATTATGGAATTGATTTTGCATATGGTGCTTTCATTTGGAAAAAAAAATTATTCATTGGAAATTATGCACACACTAAGTGAGAACATTATTCTTTTTGTGTCAAACCATGGAGTTAATCCAACTCAAGAGTACTAATAAGATCTTTTATATTAGAGTATAGCTTCATTTCTTTTGAACACCATGGCAAAATATAAAGGCCAAAGAAGTTTAATTGGAGCCTTCAAGTGCTAGTGAAAACAAGGGTATGTATTGTGGTTAATGGTTTTATGTTTGAATGTGTTGGCATTCGTGTTGAAATCTAAAAAGGATTAGGTTCTCTTCTAAGTTCTAATGTTTATTATATGTGTATTGTTGGAGGCTTCTAGCATGACATAGGCAAGGAAAGTGGTTTTGTTCAATCTTGATAACAAGGCATGAATGGTGGGAATAAGGTCAAATTGTGAATTCCCAAATGTTGATATTTTTGATGGTGCTCCAATTGATGATGACATAACTATTTGATAGTTTTTAAAGAGATTTCAAATGGGAACATTTGTTTGTGTACATGAAATATATTATGTATCAAGATTACTAAATTGTTGAACTTTAATTTACATTACAATCAAAAGTTGTTTTAAAAATAAATGAACCCAATTTTGAAAAGATTGTGTGAGCAATTTTGTAAAACCACAAAATATGACATCTTTGTGATATATGGTACACATATTTCCACATCATTTGTTTAAACCTACCATGGCAATTGAGGAGTACTTTCAAGACTACCTATTATTGATTAAATCAAGAAATTGAATAGGATATTAACACTAATTTAAAATAGTTTTTTAAAAAAACCAATGGAAAATATTTAAATTATTCATTTGGGCTCAAAATAGACTCCCTTATGTCACCATTCATCCCAAGGTTTAGCTTCGCATTCATTAGGTTTAGCCATCGTGCCTATTAAGGTTCATGTTCTTTTTGAAACCTTCCAATATTTTTATTAGCTAAGTTAGTTGTTTTTTCCTTATTTCTTCAACAATATGATTTTGCATTCCTGTGTTATTGAATGAGTTAGTTCCTTCATGGGATTAGAATAAGTTAGTTATTAGCAATTTTAAAAGTTTATTAGTAACCATCTACATTATTGATTAGTCTTTAAGTTATTTGGAGGATGTTTTAGTCCATGTTTTATTCATTTTTCAATAATTATTTGAGTTTGATCAACTTATGGTTCTTGTTAATGAAAAATTAATATCTTGTTTAGGCCCCCTTTGCACTATTGTGAAGGACCATGATTATGAAAATTTTGAAAGCCCTCCAAACACATTCAAAGACCACCACATGGAAATTTTGAAAACATTTGTGTGGGCCTAGGTTGTGAAGTGTGATCTAAATTGACAAAAGTCTTTGCTAAGGTAACTTAACATCTTCTAATGAAGCTAAAAAGGGGTGACATTTTATTCCATATAAAATCTGATTTTTCACTTTTGATTTTATATAATTTTTTAAAATAAGTTTAAACTATTGGTTTAGGGTTTTACCTTTTTATTTTCATCATTTTCCTTTCATTTCTTCTTTCTTTATTTTTTTCATTTTCATTGAGGGTTTTTAGATAGGGGATTTCAAAGGACATAGGGCATACAATGCATGAATACATGTATTCAAAGGGCAAAGGCCATTTATATGGCTTCAATGATGATAATAATTTTTAAAAAATATATACAACTATACAATAAAAAATAGTTGATGAATAATTACTATAAGTAATTAAGGAAGGTATGTAGCTAGACCTAGGCTAGGTAGATTATTAGTTTAGGTCTAGGCCTAACTAAACTTTGACTAATTTGTACAACTAGATTACAACTAGGGTAGACACACCTATCACCAAACGATATTTTATTATTGAACATTTTCAAGTTTTTCTTCTTTTCAAAACCAAATTCAATGTTTTTAATTTCATTGGAAGTGCAAAAAAAAGCTAAAAATGTTCTTTGAACCTCAAAAACAAAAGAACATAGCAAAAAAAGCAAGAAGAAAAAAAAAAGATATTTATGTGCTATCTCAATTTCTATAAAACTTGTTTAAAAATGAAAAGAAAAGAAAAACAATAGTCAAAGAGTTTAAACTTCAAAATCATACCAAACACATATGAAAAAAACCCAAGCATAATCCCCTTCATTTTGAAAGGGCATATCTCATTCATTTTTCATTAGATTGGAATGTTTTTTACATATTTGGATGCACCAAGTGGAGGACTACAAAAAAAATTAAATTCGAAAAACAACAAACCATGGATGAAAAAGTTACAATGATCCATTGTTAAGTGTTTAATGATAGCCATGTTTACCTTAGGTTTCAACTAAATTTTTATCCCATATTGTTTGGCTTCCATTTTATGAATCCATACTATATAAAGGAGTGTATTAGGATTGTTGGAGGTTAAAGTAAACATGAAAATGTAATAGCCATTTGGGATGAACCAATAAAAAAGGTTCAACCTTAAAGGCTAAACCAAATGAAATAGGATTTCATTTATTAATTACCATGAAGTTGAGGTCTAGGTTTAGCCTAGGTGCTTAGGTTTAAACCTAACTTATGCTTAAACATCATGTGACCTAACTTATTGATGTGGATGTGCCATGTGTCACATAACTATTTGTTGACCCCAAAATTTGTGAGCATGCCATGTGTCATTTAATTATTCATTGACCCCGCATTTTATGAATGTGCCACGTGCCACCAAACCATTGGCCAAATGTTAAAATTGTATAGTAATAACATATTCAAAATGTTCAATTTACATAGTTACAACCTAATTAAAATTCTAATTATATTTTTGGTTGAAATCATGCCTAGTCAGCGGATGAAGTTCATCCATCAGTTGAATATAGTTGATAACGTCTCTCAACTAAATTGGTAGAACAATTTTCAACTAAATTGGCAAGTTGTGGCATGTTGTGGTTATTGTTGTGGTGTTGACATGTGGCATACACTTTTGATTACAATTTCATTTTTTACTTGTACTTATCGACATTATTGGTTAGCAATTACAAAAACTATTTTCTAGTTGTAACAATAAAATTACAACTACATGTGTAGTTTTCAACTTGGTTTATAATTAAACACTAGTTGAAAACATAATTACAAAAGAGGGTTTTTTCTACTAGTGGCATATTATAGAAGATAGATTGAGTACCTTGTTAAGATGCGTTGTAGGTTACAAACTATGGCTCAATGGACATGTAGGGATAGCACTTGACGCATTCCCAAGTCCCGGGGTGAACCCACTTGAGGGTCCACTAAAGTGTAGTTGTGGAAAGTTGGGACTCGGAAGGCGCTCCTGGCTTCCAACTCTAGAAAGGGGTAGAGGGTCGAGTTGAGAGCCCAGGGATTAGACTAGGAAGAAGGTTTAGTAGATCAAACTTGAATCTGCACCACAACTAACCACAAAGTGGTTAGTTCACATTTCCGGGACACCCTTGGGTGTGGGGACAAGCCACGGGCACTTTGGACTACAAGACACACCACGGCCCGGACTCGGGGGAAGCCACCACCTTCCCCCATATAGTATTCTCTGCGACGCCTCGCCGAGACTACATCCAAATGACTCTTTTTCCCGAGACTCCCAAGTTGGAGTCCTGAAATTATCCCGAAATGGTCCCGGTTGAAGTCCCGAGACTTTGGGAGCTCATAACTCCCGATTGCAAAGTTTGATTACAACGAGGTCTGAACCAAACTTGTAGCCCTTGTTGAGATCTTTTCAACGACATCTTGCACACTCAATTCGGAGGTTGGGAAGAAGTCGATTCTTGACTTTTAGTGGTCGAGAGTCAAACTGCTAGTTTGACTCCCGACCCTTCTTTTGCCCATAACTTGGGCGACAGATGTCCAAATGGCCAATGCGAGGCCATTTTCGATATCTACGTTTCAAGAACTTTCCAATGACACCAAAAATATTTTAATGCAAGGTGTTTTGGGCCTTGCTGTTGAGCTCTGAACATTCAGGAGTCCCGGAGGACTCCAAATCCTCACTTTTTCCAAGTGTTGGGCTTTAGCCCCACACTTGGCCAAAGTAAGGTTGCGACAGCATTGGAACCTTGTCAAATGTCACATGAAATAATTGGGGTGACCACACCAAAGCAAGTGGGAGTGGTTATAGGAGAGGGCAAAGTAAGTTACGTACCCTAACTAACAAGGTATAAGATCAACAATTCACAAGCAAGGACATGTTCCAAGACATGTTGTGAAATGTTATATGAAATTGGGATCATTGTATTATTTGAACAAGTGGACCTAGTTATAACACCATCAAACAAAGTCCATCAAAAGACCCACAAAGTAAACTATTGTAAGAAGGGGTTTGTTAAAGGGCAAGGACATGTTACTTGGAATTAAAATTGTTTAATAAATCATGTTTCAATTAGGGTTGAGTTGACAAAATAAGGTAATTTAGGCAAAATAACAAATTAAACACAATTTATGGGCGTGTTATAAATAATAGGTTGAAGTTGTTTGGAATGGGTAGCTTGTTGAATTGAATTGTATGTTACACAATGTGGTTCAATTGATTTGCAAAGGCACCACAAAAACAGTGTCAGCATAAAATGGGGAAAATTTGTGGGCATGCATGTTACAAGGGAAAATCTATGAGTACAATCTAATTGAATGTTTTGATTCAAATGAATTATAGGTTACAAAGGATAAAAAACCAAAACAAACCGTGGAAACAAAAAGATTTAATAATATTTACATGTTATAAGGGAAATTGCTGAAGAATGCATACCTTTTTTATTATAGGGACCACAAAAAAGAGCTAGATCTTTTGTAGAATGTCGCTGAGCATAGTTGAAGTTGGATGAAGGAATAGTGCTTGCAAAAAACATGAGATCAAGGAGTTGCTATCTATTTAATCAAGAAGGGGGAATTTGAATCACTTTGGGAGATGTAAGATGTTGAAGACTTTGACCAAACTAATGAAGGTAACAATGAAGAAGGAAGGAAAGAGACATCTCCATGCAAGCACACAACATTCAGACTAAATTGTGTGCTTGGTAGCTTCGAAAAGGGACTACAAAGTGATCTTCCACTTGTAATTTATGCATCCAAGCTTGCAAAGCATAGGTAACTTCTTCTACACATGCTTGCAAAGCATAGTTTTTACAGCAAAACTAATAACATGTAATTTTTAAAAACAAACTACAAGCAATGTAGGATTTTCGAATTAGACAATGCACACACGTAGAAGGGTGTTGTAGAAGCACTTGTAGCAATTGTATCGATGCAATTGATCAACGATGAAGACATTAGAAAAAAACCAAAGGTGTTAGGACAGCATTTGACAACGGGTGTAGACATGTAAAGAAACGACGGAAGGAGAAGTTGCAAGATTGTGCCATACAAAGCACAAAACATGTGCAATGATGAAGGACAACAATGATGCCTTAAAGTGAAAAGGTCCGGTGTCATGATGGCGGGAGGACATGGTTTAACATTTTCCAAGGTAAGTAGAGCCAACAAAAATTACCGTGGATTCCAGGTCAAAGTTGAACGGGGATCAGGCCAGATTCAGAATCTCGCCAAAGTTCACATGTGTCATGAACACGTGTCGTGAAATCGACCGTCGAAGAAGGATCACACAGAAGATTCTGGGATGAGCGTAGGTAGTACAGCACCTATGCGCGCGGCTTGTGGCTTTTGGGAGGTTGAACGTGGAGGGTTTCGTGGGGTTTTGTCTCTAGGGTTTATCTCTAGGGTTTTTGTTTTCAGTAGACAAACGTAGAAATCTGTTGGTCCAAGGTGTTCCTTTCTCTTCCCCCTTTCTCATTTTTTAGGGTTTCAAGCAAAAGGCTCGAAGGGGGTTTTGGGTGGGTGTCGCGGGGGCAAGGAAGCGGATATTCTATTCCCGAGGTAGATCACGAAAGCAGCCCAAGAGCACATTTGAGCAAAGGTTTGTGTTGTTTCAAACGAGATTTCCTTTACTGTATCGAGTTTTTAGGGATTTTCTGTTGTTGCCAGAGTTCGGCAGACAGATGTTGTGAAGAGTCGTCGTCGGAGAGAAAAAAGAGATGTGGAAGAAGAAGAAGAAGAAGAAGAAGAAGAGTGGATGGGTATTCCTCCAAGTAGAGAGGCAGTTTCACCCTGTTGCTGGGGTGGTGCATTTGCAGGTGTTAGAGGAAATCGGAGACCATGGGATCTCCAGTGACCTGGGCACGATACTTCCTAACGAAGATCCGAGTCTCCTTTGCTCAAAGTATCAGGGTATATATATCTCTCTCTCCCTTGTCTCCAATTCGCTTCCTCCATGGAATTCATGCAGTTCCAGGATGCTTCATTTTGCTGCAGTTCGCATTTGTGGTTGTGTCTTTTTATTCTAGAATTGTAGGCTTGACAATCCTGAAACAGGATTCAAGGATAGGCCATGGTGGTTTTTTTTTTTTTTTGAGATTCAAACCTTCCAATGGATATAAATTTTGCTGCAGAGTTATGAGCTGGGGAAAATCAAGGAGAGAGAAATATATGATAATGTTGTCAAGAATGTAGTACAAGGTCGTCTCACATTCAAGCGGCTTTTCAAAGGTGCAGAGATGACACCAACTTTTGCAAGTCAGGGGGAGACATTACTTATCCGATCACTTCCAAGGCCTAGTCCAAGGTCAAATGTAACTTCCATTCAGTACACTGACCTTGGGATGATGCCACTCCTGCATGATGTTTACGAGTGTGTGTGAACTAAAATCACTTAATTTTCTCATATCTAACATGCAACAATCTTTGGAGCTATTTCTATGCCCAAAAAAGCGTACATCTTCATATGCTTTTTTAAAGTTGAGAAACACTTAATTTGGTTATGGATGAGGGATTTGTATCCCAAAAGCTCCACAGAAAATGGTAGGTCCCATCTGGTCAACTGGTGGAAGCACACTCCTCTTATCTGGTATTGGCAATTCTAGAGTTTCCATGTGGCTTGGATCACTTGCTTGCCCTAATACAGTGATAGGTTTTACAGTCCTGATTAGTGTACTATAAGTTTACCTTGGATACTTTTGATTGGTAGTCTTCTCAAGTGTTGGGTTGTGCCATATCCATTATAATCCCTTGAAATACTGCACAAATATCTCACTTGCTGGAGTTGCTGTCAAGGAGACAAAACTCAAATCTTTGGGACTGTGATAACATTCTGTCATTCTCTTTTGCAGGTCTGTGTTTGTGGGGGATGTTGTCATGTTGAAGGATCCAGATGATCCAGAAAGGGAGCTTGTCCGACGGGTTGCAGCATTAGAAGGAGATGAGATGGTCTCATCAAATGATGATGATGAGGGTTTCAAATTAGAGCCTGGAACCTGCTGGGTGCTTTGTGACAACGAAGGCATAAGCCTCAAGGTATTGGTATGGAAGGTCAACTTTGTTTTTTTTATTTTTTTTGGGTGGGGACTCTGATTTCACAATTTGACAATTTTTAGAATGCTCTTTTATTAACATCAGTTTTTTGTAATATCCATGCATTTGAGGTGAAAGAACTTATACTATTGAGAGCAGAATGCTGGTGATCTGTATGCAAATGCCCCTTCTTAGATCCTTTTTCCCTACTGTGAGACAATTCAGTGCCTGTTCTATGAATTAAGATTACCAATCATGCTATGGTAGGGACTGTCATGGGCAGAAAATGAACCACATGCTTGATATAGGAGCTTCTTCCAAACAAAAGAAATCCAGTGAAGCCAATCTCAGGGACAATGATTAAAGTCGACTCTTCAGTAAAGTTTGACAATTCAAGTGGTTACAGGATGCCTATCATTTGAGGGTTAATTTGCTGTTTCTGTTGTTGCAAAGGTTGTATATTCTTGGGGATTGTTCTGGCACAGAAAGAAACCCTTGAATGCTCAGTGTTTAGGATTACAAAAGTACATGCATAGAGCAGTGATCATGTAGGGCATGGAAGCAGTAAGTGTGCTCAATTTTTGCTAGAAAAGTGGCAGAGCTTTGGCAGTTGTCATGACTTCAAGTTGGTGGTTTGCAGGAGGCTGTAGATAGCCGGACCTTTGGCCCACTACGGATGAGCAATATAATTGGAAGAGCCATCTATTACAGCCGCTCTGCAGTTGAACATGGTTTTGTCCAAAACAGGTGAAAAGCAGCTCCTTTATTGATTACCTCTTTCTGTAGCAAAAGCTTTATTGACACTTGTCATGTAGAATGGCATTCTTTTGATCTCCTATGACTGCTTATTATACAGATGTATGCATTGCCCTCCAACTTTTCCGGATAAGTCATTTGTGTCTATTGTCTCTGATCTAGGGGGGTACATCCTCCCTCACACGTGTTTCTAATCTATCACTGGTTTGTGTAGTGATGAGGCAATGCATGTGGATTCTCCAGTTTTGGCTGTTGAGCTTGATGTTGAAGAAATGACAAGTCAATCATGACCAGTTTGTGCATAAGTCAGCAAATTGTGTCCGGGGAAATCAACGCATGAGGCTTGTCTCTTGTCCATCCTACAAGTTTTTGGAAGGAGGTCTTGGATTTGCCATTGTAATTAGGATAAATGTGATTCCCCCCAAGTATTCGACTTAGATTCAGTAGTCAGAAGGTTTTCTCTAGTTTGACAGAGCTTAAATTAAGGTTACAGTCCAGCTGATGCGAGTTTTTCTAAATGCATATGCTAACTCCAGAAGTATAAATTTGGTGGGGATATGTGCTCATTGTTTAGAAGTGAATTCATATCTGTTCTGTGTGGTCAAGACTCCACTTCTTGTAATTTGGGTTAACCTCTAAAGGAGGCAAAATTAGTTCTTTGACTATCCTCTCAACCCTTGTGAAGCTTAATCAATCTATCTAGCACACATGAGTTTGAGCTTCTCAATGGGTTCCTCACATTTGTATCCTCAAAACTGGGTGATATATCACTAACCGCAAACTGTGAAAATGCACATTCAAGAACTTTAGTTTCCACCCAACAACACCTGAAAATGATTCTCATTGTTGCAGCCCAAGATGATTATAAGCACTAATTCGATGTATTGAATTTTTCCATTGCATTCTGTTTCAGCAGTCAGTCTCAGGTTGAATTGTCAGTGTCCAATGTCTGGTCTTGAGAAACTGTCACTTTCAACAACAGATGTTCTCTTTCGAAAAGCCCAACCAGAGGAGAGGTTTGTAATCATCTGCAGGTATACCCTTTCTTTGAACCTTGGATTTGTGTGCTGCATCTTAGGAGTTCTGCATCCAAGGATCACAGTTTTTACTTTGTTCATGTTTCATGGAAGGTGGGCGAGGCACTTGACCTAGTACATTGAACTGAAACTAACATGAAAACCAAAGCAATGACATTAGTGCAGAATCTGCAGTGTTGATGATAAATCATTTTCCACTTGAGGAATTTGTGTGAAGTAGTTTGATCTTGCTGTTTAAGAACAGATGGAACCCATCACCACATGACAGTTTTTTTGGTACAAATGGCCCTGGGAGAACAAAAGGGATGAGACTCTGAAAGATACGAATCTCTGAGAGACTCCTGAAGTTCTTGCTGGTATGTGATGATCACTAAACAGGTTTGGACTATTGTGAAATGATCATGCTTACCTCTAACCCAGACTGATGGTAATGGAAGCAGTGAAGACAAGTCTACTACCAGCAGCTCCATGTTAGGACAACATTGGCAGGCATATATTCCATGAGTGGGTGACTTCTTGGAAGATTGTTTTATGTACTTCTGAGTAAAGCTTAGGACTGATTTCACAACCAAAATGCAGCTGATGGTGCTTGAACTTCTCTTTGAAGTAGCTAGCAGATTCAACTGTGTCAATTTCCCAACTGTTTATTAATTTTCACAGCTGGTAGAAAGACACTACTCTCAAACTGGTATACAGGTCCAACTATGCACAGGAAGCCCGAACTGAAAAGTCTCAGACCGAAGAGTCCTCAAGAGCAGACTTAACACCCAAGAGCCTAAAACTTCTAAACCCATTTTTCATATACTCTATTCATAACTGGTTCTCAGGAGGCATGGGAGAACACTAGTGGTTCACTGCATTGCAGGTTAGAAGCCAGAACTCCTGTGTGTGCAGACATGCAAAGTGTTGTGATATCCCATTGCTCTGCCACCATAACTTGTTGCCGAAGACAACTAGTTATGTTTGATAACGAGCTTGAGGCTGTGGGTTATCACAGATAATCAAAGCTGTGTGCCTACCCTCAGCCCTCCCCCTCGGGCTTTACCCTACACATAAAATCTCTATTCAGACCTACCTAACTTGGTGGTTATCCCTTTGTTCATCTGTACTCCGATGGAGAAGGTTGTTGCTTGTCGACATCAGGTGGTCACTCTTTCCTCCATCCTAAGAGGGTCCCATGTGTTGCCATCCTTAATCTTTGTGCCTTTTTTTCCTTCCCCATCTACATCAAATGCAACATGTCGACCGTGAACATTTTTAGTTATTTTTTGAACCTAGTAAGTTGCCATTGGTTATTGGTTCACTTGATGCCTTCCCTTGCATAACAACAACGGAGTCTCTAGTGAACTGTGGTTGGAGATTGCCTTACACCCTTGCCCTAGGGAGAGCTTGCATGTGAGATTCCCACTCCAAGCTGGAGTAAGAAATTACGCTGAGTAAGGCACCTTCAAATTGCACTGCACTCCTTGCCCAAGGTTGTTATGTGCATGAACAATGCTTGACTAACAATTTTTGGTTATTAAAATTATCGGTGAAGTCACCCTCTGTTTCACCCCCTATCCCCTCTTTCAGTGGTATCTGCAAAGTGAGGAAATTTTATTAAATCTGGTTATGAAATGTTGAAACTCAGCATTTAATGCACAAGGTTCGAGAGTAATTATGGTAGTTGTACAGATAGAAGCAGTGAAATATATGCAGTAGCAGTGGAGGCGCTAATGAAAAAGGAAAGACAGGACGAAACTCAATTTACCACCAAAATTGGAGGAAAAACTGGTTTGGGATCCAGTTATTTCCTTTTGTAAAATTTTCATTCCCAGTTACACATTTGATGCCCTATTATGTCGAAACTGGCAAGTTCTCGCCCCCTAATCACCTGACTTTACGGACAACTCTACTGTATCATTTCAGTTGAATCTTAGATGACACATCAAATTTGACATCATCCAAAGAGTTATGCCAAGTATATCACGTGTGAACACACATTAATTTAATCTAATGTTTTTCATACAGCTTTTTCAATGTAAACCCTAAACCTTGATAACCTACCAGTTGATAATTAATTTTGGATAACTGATTAATAACCTAGTCATTTGGTATTAAAATCTCAAAATTTAATAACCTATCAAGATAATGTTGTTACATTGAGGTAGGTTAGTAATCCTAAAATGTTAAACATGTTTATGACATAAAAATAAATAAAGAAAGATGAAATTTAAAAAAAAAATTAAAAAAAAAAAAACCCTATAGCTTGCTAATAACCAGCAGCATAACTGAAGTTATCAACAAATATTTCATAACCTATTTTAATGTGTAATTGAAGTTTATTGCCTAAATAGATTGATAATCTTACTAGCAACTAAACTTTTAAAAAAAATCCTACTCAATAGTTATGAAAGTATTAATTAAGTTAGGTACAAAGCCAAGAAATCCCAAGAACAATATTCAAAATGAAGGATAGGACAATGCCAATATAAAATTAGGAAAACTCAAAGTATCTCTTTGACCCATGATGATTGGAGTTTCTTCTTGTTTTTTGTATTTTACCTATGGCTACCATAGGGGCCTATTTATGTTATGGGATACCTAAGAGAGATTTAAGGGATTACACAAACCTTACCTAAGGAGTTAACTAAGTAGATAGCCCCTTAGTTTTAGGGCATGTAAAGTAGGTGGCCTATGGGTAGGTAGGTAGGTAAGTAGACAACCCATAGGTAGATAAATAGCCCATAAACTTGTGTTTTGTCACATATAACATAGAAAATTAATTGTGTCGTCCCTCATCCCCTCCCATAAGCATGAAAAATTAAGTGAGATGGTATTCAAATGCAAAACCCAGCTGGGCCGATCATTATAGCTAGCCAAAGAAAAGCAATCAATTTCCGTTTCCAGAAAGCATTTTTATCTTATGCAAATTTATTGGGCCCAAACCCAATCTCACCGTATTTGAATGCATACTACCCTAGTACCTTGGCCATTTCAACACATGTCCGTCGAATGAAAAATTTATTTCAACAAATGAAAATATTCCTAAATATTCACTAATTCCCTTCACCAATATATATATATATATATATATATATATTTGATTTGGAAGAAATAATTTTTGAAAATTTCAACATTTTTGAAAATAATATAATTAATGTAAAATTGGCCAAGGTACTAAGGTATTTTAGTTTTCAGCCATTCCCCACCCATGAACGTGAAAAGTTAGGCTATACACAAAGTGAGAGACTATTTAACTCTCACCACCTGGGCCAAATCATTGTAGTTGGCCAATGAGAAACAATCATTTATTGCTGAGGAACAAATGATTTTCCCTGGCACAAATTCTCTGCAAGGCACACTAACTGTGAATTACGTGCAATTTCACCAGCCCCAAAGAAGATTCACTGTGTGTTCTTCTGTACATCTTCATTCCAAAAAAAAAGTATGGAAAGGCCAATTTATTTGCTGCCGTTGTGGTGGTTGTGCCTCCCCAGCTGAGCTGAGGGTGAAATTTTGTCCCAGTTCACCAAAAACAAAACACTATATGTATGGTCATTGAATTTTAAGGTAATTTTCATTGATGGAAATTTAAATGAGAATTCCTTTAACTAGGAACTATAAGAACACTATGGTTAAGCTCACTTTGACCAGAAATAGTATTGAGATGGCTGACCTTATATGATGTTTAAGGTACTTTAGGGTACCCACTAGGTTTTCTATGTACTCTCCACAAGACACCAAAGAAATTGAACCCTTTTTTTTCTCCATCAACAAGCAGATCCATACTATAGAATCCTTCAAAGTAAGGGACACATGATTTCACCCTCCGCATCACTCTCCGGAAAGTCTAAAACTAGAGCCATCTCATTGACAAACTTAAAGAAGTGGTAGAAATTTTCTAGTCTTTGAGGGAGCACTCCTTACCCGAGGTCTAATTTTCTACATCAAGACGAGTATGGTACCTTAAGTTTAAGGTTCCCTTAAAAAAATGAGGAACCTTAAGTGTAACATTTTTTTAATTTTTGGGTTGCAAAATTCTTTTTAGATGCCTTTTATTTCACCACATTCCGAGGACAAAAACCTGGAAGTCATCATATTTAGACATAGGGTTCTTGGAAGGCAAACATAGTTTTGGTGATCACTATTAAATGAGTTGGCCACAATAGCCTTGGCTGCTATTGTCCCTCCCCAATAGCCAAGGCATTGTTCCACAACACCCATGGGACCTTTTTCTTTATTTTCTTTATTTTTAAATCACTATATGGGAGGTCAAATGAATGGGGTGGTTTTAATTTCCATGGAGATGTTTTTGGCAATAGTTTTTTTTTTCATTTTCACAAAGTAGCATATGGGGCCATAGTTGAAGAGTATGGAGTGTTGAATTGGTTGAAACTAAGATATGTTGGGAGCTTTGTATGGAACCCTTGGTTATTTAAAAAATTCTCAACATGTTTTCCACTTCAAATGTGAAAGTGAAGATTCTAGCTACTCTTCCAACTTTAGAGGTGAAGAAATCTAGCTACACTTGGAATTTAGTTAGAGGGTTTTGAGTTTTTTTTATTGCATTTGGAGTTTTTAAGGTAATTCATGAAATTATTTTGTCACAATTTGACAATTACTTGTTCCAAAATGTAGGGTTAAAAGCACGTGAGTAAGCACTATGAAATGCATTTTGCACACACAATGCAAATTACAAAACACAAAGAACTAGCGAACATGAGCATTTATGGGGAATTGAACCTTGAAATTGGCCATTTCAACATAAATTACTTACAAAATCAACCCAAGTTAACATAGATTTATAATTTCAATAAGACATGCAAAGACAAAACATTATAAGCATTGGATTGTGAACATTGGATAGGACATGTGGACATCATGGAAAAAGAGTTGCTTGGTTTGTAAAACAACCATTGAATTTAGTAAAGTCAAATGCAAAAGCCAACACATTTTTGTCTTTGATGGTTAAGCAATATGTTTTGTGCAATTATTGTGTGCTCCTCTTCATTACTCAATGCATTTTACATATGGAAAAATTCCACAAAGTGTAAAATTGATGTGTAAACATGTGCATATTAACAAGTGACAAATGGATAGTGAGTTTGTCGTGAAGTTTTGATCTCCTAAAAGTCAATGTAGGAAAACACTTCTCATCTTCCACACTAATTATTTTGCACAATTTGGCCATCTAAAGTTGTTTTGGGAAATACGACTTCAATTGTAACCAATAAATTGGGGGTACCTAATCCCAAAAATATTCATGACAACATGGTTTGGAAATCTTGTTTCCAATTTTAGAATGCAAAATTATACAACCCTTGCCAAAACACCCACAAAACCACATAATTGAATTTAAAAAAAAACAAAAATAAATAAATTTAAAAGCAAAAATGGTGGAAACCTTGTTTTTATTATTGAATCAAAGTTTTTGCAATCCCTACCATACAAAACATAATATTGAAAGAAAAAAGTAATGCAAAAGGGAAAGTTCCAAAGATTTATCTTTGCATTGGTTCATAATTTGTGTTTCAACAACAAATACATCTTCAATGATAAAGGTAGGTATCATGGTCCCCAAATCTGATGCATTGTCCATATATGTTGGCCATTTACCTCAAAAAACAAAATTTGAGTTCCAAAATTAAGATTAGGTATCCATCACATCTGAATATTTTCATGTTTGTATACAAGCAAAACTTGAAAGCCCAAAATGTATGTTCAATAAATATGAAAAAATGTTCATAATACATGTTGTATGAATCACCTTGGTGACCTTGATAGTAAACCATGAGGTTGCACACAAACATATCCTTCATTTGTGCAAACTTAATGCAGAGAACATGTGTAGATCCAACAAAGGTAAGATACAAGCAATTCCCAACAAATTTTGAAGCTCGCATAGATGTTCATAGTTCATTCTTGCTTGTTGGTTTGTAAGGTTGTTTAACGTCATCTTTGACAATAATGTTATATATCTTATCATCATTTATTTGGTAGGGTTCAACATCAAAATCCACTTCATTTTCACATTCTAGAAAATCTTGTTCCCTTTCTTTTTAGAATTAGCAAGTTTTGTAAACTTAGATGCTTTGTAAGTGAATGTGCAAAATAATTGTGTAAGCTTTGTAACAAATTTTCAAGGTGGATGACCAAAGGTAAACCTAGTAAGGTTTGCAGAACCAAATTGATGCAATGGGGCATACATTGTACAATGGATCGTTAAAGAATTAGGAATATAGATGTCATAGATTTTTTTGTAACAGTGTTCTTTGTGCCTTGAATAACATTAGTGACATTTACCCCAAAACATATGAGCTTACGGGCAATTTGGTTTTGTGGCAAGCCACCATCTATCAACAATGCTTTCATAATCACCTTAATTAGGTTATGATTCCCTAATTTTTCAAGCACCTAATCCAAATAGATGAAAATGAGAATTGCTACCTAGTTCTCCACCACATAACAATGGACAAATAATCACAATTGGTTGTCAATTATGACAACTTCACATCAAACCCCATTCCCATTAACCTTCTTACAATTTGCATGCATATGAAGAGAATCCCACTTAAGAGCAAGTAATTTGTCCTTTTTTAATACAAATCTTACACTGAATAGTGTGCAAGCTTTCATCTTCCCCTATAGACAACTTAACCCATGGGAGTTTTGTAGCCCATTTGAGTTGGAACTTTTTTGTGGTGTCATAGGTCTACTTTGTTAATCCTACCTTGGATGGGCAAACCTTCTTTAAGAATGCAAGAAGATCAAGGACATAACAACATCTGCAATGCAATTTAAATTTGAATGATCGTAATTAGAAATAGAAAACAAGGGAGGAAAAGATGGAATAACACCGTGAGATGAAAAAACTACATCACAAGTAAGACTTATAGAAAGACCACCCATAGCAAGGTTGTTGTAGGAAAAAAAAATTGAACTTGTAAGCATTAATTAAAAGTAATGGTGGCAAAAGAAAACATCAAGAGAAAATGAAACTTCTATTGTAGACTACAACAAAACAAAACAAACATTGAACTTTACATTGTCAAACAACAACTATAATTATTATAAACATTCAGATTTCACAATAGAAAGCAAAAAACAAAGGAACGAGCTTGCAAAACCTTAATTAGTTGTTATCAAAATCATGTAGAACATCAAGTCGATTTATTTTGCATGGCAAGCACATTTTTCTCCTACAAAGGTTGACAATCTTTTGGTGATTTCATTCATGAATTCTATGAAATTATTGGTGTTGGGTAGTTTCATGGATACTTTTGCAAATCTATAAGAACCCACATTATAATGACCCTTTTTTGGGCCTTTTTGGGTCTAATATTAATACAATACATACCTCCCAAAACATGGTGGATTTAATTTTGGGTTTAAGTTTTGGTGTTTGGGCTATAAGATTATGATTTTCACAAAACCAGTGTATAACCAGCAAGTGAACTGGTGGTTATTAATTTGGTTATTTGATAACCCAAGCTTATGCATAATCAATTGGTTAATTATTACCTTTTTTTGATAACCTGTGGGCCCCCCCTCCCTAAGAGTTTGGTAATGATATTGATAACCACGTGTGGTCCCCAAGAAAAACTCCCCCCCCCCCCCCCCCCCCCCAAAAAGAAACCTATCCGGCGGTCATTAAAACCCCCCCAAAAAGAAATAACCGGGGCCGACACTGGTCCTGACGTCCTTACTCGCCGACACTTGCTTTTGATGGTACCCGGCGTCTTCCTGTGCCGTCCCATGCACGTCGCAAGCGGGTCTGAGATGAACTGCGCTTTGCTTTTGTACACGAGTCTGAGGAGGCCGTCCCTCCCGCCTTCCTTCCTTCCTTGCCATCGATGATCTCCCTCCCTCTCTCCCTCCCTCCCTCCCTCTGTGTAGCCAAAGAAGAGCAGAGCGCGAGCGAGCAAGATCTGGTCCTCAAGTTCCGAGACTGCAACTGCGAACATGTGACACGAGGAGCGCCGGTACGTATAAATAATCGTCGCTTCCTCATCGCTTCCAAATCGCTTTCGACAACGAAGAACAGCTAGTGACGCAGAGTTGCGGCCCGCGCGACGTCCATCTTCATCTAGGTATATTCTAGAGGCTTTGTCATATGTATATAGTGCAAGCTTCTCAAGCACCAGAGCTTTGCTGAGAGTGTCTTGGCTTGTTGTTGTTGTTGTTTTGTCGTCATTTATTACGGGAGAAGTTTCCGTCGTTGTGAAGATCGGCAATTCACAATGGGACAGCCAGCTATTGCAAGCGCTCCTAGTCCTCTAATCGTGTCCTCCGATGACGAAGACGAACAACCGATCCACAGGATTTGTCGCAGGAGGGCTCGTCGTCCCAGCAATCGCCTTAATGTTCTGGTGTCTTCCTCCGACGACGAAGACGAACAACCGATCCGCAGGATTTGTCGCAGGAGGGCTCGTCGTCCCAGCAATCGCCTTAATGTTCTGGTGTCTTCCTCCGACGATGAAGACGAACAACCGGCGCGCAGGACTCGTCGAAAGACTAGTAGTTCTTCCAACGATATTTTCGAAGCAAGGATAAACTCTCTGCTCCCATCTTCTGACTACGAAGACGAACAATCGGCCCCGCGCAGGACTCCTTGTCGAAGCTGGACTAGTCGCGACGATGTCGAAGCTTGGATAAGCTATCTCCTCGTGTCCTCCTCCTCCTCCGACGAACAACCTAGCATCTGGACTCTGCCTGACAATGTCGAGGTGATTCCAAGCGATGATTTCTCGTCTTCCTCCTCTTCCTCCTCCGACTACGAACCACGGCCGCCCCGCAGGACTCTTCCCGGGAACAATGTGGAACAAATTGCAAGCGAGCTTCTCTCGTCTTCCTCCGACGACGACATGAGCTACGATGAACAACAACCCCGCAGGAGGAGGAATTTTCTCACCAGCTTCGAATTCCTTAAGGTATATGAATTTGGATTGCTTTAGACTTAAGCTTTAGATTGCTGCGATCTTTCCCTGTTTCTGTGCAAACTTTCTGCAATGAATTCTTCTTAGATGCTGCTTTCTGTACATGTCGTGTTGAGCAGCGAAAGAACTTTGTAGCTCTTGAATGATCCTTGACTGTAGAATTGCAAGGGCCGCGGCTGAATGATACAAACCAAGGCATGCTTGTCATGTCAACAATGATATCATGCAGGCGGCCAGGTTAGGAGAGTTGGAAGCTATCCGGACTGCTCTACGTCATGGCACTTCAGCGCTGGGCCAGAATATAATGGGGCACACAGGTAACAAAACAAAACCGTCAGGGACATATTCAAACCCTTTAAAACAAAAGTGCCAGCAAAGTTCATACACCAACATATGATTCTTCTTCTTCTTCTGAGAGGGACAATGAGATCAGATTCTTCTTCTTGTGTCAAGTCTCAGCATCTAGCTCAACCAGAACTCCAGATGATGAATTCGTGTTGCAGATTGACACATGTATTCTTTCAGCATTCTTCTCCAGCAACTGTAGATAGTGGCAGCACAAACAATCTACAAGAGTGAGTGGCACCGGATTCGCATATGTTCTAGGTATTGACGACTTAGGGAGGCCTCCTTGATCTTGGAGGGATGTGTAGTGTGAACTTAGGGTTTAGGGTTTAGGTGTCCTGCTTCACTTACTTTTGCTGATAACTTGTCTGTCTCAATCTTTTTTGTTTTGGGGGGTTTTTTAGCTCTGCACATCGCAGCAAGCAATGGGCATCTGGAGATCGCAAAGCTTTTACTGGATCATGGTGTTGTAAGTACCATTCTCTAATTTTCTGATATACTGGTGTAGCTATTACTTGTTGGTGCTGCAAATCTTCCTTTCTGTTTTTTATTTACAGCAACGCCCTCATGTTCTCTTTCAGTGAGTCTTACCCCTGCAAAGTGTGACTGTTTTAGCATCCTGTACATGCATGAAGTGAACACAGCCTGAATGTGAAGTTCTCCTCCTGGTTATTAGTTCCTTTCAAAGACTGACATTTGTTCAGCCCTAAGATGATCTCATCAAAATCCTGGACCTCCTCTGTCTGCTGTATGTTTTGAGCTATCAATGGCAAATTATGTATTATCGGAACTGTGGAAACAAGAAGAAGAGTCCTGATGTGATGAAAATGGGTCCCGGGGAAGATACTACAATTCCCACAGGTCTATAATTTGGGAGATTCTAGTGTTCATCAAGCTTTCAATCTCTTGAAGATCAGTTTTTTTGTTTCTTTTGTTCCTTGAGAGTTGAAATGTGGTTGTGGTGATGATGTGTGCAGGATGTGAACATTTGCAGCATAGAGAAGGAGACACCTCTTCACTGTGCAGCCTGCTTTGGAGAAAGACAGGTCTGTTAGCCACACTCTTCTAGGATCTCCTCCAAGAAACTCCAGGCTGGCCAACAGTCACTACATATTTTGCACAAGCATTTCAATGGGATTCAGTCTTAGAATAACAGTTCCTCATTTAAGGGTCCAAGAGTGCATGCACCTGAATGCTAGTTGCCACGAAGCATGTTGAATTTTTTTGCTTTGTGCAGATGGTTGAATTGCTGATTGCTCGGGGGGCAAATGTCTCTGCAGTCAATCGGTGATAATTATATTCCCAACTCAAATCTGTTTCTCTTGCATCTCTCTCTCTTTAGATCTATCTAGATGAACTTGTGAAACCAATTACAAATCCTTGATATCATGGTTAGCTATGTCACTCAAGTGCTAGCTGACATCATGACTGAGTATTTCTGTTGGTTTTGTAAATTTGAAACAAACTCATGATGCAGATTTGTATAATTGCTTGCATCAGTTTGAGCAAATTGTTATTTACTTATCTACACCCGATGTCAGAGCTGATGAAGTCAGTGAGGAGTAATGGGAGCTAGTCAGTATCATTCATGATGAATGTGATGGTCTGATACTTCGTGAGTTACACTCACAAGGTTATATCCACACTTGTTCTTGTCGATTTTGTTTGGCACCAGCTAAGCCAATGTAAAATTTACTTTGCATGGTGACCTACTTGTTTCTGTGGAGTTTCCATGCAGCTCTAGGAGAACTCCAATGGAGATGGTTTGGATTGACAACCCATCTCTCATACAGTACATGAGTCAATTTGTTCCTCAGCAACCTGAGGACACACGAGGAGGCACAGACACAGATGAGGATGAATGTTGCAGCATGTAAAGATTTCAGAGCTGACAGAGGCAAGAGGATTTTGTTGCAATTTGTACTGTACTTAATGGTCACGTCAGCTTCAAATAAAATTCTTTCTGAGCAATAAAATTATTTTATGCAGAACATGATGTCAAATGGCTCTTCTGGTTTGTATCAACCCAATCTGTTTTGAGGCAGATTTGTGGCACAGGGCCACCACAGGTACTATTTAGCAGTGCCTAAGGGCAAAAGGATGGTTGCCATGGCATCCTGCAGTGGGTTCACTGTCCTTGGCACTGAAAGTTTAGCCAGATAGTATGAAATTGGAAATTAGTGTTGGGACTTAGAGTACATGGTAGGTAACTTGAGGGCATTTCCTGCAAATGTCCTATGTAGCTACAACATAAACCTTATAGCACTTTTCCTTTCAGGAAGCATCAATGAGGTTCAGGAACAGGAACCGAAGTTGTCAATGAACTTGTGTCTGATTCAAAAGCATTTTTCTGTTGGATCATTGGAAGTTTGTTACTCACAAATCAAATCTGCTGATGAGACTTGACTTGCAACTGATGTGATTTCAAATGTAGAACTTGGAAGTGCTTGCTTTCAGAGTTGAGAGTTGTTATGGACCTAAAATATTGTTGGCAACATCTCTTGTGCCATGGTTCAGTGATGCTTCCTGGGTGGTCGATGCCCGCATTCAACCTGTAAATTGCACTCACAAGAAGCTTCTGAAGTTTGTTTCCAGTGGCACACCACCTATATGGTAAGTTTTTTACTCCCTTATAAGAAAGTGAACTGATTTCATTCAACAGCAACTCGTTGCTTTCAACAAGTTATAGTCCAGTATTTGCAATCGGACTGCCACAGATATATTTGCATGTCAAAAGGAAAAAAAGAGCACAAAATTCTGTATCACAAAATATGATATTCGCTTTCCTTTTGTTGGCAAGGAAGCCCCAAAACAAAATGATACAAAAGACCTGTTTGCACTAGCAAAGGAGAGATGACAACATTGGGAAAGAAGTATAAAACCCTTTCTTTCAAGAGAATTCAGCTAATCTGAGCTGTTTGAGGAACAAATCAGTTGGTTACCATGTTTCACTGTTACTCAGAGAGAAGTCGCCAACAATGCACAACCCCCCTAATTTCATGAACAAGTACTTGGCGGCATCATCACCTAATAAATCATCAACCCAAGAACTATGCAGGAAACAATCCTAGATCAAGAACTGCAAGATCTTCAAGCTGTTTTCACTTTGAAAGCTTGAAAATGCCTGTGAAATCAAGAAACTTCAACTCAATCTCTCTGATCAGGAACTTATGGAAATTGACACCCTTCTTATCAAGAGTCACAGCAAGGATTTGGCAAACTCTAAAGTTTTGAGCAAATTGTTAGCGAGTGCTCCCCTGGGAGGAGCTTGAATTCAGGAATTGTCCAGGATTTCAAGCTGAGCCCAAAGTAAGGGAGAGACCTTGGAAGTGGCAGCTTTGGGGCTCAGCTTGAGGACATCTGACAGCATCTGTGTTACTTTCCGCATGGACGGCCTTCTGTAGCCCCTGTTTGACAGGCACATGATCACAATCTTGCAAAGGGCAGCAAGCTCATCGGGGTTGTGAGTCTTGAGTGTGGGATCCACCAAGTACTGCACCATCTTTGGATCATACAAATAGTCAACTGCCCAGCCCACCAATGAGCCCTCTGGCTCAAAGTATTGCAGCCTCCCACTGATAACCTCTAGCAAGAACACACCAAAGCTGTACAAATTGCTCTCAAACCCTGGGCAGTAGCAGTCAGAAGCTGCTTCTGACTCTGACTCAGATTCCCACTCAGCATTGCAGTGGTAGCCAGAAGGAGAGCTCCATGTCCCACTCCAGAATGACTTGCTCTTCTCATGAGAGCCTCCAACAAACATCTTTGCCAAACCAAAATTTGCAAGCTTAGCTGCATAGTCATCAGTCAGGTAGATGGCACTAGCATCAAAGTTCAGGTGGCTGGCTGGAGGGACAAGATCATGGTGCATATGCTCAAGAGCATAAGCTGCACCCATGATGATGCGCATGCGAGTCGGCCAGTCCAAGTGCTCTGACTCCTTGACATTGTGGAGATGCTCAGCAAGTGTGCCGTTTGATGCATACTCAAACACTAGCATGCGTGTGAATGGCTCCTCATCACTGCAGTAAGCAATTAGGTTGACAAGATGTTTATGCTTCATGCGTGCAAGCCCCTCAACCTGGATCCATCAACATAAGTATCATAACATTACCATTAGATTCTCCCACAGACAAACCATGACAACATGGACTTCTCAAATTCCAGTGGGAAAGAAATTGCTGCTATTGACCCAAAATGCATTGCTCATAGCTGCTAAGCTTCTATATACAAAGAAGGCAACTACTTTTGTTAATATCAATCCATAGGCAGCTAGTCTACAAGGAGATTCAAAAACTTGCAGAAACTCTCTCAAGCCTAGGAAAAAAAATGCTGCTACCCACTGATTCATTGGTGATACCTTTTGAGGATAGGCAGCTAGTCTACAAGGAGATTCAAAGAACTTGCAGACACTTTCTTAAGCCTAGAAAAAAAATGCTGCCAGCCATTGATTCATTGGTAATACCTTTCGCTGGAACAAGACCTCAAAGTGTGGGCTCCAGTCAGAGGCTGATGCGCGGATGCTCATAGCTGCAATTTCAACCCCAGTTGAGAGAGTACCCTTGTAGACAACCCCATCAGGGGACGAGCCAATAATGTTGCTGAAATCCTCGCATGCAGTTTGGAGCTCCTCACGTTGAAGGAATGGGACCAATGTCTCAAATACATGACCACCTGGGAGATGCCTGCTCATGCCTGGTTTCCATGGGGTAACCCGAGGCTCAGCCCTCCACCTGAACCTGAGGATGGCAATCACCAGGATAGCTATGGAGATGACCAGAACCACAAAAGATCCTACACCCACAATCGCTATCCACACTAATGTGGAAGAGATATGAGAACCATCATTTAGGGTGCTGGGCATTATCTCTGTGCTTGCTGCTGGTGGTGGGGCTGTTGCAGTAATACTCCTATTCTCTTGTGTAGTAAGCAACACACTGGGTCTCAACAAACCACCTCGGCCGCCCGAGACTACGGTAACAGAGAGCAACCACACTGAGATCCACAGCACCACCTGCATTATGAATCAGCACATTCCCCAAACCCAAGCTTCCAAGTCTACCACCGGTTACTGCTGATTCAAATATACACAGAGATCGTCTGCCCTTGGATCTTCACTATTCTGGCTGCATAATCATCATGAACACCTGGTCTCTGACTGAATGGCATGATGCACATGAAGAATGGTCATGTGAATCTTCTGCTGCTTCCTCTTCTGCCATCATACGCTGTCTTCTTCTCCATGGATACTATCCCTTACTCTGGAAGAAGACAACAACCCAAGAGGACTCACACACCACCTCACATTGTTTTTCTGTACTCACAAAACGAGACTCCCCAAGATTCAACACAGATTAAAATTCAAGCACACCTGCTGCTGCTCCATTCCCTTCATGAGCGCGCCTGCTCTTTTGCTACTACACCCCACCACGCCTTTTCCTCCCTCCCCAAAAAAACCTAAACTGCTAGCATGAAGAAATAGATTTTGCTCACAGAAACAAAGAAACCGATCTCCATGTCCGTCTCCTTTTCTCCTCCTGGGCGGTTCTTTTGGTTCATCGTCTTGGAAAAATAATTTGTTGCGGGGAAATTCCGTCTTCCGGAGCGCTTCCTACGCACACACAAAAGGGTGCTTGGCATTCAAAGCTGCTGCAGCACAGAAATTGGCGACAAACGAACTCGGGTACGCTAATCCGATACGAAGAGAAATAGAGACAGAAGGACTAAATCTGGCGGTAGCTAGCGTTGCAAAGGAACAAACCACTCTGGCAGCCATGTGCAAGTCTCGCTATATTTAGCTACTGTCTCTCTATATTTAGCTAACTCCAGCAAAGATATATTATACTCTCTCTCCCTCCTCCTCCTCCTCCTCCTCCTCCTGGCTATATTACTCTAGTGCCTTTTCAGTTTCGCCAAATAATTATTTATTTTGAAATTTTGACTTCCGCCAAAATAAAATAAAATAAAATATTGAATTTTTGGCAAATTTAAATTTAAATTTTAAAAATATTCAACAATGGCCTGAAATCACTTAAAGTACATGCAATAATATACAAATTAAAACCCTAAAACTATTTTGTAACAACTTCATGAATCCCTATGAAAATTTGGCATTAGCGAATAATTTTTTTTTAAAAACTTCAGTAGGAAGGGACCTTAATTTTCTAAGAAAATTTCAACATTTAGAATAAAAATAGTATTATTTTTGCTAAACCTGAAATTTTATTTATTATGTTATTATCATAACAAGGGGGGGGGTGTATCACACACTATGGCCTTGCCATTTACATCAAAGAGTATCATCTCAAGGCAAAAAAAGAAGAATTATAAAAAAAATTCAAATATTTCACCATGCAAAAATATAATCTTTGAAAAAAAATCCTCTAAAAAAGAAACCCAAATTCCTTCAAGATATTATTATAACTCTATAATAACTAATCTCAAGTTTCAACACAAGCCAAAATAACATCTTTCAAAAATCTTTGGTATAAAATTAGACCTATTATTTATTATTATTACCTAGGGGCCAAAATCCATTAAGCTATTCTACTCTATAATGAATTTAAACACAATATCCTTGCCTTCTTGGTAGCCAAGGCCAATAAAAGTATATACCTAAATTACCTTATAAAGATGTAAATATCAATGTTGAGCAGGTATCCATCACTTTTTATTTATTTATAAATTTAATTCAATTTTTAATTTTTAATTGTTTTATTATGATGTAGCCACATTTGTGATCATCCACTAGAGGATTTACCCAAATTTGGCTACAGAAAGAATCCTGCTATATTTTGGCTACATACTGGAACCTATTGTAAAAATCTGGCAAAACATGCCACTACCAACTAAGTGGCAAATGGAGGATTATTTTTCAATTTTTAATTCACATTATTGTGGATAACCTACATGAAAGTCATAATAGCATTTTCTAGGTTCACCAAAATTACAAAGGAAATTTTTTGGAGGCCTTTTTATGCAATTAAGTAAGTAAGTAGTGTTCAAGTTGAACCTTGTCCCCTCTCCCAACATTTGGTGGGGCCTTGCCCATGGCAACAAATGAGCTAAGTTTCTTCATAACCCATGAGAATAAAATTTCTACTCAAGTTTGCCTCCAATTCAAAAGATGTTGAAGAGAAGTTCAAAAGAATGCAAGACATTTCATCATTTAAAATTTTCAATCTCCTCAATTGCACATTAGGGTTCTAAAAAGATATATTCAAAAAAAAATTTAGTCATCAACATATTGACCTCCAAGAATAAACGCTTGTTATTTACAACTTGCAAGTGATATTGTTTCTTTTGATTGAAAAGATTTCAATTGCCAACATATATAACTTGGCTCACTAAATTATTGAAATGCAACCCCTTGTGCAACTTATTCATTGCCAAGGCTATATCCTTTTCGCAAACTCATTTCTTTTTGTTTGCCAATGATCATTGGTGTACAACTATTCACTCCACTTCTTGCTCATAGTTTCAAATAATTCCAACCAATTCATGGTAGGTACTTGAAACAAAATCGTGAAAGATGACAAAACTATATGGGCAAGGTTAAGTCGTAGAATGCAAATGAATTTGTTTGTGATACATTAAAAAAGCCTTGGTTGTTGCTAACATGCATTGTTGGAACAAAACCTTTAATCACATGTGATCAAGTTGCGAGAGATAGAATATTGTTGTATTTTGATGAAATTAAGTTTCATATTATGTTGAACATGAACATAACTATTGGGTGGTCATTATATTACAAATATGACACACATGTGTAAAATATTTTTGCTTTAGACTTTTAGCCTATTTTATTTTGTTTTTAATATGCATTAAGTCTAAAGATGATTCATTAAAATGCCAACATAAGAAAGTTGTTAATTCTTGGATATGGTGTTTATATAAATTGCCAAATTCCAATGGTTCCAATGTTAACTAACATTGCATTCTTTGATAGACATTGAGTTATAACTCTTTTATAGTCTTATATGGGGTCTTTGGTCCTAACAAGGTTTTGAATTTACATCTTCATCATGTGCCAAATCATTTTTTTTCATTAGCCATGTGTTTTGAGTTCTAGCCAACATCATGATTTATTCTTCCCATTGCTTGTAGAAATTTAACAAAAACTAAAGACACAAGTTTTGTATAAATATGGTTGGCTTAAAATTTGGGTTAATTGTTATATATTCATCAACACCCAACATTAATCAAAAGTTGATGAAGCCAATGGGTAGTCAATGTAGCTCGTCATTGTTATTCATGATGAAGGAGATGATTTGACATTTCTTTTAGCATCTTTCATAAAGTTATCACAAGTGATGGTTTGACAACTATCAAAAGGTTATGATTGCATTCATGGTTATGCTAATTTTAAATTGTTGTTTTTGCATATATTTTAAAAATTCTATAAATGTTAGTACTTTCATGTACATGTTTGAAATTGTGCAATTTTTATTTCTTAGAACTAATTTGAACAAGATTTTTATTCATGGTTGTCTTGCATATTCTCAAGTGACACTTTGTTGAAGGTTGTGATTGGAGTCGTAGATTGAAGGTTGATTAGAAGCATTCAATTACAAATTTAACAGATTTCAATTGTTTCAAGAGATGTAGTTAAACATTCAAATATCTCAAATGTTAACATATTGTTGCAAGCATTTTGGCTTGTTTTTTAGAACATATGGTTGCCTTTTGCCAAAATGTGGCATAAATAATGAATCATATTCAACTATATAGTCATGGAACCACAAAGTCTTATTGGAATATAGATCCATGAATGAGTATGTTTGACTTGTTGAAATCATTACATCAAAACATGACATAAGTGACAAATCCTATTCAACTATAGAGTTGTGAGAAAACATGTTTCATGATTAATATTGTTGGGCATGAACAATTGATGATTTACTCCAACATTGTTAAAAGATTTTACTTAAATATGTGGCTTGGAATTGTTCAAATATTTAACAAGAATGCAACTATCTATACATATTTTTATCCTATTCCCAAATATCCTTTCCCAACACTAGGAGTTCAATAAGGAATCATGACAGTGTATTGCAATCCTTCACTGGAAGGGTGATGGTCTCACACTTTGTGACACCCATAAGGTTATGGTCAATGTTGGTTTATTATAAAAGCATGCACCTGATATTACCATTGATTTCAATATTGGTAGCAATGACTTTAGCAAGCCAATACAACTTGAAGTAATATCAACTTTATACCAATATTAGCCTAGTGGGCATTAAAAACAAAACTTGCAACCTTGTACCATTTTCATATGTGGTTCAATATCAATTATTTATTTATTTGATACAAGCTAGAAATTAGATTTGGATATAATATAAAAAGCACATGGAACATGTTATACTCCCCCATCAAATTTCAAAAGCTTGTCATTTTGTGTCATGCATCATTGTTTTGTGCAAAATCATAAAATTCATGTATGACGTTCTAATGTTCATAACCCAAAAAACCCACATGATTCACAACCTCTACATGGGATTCAAACCCACCACCATAGGGAAGTAGGTTGTAGTTATTACCATTAACATACTTCGTTACAACTTGAATTCACCACATCATTCTTTGAGTTTATTTTCAAATTTTCAAATTTCTAGGCAATCCTTGCAACAAAATTGCACTTTTTGCTATAGCACTTTTTTTTAACACCCCTTTTGACCTTGCAAATATCAATGGGGGTTGTTTAATATCATGTGGACCACATTAGTATGAAAGTTTTGAAAAAAATCAAGATTAAGTTGGTATGAAAAAAATTAAATGTACCAATACCAAGACTAGCTAGTGTGTGCAAAGTTCAAAAGTCAATATCAATCAAGAACCACCGAATATTGGTGGTAACCAATGTTGGATGGTCATTTGATTTTGTTATGATATATCTAGTTTTGGGTTTTCAAAAAAATTCATAATTGAAGAACCACAAATTCATAATTGAAGAACCACCAAGTTTTATGAAATAATTAATGATCCAAGGTAGGTTCTTTGATCATTGTTTGATTATTGCAAGATTGTGGTTTGTTGTTGTAATTGATTCATTGATATTTGAATTGTTGATCAAAGGTCAATGTATTTGGACTTGTCAATTCTTCCTTAAAAACCACACAACATTTGTTATGATGTTACAACTAGTATAACCAATGTTGGACAATTTTTGTTATAACTTTTAATTTTGGGTTATTGAAAACTTTTAGAATTTAAAAAACTTGGGTTTTGCATTTACGAGAATTTTAATTTTGAAATAAAATAACCACCAATATTCAAGCTTTTGAAAATGTTCAAAGAACTATGGATTTTGTGAAAGAATCAACGATCTATTAAAGTAAGACATTTTATTGGTTCTTTGATTTGTTGAGACTTGTTGGTCAAAAGTTTTTATAGCCACCTTCATCCTCTAATTTTTCCTTTGAGAAAAAAAGAGAATTGCACAACAATGGTGAAAAATCACACATGTTGAGATTACAACTTCAAAATGGAACACTCTCAAATGGGCATTAAAGAGCCATTTCCACTAGTGGACCCCAAACCATGAATTTTTTTCTTTGGTCATTTGATGAAAAAGGTGACAACTAGTGTTGGGTAATTCTTTAATTTCATGAAAAACCTTTAGTTTCATATTAATAATAAATTAGGGCTATGTCAAGTTCTAGTTCTAATTCAAAATATAAATGGAAATATATAGACGCGCAAAATTTAAGGAATTAAAGACATGTAATTTGTTACATGTCCGTGATATTTATGTTGCTTTCTATCGAACTAATGTTTTTTGCACACAATTTTCATCAAAGTTTATTTCACAAGAGATACAAAAGTCTTTGAAACACCAAATTGCAAATTGAATTTCCTTTACATTTCACTTATAATTTTAAAACAAAGTCACAATTCACAAATATGATATCTTTAAATTTATTACGAAATCTCTAACTTTCTTATCTTTACAACAAACTAGCCCTTTGAGTCCTTTAATATTAATTAATAAGAACTTTAACAATAAAAATCCCAAAAACCTTATAACTAGTGATTCACTTAATGACTCATCATGTATGAGCCATGCACATTTAATAACATTATAGGGTTTCTAATGACTCACCATATTTGAACCATGCACATTTAATAACACTATGATTTATTGATGAAAATCATCTAAAATTGTTGACACTTCACCAACTAACGTTATAATTGATTCGTTTTTATACCATTAGTCATCCCAAAAAGATTTGGAGATAAAAAATTGGCTTGAATTGAAATCTAATATATTGTAATACTTGATTTTGGCAAGGACTTTCTAAATTTTTAATATATTCTGAGTTTTTAATTTTGACAAATGGATTTTCAATTTTTAGAGTTTGTGGCGGGTAAAAGATATTAGTAATAAGAGAGGATTTTGTATCATGGATTTTGCCTTTGATAAGTTTGTCCACACAAAAAACACATTTATGCATTTCAACCTATGAATTTGGGCATTTACAAGCTAATTGCATTAGGCTACACAAATTTCATTTTGGCTAATATTTTGTGATGGGCTATTTGTTTATCTCATCTTCTTTTCTTCAAAAGTTTGACAATCTTACGCCGACTAGGTTGAAATGAATAATTTGTTTCTTAAAATGAAACCCTTTGTTGGGTAAAGTTTCACCCCAAAAATTAATAAAATGAAAATGTGAAAAATCAGTGATTTTTGAGGGTTTTTATCACCATAATTTGATATTAATTGATATAAATCACCATATTTCTATATTTAGTCCCACTATAGTTCAAAAAAATTATAAAAAGAAGTTGAAATTTTCTTACTTTCATATCTCATTAAATGTCAAATTTGTCATATGGATAATGATCATTAGGCAAATTTAATAATTCACTTTTTCAAATTGAAACCCTATTTTGGGGGTGAGAAAATTTCAATTTAAAAAGTAAAATGAAAACAAAAAAATGAAGTGATTTTGGGGGGTTTTTTTATACCAAAATTGAAAAGAAATTGAATAAAAATATTAGATGTATATATATTTGGTTCCAGATATGTCACCAAATTTTTATTTTAAAAAAAAGGATGCTCAAATTTGTTTACTTTAGTAGCCAAATTTTCTATGTAGCCAAACCCCCCGGCGGGTATCAAGGTGGAGTCATTTGGGTTGATAACCCTGGTTTAGAAATTTTCAAATATCCGGTTCTGATATGGAATCATGGTTATCAAGATTCAAATACCCGGATCTCGTAATATAACTACGGTTCTCAAAATTTTCAAAGAGTCAAGTAACCCCCATAGAAAACTACAGGTTCTTTTCCGCCTCTTTCATGAAACCCGGAGGTTCTTTCAAGTGGTTGAGATACCCGGAACTGACCAGTTCTTTGCTCAGGAACATTTCTCTAAATACCCTTTTGATTCTACATGCCCATAGGCAGCAGAATTGTTTTTAAAATAATAATAAAAAATCAAAGTACCTTGGTAGCTTCAACACTAATTATATTATTTTCAGAAATATTGTATATATATATATAAAATTTATTTAATTTAATTTTTTCAAATTAAAAAAATTCCAAAGAAAAATAATAATTCGTGGAAAAAAATATTGAATTCTCAAGAATATTACATTTCTCAAAATGAAAATTTCAGAATTATTATTTATTTATTTATGGGATTTTATTTTTTATTTTTTTAACAAACATGGGTCGAAGTTGCCAAGGTACTCGGCGGGCTAGGCTAACTAGATTCACAATCTTTTTTGTATTTTCTTGACCATTGCAACCAAGAAGTGTGAAGCAAGAAGGAAAGGAAAGGAAGGGAAAGGAAGGAAGCAAGGAAAGGTCCCCCATGAAAGTGCATGAGTGAATATGGCAACAAGTGACACACCCTTTCTAGTCATGTATTTCTTGGCCCTCACTTCAAGGACAATGGACCACCAAAAAAATATACTCACCATCATGTCAACCCTAAACCCTAAAATAAATTGAGTTAAGTCATCTTTGACAACATGCATGACAACAATTTGACACTCACAAAGTTAGTTCATGAGGACACCGTATTATATTAATTGAATTCGAGGAGTTAACATATGGGTATGGTTAGGTGCCCTAGAGTGGTGGTCTCAATCCCAAAATAAGGGGCCCATAAGAAGGACAAGGCCTCTCTTTCGCCACCCAAGGGACCCAAGGATGATGAGGTGATAGATGTTGGGGTCCCAAATTTTGAGAATGTCCTCAATCCATGGACTTGCCCTAGTGAAAAACGACGAGACCAAGGAAGTTGTTGCAATCGTTTAAAATCATACATAGACCATGAGGCAAATGGAGGAGAAGGATTTTATTTACACCTTCTTTCTCCTCAAGAATGGATGGGATCTTACACTTATCTTAAGGTGCATTCACACCTTAATGTTAAACAATGTTAAGTGAAAATCTAGGTGGCATCTTAGGTGGCACCCGATGTTAAGTGAAAATCTAGGTGGCATCTTAGGTGGCACCCAATGTTGAGTGAAAATTTCGGTGGCATCTTAGGTGGCACCCAATGTTAAGTGAAAATGTAGGTGGCATCTTAGGTGGCACCCAATGTTAAATGGGTGATTATTGAATATTAGTTGAATTTTAACTTAACATGAAATCTTTGTGGTAAATAGCTTTAGGTTCTAAATGACTAGCTTGGTGGTAGGGGACTTAATACTAGAGTCCTTAACACCAAGTGTGAATGCACCTTTACATCTACAAGTAGTAGGTGTATAAGATCCTTCCCATTGTTAAGGTTTAGGGTTATATCCTTCCTCTTTTGGTTTTGGTAGAGGGACATTCATGAATATAAGGTGCCCTCGAAAATACACAAGGAAATTTCTTCAAGTGGGTTTACATAGGTACAAGAAGCTTCTTGTAGGTGTAAGGTGCCTCCTATTTTTGACTAGGTGTTATAATATAAGAAACTTGATAATCAATTCCTTGTTGGTCATTGGTCAGCTTTCAAGATTTTCAAAAAAAATGAAGATGTAAGATTCAATTTTGAAATTATTCATGTTTTGGTGTATTGTCCATAATTTAATTGAATGTCATATCAAAAGGCTTCATTGAATTGTGTGGCATTTCATATGTCCATCATTATGTCAAATCCAAATCCTCCCTACTCCAGTTTTTTTCTTAGGACTAACAAGATCAAGAGTTTTAGTTTAGAGATTACAAAATCAATTGGATTGCTTGTATTATTGTTGTATTCAAATGAGCTATACGTGGATTATCATAGGTTGAAACACTACCCTAGTACCTTGGCCAATTCGACACTAGTTATATTATTTTAGGAATTGTTGAAGTTTTTTGAAATTTTATTTCTTCCAATTCAAAAAAGTATTTGTGAAGGATAATAGTGAATTTTGTCAAAATGTTGTAAGGATCATGGGTTCTCTCATATACCAACGCCAATTGAAAATAAATATTCATGGAAGAGAAAGAAAAAGGTTTTTCATGACTTTAATGGGGTAAGTAATACTAGATTAAAATGATCAATGCTAATTGCCACAATTAATGTGATCTAAACCTACCAAAGTTTGTGGAAGTAGATCAAAACCCTAACAAAACCCTAGCAAGAAATATAGTTCCAAAAACCCTAAAGTCAAATTAGAGAAAATATTTCTTCAGCACACAAAAGTCTTGAAGGGTAGTGGCCAAGTTTTTCCCATTTTGTGTAAGCAATGAAGCTTCTCCTTAGTTGCCTTTGATCCTTAGAAGAAGAGAGTCACAAGCCCCATTCACATTTCCCCTCTCCCTTTACTTTACCACTTAGAAAAAAACACATATAATTATTATTAATTGCTAGACTCCATGATCAATGTTTTTTTTTTTTTTTGGAAATTTTTTGTCATTATTTTATACACAAAAAAATTGGATTTTTTTTCCTTTTTTTAATGTGAATTCAACCAATTTTTCTATCTTTTTAAAAAAATTTGGTCACCAATTTTTTGATATCACAAAATTGGTATAAAATTTTATTCAAAATTTATGTATACAAAGAGACAATCATCCCTAAAGGCTGAATGGATGGATGGATATCATCCCTTTGCATCCCAAGCTGAAAGAAATTATTAAACATAAAATTAAAATTAAAATTAAAATATGTTACTTTTCGTGTGGATCAAGTTTCACCTCATTATCATCAGTAAATGATTTTGGACCACTTAATTTTTACGTAGTTTTTTACATTTTCACGTTTGCCGGTTTTTACTTTTTTACCCGGAAGCATAAGGTAATCCGAGTGAAGGACAAATGAATGAAAATTTTAAAGAAATAATAATGGATGAAATGATTCAATAGACATCCATCCATCCCCACATCGCACTGCCTTCCGCCTCCACCACCCTGTTCACACTTCCCTAGACCTACTTAATTAGGTACCTAGCTGGCCATTCCTAAGGCAGCCACCACCTATGTAGGTAGGTAGGTAGGTAGGTAGGTAGGTACCTATCCCACTCAAGGATTCAACACAGAAAGAAAAAGGATTAAGTAAAAAAGGTAACATAGGTACTCTTTTTATAGGTACCTACATCATAGGCCCTTCCTTTTGAAAATAGGGGGCTCCGCACTCAGCCCCCTAAAAACCCGGGTACCAGCTCCTTTTCGTTGTACAGGCATCAGAGAATCCGGGCCACCCTTCGATTCGGAAGTCGCGGCGCGGCGTTGTCGTATATACGAGGAGTTTGTTCCGTATAATACGTTTTCCGCACCAAAATGGTCTCAGGTTCGGAACATTAGACTCGCAGAGACCGAGTTTAGGCTCGTCGTACATACGAAAGGGACCTTAGACAGGTTCGGATCTAGGTTCGGAATTAGGTGTGGGTGGTCGGCTCTCTCTCTCGATCAGCAAACGCGCGCACGCGTCGTCGCACGGGGCTTGTCGCTGCCGATGACTCGTTTGTTTCTCCATCATGCGTTTGGGGTTTCTCTCTCCCTTCTGGAGTAAGTTCTAATCTTCTGTGGCTCGGCTGGTCTAGAGTAGCTGCTAGTGGGGAAAATATCCGCCTCGAGTTGCTGTATTATCTCTTGATTTGAAATTCTTTCGAACAAGTGCTGTACAGCTCCTGTGTGTCTGTGTGTGTGTGTTTTATGTTTTTCTTTCTTTTCGGTGGGGTGGATTTTGCTTCTACTAGGGCTCTTGGAGTTCCGGTGTCTTTCTCCGTTTTTTCTTCTCATGGATGGTCGATCTTCTGTGCGCAAGCAAGCAACATGAATTTGTGCGACTAGTAGGCCGGAGGTTTTCTTAGAGAAGAGCAGTACTGCCGCGGCGAAGCATGATATTTGCGGGAGGAAGATTGGATAATGAGGCCGTTGAGTCGCAGTTGGAATAAGGTGAAGATTTCCTTCTACGTACCCTGCTGGTCGCCGACGTTTTGTCTACGGCATTCCGGATCTGTTTTTGTGGTTTCTCTCTCTCTATTTGCTACTTCTTTTTCCCGGCCGGGTTACTACTGTATACGTCGACGCGTTTTATGCTCTCCATCATGACTAGTCATGTGTGGAGCAACAAGTTGTTCGTACTCTCACGGTACTCCTAAGTGTTCAATGAACATCGTCCTACGTTTCAAAAGTTTCGTCTTGCTTAAGGTCTGCAGGAGGTCGATCATACTACAAACTCATGAGGGTTTTTGTTTCATGTACTCTGCTTTCGATGTGCTGCTCTGGTAGTAATTCCACGGCTCAGGCTGGATACTGCAGCTGACCACTATAGGTGAGGCATATCTCCATGTAGGTCTATCTCGTGCGTCTTGATGCTAGAAGACAATTTGCACTACGGCTGAGTCACCGTAGGTCTGATGATGCCTCTTCTGGTCTCATGTAGTCAACCTCCACAGCACTTGGTGGTAGCAAAATCACTGCTGAAATTTAGCAGGACTGGGGGATCGCTATTGCTTGAACTTTCATCATGTTAATTACAACACTCATGAAATGCTGCTGCTGCACCTGCAAAGTCAAGAGGGAAGGCCTAGGGTTTCTTGTGAAATTAGATCTGTGGCCTTTTGTTTAATTATATTTTTCTCTGTTTCCAAAGAAAAATTAACTGGAGCAGTACTGAAGTTGCCTAAAACACCCACCTTTAGAATCAATCCCCTGATCTTGCTGTATCTGGTGAATTTGGAAGGTTCTGTATCAAGCTTGAAATAGCAAGTTGGGAGTAATACTGCCACCCCTGGGTCTGTCCCTAGTCTTTTTCTTTAGATTGAGACAGAATTCTTTCTAGTGAACTTGGACATAAGAACATATTTAGACTCCGTTTGCTGTCATGATTTGATCATAATTATACTCCATTTGTTGACTCTGGTTAGTATTGTTGATTTGGGTGATAGATCTTTGATTGCAGAGGTATTAGCATTCATCAGCTCGGGAGTTCAAGGCAGAGAATTTTTTGCTCATTGTTTTGAGCTATATGGAGTAAAGCTGGAACTTGGCTTGTGCTTTAGCCGTCGATTTTTCTCTGTTACTCTGGTGGTTGCAGCTCTTGACTTGGGTTTTCTGCTCCCCCTTTTTGTTCCTCGAGCAGGATGGTGGTTTTGGGAATGCAGCATCGATGCCTGAGCTATTGGCTATAAGTACAGGGCAATTGCTCAACTTAGGTCTGGTGAAGGGTCTGTCAAGTACTACAAGCCCATGATCATCAAAGGACACAAATTACATGTTTAATTTGTGCAGGAACAGTGTGCAGAGGACGGTTAAAAATTTGTGTTTTAGGCACTTCAATTTAGAGCAACCCTGTTCTGTGTGTCAGTGCAGTCCAGAGAAGGCAGTCAACGTGAAGTATTGCTCCTCTCTCCCAGCCCCTTGCTGAAGGAAGGTTGTATGAGAGTTTCTCATGGCTGCTGGACATGAGGTCTGGGATCAGCAATCTGAGTATCGTGACACATCTCCATTACTGATGGCTACTCCAGCATCCGGTCATGACCAGCATGTGGTTAACATTCCACCAATTTCAAGTCTGGATATGCCTTCCTCTCCTCCAGGTGGAGAGACTGCTGGAGGTAATTACCTGAGCTCTACATCTGCCCCTCAGCGAGATGGATTTCTTCCATGAAGCCTTGCTTTCAACAGTCTCCAAAGTGCTTAACACTGAGTTGACAGAGTTCTGGTTAGGATCCCAGGTTTGTGGGAATTCTGAAGCTTATGCCTTGGCAGCTCTTTGCAACTCGTTAGCGTGGCTGTAAAGGAATTCAAAGGTGAGGTCATCCTGGAATTATGCAAATGTTTGTATGTGCGAGACAAGCTCACTCATATTGAATTGTCTTATATGGCAGGAGTGACTCTATCTAGAAACTTGTCTCCCAGCTCATCACTTCAGGCTCAGGCATCTTTCACATCAAATTCAGCAAGCTCTTTGTCACCAGGCAGTTCCAACAGCTATGGCACCCGACATCGTGCAAGTCATTTGATATCTGGGATCTGGATAACTTTTGAAGTTGTTGTCACAGTTAGCCAGATTATTGCTTCCATTATTGTCCTCTTTGTCTCTAGGGATGAGAAGCCAGAGGCACCCTTGGCTGCATGGATTGCTGGTTACGCTGCAGGCTGCCTTGTCTCATTACCACTTCTATACTGGCGATATAAGTATCGGAATGTCAGGTCCCGTGAGCAGGATGCACTGGCTCCTCCACTTACCTCGTCACCAACTACACCTACAGGGGCAGCTGAGCAGACCTCTTATCTGTCAATGACTCCAGAGCAGCAGGATGAAGAATCTCAGGCAGAGAGGCAGAGAAGCCTAAATGGAGATGCAACTGGCTGGGACAGGTATGTAGAGGGCCTTCTCTACTTTTCTCTCTCAATTCCTGATCTCCTGATCTCCTGCTGTCCCATTTCCCACTCTGAATTTGTGCCTTTTTTCTTGGAACAGTTACTATATGCAATGCCCAACTGATGGCAATCAGCTGTGTTTTTATTGCTTACATTGCTCCTCTCCTTCACATTTCTCAGGTTTTGACACCCAATGAAAATGGGCATTGATTACCAATGGAATTGTTGTCTTTTTCTGGCATGTCATATCTGTATCTGAAATCTTTGAGCATGGTAGACATCGGTGAAACAGATGTATGTTATGGAGACTTGAAGAACTGAATTGGAACTGTTGTTTGGTAGGGTCGGGATGCTGATGGAGCGATTTAAAATTGCAGTTGACTGCTTTTTTGCAGTATGGTTTGTGCTGGGCACTGTCTGGGTATTTGGTGGGCACTCTTCTTCAAGTGAAGCTCCCAACTTGTACAGGTAATCTTCTGCAACTCAAATTGCCTGTTTCGTTCTGAAGGACTATGTGTGGAGAAAGCTATACAATGTTCCTTTACAGTGAAGGAGTCCATGATCAGTCATCCTTTCATGTGTAGGCTCTACATGCTTTAATGATATTACATGGATGTTGGGTGCAGGTTATGTATTGTGTTCCTTACGTTCAGTTGCGTAGGGTATGCCATGCCCTTCATTTTGTGTGCAACAATTTGCTGCTGCTTGCCATGCATAATTTCTTTTCTAGGTCGTGAGGATTCCACTCAAGTGAGAGGAGCCTCTGCGGAGGCGATTGCTGCATTGCCTACTTATAAGTTCAAACTCAAGGGTGCAAACAACACCAAAGTGAACAAGGAAGAAAGCGAATCAGATAGTGAGGGAATAGGGGAAGGAGGATTGGTTGCAGCAGGAACAGAGAAGGAGAGATTGGTGTCACCAGAAGATGCAGTGTGCTGCATTTGCCTTGGCAAGTACAAGGACGATGTAGAGCTGCGTGAGCTGCCATGCACACACTATTTTCATGTAGAGTGTGTGGACAAGTGGCTTGTGATCAATGCATCTTGCCCTCTCTGCAAGCATGATGTTGTGGAGTCAACAGAAACTGATGGAGCTACCCCAGGAGAAACTGGTCATGAGTCTACTGAGGGGCTTGAAACTCCACAACCTGGAGCACCTCTCAATTGAGAAATGTTCCACCTTCATTGTACTATTATGATGGAATCGTCTGACCAGAAAGATCAACAGCTCCCATCAAGCTTGCTTGGATATGAAGAATTGGGCCAAGCAGTAAAATTGCTTGAGTTCTCTATCTAAGTCATGCTGTTCACCAAAGACAGTTAACAGACTCGCAATCTGTGGCGAGGTTTATTTAGAATGTGCAGAGTTAATGAACAGCAGATTGAGTCTTCTACAATTATATCCATAGCTTGGGAAACTCACTGGTACTGTTGGTTGCCAACTTAAAAACTAGTGCAATGTTACTTGAGTGGTTGCAGCTCGCTACAACCAGTTTCGTTTCCTCAGAGATGTGAGCTTCTGGATTTTCGTGGATTTTGAAGTAAATGGCTGAAATTCAGGACTTCTGGAGCTCTGGTTTGTGCATGTGTCTGTAGTCACCTAGTCTGAATTGGCATGATATTAATGCTGGAGATGGGTGTGTGGTCACCTTGTGAGAGAAAGCCATCCTTTTTCAGAGATGTGACATCTAATGATGCTTGACCCATGTATTTACCCAGTCCACATGCTTCCAGTGCTTTCAATTGTGGTGCTGCTGTACAGTGCAGAATGGATGGCATGACCATTTGCAGGTCTTTGATTAGTAATCACATTCGTCATGCAAGTATATGGACTGGAGAAACTATAAGCAAGGGAGTGCTTGTCCAGTGGAACTTATTTTCCAGGAAGACTGGTGGCCTTCCAATTCATGGAACTCCAGAATTTGCCCCTGCAATCAACACTGGATGGAAGGGGAATTCCAGGTTTCTTCTGTTCATATGCCTTGGGCTTTGAGGCTTGCTTGTACAGGACATGAGCAAAAATGAAAAGTGGAGCTTACCCTCACAATGTGTGTTGCAGCTTGAACAAGGATACTCTTGACTTTTCATTTACCTATATGTCTCTTGAGTGCTAGCCAACCTCATGACAGAGGATTCCCATTGCTTTTGGAAATGCAACTGAAACTGATCAGGATTCAGATTTCTGTTTGATTGTTTGCCTAAAATTTTGGCAGATACTATATATCTGACTGCACCCACTGTTGGGAACTTGGAGCTGATGAAGTCAGTGAGGGAGTTGTGGAGATAATACTCTGTGAGTGAAACTCATATGGTAATGATGCATCTAAGGAAGCTCATTCTTGTCATGTTAGTTCCGGTTTCGCTGGAAACTGACTGACACATCTATTACCTTCAAAGAGTTATTGTGGGGTTCTCTCTGCAATCTCATCAACATGTTAGGTTTCTCCTGCTCATCTTTAATTGTTGAAGATGAGGTTTGAGGAGCGGACCTGGGATCTGATTTGCCTCCATGGGATCCGAATGCAGCACCAGGAAGGAGATTGCTTGATATATCAAGGAAGAGACCTGTTGATTTTATCTGGGTTTCATTGAGAGATCATCTCATTGCAGACAAGGGTGCTCAAACTGGGTCAATGATGCTCACAAAACTTTGCTTGATACAGCAGATTTATCCACATAGTCACCCTGTCTTTGGGCCCCAGTTTGACTCTCGAATCCTTGTTTCATCCCCAATTTGAGTGTGTAGACAAAAAAGTGAGTGAAATTGGGTACTGTTCTATGAAACTGGGTATCCATTCACAAGATATGCAGGATTTTATGACTTCCCATTCCATGGACAAGTGTGAGAAATTGCAAGGTGCTGCCTCCCCTCTCCTCCTCCCCTTGACCCAAATGTCAGGCATGTTGTTGTGATTGTTTTGTGTAACAACTCTATCTGTAGATCCAAATACTTAATGCTCATTTGTCTTCATTTTCTATGTTTATGCAAGATCCTTGAATGGGTATTTCCTAAGTTTGCCCAAGCAATATCTTTCCAGTTTGCCCCTATCACTACATCTCTCTAACTTCATTGGATATGTCATGACTCTGGGTCCAATGTACATGTTCCAGAATTCCCAAGATCTCCCCAAATGTTCTCAAATTCCAATGCTATTCAAACTGCTCCCAATCCATTCCTAGGAAGTACAAAATTATGCAGTGTTTGAAATTTGCCAGTGAAATTTGCCAGCAAATAAGGTGGTACTCTTCCAGTTATTATTGCCTTCACTCATACTTCCTCACATGAGCAAGCATCTTTCTCTCTCTAGCTCTCATAGGGAGAGGGCCTTGTGTGGCAGGTGTCACCCAGAAACATATTGCTACCTGCATTGTAAATTGTTGCATTGTCGCTCAATTGTTCAGGGTGATGCAACAAATCCACCTTCAAGGCTCTTCCTGTTGCTCCATAGTTGTTGTTGTTCCTGCCAGCCAGCAAGTCCCAATGGAACTGGGATCAGCTTGACTTCACTTCAGATTTGGTTTAAGGGAAGAGAAACAGGCTTGATTTCCAGTGTAATCTGCCTACATTTCCAGGTCACTGGTTTAGTTCTATCTTGTGTTTACCTTGGCTGGTTTCTTTCACAATCTCCCTTCTGACTTTTGGCATGATAAACCAGAGCTTTCAGCCTGAGCTGTAAGGAAGAGGTTGAAGATAGAACCCAGTAGACAGGGAGGGTACCACAGCCATCTAGTGCAACAAGTGCATGGAGTTGAAGCTGCTTTGAAGATACACCACAATGTATGCACCACAAGATACACCACAATGTATACACCACAAGATACACCACATATTGAGATTGGGCTTTCACCTTGTTGGCTTCCATCGCCACTTTCTTAAAGCCTCTCTCCATTTTGCATAAATTGGGGAAAAGTTACTGTAAGTGTGAATCTATGAATCTCATGAACAAGTCTCTTCAAGTGTTTAAACACATCCAACTCTTTCTACAAAACACAAAACTAGGACCAAAAGGAAAGCATTAAACTTGATACAATAATAAGGGAAGCCAATTACCTCTCTCCTTTTGTTGCACAACTCTAACATCATCTTCGATACCCTTGATCTTTGATCATCACTTGGCAATTGAAGTTGGAACTTTGATCTAGTTCTTTTGGCCTACACCACATGGACCATTGCATAGAATGTTTGTAGCCTTTCTCTCAATGTGCCAACTTGAAGATGGAAGTTGAAATAATGAGTATCCATTCTGTTGGAAATGTTAGAAACATAGGTTTAACTTCAGACAATGGATTTTTGAAGTGAATTTTCTTATTTCATAACAAATGTCAAACATGTCCTTATCTTCCAACCTCAATTGTTCACCCTACTCTATGAACATACATAGACATACACACAAATAAAGTTTGAAGAAGGTTCTAAAGGATTTAGTTGCTTGTTATGAAATCCAAACTTGGCCCTACAATGTTAACCCATTCAAATTATGTGTAAAATGGATGTGCAATATGTTGACACCATCACATAAGCCTACATGCACTTGAAAACATGAAAAACTAAAGATAACAATTCAAAGTGTTCTTTTTGTTCACATGGCAATATCATGAAAACAATGGAAATTCACGATTGTTTCAACACTAAAAGGTTATGGTCATGTAATATAGTAAAAAAATTAACATAATTTGCCACCACTATACCTTAATGTTAAATGTCAATGCTATTGGAAGGAGACACTTACACAAGCTACAACATTTGTCACAATCAAATAATCCACTTTTTGATTCTAGAACAATTCCAATTTCCAATGCATGTACATTAAATAATGTCAATAACTTGAAACATTTATAGGACATTTAAAAGAACATTTATGGTTTGTTAAAAGCACAAACCAGGTTTAGAAAAACCTTGTGCTTTTAAATTGTCAATATCTATCATAAGATAATGAGGAATGAAAAGGTTTACCATGGATAGTGAGGAACCTTGAATGAGGTTACCATGAAGGTTAACTAATTTTAAGTTAAAGAACTTAAGCCCTAAAGAGTTTTTTTTTTTAATGCATCTCCATTTTTGTCCCACTAGACCACATGTGCAACGCAAGTTAGAATGATACCATTAATATCCAAACCAAGTCATTCAATAATACCACAATGATTAACATGTTCCAAAAATTAGATGTAGATACACTTACTACTTGTATTCATGGAAGATAAAACATTTCTAGAATGCATTCACAATAATATTAGTTGTTCACATTATAGCAAATACAAGACTTAATTCTTTGTGACTTGCTCCTAAATCCTAGGAGCAAAGCTTCTAAGGAAAAACTAAAGAAAGTAACTATCGCAATGTAGCATCACAAAATGTTTGTCAACTAAAGTAGATCAATAACTTGACACCTAAAAATAATGACTTCTAGAAATTTCATTGAAATCAAATCCTAAAATAGAAATTCTAAAAACCAAATCCTAGAGTTGAAAATGCATAAATCAAATTCCAAAGTTGAAATTATATTGAAATCAAATACTTGACTTAACAAACATTTCCAAATGTTGAAAATTCAATCTATGGTAGTAGATTTTGTATAATGCTTTCTAAAGGAATTGAACCCTAGTGAATAAAAGGACTTTGCCATGTTGCAATGGAAGGAGGACTTGGAAAACATAATACAATAATATCAAAACCCTTATCTACAAACAACAATATTGAAAGGGAGAATCTTGGACCTATGAGCTTGTTCAAATGTAGGAGGTAGGATTCATGAAGATGTCATAAAACACATTATCTTTTCATAGAGTTGCTTTAAAATGTAATAACTCCAACCCATTGCAAGATTTTGGTTCATTCCAATTTGATGGCAACATAGAATGGAAAAATTTGTAATGTGAAAAAGACCTAAACATGTCTTCTAACAACCAAATCAAAATCAGATGTTAATCAATTCCTCAATTTGGCCTTCATGAAGTTGATTGTAAAAAATATTCATTCATCTTCCACACTCCTTAAAATAACAAAGAATTGTAAGGTCAACAAGCTTCATGTATTCAAAAATCCTACTTTTTAAAATCACACTAAAAGAAAAATGCCTCCACATTTGAAGGTTTGGATTACAATCATGCGTGGTTTCATTACACCTTCACTATTGGGTTTCACAATGGTCACAAAAAATTTAAGTTGATGCTCAAGTAAATCTTGATCTAAGGAAAGTGCATGTGACTTGCCATTTGGTTGTGTCTTCTTAGAGGTGGTAGTAGTGTGTTTTCAAATTTTTCAAATGTTTAAGGAATGTCAAGGCAATTTCTAGTTATACCCAATATGAACGTAAATGGTGCTAGTAGCATTCATGAGCTTTTGAGCTAGAAATAATCCATCAAGTTCATTTATCAACCCATTTGCAACAAAAGTGCATTAGTTTTTGACATCTTGGCATGCAATTGCATAATCCTCTTCTATAAACATTGATACCACTCTAGTGCACTTGTTTGTTTTGTGCATCATGTAAAAGTATTGGTTGAAACAAAAGGCAACATAATCCATTTTTGTGGTGGGTTTAGGGTACCATATTATGGGCAATGCATTAGAAAACGTCCCCACCAAATCCATAAACTTTGAAACTAATCATGTGAAAATTGCAGTTCAAGGTTTACATATAGAATGTAGAGATGGGCTTGAATGGGCTTCACCACTATAACAAAGTCACAAATGAAGCACTCCTTATTTTGAGCAAGTTTGCTCAAACTTTGTATTGCCTCCAACATTGGCAACATATATATAGGTTAATCCCATTAACATTTTCACATCACACAATGATTCATAATTAGTGGCAACAACTAAATTGGTAGCAAGATCATCAAACATTTTGATTACAAAAGATTTATATTCATTTAACATTCAGTTAAAAGGGGCTAGCATTTTTCAAGATTTTCAAACCCCTTGATTAAATTCCTTCAACCAATTTGGTGCATTCTAAGTCTCTTTTGGGGGACTAGTTGTAATAGGTATACCTAAAAGCAAGTAAGCCTTCACTTTTTGCTACTAGGGCAAAGATGATAAAGCTTAGATATTGAGATTACACTGAAGTGCCATACAATGCATCCCCAAGGCAACATTCATTGATCATTTGGATAATTACACCAATCTGCAAACCTTCGAAAACTATAATCACCATTAACCCCAAAACACACAATTTTGTCAACAATGTCAACCTTTAACATCCCACCAAAAATAACAAGATAATGAATTATTACAACAATGAGGTTGTCAAATGTACCATCATCTATAATTATCTTAAGATTCAAAATAATTGGCACCATGCACTGATTCTCAACAACATAGACACAAATAAAAATTTAAGGATCATGGTGACATCATCACAATTGATTGAAATGAACTTGGACTATTAGACCAACAATTTGGTTTACTTCAAAATGACATTATGCAGCAATTTGTCATTTCCCACCCATTTGAGTTTTTTTAATGTTCCCCTGGGTATGGGAAACATTCAAGAAGACAAAAAGGCATATCATGTGCTCAAAATCAATCATGGGTTTGCCATGTTTCAACAAATGGAAGATTGCCACAAACTAACATATATGTATATATATACATGCTTTCCCTCCATTGACCACCATCTCCATGATTGAATTTGGACCCTAATTGGTAGGAACCCTTTCATCCTTTTGATGTTGGCTATCATTGTTAATGCAATACTCACCCATGAAAATTCCTAGATGAACTAAAGCATTTTGCTTGCCTACATGACTTTGTAAACCATCAAGTTTAAGGTTTAGAAGTTTTTCCTTACCTTCAACTGTGAAGCAAACCTTGTAACACACCACGTGCATATACCCCATAAGATCTACCACAACTTCAACCACTAGTAGAAAAACCCCATTTTGTGACTTGTCTTAAATAACTAAAAAAGTCATTTGCACAAATGAGGTTTTTCTACTAATTTAACCCATGAAAATTTGGTAACCCACACATCTTTGAAAATCCTTATAATATCCCTTTTTTTCTTTATCTTCTTTTTCAATGGTTGTACATAAACATGGACTTCAATCCTTGCTACATTGGGAAAAGTTGATGCACCATGGGTGCCAATAGAAATTAAAACATAAAGGATGCCATGAAAGGCCAATGCACCATAATACTAAACAAAATTCAAATTGCCCAAAACATTTTGAAAAGTTAAAACAACATTATTAGATGTGCCAATAAAATTTGGAACATTAGGTTCGCTGCCAAAAACTAATTCACTAAATCATTGCCAAAAAAATGTTGCATACATCAACATCAAATATGATCACATGATGAATGGAGTTCATTCACATGGATTTCCACCCATAATTTTATAAACTACTCATAATTCACCTATAGTCAATTCATAATCCACTCATAATTAACTCATAGTTCACTTTTAATTAATTCATCATTCATTTTTAATTAATATTTCATTAATTCCTAATGCACCTTTAAAAAAATTTAATTCACTCTTAAATTTTTTTAGTTGATTCATAGTTAACTTTTACTTAATTATAATAAACTCATAATTCACATTTAATTAGGAAGCCTCTTAAAAGTTTTTTTAGTTAGTGGGCACATGGAAACTTTCATTGAAACTTCTTTGGCTCAAAGGGGTACAAATAAAAGTAGGAGCCCGATTCCCTTTAATCTATTCAACACCAATTTAAATTATAATCTTACACCATAACCTTGTTATGGTTTTTTCATGTTTAAGTTTTCTTACTTTATTGCAATAATATTTGGTTGTACCTTGGCCTTGCACACTTCATGTGTCTTTACAATTTTTGTGCTAATGACCAAAAACCCTTATATTTGAAATTTAGGGGTTTCAAAGGAAGTATTGTGCACCAAAAAAAAAAGACAATTCAAAAGAAAAATAACCCTTATGGAATGTTCAACAACTTTAGCCAAATTGAATTTTGCATGAGAATGGAAGTGAAGAAATGAGGTGCGTTTGAACACTTTTATGCAACAATATTTCAACTTTGATGTAGAAACTTGGGTCCCAAATCAACCCTCACGTTACTTTGCAATATTTGATGTGCACAATCAATTTGGGCTAACTTAAACATTCAAGCAACAATCTCATGAATCCCGCAACAACTCTCAAAATAACAAAATGTGATGCATTTCAACACTTTAAAACATCGTGATGTTTTCAAATCTTAGAACAATTACATGTGGACCATTGTCATTGTTTACACAATGGAGATGTTGCAACTTGCATTCAAGGCTTCAAGCCTCAATGAACACTGGGAGCTCAAGCTTGTTGCCTTAACAAATACCTTGGAGCTTGCAAATTGTAATGTGTTGTGCAACTAAACAACTTTTTGCAATAACACAACTTGCAAGTTGTACTAAATGCTCATTATTGTCATTGTTTGCATTTGCACCTTTCAATTTTGCTACACACAATGAACATATTGTACAATGCACCACATTATCATTGAAACTTTGAACTCAACAAACAAAAAACATACATTACCTTAAGGCTTGAACATAATTTAGTCAATGTAAAAGCTAAGTTAGTCGGTTTTATCAATCTAGCTTCTAGATTTAAAGATAGCATGTGGCAATGGCAATGTTGTTATAATCAAAGACAGTGACAAAATGCAACAAGTAAAAATGAAACTTTTGGCAATGAAGCTCCTCTCACTGTTGTGCTACAATGGCGATGGTCCTATCCTTCAATTCAAAAGATGGCAAAGGTCATAGTTTCATAACATGGTGGCAATCTGACAATCTTGCTATTCATCACATGCAATGATGGATCCAAGGCATCTGTGGTAAGGTTGGCCTAGTAGGCCTTGCAATGGTTGAATTTTGGCGGGGGGAAAAAAATTGCCTAGATTCAACAGAAGATCTTCACAAAGGAGTTTCTTTTCCACATTTTGATGAATTTTTGTCACAAAAAAAAACATTGATCTCCACCAACGATTAGTATGTGATCTACATTGGAAATCTTGGATAAGATATAGCAGGATTCACTAGAAGACTGTTGTTACCCTGAAAAAAAATGCTCCCTCAAAAGACTTGGAGGAGCCCAGGAACAATCTAATAAACACAATCCAATCATTTTGATTGCTCCCCTATTTTTATTGGCTAGATAGTTTAATCATTCCAGGTGAGTTGCTATTAGTAGTCTCCCACCTATTTTTGTAAGTGAAAAAACCAGAACAGATAATCCTCAAGTTTATGTTATTCTCTGAGTCTCAGAATGGGTTGTGATTGGAAGCGAAGGCAAAGCTGCAGCTCAATTGGGTAAAAGGAAGAATTTTGATTTGAGAGATTTGCGAGAATATGTCCCAGACAGCAAGACTTTTGTAAGGGAGAGAAAATCTCTCCTACTACCCTTCCCTTGATGATGCCAAATGGTTCATCCTTTGTTATTTGAGAAGGTTGACTCAATTGCTTTTCTCATTTGTCTATCATAGAGGACAGCAAACTGAATTTTTTTAAATGCACACTTGTCTAAGTGACTGTGTGCTTCTACAGTTGCATTTTGTCTACACAATCATCTAGTATCAACAGTAGAATAGTAATCATATGCTTTGACTTCCACCATTTTGAGGAGGTGTTTGAACTCTTCAAAGGGGAGTCCATCACCAATATCAACGGTTTAGCCCAATGACAACCGGATCATACATAATTTAAGACACCTAGAGTACCTTTTGTCAATGAATTCCAGACGAGCTTAGTGTTAAGGAATCTTTGGAGATTTTACCACTCAGTCCCAAGATCTTTAGACAAGAAAAGGTGGGTCACATATTGTACAATGGGACCTGATGATGTGGCATATCCTTGGATGTGAACTCGTGCATCATCCTCTGTAATTCACACATAACAATGAACAAATCAAGTCCAGTATTGCCCACCTGTGAACAAAGTCAACATAAGATGGAAACACAGTCTGCCTTTCTGTAAAGTGCCAGTATTCTCATTCGAGAACATGATGTGGGTTGGTAACACATACCTTCCTCATTGAGTTTCTTAAGAAACTGTGACTTTGAAGGCAACAAAAACATGCCTGCCCCTACTGCCTTGCGGATTGTCCAGCTATGGTGTCGGGCAAACACCTGGTCATATGCCGTGGATGCTGGACCCTTCAATGTGTTTCCTCTGTTAAACAAGGAAAGCAAGCACAACTATCAAACCAAATGGATAGTTACAAGAAATAGTACCACTCATACAGGACCAAGACCCATTTGACTACTCAGTCAAATGAGCTTGAAACAATTTGTGAATGTGCCAAAGATTTGACTGTAAAATATAATTACAAAGGTATTTATCAGATACAGATGCTTGCACATGGCTTGTTTCTTCTCCCAGAAATGATGAAAGAAGAAACTTACTCTGTGATAAGAATTTGTTGAAACAGTAGTCTGACCATGTCAACTCCACGCAGAACCCGAAGCAAATTACGGGTATGGCTTCCACCATCCCGCACGGAATTGTTGCGAATATCATAGTCTATCATAGCTGGCAAGCTCTCAAACTCATCTGCTGCTTTAGACAAATCTTGAACCTGCACACCCCAGAAACTCCACAATTTCAGCTCTCACATTGCACGAAATCTCGCACATGCACCCAGCCCTCTAACTGTAGCTGATAAAATGCACATGCAGTACACCATCCAGGATGCACGCCTTGATCAAACAGTTGCAACTTCAACAAGAGAGAAATTAATTCCTTGCCCAAAGCAAAATCTGTTGTTCAGCTAGAGAGAATTGACTGCTCCATATCATTCCCCCTTGCATGCATGAAAAAGCAAAAATCCAAAAAAAAACAAATTCTTTCCTGTTTGAAGTTTCTATGGCAAAGTAAAATCAATTGTTCATCTAGGGTTGTGTAGAAGAAAAGCAGTGCAGAAACAAAATGCAGAAATTGAGTTGAAACAATCTGCATATTGTTCAAGAATGAACTCAAAGGGATAAATACATATTCAAGTAAATAGATTGCAATCTGCATGGACAAGGCCATCTTTCCATCTTCGGTTTCTACTTGTTTTGCACAAGTAGATGTCAATTGTGAAGATCTAGAAACCCTAAAAAAGGGGATACATTGCTCCACCAAACCCTAATAAGTAAAACCTTGGTTGCAATCATGCCTGGAACAACCAAAACCACTACTACTACTACTACCGATGCCATAAACTTGAGAGAACGCTGTTTGCAAGAAAGAGGGAAGGAAAGGAGTGAGGATAGGTCCGACAAAAAAACAGAAAGAGAAATCCTCGTCTAAGAATAAGGAAAAAACATTAAACAACAACCTTGGATACATAGTCTTTCTCTGCAAACTTGAAGGCCATACCCAGGCAACCGAACAGCACGGATATCAGCGAGCAAGCATGCGCAAAATCTGCCACGCTTATCACCGCCTCCCCGCCCTTCTCTACCTCCTTCTCCAGCTCCTGGAATGCTTTGGCTATGGCAGGAAGTGGTCGCTCCATATCTGTTTCCTACACTTGGGTTCTTCCTTCTTCTCAAAATTCTTCTTCTTCTTCTTCGTTTCCTCCTTGCTTGCTGGCTTCCTTTCTCCTCCCCCCAAAAAATAACCCCCTAAGAAACCCTAGAAAACCTGCACAGCTTGTGTTTACAAATCCTTCCTAAAGACCTCAATTTTCACACCAGAACCTAGTCCTCCTATTTGAGATTTTTCATACCTACCAGTCTGGTCCAGCGCAGGGCGGTTCTCACTCTTTTCTTGGGGTGGGGAGGGGGATCCTCGAGCCGACAGGTGAGGATAGGTGTGCCATTATTAACCCACGGTTCTCAAAACCAAAGGAAACCGGCCTTGGCCCCCTTTGACTGGAGGTTCTAAAAAAACTCAGGGGTTCTATCTAGTCTTTTGGGTTCTCACATGGTGGTTGCAACACCTTGGGATAAGCTCAAGCTCAAGCTCAAGCATTTGTGGTGGTGATGTCTGGAATGATATTTGTTTTCTGTGTTCTCGAGGAATCCAAGCGCGGCTGAGTTGTTGTTTGTACATTATGAAGACCTGCTGAGGAGGAGTTCTTTTGGGTGGTTCTGGTTTTTGAGTTGAAATCTGTGAGTGTCCTGTTATGTTATTCTCTGGGTTCAGGAACTTTGTTCGGAGTGTGCAATGTGTTCTGGGTTTGGTGTTTTTTGAGTGTGCAATGTGTTCTGGGTTTGGTGTACTTTGAGTGTGCAATGTGTTCTGGGTTTGGTGTACTTTTGAGTGTGCAATGTGTTCCGGGTTTGGTGTACTTTGAGTGTGCAATGTGTTCTGGGTTTGGTGTACTTTGAGTGTGCGATGTGTTCTGGGTTTGGTGTACTGATGGAATCGAGCTAAGAAGGCAGAGAGATAGCTCAAGAGAAGAGACTCTGAGCGTTCTGATTCCATGATAGTGCTTGTGATCACTAAGTAGTTACTCCAAGATTCTGTACAATTGATGTGATATTTCTGTAGACCATTTTATTAATCTAATTTCTGCATTTATTTCCTTCTTCTCTGCAAGTTTGCATAATGATGAATAAGGTTGTGTGCCCCCTTCTTCTTTCTTTTGTTAAAGGAGCTTCTGAAAAACTCAGAGAATTGGGGTTGTCTGGTGTTGGGCAGTTCTCACTTTTTTGAACCTCAATCAAACTGATGGGTAAGAAATTAGAATAAGGCATATGTGTATGCCCTTGACCGATGGTTTTCAAAACCTCCATGAACTAGTTTTGACTCTTTGACCAGAGGTTCTGAAAAGCTCACACAGAACTGGTTATGACCCTCAACCAGGGTTCTTAAAAAATTGAAGAACTGAGTCAAAGAACTACTCTAAGCCACTAGTTCATTGCTAGTTTTTTTCATGAGAACTACCATTTTCTCCTTTTTTTTAAATTGCAAAACCTGGAATTGGAGGTCTCTTTTGATTATAATGCTCAAGTTCATTGTTGTTGTGAATTGACTTCATTTTACAATTGACTTTTTTCTTTTTTTTTGGTTTAGGGTTCAAGGTTTGAAGAACTCCGCGATGGCGTTTGATGTTGCATAGTTGTTGTGTCCTTTCATTGCAGTGTCAAACATTTTCACATTGAAGGACACTGCCAAGCAACACCATGACAATGTCAAGCTCAACATCCTAGACAATGCATCCTAGTGGTCTACCAAGCAACCTTGGCCGAGGACTAGCTGGTGATGGGCCTCAACACCAACAACTCACCTATTGATGTGCGGTTGTCCAAGATGGAGGCGGCCATCGAGAACATTGCGTCTCTCATGGCCGCGACTATCACAACCAAGGCTACATCTACGGAGGAGCGCAAATGGACCATGGTGATGGCCAAAAACGTGCGCTAAGTGGTCAACCGGGGTGTGGAGACCTTGGCCGACATCCCAAATAGGAGGAACGTAAATACAACTTACGTCTCATGGGCTTTTAGGCCAAGGAGGGCAAGATCGAAAAGGAGTTAGTGCAATGGCTCAACACAAAGTTGTTGCAAGGCTAGATGAAGCTACGTGCCAAGGTTGTTGTCGACCTGCTGCTGCGCGAACCTTCGCCTTGGCGGCAGGTATGCACCCAGGTTGTGGTGTGGCTCAGGTAGGTTTTTAGGAAATAATTCAATAATCCTTGGCCAGGATGTTAATCCTTGTGCTAAAAAAACCCCATCTTCTTGAAAATCCACACCAATTCGTACATGTTCAAATTCAAATTACACCTCCCTAAATGTAGCCAAAATGCAAGTGGCTCTCCAATTGTGATATTGGATTTTTGTGTTTTTTGCATCACATATTGTTATGATTTTCACTTGGTTTTTTGTAGTCATTGTTGGAGCCATTCAATCTTCAACAAAAGAAATGACAATGTTTCTTGACTTACAAGTTCATTTCTATGTTCAAAGGTTTTAGCTCTCACATTCAATTGCTTCAATTGTTCTCACAATTAAATAATTTCACATTTACCCTTCTTCACCCATGATTCCATATTTTACAATTGTCCTTGCAACTTTAATTGATACACTAATGGGAGTGGGTAGCACTACAGATTATTTGGATCTAGAAGTTTTAGATGGATCACTAAGGGGGTTGGGGCAAGTTTCAATCAACCACAAAATTCTATGATGCAAGTTTGGTTGTTGTTGTGCTTGGGAGCTTGTTAGGATGGTTGACGAATCCATATCAACACATAAAGCCACTTCCACATAAGCCATTTGGGCCATGTACAATGGCACCACGTTGTGTTTAAATTCTTGTGTCCTCCAAATAGCCAAGTTGATGTCCACTAATTGTGATTTCATACGATGGATCCTTGAACAACTAAAATGGGTTGCATTGTTTTTAACATGAGTGCCATGCTTTTGCATTGGTCAAAATTTGTTGATGTGACATCAATCAACATATTGACTTGCCACATAATGTGCCCAGGGTTGGGTATACTTTGCCATCCATTGCGTGCCAATTGATAAACATCTTCCAAAATGTCCCTATTTGGGTTGTGCCTATTGCCTTTTGCTCGCTTCTTTGGAGGAGGCCTTAGCCCAACCATTGATAATATTGGGTCAATGTGTTCATCCCACTTGTGAGTCTACCATCTTGTCCTAAGAAGTCTAGTTGCTTTAATTATTATATCTTTTTAATTACTATAATTTTTATTATTAGCTTTAAAGGCTTAAGGGGAAAGGGTTTTGACATGTGGTTGATTTAAAATATTTATAATGTAAATTACAATTTTTACTAAGAGTGGTATGGTGAATATTGAATAGATTGATGAAATCTAATCACAATTATCAAACAACTAAAGAATTTGAATATCATTAGCCCTCGAGATTCCACCACTTTCTTCCAAATGTAAGGTAGTGATTATTCACACAACAATAGTCTTCACATGTTAAGAAAGAAAGTGAGCTCACTTGGTGGGAATGACACTTTTATAAAGGTTTCACATTCGTTTCCTTCATGTTTTCTCCTTGAAGACAATTGGCACATGTGTTGAATTTCGATTACCCTCTTTGTTAAAAAATCATTAAGGAGTCCGATTAAATATGACCAAAAATAAATAGATTACGACCGAACCTATTCACTTTTGGTTGTAAACTAGACAATGTCATCATGTATCCTACAACCAAAAGTAAATAGGTTCAGTCCCAAGTTAGACAAGGGTGACTTATCTAATTTGTAACTGAACTTTTTCATTTTCAATCACAAGTTGGATAGGAGGTGACCAATCAATGTTGTGACCAAACTTTTCCATTTTTGATTATAAGCTAGATAAGGGATTGGTCCAACAAGTGATTAAACATGGAGATGTTTGGTCATAAGCTAGATAGGGGACTTGTCTAGCTAACTTGTGATCAAAGTTCTCCATATTCAATCGCAAGCTGGACTGATTAGTGACATGTCTAGCTTGTGATTGACAATCTCCATGTTTGGTCACAAGTTGGATAGGGATCGGTCTGACTTGCAACCAAAGTTTTCCATATTCAAATGCAAATTAGACAGGGGACTAGTCTAGTTTGTAATCAATGTTTTCCATATTTGATCATAAGCTAGACGTAGAGGTGAATTGTTTAGCTTGTAATCAAAGTTTTCCATTTGCAATTGCAAACTAAACAAGTGGGTGACCTATTTAGTTTGTGACCAAAATTTTCCATTTTTTATCATTAGTTGGACATGGGGTGACCTTTTTATATTGTGACCAAAGTTTTCCATTTTCAATTATTAGCTAGATAAGGGGTGACCTACTTAGATTACAACATGGCAATGGAAAACTTGGCCATTACACAACATTGAAGTATCTTACAATATAATTTGAAGTTCAAGGGTTTGAACTAAAAGATTATATTTAATTACAAGAAATAACACCTACCACATTGAATGTGACAATTGGTTGTGTAATTCTAGATGTGTGATTTTTTTTTAGCTTATGGGGTTTTTTATTAGTAGGTTAGGATGGTCAAATATGGAAAGACCATGTGTGAAATTATGTACCATGTCACCTTCCACATGTGTGAATGGCAAAGTGGATCCATCATTGGCCATAATCCCACTAGATTTGTGAAGCATGTTATGTGGAAGTTCACGAGGTGTAACAACGATGTTGGTGACCATTCTTTAAGATGATGGCATATGGGCTATTTTACACCACCATTTGTGGAGGCTCCAATAGGAGATTGGGTGTGTTGATGATGCACCGAATATACTTGTTTTGTTGTTTTGTGTTAGGCCTCAATACTAGGACATAGACATGTTTTTGATTGGGACAATGGATGATTCAAGAAAGGTTGTAATTTGGATGAACATAAGGGATTACATCTAGGTGACTAATGATGGGGTTCACATTGCACTTGGCTTATTAATTTCATAATGTTTGGAACCAAACTCCTTTCATGGATTACATTACCACTTTATGTCCCATTTGATCATAGATTTAACAATTTGGTGTAGGAAAACCTTTACTTTAGCTAGGGGTGTGACTTTTATGCACATTTTCATCTGTATGATTTTGTTAGTTTTGATAGTGTTCATGTGTGTCAAACTTATAGCACACGATAGTTGTTAGGTATTTGTTCCAAGACATTAGTTTCTTGTAGTTTGTTATTTGTGGTTAGAACCTAGTTCAATGGGAACGAGGTTTTGGTTTTTTTTGGTTTGCGGGGGGGGGATTTGTGTGCATGTTTTCATGTGTATGACTTTGTTAATTTCAATAGTGTTGGGCATCAATCTTGTAATGCACAAAAAATTTCAAAACAATTTGTTTTAATTTAAAAAAAGGTCAAGATTATTCATAGAAATATAATATTTACGATTGATGTCAACAATTGCCAAGGAACATTGGTTGGCACAACAAAAGAATAAAGGCATTGATGATTTTTTATCATACTTTTGTACAACCCTCATGGTTATGTTTGAACCAACATAAGGTATTACCACCCCAAGCCCTCAAAATAAATATGGGATCAAGTGTAAAACCCAACATGTTTTGAGCCTTTTTGTGCTCATAAGAATGCATGAAACTTAGGAAAGGGGAGAAAACATTTGTAACCTCATGTTTCATGTTGATTTTGAAATCAACCAACTCATTCTCCAAGTTGTTTCATGGAATGTTATCAAACCTATTGAGAGTATTTTTCTAAACCTAATGCAAAATTCTTGGTTGAATCAATGGCACAAGTGAGTAGCCAATGACCTTGTGATTGATTCAACACACAAGTTATAATAGGGGTTCAAGAACATTTGAATCTTCTTGATCCATCACCCAAGTTCTTGGTGAAGGAATTTGAGCCTAAGGTGCCAAGGGTTGCCTTGCATAGCAAAGATCAATAGTATTTTGAATTTGAGGGCCGTTTGAAAAAGAACACTTTACTTGCAAACCTATCCAAATAATTGCTTCATGAATATTGAAGCAATTTAAACTAGTATTGAAATTATAAAATGAAAGAATGTTAAGGACCATGATTTATTTTTTCATTTTGCTTTCAAGTAATTGACATCATATGCATGATTTGTAAAATAAACATATGCACCAAATCAAATTGAGCTCTAACAATATAAATAAAAAACAAAAGGGATACATACATGATTGGTTCATCATGAACAACAATCCTCATGACTCAGATTGTCATCCCATTGGCATACATGTAAAATCGTAAAACACTAAACCAAAAACCATGTCAAATCATGTTCAAAGTTTTTTTTTTTTTAAAATGCTTATGTGATGTCACTTTAATGGCATGTTAATCATTGCAAGTTGTGCTTTACAACTAATATGGATGTTGAGAAAGCTAACTTGAGCCATTGGATATTTCAATTTTGAGTTTTGATTTGAACAAAAGACCTTTAATGTTGAACAAATGCTCAATCAAACATTATTAGTTTCACAAGGGGGCCTTGATTTCCATAATACAAACTCTTTTATGTTGATTTTTTTATAGTAATAAGGACTATTTAAAAACATTCAAAATATAAGGAATATATAACTTAATGTTTAAAAAAAAGAAGAAAGGTCTATTTGATGTTTACAAATCTTTTATGACATGTAAATGTGATGCAATATAGATGACGTATAAAACAAAGTTCTAATTTATAATACAAAAGACTAAATCTTAAAGTATTTAACATGTTTTGGCATGAATTAAAATTATGATTATTTTCAAAACAAAACACAAAAACCTAGTGTAAAATCTTAACTTTAAACAAAATCATTGAAAAAGAACATGTAGCAGGGATCAAAAACTTGGACCCCAAGTTGCTCTCTCATACATGCCTACAATCCCTTCCACTCTTTACAGCCTTGAGCTGTCAATATGTTTAGGCTTATGACAAGGTCTCAGGTCTCATCCCAGAGAGTGGGTGCTCTACAAAGGACACAAATTTTACATGAAACCATATATTAACTGTGTTCTCAAACTGCAATTTGTAAGAAAGAAAGTAGATCAACAAGCATTTTAGCATCCAAAGTTATTTATGGCCATTCTGTATTAGTCACAACCTCCTAGCATTCTACTTGTGATTTATACATTCACCATAAGGTCAAGCCTCCATGAGTCCACGATCTTGGGAGCTTGCTGTCAGACTGTCTCACACTATTCTATTCTAGATAAGAGTGTCAATTAGTATGCATTGAATTGAGCTGCAAGAAAAATGCAACGGAATGCTATTGGCAAACTGAATTACAAGTGTTACATGAATTAGGTTCTTTCAACACGAACAACCAAAGAGAAAAACCACTCAGGCATTCCTTAGGTTCTTTCAACACCAACAAGCAAAGACAAAACCTCTCAGGCGTTCCACCTCCAAACCACATACTCTGCACAAACCTCTTTCTACCACATCTAACAATTGGTCGCAATCTACCTACAGTGTCACCCCATTGGCTGGCCTGATCACAAGCTGCTGCGTGGATTGACACTGACTCTACAGAGGAGAATTCAGTCTGGACAGTAGATACCTCCTGGATGTAGTTGGGGGTGGGGAAGAGCTTTGCACAAAGATTCCTATCTTTCTGAACTATTCACAAGACATAGGTACAAGTTGAGTAGCAACTAGGGTACTCATCATGGTGCAAATCCTTTGTGATCTTGTCATCAACACGTCCTCAGCCATGTGTTGCTGTACCCTAAACGTGCTGAGCACACTGATCAGGCAGACCTGCAAGTCACAACCAGCCTCACCCAAAGCCCTTCTTTCTCTTTGGTAGAGTTTCACTAACACAAATGACCCTATGGCTCATTGCAAACAAGCAAAACCCTTAACTGTTCACCCAGAGATTTCAGAGCTCACCAGGGATATGGACTTGGATCTGCCAAGTGGGATTCACAAGTTCATGATGGTACTTGGCTCCTTGGATACATCCCACAGAACCAGGGATGCATAAAATTGATGCAGGCGTCTAAAGAAAAACACAAGGTGCCTGGAATTTAAAGAAGACAGTTGAGGTAGGAGTTAGAATGACTCCGGTTAAACTCAAGAAGGCTGCCATAGGTGCGGTCTGCAACTCCCACATACAGAGCTTCAGAATCAGGGCTGAAAGAAATGCCTGCCACTTCACCAAAGAGATCAATTTCTTGACACTTTGCAAAGTCCTGCTTGGTGTCAAACACATGCACAAAGTCGGCAGGCTCAGCCATAGCCATGAAACGCCCATCAGAAGTGAAGCGGAGGGAGCGAATAGCACCAATGCGCCCCTTTAGAACTGCTAGTGAGGACCCCAGATTTCGAATATCCCATAGGCGACAGGTTGTATCTTGGTTCCCTGTCACAAAATATCGACCATCTGGATGCCATGCTGATGCAAATGAATAGTCTAAGTGGCCCTTCAAAGTTGCAATCACCTACAATTTCAACAGAATCCCTGTCAATTAGCTGGTACAAATTTTGGTTAGGACCATAACTTTTCAGTTCCCCATGTACATCAGTTACCAATCCTCCTTTTGTGGACCACAAGACAGCTGGCTTTCCCTGTGTATTTGTGATGTAGCTGGGAGTGGTGACTAACACATGTTCTAACAGAATGCCGGTCAGATGTTTGCCTCCGTTAGATTGCTGAGCATGGGCATCTGTGGTGAACAAGAACCCTCACAGAATGCTGGAGAAGAGTATATTTACCTTGCCAGTCTGGCTGTCAGACAGCAGTCCATCTGGATTATCCCCCACCACAATCACTGTTCTGCTATCCGGACTAACAGATGTGTGCTGCAACATCACAACACTGCATTTGTGATGCTGTCCTGTGAAAGATGACATGGAAATATCTATATAATAGTTTTTGCTGCTATTGCTATTCTGCTATCACCATGGATACTCCCTTTGATGGCTAGTTTTCAGAGGAGCTGTGGGCTATAGAGGGTCAACTCAAAACAAACAAAATGACAAAAGAAAATAAAAATCAATGTCAGCTTCATATTTCAGATGGTTATGCGACATATCCAACAGCCTGAAACCTTGAAACACTCTTCTGCTAGCACAAAGGGTGGAACTAAATGGTCTTGAGGTCATAAAATAGAAGTATGAGCTCTGATCCATAACCATAGCTCATTCAGAAATAAAGAGCCAGATAACAACTACAAGAGAAGGTAAAATTACACCATACATTTACAGCCCATGGGTAGTAGAAACTTTTGAGAACAGAAAAATCATTGCAGTCGAAAACTCTGACCACTGAGTCATTATTGGAGCTCATGAGTTGCACAGCTCCACTGCAATACAACCACATACCATACAAGGCCAGTAGTGTGTCAAAGCAGACCAACTGCATGAGCAGTGCAAGAGACTAAGGAATAATAGCCACCTATGAACAGAACAAAACATCTCAGTTGGTACATGAAGAGATCGATGAAGTTGCAGAGAAATCTCCACAACAACAATTAAAGGTAACATGACAATGAGTGCAGTCATAACCTCATGAGAGTTGCTCACAAAGTGACAGACCATCACCTTCATCACGAACGGCAGTGACGAGCTGCCATGACTACCCACTGAGTTCATCAGCTCCCAACAGTGGGTGTAGATAAGCATATAATAATCTTCCCAAAAACTTGGGCAAACCATTATACACAATCTGCATCCTGAGTTTCTGTTGCCTTTCCGGAAGCAATGGGAAGACTCAGACGTGATGTTGGCTAGCACTCAAGAGACATTGCTAATCAAAAAAGTCAACAGTATCCTCATTCAAGCTGCAACAAGCTTCTGAAGGAAAGAGCTTTTATTTCATTTTAGCATGTCCCTGTATGTGCAAGCATCTATGCCTAAAAGACATAGAGGCCTATATATAGGGTAGTGGTTGGGGCCTCCTGCACCCTGAACATATCCTTTAAGCACACCACTGGTGACTACTTGGATGCAGAACATCCGCTAAAGCCACTAGAAAAAAGATCGATGAAGTTGCAGAGAAATCTCCACAACAACAATTAAAGGTAACATGACAATGAGTGCAGTCATAACCTCATGAGAGTCGCTCACAAAGTGACAGACCATCACCTTGGTACATGAAGCACACTGAGAGAAATGACCATGGTTTCTTACATTCATGAGGCCACATTTTTAGATATCCCAGATTTCTTACCGAGGGCACTGTAACAGTTCTTTAATATCCTGATTGGCTGGAGATTGATAAGAGACAAACTTGGATTTTGCCCCTGGACAACTTCTATTAATCAGAATGCTTCAGAACACCAAAAGTGATTCACACACCAAAGCAAATTTTTGCAACCCTCCTCAGTAAACCATCCAGAACAAATAGCTAGGAGCAAGAACTTCTGGTGAAGACCAAAATGTGAGAGCAAACCTTGAATTATCATAGATGTCAATTGCATTAGTGATGGCATTTTCGTCATGGGTGATTTTTGCACAATAGGATACACCGGGTTGGTCCAGATTCTGTGTTCAACACCACAAAGTACAAAATGTATCAAGTTTCATACATCAGGCTCTTGATCATTCATCATATGCAATATACACTAGAGTATACAATTTATTCGATGAAAAAAATAATCTCCAAATGTTTTGGATCTTTTGAGTTTGTTAACATATTGGAACAATACCCCAAGTGATAGATTGTTACAAGCTCAGCCTGAAAGGATTAGGGGAGGTCATTTAAGAAAGATAAGAAATCATTATGCACAATATCTATATGTATCCCATTTTCTCATCAAATACTGCTAATTGACATGATGAAAGTTAGACCTCTACAGCATATGCACTGTGAATAAACTAAATGTTGCAAGGACCCATCTACTGCGGACATGATGCTTATCCAGATGTCAAAAGGACATTCTCGTCATGACTGTCATGATACCAGCTCACCTTGCAAACCATCTCACCCTGAAATCCACCGGCAACAAGAAGGTTCCGCTTCACACACATAGTGCTCATCTGGACACGGCCCAGCTCTTGCTGATATGCTGATGGATGCCTTCTCATCTGCACCAATTTTGGACAGCATTTTAGTCCCATGATAAAAAGTTTATTTGTGCTCTGGATGAAAGCACGAACTAACCACTTATGTCCCTCTCTAACACAAGGACTCCTTAATTTTGTAACCCCTACTTTGCTACAATGCCCTCAGATCAGCTATTCACCCTCCAATCAAGTGTGTGTTGCTATTTATGCCACATCTAAGCTGGCTCATTGCACATTTGCAATGCAGGTACATACAAATCCATTCCTCAATCCCCAGTTGAAAGCTTCACTAGTTGCCATGCTACACTTTCCAAACCCATTTTTGAAGAGTGCTTAAAAGCAGTTATGACCCCTGGAAAAAGCAGCTGCATTAGACAAAAATTCTACTGATGGTTTGATTCAGTTAAAGGTCAAGTAACTGAGGAGATGACAAACATAGGTACATAGTAAAAACATAGGGAGGATTACTGCAGCAAAATCGAGAGGCCAGCATCCTCTAGCATAAATAATATTCCTGAATGCCAATTGTCTTTTGCAAATTTTATGTGATGCATTGAAGTAAAACAATTCTTCACTGCATTGCATCAGATGTCTTTGATGAACAATGTTAACATGAAGCCACATGTTCTTGTCATCCAACAGCAAAACGTAACTAACTTCTTGTCTTTGTTTCCATACCATCACAGTTTAAATTGACTTTCAAATCCCCTCAGCTATCAATACAGAAGTGCAACAGATAACACTTGGCTACACAGGCTAAGCTGTTATAGCTAAAGTCCACTTTGACAAAACTACTTGTTGACCTTGTTACAAACATTTACTACAAGCTCACATCCTTGTCAATTTGTGTTAAATCACTTCCAAACTTCCTATGGTGTGTATTTTAAAGCTTTAGTGTCTTACTTGAGCACAACTGAGGAAATGGGACAACAAGGTTTCATAGATCAGCAAACAGACCTTTGACATTTGTGCTGCATAGACACATGACTGATGAAAATTGTCTCAGTTTTAGTACTTTATAAGTTACATCATCAATTTTTTCCCCCTACTAACATGACAGTTTCAGTCATCTGTAGATGATTTCAAGAACCTGAATGTAAGAATCAAGGGCAAAAAGACATGAGAACACAGGGACAGAAACAGAGAACTGAGATGTAGATGTACCTCAAAGGCAGGAACAATAGGTCCAGCAAGATTGAGCACCTCGGTACTTTTACAGGTCAGAGGTGACCAGTGCATGACTGAAAAATTATGCATTAGATACACATCATGCTTTGATGTTGCCCACACTAAGTTCCTCAGCTGTCACTTGCCATCAAGGAAAAGGAAATCAACTGAATTCAGTATCCCAGGGATCATTGAGAATGCAACAGTTCGAGTGCCAGAAATAAGGACATTTTTTAGCTGAGAAAAGCTGAAAGGACTGTGTGACATGGCCTACGACAATTTCCTACTGTCCTCTCAAGCCAACTATTGAACCAACAGAAATCAATATAAGCATTTGACAAATTTCACCAACTTATCAGTTGTCTGACCTGGAAATGAACAATTGTGGACTTCACGGATCTTGTGTTGTGTCGAAAGTGGTAGAAGTTCCCTCCTTTTTCAACAGATTTGCAGTTCTGTCAAGACATACAGCAGATAACTCCATAAGATATGGAGAACCAGTACACAAAGTAGATTGAAGTGTTACAAATCCCAATTCAAAACTCTGCAGCAGAAATGTTTGAATCCCTAGTGTTATGTCTACCTCCACTTGGATGGTGTCTACATAATAAATTGACTAAGTGATTACAAAACAGTTGTACACTACACTCTTAAAGACTTTTGTACTGCACACAGGTCTTATTTCAGTGTTTCCAAGAGAGCCTTATACACTTCATGCATAGGGAAAACAAGTCAAGTATACTGTGCAGATACCAAGTCCTCAGAAAGCCAGTCACCAAAACTAGCTGCATTTAACACAGTTTTAGTAAAATCGTTACAAACAGCCTCTGCAGAGCCCAGTAGTGTGTATTATGCATGTATACCTTCTCAAGCTCATCATGTGACCGGCGTAAGTTTTCATAGTTCTTATACTCCCGCAACCGAGTTTCTCGGTACTTCTCCCTGGTGAATTGCATCTGGTCCCATGGGATACCTTGAATATCCTTCCCACGCCTAGCTTGCACAGCTGTCGTATCAGAAACCTTGCTTACCTATTTGCAACATGAGATGGCAACAAACAGGATAGAACTGAGGACACCTGAAATTATATCTTGCTCCATTTTTCAAGCACTTGTTGCTCACATCACTCCCAACTGAATCCATCATAGCAACACAAAAAATCTAAACAATCCAACAGAACATGGTCATAGGTCATTGGCATGAAATGGTTGCATATCTTTCTAGTTCTCAAAAGGAGCTGTGCTCTGGCCTTGCTAAAACTCCTTAAACTTTGACCTTGAAGAATGCATATAATGGGGGAGGGAATCCAAATCACACAGTAAACCAAATATTTGGTCATGTTGCCAGTGAGTGTGTGCAGTGAGATCACATTCACATTTCTCAACTTCAACAAACATGCAGATGTCAGTTTTTGTAATTTGACTGTAATGGGACATTCCAATAAATAAAGGAGTGATGAACACTGTCCTACACAGATCTAGGTAGTAGCTACCATGATGCCCTTCCTAAAGCACACAAAGTAAAGCACCAGAGTTTGGTCATGTAGAAACCCTACCTTCTGGCAAAAGCCCCACACACAAGCAGCAATCAAAGAGGCAGAAGGAAGGATGAAATAAGATGGTAGACAACCAGCCAGCAGCCAAGTGGATGACCCGAAGCAGGCCTTTGAAAAGACCAGGTAGGGTTTAGCCTCACCCTCACCACATCATTCTCATTGTCGGAGTCAGTGTCATATGAAATCCTCTCGTAAATTGCTTGCAGTAAAGCCTCAGCATCATCTTCTAAATCCTCCCCCATGTACTCATTGCCCATATATTGCACATCATCATCCTGTTGTACTTGAGCCATTAGTGTGTGCACGCCTGCCTGGCCCCTGGTCAGTTAGTTCACCTAGAAACAAAATCAAAGACCACAAAAGTCACAACATAGAGGATGGATCTGACATGACCAGACATGACGAGAAGATGGGTCTGACATGATCTGACATGACCAGACATCAGAGAGCACCAAACAAGGCAGATTTTCTTCTTAAATCGAATGTTTGTTTCCTGGAACAAATCTCATCAACATTATTGACACATCTGCTGCCCAAGGACGAAACAACAACAACTCAGCAAGACTTGTTTTGTTATTACAACACTGCAAGAAATGTTACTTACACATCTGTGACTGACTGTAAAGTCTGGCACATCAGAACAGCACCTTGGAAGAAGAATACATTCTGCAACACGATCATCTTCCCGTTGTACGAAGAAGAAAATTCTTCAAGAGGAAGTAAGTAAGTAAGTGCTGGCATACCTATTAATATCCCGGCAAGCTCGCTCGCTCTTCAGGCGCTCTTCTTCTTGTTCCAGAGCTCAAAAAAATGCATCCTCGTTTCTTCTTCTTCTTCTTCGCTCGCCCTCGTCCGTTCGTCAGGGTTTCCTTGTTTTTTCTGAAATTGGACAGATATCGCCACACAATTATTGCAAGAGAAAGAAAGAAAGGAAAGAAAGGACGCTCTCAGTCTACAAACTTCTTGAGGAACAAAGAAAAGAAAACAATTCTCCCGTGAGAAAACAAACACAAGAACATTTTCTTTCTGCAAAACAGGTGTTGTTCATCGATCGTTGTTCCCTCTCTTCCACTCCAGTAAGTTGTCTACTATTTCCTCCTCTCTCTCTCTCTCTCACGCACACACACGAGCCACAATTTGCACAAAGTCGAGAGAATAGATAGTCTAGACACAAATGGAGAGAAAAAAAATTAGGGGGAAAAAAAAAACAAAAAAAATTGAATTTATTACATCTTAATTCCTTGAGAACACAGTGACGAAAATCAGACAGAGCATTGTAAGACAGAAACGACAAAAAAAAAGCCAAACAAACAGAGAACCTTCAGAAACAACACTTCTCGCACACGTCCCACTTCTCTCTCTCTCTCTCTCTCTCTCGCGCGCGCGCGCTCTCGTGCACATTGCAAAGGGACTCATTGAGAACGGTCTTGAGAGCGTACGAGAACAGGCTCGTGCACTGGGTTCCCCGTACTCAGTACACGTTGGGGAACGAATTGGTAAGTAGGTAGACAAATCGTGCGAACGCCGAGATTCGCCGACTGCCACGTGTGTTGCTATTGGAGATCCCAATTCGGGGTCCTACTTTCAGGTGCTCAAAAGCAGATTCCAATTGGGCAGTGGCTCCCCGATTTGGAGTCCCCAAAAGGTAATCGAGGGGTTTTCACTGGGTCCCAATTTTGAGGTCCCCAGATTCTATGAACATACATATACTCTTATATTCTTCTTTTTTTCCTTTAATTTAGTTATTTATTTAGTTGGGTCTAATTTTATTTTCCTAGTAACAAATAGGGGGATACAAAGAGACCAGGTAGTAGGGCTTTTTTTTAAAAAGAGACCAGGTAGTAGGGCTTTTTTTTTTTAAATTTATTTAATTCAATTCTATGATACCATAAAAATAGTAATGTTTTCCCGGAAATTAGCAAAATTAGATGAATTTATAGTTGAGAGAGATATACTTTTCCAAGATTTTCTCAACTCTTTTGTGAAAAAATATGACAAAATTAATCCAAAAAAAGTCACATAAATAGAGATAGTTTTTCTTTCAATTTTATTTTAAAAAATAAAAATACTAGTATTCCTATTGAAGGAGAGAAAATTCTTTTTAATCAAACCTAGAATTTATAGAATTCCCAAAAGATGGACTTTGTCAAGACCATTTTTTACAAGGCATAAGTTGTCCAAATGTTTGAGCAACTTAAGGGGAAAAAATTCCCAAGTACAGTAGTCATTTGGTTAAGTCCGCACCTTGATCTGGGCGTCCTAATGCGGACTTATCCGAATGTCGCGGACTTAGCCCTATACTGCTCATCTCTTTGAATAGGAATAGTGTAACACCAAAACACGTCAGAACTACAAGTGTGAACATGTCTTGATTGTAGGAATTATATCTGGTTTATGGGCCATCTTTGCTAGGATGTGCAATTAATGTTGCATAGATTTGCATGGGCAGGGTTTCCTCTGGTTGTGTGTTAGGTACTGGATATGGCGGCTGGAAACGATGAGAAGGAGAGGATGAACATTAATGAATAGTAGGGAAACGGCAGGTAAAAAAAAAAAAGCTTGAAAGAGAAACTTGAGGAAGAAGCTGATAAGAAGGGAAAACAACAACAAGTTTTGGGGGAGGTTGTTGAAGAGGAGAAGGCAGATTTTTGGCAGTGAGGTGGCTGATTTTTGTGAGAGATGTAGATCAGCACTAGAGAAGAACAAGAGGAGAGGAAGGAAGGAAGAGGATGGTTAGGAAGTCTGTGAGGAAGAAGATAGGTCTGTCAGGTCCAGGAGAAGAGTAACAGAGATGTGTGTGAAGTAGTTTAGTAGAGTGAAGTTGGAACTGATGAGTATGTGTGTGTTGTAGTGGAACAAGCTTGGCGGGTGACCAGAATTTTTCCGCTGCGCCTGGTACCCGAAGTATGTTTTGTTTTGCTGCAGAGGTCTTGAGGAGAAGGTAGAGAATGTCAGTACATGGAGTAGAGATCTGAGGTTTTTTGGGAAGAACTTCCGAGGGAGCTTGTGCTCTCGGTATGTACATATTTTGTAATTAAAACAAGAAAGGTTTCGCAGATAAACTCTGTGTGTGCCAGTTGTGTGAATCTTTGTTTCTGCAATGGTGTGTTGTGATGAGGGAACTGACCTTTCGAATGTTCGTTGAGAGGATCAGCAATTTCAGTTTGGAATTCATCCTGGTTTAGGAGGTCTGAGTCTGAATGAGTAGATCAGGATCGCTTAAGTCCACATCAGGGGCTCGATCATCCATTGCGGTCGTATAGGGTCCCTCTCTTTTGGTTACAATAGACAATAGAGTGCAAACATGCAAGCGAATGCGGGCGTCGCCAACAAGAAGAGGAGAGGAGAAGGGCAGCGTCTCAGCGAGGCGCAACGCCTGGAAATTATCGAGATGATAGAGCAGCTTGCCGGCAAGAAGCCGTACATGCGCAGCATCGCGAGAATGTATGGCGTTAATGACAAAACAATCCGCAATGTTCTTGCTGCTTCACAAGAGATTAAATCCAGAGCTGTCAATATGGAAATATCTGTAAGAGAGAAGACATTTAGGATCGGGAAACCACAACATCCAGATTTGGAAGAAAAGCTCTATGAATTTATAGAAGGTTGTCGAAGGTTTTCTATTGAGTTACCGCCGTCAATGGTGATTGCTAAGGCGAAACAACTAGCGGAGGCGTTGCCTGATTGCCAAAACTTTCAAGCAAGTTGGGGCTGGTATCGGAATTTTCGTACAAAACGTGGACTGCAATCCATTCTTCTTCACGGCGAAGGCGGTGAGGTAGATAGGAACAATCCTCAAACATTACAAGCTTTGCAGAATCTTGAAGAAATAATTAAGGAATACGATCCCAGTTACGTTTACAACATGGACGAAACAGGCCTCTTCTATCGTTTGCTTCCTCGATATTCTGTTCTGTTGCTATCTGAAGATCTTTCTACAGTTAGAGGCAAGAAGAAATCGAAAGAACGAGTAACACTGGTAGTCTGTTGCAACGCAACAGGAACAGAACGCGTTCCTGTAGCAATGATCGGCAAAGCAAAGGAGCCGGCTTGTATTGCTGGAAGGCAGTGGCCTCTGCCCTATTTCAACTAGAAAAAGGCATGGGTGGACATTCCTGTGTTCAATCAATGGTTTGATCAAGTTTTTCGTCCTTACGTCCGACGCCGAACGGGTCACAAAGTGATTCTAATTCTCGACAATGCGCCTGGACATTTTCAGCCATTTGAAAAAGACGGGATCAGAGTCGCCTTTTTCCCTCCGAATGTTACCTCATGGAAGTAGCCCATGGACAGGGGAATTATCGCTGCTTTGAAAAAACGTTACAAGTTTATGCTCATGAAGGATATTCTGACTTATCATGACCTGACTGATGAACTCAAAATGCGGCTAGCAACAGATGCTTCCAAGATGAAACGAGGTGCAGCTGGAGTGGAATTCGGAAGACCAGCCCATCTGCTAGACGCAGCGAATTATACTGTTAAGGCTTGGAATACCCTTACGCCGGAAACGTTAAAGAACTGCTTTCGAAAAGCTGATATCATTCCAGAATTCCGTTCTGTGTCGCTACAAAGCTGCGATGGAGACAATGTGGACAATATGGTTTCTGAATTGGTATCGATGATGGAAAACTGCACCGTTTCGCCTGTTCTGGCCAACCCGGAATCTCAGTTATCAGAAGAGATCCCTCTGTTCTTAATTGAGGACGAACAAAATTTTGAAGAATACCAGCAAGCTGTGATTGAAGATATCGAAGATGAGCTTGGAAGCTGTGGAGATGAGGAAGAGCAGGGAGGGAACGATGAGACGCCACAAGAAGAACCGCAAACAATTGATGAATTAGTTGTCAAGAAGTCTATCCACGATATTTTCTTGCAAGTTGTGGATCTTAACTCAAGGCTTCGCGATCTTCCTGGATCGCAGTTTCTAGCTCAAGAATCGATTGATGAAATGCTTAACAGCATGTTTTCAGTGAAAAATACCATTCAGCAAGCAGTTTCAAAGATTTTGCGAGAAAAAATTGATGGAAATAGGCAGATGACGATTTTTGATTTTGGATTTACACGATCACAATAAACACTTCCGTATATGTTGATCCGCATTTTTAGCCCTACAGAATGCGGACTTATCCGCGATGCGGACTTAAAAAAATGCGGACTTAATCGAATGACTACTGTATGGTTGACAAATTCAAAAGGAAGATTTCATGTGTGATGAAGGCTTTCAACCCCACGTGCCATTTAAATGGGAATAGTGGTTGTGGGAGAAAATAAGCTCATACAATCTAGGTCCTTTACAAATTAGGGTTTAGCATGATGGATGATTTGAACTTAATGTGCTTCCATCCGATAAGAATATAATGTTTACCATTTTCAATACACATTTTCGGATTGATGTATTGGAAATGTGCATCGATATTATCATACTCATCACTCACAAATGACATTTATGTCAAATATATTTAATTTTTTCTAACAAAAAAAGCTAATAGTCCCATTTATAATATTCCAAAATTTCAACATTTAAGCATAACATGTATATAATCATTAAAATTATAGGCAATGTATAGATTGGTTGTCACAAGCTCCCCAAAATAGGGGGAAATTTGGGCAATTTTTTTTGATAAAAAGGGGATTTTTTGCTAGAAATTTGAAACAATGTTATCATTTGGTGATTTTTCATCCAAAAAAAAAAGAAAAAAAGGATTGGTAAGAACAATATTTGTTTGTGTTGTTAGTGACATCACATTTGATTTTTTTTGTTGGTGACATTTACAAATGGTTAAATTATTTCACAACACTAATTTGGAATTCCTTTGAATTACAAATAAAGGATATTTCATTCATGGGGAATGGATTCAAAATACAAGTCATCATTTGTACATATCGAAGCCCGATACTTCCTTAGGGTACCTTGAAGGTGTATGTGTTAGTCAAATTATAAACTTATTTTAAAAAATATCAATGTGGCTATCTAAAACCTTGAACCCTAAACCCTAACATGGACTTATCTATAAGATGGGTTAGGACTTAGGACTAAGAAAAGCCTCTTGTTGTTGTTTATGAACACTTCCAACTTTTGATAATTGTGCAACAAAACCTAACCTCACTTAAGTGGCTTTAAGTGGCTTGTTTTTTTTTATTCGTCTCCATTTCCAAACTTTTGACATTCTAAATTGTTCACATTTCAATTTCTTATAGTTGTCCAACTGAATTTAGTGTCCACCTTTGATGTTTTGCAATTGAATAAATTTTGCTTGCACCTTTGATAGTTATTTGGGAATTCACAATTGAAAAGGACCTTGGAACATGAATACGAAATGTGAAAAAAAGGTTGTTCTTGAATAAAGGTCATTTTGAAGGAAAAAAAACCAAAACAAAAAGAAAGACAAGATCATGATTTCTACACTCAACATGGGTCTCCCCTTTGAAGGTATGGGGCATAAAAATGGCAACCCAATAGGAAAAATGAATACACCTTGTCATGTGCCCTACAACATTAGAGTAGGTATCCCTTCATCAAATTCAAAATGGTACATAACAACCTAATTAACTACTCACAATTTGTGCACTTCCATAAGCCCATGTCAAAAATAGTGACAAACAATTTTGGAAAGAAAAGTTTCATGCATCCAATTTGAAAGCTCAACATGCACTAATGAGGCCTTTGGTTTTTTTCTTTTGAAGAAGAGGGGGAAGGATTTTTTCTTTCGGAGGTCTTATCATTTCTTGTATGGAGCTTGTTTTTGTAAAAATAAAGTTTGTTTGACACATACCAACCTCATGGAAAGAGTTGCAACATTCTACAAATACAAGGTGCAAAAGAATATTGGTAGTATTTTTCTAGGTGTACTTCTAGAGATGTTAAGATCTAGACAATTTTACCCTATAACCATACAAAAATAATGGGATGGACTATTTGAAATCATAATCCTTATGAAAATGCATGGTGATGTCAACTTGTGGAGTTGGATGATGTTACAATTTTTTTTTATGAGCACACAAACCCTAGTTCCAAGTTGAAAAAGATTGGTAAAACACAACCTGTTCAAAAGTTAAAGGGAAGGAGGCAATCATCCAAGTTAAAATGTTAATGTTAAAATTGGTAGATGCTCTTACAGATTGGTAGTTTGAATTGTAACAACAAAATTTACAAGTTTATCCAAGTCTATGCCATGCATCTATACAACTAAGGTGCACTAAAAACTCAACAACTATTGCATCTTGTGTGTTAAAAACATCCTTCTAGCACTCTTTGACATGTTGCTCATATATGATTACATATACATATTTTTTTGGTCCTTCTTTATGTGCAAAAAGAAGACATATAATCATACATTGATGGCCAATTTCTCCATGGAAAGTAGGAACATAATATGCAAAGTTATAATGTAGTAGTAGTTGAAGAGTTTCTAAAAGTTGTTCATTGGGTTAAATGTTCAATGATGAACTAAAACTAAATGTGTTCAACACTTTCACTTAGTTCAACAATGAATAAAAGTTTTAATCTCTCTCACTCTAATCTTGTTCTAGAGAAGACTATGTAGTCATTGAAATTTGATTGCTAGCAAGCCTTTGGTGAAGATGTTTACAATTTGGTGCTTGAAAAAAAATAAGACATGTTGATTTCTCCTACAAGTTGTTTTTTTGGACAATGTGAAGTTTTAAATGTCAATGTGTTTAGTGCATTTAAAAAACTTAGGATTCTAAGCTAACTAAATGCAACTTTTATTTTTAGATAACAAAGGAGTGGGATTTAGTTGTGGATGTCCAAGATAATATATAAGGTAACACATCCAAATAATTTTTTTCATTGCCACAAAGTTAGCAATGTACTCAGCTTCAGTGGTTGACCCAATTGTGCAAGTTTGTTTGCGGCTTCCCTAATTCACTGGACCATTGTTAAAAAACATCATGTAACCACTCCTTGACTTCTTGTTTTCAAGGTCAGTAGCATAATCAACATCACAGTAGGCAATGAGAGAATGAATCATACTAGAACCTTTAAAACATACAACAAGATGTTTTTTTAAATATTTAGAATCTATCATTTTTCCACAAACATAAGAATGGAAGATAGTTATGGAGGGTGAAATTAAATCCTTGTTGTATATTGACATGGGATTTTGCAAATCTATCATCCTAATCTCCCATTGTCAATTGTAAATGGGTTACAAGTTGAACATACAACTAGATGATATTATTGATCATTATAAAGGTAGATTTGTAGTTTGTGGCTTCACACAAACCTACAATTTCTAGATTATGCAAAAACATTTGTTCCAATGGCAAGATTGGATTCAATCGAAACTATTATAATGATTATTACCATGGAAAATATGCACATGGTGCAATTTGACATCAAAACAATGTATTGTTATGGTGACATTTTTGAGGAGACATGGACCAAGTAGAAGGGTTTGAAGATTCTCTTTTTCCACATAAAGGGTACAAGTTTCAAAAATCCATTTATGGATTAAAATGAGTTTTTTGCAACTAGAAACAAAAGTTTAATGAATTTTGGTTGCAACAAGGACTTGTTTCCACTATTGTTGATCCTTGTCTTTATATGAGTTAATACTCCCCCAACTTCATTTTGGTAATATTTGTAGATGATGGATTTGCATGTAATATTTCCACAAATTGCATTACTTGCACCATTAAACCATTTGCAAGTACTTTTGACATATGGACAAATGAACTAGAATGCTATGTTGGTTTTTGGATTAGACATGATTGTTTTTGCCATCTTTTGTACATTGATTCAAAAATGCAAGTTTGCTTATGGCTTTTCTAGCTCACCCAACCATTATTAAAAAACAACACATAACCACTCCTTGACTTCCTATCATCAAGGTTAACAACATAATCAGTTATTAAACTAATTTTTTTTGTTGTTGTAGATAACTTGGATAAAAAAGACAATTGTTAGATTAGGAGCAAGGTCAAACTACTACTTCCATTTCTAAGGGTTATGGATTACTCACATCATTAGTTAGGGTAAAAACGCATTTCAAAATCTTTCATCCTTAGAAAAGTTTTCCCAATTGTAATTCTATGAAACATTGCATTTTAACTTGAATAATTCTTGTTCAATGAGAAATTTAGATTCAACTTTTTATTGATTTCATGCTAAAATTTGCCATGGAAATTTTACTATAGAATCTAATGTTGTGACATGCCACAATATTTTTAGTGGAACATCCATTTAATAGCCTTGTTTTTAACCCTCTTAAGGTTCATTGTTTTGCCTATAAATAACTGAGTGGAAGCTATGGTAATAATGTCTTTTAGGACATGTAAGATCTTTTCTGTAATGTGAGTTTAAAGAACATTTTGAAAGTTCACTTAAGGGAGCCAATATTACATATGACAAATTTGGTTGTACATGCACAAGAATGGGAAGATAATTATGCAAGGAGTCTTGAATAACATGATGTATTAGTTGAACATCAAGATTGTTCTACCTACATCATTAATCAACTTTATTGCATTGTTGGGGACTAGTACATCATCAGATGAAGTTCAAAGCTTGAAAATTTGGCATTATCACCTTGGTCATGTGAGCAAGACCATGATTAGGAAGATGGAGGTTTCAAGAGTTGTTGATGGTCTCCAAATCAATAACAAAGTTGAATTTTTCTGTCATGGTTGTGCCCATGGAAAAAATCATAGACAGTCATTCTTGGAAAATCTTATGGATTAGAAAACATATGAATCTTGGCATCTAATCCACATTGATGTGTGTGGACCAATGAACGTATATTCAATTGGAAGGTGTAGGTATTATGTCTTATTCAAAGATGATTGCACAAGTTATTGGATTGTTAAATGCATCAAGAAAAAATTCAATGTTTTGACATCTTTTTAAGAGATGGTCAACCAAGTACACCCAAACACTCATTATCGGATACACATTCTTTGGAGTGATTGTGGAGGTGAATACATTGGAGAGTTTTTTAAAGAGGTTTTGAAGAAACAATTGATTCGACAACAAATGATAACACTTTACATTCCTAAATAGAATAGGAAAATTGAGCAGGATAATTGAATAATTGTGGAATGTGTTCAAAGTGTGGTACATCATAAAAATATGCCTTTTAATTTTTGGGTAAATGCCACACATTGTGTTGTTTGCATCCTTAATAAAATAAGCACTAGAAAATTAAACGAAAAAAAATTATTTGAAGCATGGACTAACCTTTTGTAGCACACATGAATTTTTTTGGAAGCGTTTGCTATGTCCATGTTCTTAAAGGCTTGCGTGATAAATTGGATTCCACAAATAAGCCTCGGCATTTCATGGGTTATTTTGATGGAAGCAAATCTTGTTGAATTTGGAATTCTATGCAATGGAGGATCATGGTGAATAAACATGTCATGGTTGATGAACACATGAATTAGTCAATTTCTTTAATTAATTCTACTAGAAAGTCCAACATTGCTACTTTAGTTGACATGAGACTACCATCGGTTATTGGACAATTGAAGTAGTTGGAGCAAAATGTCTCACCAATGGAGAAAATTCCAATTGAATTTCATCTAGTACATTCACTTAATCAATTCATTGTAGATCTTGAGATTGAGCCAAAACATACTCTAGAAATTGATACTAGATCTACAATGTTGATCAACAATCCACTAGCATGGACGTGACAACCTCTTGCTAGATTTGGTGATTGTATTCACCCACCAATGTATGCATTTAGTGCTTTTAATGTTGATCCATTCATGGAACCAACTAGATATTGAAAAGCCATCATTTTTCTAATAGCACGAGAATGAAACATGGTTATCAAAGATGAAATGAAATCCTTGTTGCAAAATCTTTAGAATCTAAATGACAAAATTTTGCAAGCACATTTGAACAATCCATATTCATCCCCATTCACATTACAAAATTCTTTCCAAATAATATTTTTGAGATTTGGTAAAAACTCCAAGTTTTCAATAAGTTTTGCAATGTGTGAAGTTTGACTTCTATTTTCAATAAAAACTATGTTCTAAATGAGATTGCACAATGAGTTCTTGTTTTACAATCCATCTAGATAGTTTCTATTTTGGGTGTGTATTTTTTGGGTAAAGGGGGTTGTGAATGTTTTTTTGCTTTGGCTTGGGTCTTGTTATTTCTTTTTCTTTATTTGTTTACAATTAAAGATCTAGTTGAGGATCATGTGTTTTCAAAAAACTTCTACAAGAAAGAAAGGCAATAAGAAATTGGAAAAAAAAAAAAAAATCTTTTAAAAGGTAACATCTCAATTGGTGTGGGGTGTTCTAATATACTTAAGGAACTATGTTTATAAACTTGTTTCCAAATCATGTCGTCTAAGATTTGGTAAAAAATCCAAGTTTTTAATAAGTTTTATCATGTGCAAAAGTTTGACTTTAGTAAATAAAAGTTGTGTTTTACATAAACTTGCATGCATGAGTTCTTGTTTTGCACATAACAAGCCATCTAGATTTTTTCTATTTTAGGTTTCATATCTTGCATTTTATGTTTTGAGAAATAGGCTAATGAAAAAACTAAGAAAGGGAAAGAGAAAAAAAAATGTAAGTTGTGCACCCTCAATTAATTAATATGTCTCACATTTTATGCCCTTGCCATTAGCCCAAGTCAAAAATGATGACAAACAGTTTTTAAAATCAAAGCTTCATGTGTCCAATGAAAAGGCCTAGCATGCACTCATGAGAAGTTGATATTTTTTCTGTTGGGGGCGAGTGGGCGATGGATTTTTTTTGTTTTTGGGGTTCTCAATGTGTTCTCATCATGTTCCCATGAGGTTCTTATCAGGTTCCCAAAGGGTTCCCAAGTTATTCCTCAAGATGTTCCCAATAACACATTAGATTTATCCCATACGGTTTGCCTAAAGTTCAACTCTCATGTACATAAACTGAAAAGGTAGTATCTATATGGGAGCACATTTGTTTCCATTTTGCAGCTGGAATCCAAAGAGGTGCTTTTACTGAGGAGTGCCCAATGTGTTACAAAAGAATTGATGATAAGCCAATCAATATGGCTACTTCAAAAAGAAAAAGAAAAAGTTGTGAGTTCACCCATGAACTAATTGACATGAATCACACTTAGGCTATGTCAATGTGACCATATTTTTATCAGCCACCAATTGATTATTGGCGAAATCAAGTGCTGAAATAAAAATAATTTTGCCAAAACAATTATGTTTGACACCCATTTCAAAAAATTCTGAACAAAGTTTGGCACTTACTTAAAAAGATCATGATATCATCTAAAAGCTTATCTGCTGTGGGTAGTAGCTAAAGGAAGAAGGTCCCTTTTGTTCAATATACTAGGGCTGGATTCTGTTGGGCATCACTTTTTTTTTGATTGAGAATCAGCAGAGTTGGGTGATTTTGCTTTACTTTTAAAGCTTTTCTAGTATATTTGATGCTTCCATCTGAGAATTCTGAAAAAAAGCTTATGCAACTTCCATGTTCTCCAAAGCATTGTGTGTGTAAGGAAAAAGTATTATATTACCCACATAAAGTTCACTAGAAATCTTAGCCCTAAAATGAAGAAGACGATACAACAACACCTGGTTACCTTTTGGAGTTAAACTCAAAGCTTTGTCCAAAATCTTCTTAGGTAACCTATTGCTACACACTCAACACGATGAAACACTAGCAAAAACAAAAGGCAACCCTTGTTCCATTCATACACAAGGCCACAAGCCCAAGAGAATCGAGCAAGATCTATAAAGGCCCTCAAAAACCGTTTACACTAGATAACACGCTTCCTAGAGCATATTGTGCACCTCAACAATCTTGTAAGCCAGAGAAATGCATGTCCTCTATTGCCTTCAGCACCGACGCACTAGTGCATGTTCTGCACCCTAGTAAGCCTTTTTAGCCTCATGTTTGAGCTTATTAGAGTACAGAATGGCACTCTAAGGGAAAACATCTTGCTGAGCTAAAAAACCCTTACTAGAGTTTAGAAAGCACTCTAAGCAGGCAGGTTTCCAAGTCTCACCCTAAAAAGCCTTTACTATGGTAACCTTGCCCTAACTAAAGCCTTACTGGGATGCAGAATGTGCTCTAGCTCTAGGGGGGCACCTTCTCTCTTAGATAATAATATGGATGACTAGTATTCATCCCATCTCACCTCACTCAACCCAACTCAACCCAACTCAACCCAACCCAACCCAACCCAACTCAACCCAACCCAACTCAACCCAACCCAACCCAACTCAACCCAACCCAACGCAACCCAACCCAACTCAACCCAACCCAACTTAACTTTCAAAAGCTAAAAAAATTACAAGTGTGACCTTATCCATTCAACCTACCTTTGATTCTCTTGTACATTGTACACACTCAAAAGTACCTTGTACACACTCCAAAGAAGCCCCCCCCCCCCCCCCCACAATGTCTCACTCCCAAGTTTGGGACAAAAGGCAACACAAACTGGCAAAATCAAAGAAGATCTTCAGACATGACAAAAAACAATTCTATAGAAAAAGTTGTTGCAGTTCCTCCATTATATGCTAATTCAAGCATCTCCACTCATACCTCTCCCCCCTCCCCCCCCCCCCCACCATACTACTTAAAAGCTTTTATCATTATTTTGCATAATATCGTACTCTCTGATCAAAATTTGGCAACAAACTGTCGAATAATTAATTAAATTCAAAAATCTTAACCTTTAGCACTTGGTTTTTGTTAATTCTGAAATTTTGGGCCAAGCAATTTTTATGAAAAATAATAAACACATGATTTACGAGACAGACTAGTGTGTCTAGAGTATCTCAGGATTGAATTCTTGAACCTTTAAGGTCTATGGTTCAAACTTGACATTGGAAATCTTTGCAGTTTCTTAATTTAAATTTTTTTTTGGACACAAATATTAAATAAATTTTCAAAAATTTGATAAAAAGTAAAGTATAATTTAATTTATGCTGAAATTGTTCAGGTGCTTGTACCATATAAAGGGGGAGGGGGGGGAGAGAGTGTGTAAATGTCATCACCCCAGCCAAAAAAAAAAATCATTATGATCGATCAATCAAAAGCCAGTCATTTCCTTTTGTTGTTGGTTGGTATGTTGCTTTCTCTCTCCGCAAAATCACATGATGATACTAAAAATTGGGGAAAATAATTTTGTTGTTGGTAATATGTACATTGTCAAAGATATACCCTTGTACCATAGCATAGCAAGTTCAGCACTTTGATGTCAAATAAATTAATATAGTTTCTCCTAAGATTCTGGCATAATGACCAAGAAAAAAGGTACATTAAAAATTAATAGGATATATTTTTTATTTGTTATGTACACTTTAATAATTTCTTAAAATTCCTGAATTTTATTTTTTCATAATTATTTAGTGTCGAATCTAAGGTATGTTACTTGGGTACACCACCAAAGTAGTTGCATCAAAGGAGAATTCTTAATGTGGCTTCTTAAACTTGGGAGGGGATGGTGGGAAGGGTGGCGGGGTGGTTTTGTCCTCACAATTGGCTTCCACACCCTAAACCCTAAATTGTATTGAGCTTTGGAATTAAGGCAAGAATGTGCTAATGTGTCCAAAGTCCAAACCATTGTTGGGTGGTTATTTCATTTTTTGATTAACCTTTTGTTCTGATTTGTTTCAAAAATAATTTGAAAAAAAAAAAGTGGTCCATTCTTTTCCAAAAAACCTTAAAGAATCGACGTATTCCATGACCTAAATAGCAACAAACCAGCATTTCCATGAAAAAAATTGGTGTGACAAGATGAGTTGTTAGAAAATTGCACATAACCAAGTATTTCATGTACAAACCAAGCATCTCAAAAGTACATCATCATTCTGTGAGGGAGCAAATTCTTCAAGAAGACTATTGACAATGCTCAATTGTCCACAAAAGGAGCAAATTGCTAATGATATTCTTACAAAACACCTAGGTGAACTCAAATTTCAAGAGTAGAGAGAAGAGATCAGGAGAGTCATCCATCACAAGGTGAAGTTTACCTTGTTGCTAATATGTTGTTATTGTTTTCATACTTGTGTAACCAGTACATTCAGTTGCACACCGACAATTTCCAACTGGAATACCTCCCTCACTTGCATACATTGCAGACCATGAACTAGGACAAATTTCTACAACCTCACTACTTAATTAGCACACCCATAAGAATGAGTGCCCAACTTCTCTTCAAAAGGAAGCTCCACAATTATGCTCAATGTTTTACTTAAGAGTAAGGTTGTGAATCTTTATCACCAAGATTGCATTTTGAGATTAATGCATGCACACTGCCAAAAGGTGCCTTCTGCCTACAAAGAACAGAATAAGTAGGCTACCAAAGAAATCTCTTGCTTCAGGGATTTTGAATTCAGCACCAAGAAGCTTTATGGGCTACCAGAAGGTGCCTAAATTACTTCCTCCAGAAATGGAACCTTGAAAACCATTGTATGAGAGCAGTCACTGGTTTGAAAGGAATAGAAGCATATGTATTATTGATGCATTGTGTAAAGCACTCTTCTAAATTTTTTTGTGTAAATGGAGAGCACTTCAAATCAAACAATACAACCTCCTCTTTTCAAAGAGGCATCTTACACCTACTCTGCCAGAGCAAGAGGCACCTTCTGCCTACTAGCTATGTGCCTCTTACACCTACTATGACACCACCTTCAAAGTAGGTGTAAGGTACTTCCCTTGAAATATCCACCTTGCTTTTCATGCCCCTTAAATCTTTGTACTTTACAATTGGGTAGGCCCTGCTGCTAGGGCATTCCACCTTGGAGCTCAGGGTCCACCCTCCGTTCTTGGACATCACACCTGGGACTAAATCTTTGTCCTTTACAATTGGGTAGACCCTGCTGCTGGGGCATAACACCTTGGAGCTCAGGGTCCACCCTCTGTTCTTGGACATTACACCTGTGACCTCAGGCTCCGCCCTTGGGTTTCAGGGACAGCAGGGCCTTACGCAACACAAAAATGGACAAATACAATGAAGAGCACATCATTAGATTCAGAGAGTTCAAGCAACCCAATTGTTTCATTTTGAAAAAATATTGTACAACATAAGTCTACAGTGTTAAGAAGAGCTCACAGATTTCAAAACCATGCTCGTAATTTCATACAATTATTATTCACAAATGAACCCATGATGATGCACCAGCAGAAGCTGACAGTGCATTCTAACTATAGAAAACAGTTGCAGTAGAGGAAAGAAAGTCACATGTGGAAACCAACCTAATCATATGTATCAAAATTCCAACTTCTACCTCGACCAACATTAATGTGTATGCAATAATTTACTACAAGGGGGGATGAAGAGAAGAGAAATCTCAAACAAGCTAAAGAGAAATACAAGAAGGTTTAGGATTTAAAGCTCAAGAGAACGCTCCTCAATGGCCAGTGACTTTGTCTTTCACACGGCCCATCACTCCTTTCTTGGCAACAACTGGAAACTCTCCTGCAATTTTCATTTGCTCCACTTTGTCCCCAAGCTGACCAATCTCAACCTTCTTGCTTTCCTCTATTCCTCCTCGTTCCTTTGAAGCAGCACAACATGTCAATCCCCCATTCCCCCCCCCATAACACCATTGCAGAATGTCTGTCAGATCCTTAACCCCACCTGCTGCTGCCTTCAATTCTTCCTCAATTTCCTCACAAATACATGAGACTGTTGCTGCTCATGTGTTTCACATGTGTAACTTTCACGTTGGAGCTTGCATGAAAAGAAATTGTGAAAAGCTCAAGAGGAAAAAAGAAGCAAGCATAAGAGAGTAATTAGTACCCGCTCAAACTGAGTTTTGCTGTCAGCTATGGTCTTCTCAGCTTCCTCATTTGCACGTGCTTTGATTCTCACTGCCTCATCCTTGGCATTTGCCATGATCTTGTCAGCCTTTATCTGCCCAACAAGACATGCATGCATACAACTGAATTTGTCATACACACAATTCCAGTCTCTCATGGAAATAAGACAGAAAGATCGTTGCTATAGCTTGACGACGTGATTGATCAGAGAGAAGATCTAGTCTCGAGCGATTGGATTTAGGGAACTTAGGGTTTAGTGGTAGTTAGACTTAGTACCTCAGCGGCGTGAACAACTTGGTCGGCACGAGCTCCTTCGCGCTTCTTGTGTTCTACAGCACGAGCTTCTTCCTTCATCATCTTCTGATCTATCTTCGACTGCCAAGGTTTTTCAAACCAAGCACACAGTTACTACTAAACCATAAACCCAATCTCTCTGACTAGAACTTTGACGGATCGTGTAGAAATCAGTCACAAAGACGATGCACCCACCCAACAACCCACCCACGCACCCACAAAGCTGAATATATTTGTATCTAATTTTTTCTGTTGGTGCATGAATTTAAGGAGAGATGGCGACAGACATTAGAAGAAGAAGGAAAAAATATACACAACACATACCTGGGAAGTAGCTGCTCGAGCTTCAACCTTGCGTATTTCAGCCTGCAGATAAGCATTCGCTTCCACCTCCACCCTTTGCTTGTGAGCCACTGCTGCTGCCTCGTCCTCACGATTCCTGCCATGAGCTCCTGGCGCAGCTTCTGCAATGCAACCCATATACATTACATGTAGTATATTATACACTAAAGACTAAGTGAACCAATTCTGGCTCCCAATTTTTTTTGTCGCAGACTGTCGACCGACGTCTAGTTCTTCATAAAATCTTCAGCAGCTTCAACAAATCTCGAATGCAGACTGCTACTGAAAATATATAACTACCAAAACCCAACAACGCCACCAGTGGCCCACACATTCATGACAATTTGAACTACGTGACGACATAATTGCAGTATATTGGCCCGTGGGTAGTTGGTACCATTGCTGGGATTATGAACCCCAGTCTGCTGAAGATGATCAGGCCCAGCTGCTCCATTTGCTCCATTCGCTGTTGTTGTTGCCATTGTGAGATTGATAATTGTGGATCTTCAGCCAGCTACTGCAACTAGATCAAAAAGCTCGAAATTAAGCCGGAGAGATGGCTCGAAGCTGCAGATAGATTTTCAAGGACCGCTACTGCACACACACACACACACCCACACAGAGGAAAAAAAATTTCAGATGAAGAAAGTTTTTGCAAATAAAATTTTTAAGCTGCTCTATAGCTTTACTGATGTACCTCGCTCCTACTACGGGAAGGTGTGACTATTGCGCACAAATTCCTCACAAAATCTGTGCACGCAACAGCTGAAAACACGACAAATGCACGAGCGGGCGGGCGGGAGGGCGGGCGCCAGAGGTTCCTGCAACAACGTGTTTCTTTTGCACAACTCCACATCTTTTGTCATTTTACTTCTAAAAACAGTTAGCAAATCACGTGAGTGCAAGTGGCCATGACACGTACCCCATGACACGTGGAAGTAAGTAGCTGCCCAATGGCGACACCTGATTGGGGGGAGTGAGTAAATTTTTGGTGTCAAGATAGCCTGAAAAATATATGTCTAATTTTATTTATTTATTTATTTATTTTTTCCTACCTCCCAAGTCCCTACTAAGTATTATTCCTCTTTTTTCTTAAGGGGCAAAGAGAGGGCAAAAAGAGGGGGGAAAAAATAGGGTTATGTGGAAGCATAAAGGCTCATCTCAATCATCTTGACACACTCATTTTGACACGTATGAGTTGATGAATTATATATCCCAGCCTTAAGTTTTGGATTAGGGTTTTTTTTGGTCTCATAATGTGATTTGGGTAGATTGTTGGATTTTGGGAAAATTGAGTTTTGAAGCAAAAATAAAATTTGTTCACCAATGCAATTCATCACAAACTTGCCCCTTCCATGTATATGTGTTTTTAAAGCGCTTAAAACATGTTTAAAACTAAGTGTTAAACCAAATGTTAATACAATCATTTATATGATGTGATGATATATATCATAACACATTATGACGATTGATTAATCATTGTAGTATGTCATAATGTGTTATAATATTCTGACTGGATCATATCAATGATTGGCTCAACGCTTAATTTTAAGCTTGAACATGTTAAAGTGTTGTAAAAGCACATGTACATGAAGAGGGCAAGTTTGTGATGCGGTATGTTGCACACGTGCTTAAATTCATTGATTTTGTTGTAAATCTCCCCAAATCATTACTTTCATACAAAGGAATTATGGATTCTACTACCAATTCTAAATAACAAAGGTCATCTATATTAGAACAACTTCCCTTGTCCTATTTCACACCCGCCTTCAACATCCCCTTTGCCCTCACCCCACCCCATCAACATTTCCACCTTCAATGTCTTTGTTACCAGAAAAGAACAGGCTGACAAGGAACTTCAATTTCATGCATTTGCAGTGCATTGAAAACCACAAACTTCATCCATTTGCATTGCAATGGATACCAATAATGGGAGTGTATAAGCAATTGAAAATCCCCTGCTTTGGGTTTCACCAGCCACTGCAATCAGTTATGGAAGTTGGCAAACTTTTTTTTGTTGGAGAAGGAGGAAGGCCCAAAAAAGAACCAAGAACCAACAAAGAGAAAATCCCTTTGCAACAAGTGGTCCTCCTTTCCAAACAAAAACATAAGGGCCCACAACAATGGCAAGTCCTTGGTGGTGTTGTTATTCAGCAGCTGCCACCCACCACATTGTGATGACCATGTTGTTGGTAGCCAGTTTTTCTTTGCTCTCCGTTCTACCAAAACCTGTTTCAGCAGTGTATAACTGCAGCAACGAAACAGTAGTACCAGAAGCCACCGACTTTTTCCATCACTTGAAAACCTCATGCAATCTCTTGCAAGCAGAAGTGGGATCAAACAGCAATCATATGATGCACATCGAATCAACTGATCCAAAGTCTAATCGAACCCTGTTTGTATGGGCTGATTGTGGATTGGAAGAAGATGCCAGCTATTGCAGGGTAATATATGTATTGCTCATACTAAAATTGCCATTTGCTTGGATGAAGAGTGGGGGGGGGAGAGGGGGGGGGCTTTGTCTTTGTTTTAATCTTTTGCAATTCTCCAAAAAAATTCACTCAAATTGGACAAATTGCAAACGTTGAAACAAACACCAAGCCACTCAGATAATCCACACCCTCAAAATCTAGGTGTGAAAGTCATGCAGGCATCTGAATCTATCAAAATCCCAAATGGCTTTAGAAAATTAAGAAGTACCCAATTTCTCTGTGTCAGGTGGAGAAGTAAGCTCCTCTTCGTCAAAGAGTAACTGAGTATGCAAGTTGTCTACAAACATTGCAAAAAACCTGTAAAAACACATTTGATCAGAAACACTGGTTGGTCACACATTGAAAGATTCGAAGCATGAAACCAAAACAAAAGCAACTCTACCATCCAAATATCACATACATTTCACCATCTCCTTGCTTCAGACAAACAACTCTACTCCTTTCTGTAGGCCTTTACTCCTGGGTGGTGATAACATTTGCAAAAGGCCTACAGAAGACAGTAGACATAAAGCAAAGCTTGGAATAACCAAAAAAGGAAAGTACTAGTGAACAATTCAGCCAATCAGAACTTACCCATTGTGCCACTGTTGTTGTAATGATGGGGAATACACTGGTACCCACTGTAGCCTGCACCATCTCAGTTTTTCACATGCCTGCAAGTTTGATGGCAGCACTGTTTGGAGATTCTGGGCACAAATCTGATGGACATTTGCCAGAACAGCAGCTCAGGAGACATCAGCCTTCCAAGTGCTTGCTCCATCCATTATAATGGGTCAGCATTCTCAGTCCCACTTCAGTCCAACAAAGCTGTATCTCTGTCTCTTGCTCCAAAAACTGCAAATCCATACATTCTATTTTCTTTCCTTCTATTTGTCATCCCAGAGGTGCACTTCAGAGTATAAGAAACTGCACCCTAAATCTAACCTTCTTTTGTGACTAGTCCCAGAATGCATAATCTTTGTGTTTCAAATACTATTTTTCTACTAGGTTCAGCCTATGTTTACATTAGACTCCATTTACTGGTTAGTCATATAACAAGAAACCCTAATAGGCCAACATGACATCTATACAAACACAGAAGGATGAATTAGAAAAATGAGGACAGAAGCGTCTATGCAAAAGAGAGGAGACGTACTGTGTCACCTCATAAACTACATAAATCTTACTGTGGATTAAAGGAAATCTGCTAAAAGAATTACACACTGATATACCCATTATATCATTAAAATTCTAAAGAAAAGTTTAGATGAGATCTGTAACCAGAGTCAAAGCATGTCAACAGTTATAAAGGTTAGCAAATGGTTGCCTTTCCATGCTTTGAGGTCATTACTGGACAATGGGCCTCCCTGGACGTACAAAAGTCTACATCCATCTTTAGGCAAATGCCCCCTTCAGAGCTTCCCATTTACTACTCTGAAAGTGGAACCTCACTCCTTTGAATGGAAATGGGTGCCATTCGAATTTGAAAAATGTCCACTGGGCAAAACAGTTTTACCCACAATTATGGCAACAAGAATATTAAAAGAGGAAGACAAATAGTACTAGACATAAAACCTCCAGAAACAGAAGCTTTGGTGAGGAGAGAACTTCAGCTAATTGTAAACTTGACTCTGTCCACAGTGAAAAGTTCTGGTTACAGTTTTCTAGTGTGGAAAGCAATTAGCAAAAGAAGGGGTTATTCAATTAAATATGTTCACCAATCAGAAAGCCGATTGTGTAAAAAGAAGTCAGAGATGCAAAAATTTATGAGCTCCCTATCGCCACACTCAGTCTTTCAATCTGCGACATACCCACAAATGTCTGCTCAGGTCTAAATTAAAACCCACAAAAGTTATGCAAGTAGATAAAGCACAGAAAAGTATGAGCTAGTAGTTCCAATCACATAAGAGGCAAATCAAAAGCTGCATGGAAGAAGTAAAAGGAAAAAACTATCTACAAGGAGAAAAGTAACAATTGTTGCTGAAAGGAGAAGCCCACAGCTTAGGGTTTAGGGTTTAGCCCTATGATTAAGACAAGATCTGAGAGTAATAATCAATGACATTGAAAAAATGCTATAGTAACAGAAGCAACTTGGCAGATTACCTGGCTCACAAGCATGTCAATCTGTTCTCGATACATTTGCTTCACATCAGACAAGTCTGCTCTAAGTTCCTCAACCTGAAAACACCCAAAAAGTCCTCAGATCTTCGAACAACAGACAAAGCCTTCAGCGCAGAGAATCGTAAGATAGGATGCTTCTTTCTACAGTCTCGTTCAACAATGATGATGAGAGCAAAAGAATACACATAAAAAAGATATTGATGATTGGTTCACCGCGGATTAGCATTTCAGACAAGAATAACATTACCTCTTCATCACGCTCACCCATAAGCTCTAAAGCCGAAGTGTGTCGCTGTCGCAAGGACTCTAACTCTGCTTTCATACCAGGTATCAAAGAGGCTTCTGATCGTAGTTGTTCACACTGATGGACCGCCCATTATGTTGTTTCAAGACAAAACAAAGAATCAGATTTTGCCATCCAGTGAAGATCATTCTTTTGTGAAAAATTGAAGTCCAGTTTTTCAGTGAATGGGGTTTATGAATTTGTGCATGTGGTAGAGATTTCTTTGAAAACAGCACAAACTGGAAGTAAAATATGAAAGCAAACCTGAGTTGTTGCTTTGACGAGCTCCTCTGCCAAAGAATCACGGGTTGACTCTAGAGCAGCCTGTAGAAACAAAAAACACAGGTCAGTCATCACAAACTGGCATACTGAAAGCAGATCAAGAGATTTTGTTTCCTCATTCAGCAAGAATCCAGCACTGAATTATGTGATGCATGGCACCTAGCATCCAAATAGTAAGTGTGACATTTTGTGTGATTTCTGGAATAGTATAGACAGGAGGCCACAAAAGTGAAACTTGTTGATGTGCCTCCATCAGTTGAAGGTTTACACAAAAAATTATCAAACAACAAAAGGCAAGGTATATACCAAGCGGGAACCATATGACGCCAGTTCGCCTTCCTTTTGACGCAAATGGGTTTCCAGCTGTTCGTAAGTGGCAGCAGAGACCATGCTCTTTCCAAAATGGGGGAGTGGAGAGGGAGGCCGCTCACTGAAGCTGAACCTTTCACCTGTCCCACGCTCTGGCGTGGCATCTAGAGAGGCTTGCAAATAGAAGCTCTCTTCCATGCTGCCCTGACTACTCATACTTGGCCACCGCCTGCTGTGGCTCATTCCTGTACCTGTTCCTCCCCAGAATGAACCCCGGAGATAAATATAAGAGAAACAAAAATTACCAAATGTTGATACATCATCACAAAAAATGCTGACTCAATGTCCATGGATCTCTTAGACTTGTTCTGCAAAGTTCACAACCACTAGACCCTAGCAAAGGATGGAAAATGACCCAAGTTTCAATCTTTGCTTCAACCCCCTCAAAAGCACTTGAGCAGGTTTCTTCTACATTCTTTCAATCGAAGGCAATGTGAGCCTGACCCTAAACCTCAACAGGTTGCTAAGAGTTTTCTGATTAGACAAAGGCCGTACTCAGCTCACTGGGTTGCGCAGACGCCACAGCTTTTTCTGCAGCTGCTCGGCCTTCTGCCCGAATGCGCTTTTCATAGTCTGCCATGGCAGCACGCTCCTGTTCAATCTCCTGGAAACAGCAAACCACTTCCACATGAATAATCATTTGTATCAAGGGAAATGCACTCACTAACAGAGCAAATCCGATGTCAAGTCAAGCAGCAGTGTGCCAGCAAAACTTACTTACATGAAGGACATCAAATCACACACACATAACCACAAAATTCTAACTACGGAAAGGTCTCCTTCTAAGATCATCTAGCCTACTGGAAAAGTCCATAGAGACTGGAAGAGAAGTGTGTTTTACGGGACCTGTTCCAAAGCTTCTCTGCGAGCTTTTTCCTCCTTGATATCATGCCTGTATTGTCGCTTCATTGCTGCAATTTCTTCCTCAAGCTGTCTGGCTCGACCTTCTTGAGTGGCAGCAGCTTCAGTCGCAGCAAGATACTCTTGTCGACTTTCTGATGCTCGTTGTCTCTCCTTCTCCAATGATCGAGAGAGTTGTGATTGCTCCGCTCTTAGGCATGAAAGCTGGATTCTCTCATTTGTACAAAGACAAACTATGAGATTGTAGAGAAAAATCTCCACAACAAAATACTTTGAAGATAACACGACAGCATGGACACTTCAAGACATTGAAATTATCTGCCACACAAAAGGCTGACTTGGGAAAACAAACCTGGGCTTCCATGACAGCCATCCTTGACATGGTTTGAGTCAGTCGCTCATTTACAGCTCTCTCCCTCTCTTGTGCTGCTGCTGCTTTAGCCTCCGCTTGCTGCCAGGAATGATACATTCACCCACCTTACCTTCAGCTTCCCTCTCTAATGCAGATTCAACCACAATCTGGATCTGTGAAACCCAATGAGACCTCCCTATTTTTTCACAAGTTGTAACCCTCCACGTCCTGGGAATTCATCAGTGCTGTTATATGCTTATGGCTCTGGCTTGCTAAACCAGTTTCTGTGACAACAAACATCACCTTTGATCTGGGTATTATTCAAGGCTCAAACCCTTTTTACAAACTAGTCAAGGTCTGTTTTTTAAGACAAAAATGGATTTTTGGTACCTGAAGGCGAGAGTTGAGTGAACGCTCAACACCTGACCATGCCTCTGTTCTCATTGCTGCTGATTCCTGCATCTCAGAAATTGAGCATTCATAAGAATATGATGAATATGAAGTGTGCAATACGAAGGTCACCACCAATGTGATGGATCCACTGACATTGATCCAAAATACAATGGGGCACAGCTGGGCCAGGTAAAGCTACTTACTTGTAAAGCTTCAATCTGACGTAAAAGGGGTCGGGTGGAATCAGGCATACGGGTTACTAGCTCCTCATACCTCACTTCTGCAGCCTGCAATTACTTGACAGTTCCACAGGAAACTCAAGTCAATTCAAAGGTAGGGCTCAGGTGGAGGTTGTGGGCCTTCTTCTTCCCTCACCTAAAGCCAACAAGAAATCTGGGCCTACAAAGAGAGAGCGCACCTGGCAACGTTTCTCAACATCTTCCATTTCACTCCGCATCATGTCCTCTCGAACTGCAGCCTGCAGGCTTTAGGAAAAATTGCATGAGTTTCAATGACCATGTCATCTAGACTTAGAGGCTGAGAAAAGACAAAGTTTTATGATATATTTGTGATTTTCATGAGAGAAGAAGAAAGTATGTGTAGTAAGTTAAGGACAGCACAACACCTGCTTCTCCATGCGAGTGAGTGATTCACGTAGCTCCTCAATTGTTTGCACAAGACTTGTTTCCCTTTCAGTAGCCTCAAGAAGTAGTCGTTCAACACCTGCCCGAGCTTCACTGTCCACACGAGCTTCAGCCAGGGCTGCTGCATCTTTTGCCTCCATTAAAGCCTTGCTATAGTACTCCTTCTGTGATGCCAATTCCACTTGACACCGCTCAACTGATTCCTGTAGTGCTTTCTCTGTGGCAGCCTTGTCCTTCCTAATACTTTCCACTTTGGCCTCTTCCACCTACACCACATAAAAAAAGCGTTGTTATTTATTATAGCACACTTTCTGAACAAGATTCCTTTCAAGTCCAATCCCAAACTGCTTCATTCCAAGAAAAAGAAATTGAACTCTTGCCGGTGGTCTTTTGCCAGTACAGACCATACCTGTAGCTTGGAGTTCAGGCGTTGCTTCTCATCCTCCAACTCCCTTATCTAAACAAATTCACCAGCAAATAATACCATATCTGTGAGGTTGCAGCAGAAACTTCACAATAACACTTTGAATATGGTACCAATTAAGTCGGTCCTGGCAAAATCAAATCCATCATGCCATGTACCTGAGCTCGGAGCTTTTTCATCTGCCCTTCTTGGACTGCTTGCTTCTTGGAAAGCTCCTCACCTGCCATGTATTTTTGAGATTTAATCACACAAAACGAGAAGTGATGCATCTGCAGAAGGATTGTTGGACCCAGTCACAGAGAAGTATGCTATCACATTGCATTGTGAAGGATGCTAGCAAGATGAAAAGCCATAGCTTCGAACACTACCTTCTGCCATGACTTGCTTGATGATTTCATCTTTCTCTTTCAACAATATGGAGGAGTCGCTCTTCCTGTTCTGCTCTCTTCGTAACATATCCCTCTCCTTGGTAAGTGCATACACCTGCCAAAAATCACACCCACCCCCCTCGGAGATCACTAACTTAAGCTCACTAAGCTTTGATTTACTTGATATCTGGACTGTTAGTTGAGTATTCAGAGCTACTAGAAGGTGTTTTCCAACTGGACAGTCAGGACCCAAAGAGTAAAAAAGACAAAGAAGAATCTTCTCACCTTTCGTTCTGCAGCACTCACACGTTGCTGATACTCCTCTCGCAAAGCATCTAGCTCCACGTCACTTGCTTTCCTCTATTTCCCCCCAATTCATATCACTCAAAGTCCTCAAGTATCTCTATCTTTCTAGGATTGTGTCCCTTCTTACACATTCCAGATTTGTTTCCAGAACAAGAAAAAATAGAGTTGACTGGCAAGAATTGACAGTTGGGACAGTCATAATTACAGTAAGAGGATTTCTATGAATTTACCTTCAACTCATCGAGCACTGCCTTCAGTTCCTCATTCTCAATCATGAGCCTTGAGATCTCATCTGCTTTTAACTGCAACAAATTACAAAGTCACAGTGTTCTTCTTCATGTAGCAAAAATTGACTCGCAAATTAAAAGAAAGAAAGAAATAAATAAATAAGATCCAGATACAAAACTGTTGGCTTTAGAACATAGATTCATAAGAAAGTGATGCATATTATTATTATCAGGGCACGTAAGAGATCTACTACCAAGGTTCTAAAAAAGGAGCCACAGCCTTTGCTGCTGCTGATTTTAGAACACAAACAACTGAACACTCAAAGTAAAAGAATGACCCTTTTGTATGATCAAATGGACTTGTTGAGGTTGTCAACCTGGGACTGCTTGGCAGCACCCTGTAGAGCAGCTTCCATCATACTTAATTCCACCTTCAGTTTCTTCCCATCTTGTGGATCCATGTCCATCACCAAATCTTTGTTCTCAACCACTTCACCTGTGCTCTCAACAACATAATCTTCATCACCGCCCTGTTCCCTTCCATTTGCCACTCCTGCAACATCAGGAGATAACCTGTTGTTGTCACTGACACTATTTTCCTGCTGATCAGCATTTTCGAAATGATGACGAATGACTCCACTCTCAAGCTGACCATTGGTTTGATTTTCCGTTGTTGGAACAATAGTTCTGCTTTCAGATTCACCATCATCCAACACAGTAGAAGAAGAAGAGTCTACTACTTCATCCTCCTCAGTGTGTACTACTTCACCACCTCCTGTAGGTCCTTCAGGTTGCTGCTGCTGCCGCTGTGTTTCAGCTTCTGATTGCAAATGTTGGATTTCATGTTGTTGGTCAAATGCTTCAGTCTCCTCTTCATTTGTTGGTGCAGCAGCAGCATCACGTGAATCCTGCAACTTTTTATCCAGTACTCCTACTGCTGCTGTTCCAGGATCAACACCTCCTTGCAAGCCTGGCACATCTGTTCCACTAAGCTTTTGTTGTTGTTCTTCTTCTTGTACTACTACAGAGCTGTTGGAATCAGTTGAAGGGGGGTGTTGTTGTTCACTAGAGAATGAATGAAGAAGCTCACTGCTCTCTGCTGAAGGGTTTCTGGATTTGGCAATGAGCTCCTTAGTATCAAGTGCACCAGCACCAGCAGCATTTGGCTTAGATATGGGGAGAGAGGAGTTTGTTGCACCATCAAGCTTAGCTGCTGCTCCAAGAGTCTCATTAATGGTTGTTGTTGGCCAAGACTGGATCACAGGTGGTAACAATGACTCAAACACACTTGTGGTTGTCTTCTCTGAGGTGGAACGAGCTTCAAAGTAATTTTAACATGAGAGCAAGCAACCAAAGAGGCACCACAAAACTGAAATCAGCACCTCAAGTAAAACACATACATCAAGTTCAACACAAAACACATGACGAGATCCACATTCCAACACATTCATTCGAATGAGAGAAACCACTTCCGGGTGCAATCCAGCAATTGTCACCACCAGAAGACAAGACAGCCAGTCCTGGATTCACATTATCCAGCCAAACCCTAGATCCATACTAGATTCAAGTTTCCTGGAAAAACAAGACATTGCATTTCCAAGCTCTGCAGAAGAAGCTAATAAAAAATCCAAACATGCCCACTGAATTGCCAACAAAACAGTTGACAACCAACCAAGCAGACAGAGAAAAGAGAGAGAGAGAGCTGCCAGATCTAGAGCATATTACATTATGGAGCACATTACCACATAAGGAGGAAGCATGTTTTGCAACCATGTTCACTCTAGTTCCAAATCCCAAGGTCCTCTTCTGAGGAGGAAGATAAAAAGATCCACCAGAGGAAGATCCAAAACCCTCTCCTCCAAGGACCCAAACCCTAGAACACCCATTTCAGTCTTCCCACTTTCTTCGATCCACCCTTCCTCTTTACCTTCGCTTACGTCGTCGAATCCAAGCGCGGAGTCGAAATTCTTCTCGATATTCTTCACGCTTTCGCTCAGCTTCGTGACTGCGCCCGCAAAGTCGCTGAGCGTCACCTTCCCCAGCCACGCCATGTTCACTCAACCCCTCCCCCTCCCGTCTCACTCTTCTGTCTCTATTCCGCGCTTTCTCAAGATCTATTTCTCTCTCTCTCTCTCTCTCTCTCTCTCTCTCTCTCTCGTGGAATCTCTAAGATGACTCCACAGCTTCCATCACCATCCACCCAACACTCTGTCTCGCTCGCTCGCTCGCTCGTTCTCCTCGTCCGCTACAGACACACTCCCCTGAAACCCTAAAATTGGCGTTCAAGATCCAAAGCCAAGAACACAGACGACCCCCCCAAATGCAAAGGGTGTTGTTCTTCAGTGTTGGGCGGTTATTAGAAACAGGAACCGGTGGTTATCTGTGCGGTTATTAAACGTCGAAAAAGAACCGGTGGTTATTTGGCGGTTATCCAAGAACAGAAATAAAAAGCTAAGGACCTTAACAACGGATCAGAATCCTCAAAAGCCAACTGGTCATGATAAAAAAAGATCCTAGACGCTGGATGATAATCCCATTCTCATCGGTCATGATAAAAAGATCCTAAACTTTGGATGATAATCTCATTCTCATTAGATTTTTCACTATTAGAAGTTGAGAGAGAAGTAAAATGGGATTAGACAAAATAACAGATTTTTCCCATAACATTGATATACATCCTTAGAATCCCATTTTCCCCAAGCTCCCACAACAATGTAGGTACTTTTTTCCAAACCCACATGATCTCATAGAATACCATTTTCCCCCAAAGCTCTCACAACAATGTAAACACTTTCTTCCAAACCCCACATGATCTCACAATTCCTTCCTTCAGGAGTTGCAAAAACTCACAACACAATTAAACAAATCACCTACGTCGTTCATGAAACTTCTAGATTTTATCAATTGGTCCCTAAACTTTAACATTAAACTTTCATTTTTTACCTTGAAGCTCTTAGTGTAGTGAAATGCTTATTCCAAGAAAGAAGATGAAAAGAAAGATGACTGACTGACAATGGAGCATTCTTCCCCAACTACAAACAAAACAACACTTTTTACTTTAATCACATTGAGCTTCACCTATTTCCACCTTTGTAAACAACAAGAAGAAATACGTAGTTCTTATATGTCCAACCACCGAAATGATCCACCCCACTAGAACATCATTCCTTATAGCATGAGTTGTAGCCATTTCCCACCACCACAAAATCTCCAAAACCAACCATCACTAAGTAATTCAATCCGCCTTCACCCCATCCAAGAACCATAGTAATGCAGTTATAAAATCGTTCCATCACATAAACCAACCTAATAACGTATCTCCAATTGAATTGCAACCATCAAACGCACTTAATTTGCAAACAAACAAAAACACCCAAAAGCAAAAATCACAAAACAAAATGGACCTTCAACATCGATAACGATTCATGACAGTCAACCGTCCTTTAATTTAACACTTTATACTAGTTGTTCTCCCTTGATATCTATGATCAATTAGGGTTTTTATCTTTTGATCCAACTACATTCACACAAAAAACTATTAACACCAATCATATGTCACATTAAAATTGACAAGCATTGAAAAGATCAAATACCCACCCCCCATTGGAACAAACCCACTAGTTCACCCATTCTATACAATTCACCATTCTTCAATGTGAAAGGTTTTGCTTTTTTGACCAATTCCTATTTCTATTATATTGATAACGTGCCTTCAATTTATTTTGTTCTCAAAAATTCTTTCACATCCTTCAACCATCCATGTTTTGTGTAAAATAGACTTGCATCTGTGGTTTAATTAAGCACATTTGTGGGTTTTATAATATCTAGTAGTCTTGATAATACATATGTAACTACATGAGTTATGCATGGCTTATACATTATTATGAAGTCATATTCTAAAAACAATAATAACCATCTAACTATTCTCCTTAAAACTTATGGTTTGTTGACCAAATAGACCAATGCCATATGATCTACATAAAAGACAAACTTATTGTTCATAAAATAATGTTTGAACTTGTGCAAAGAAAAATTATTATTAAAGTTTCTTTTTTTGTTGTACTATAAATTTTAAAAGCCTGTAAACATACACTACTGGTTGATCACTATTCCTTGTTACACTTTGAGCCAACATGGCCCCCATTACTAATAAGGATGCATATGTATGAACATGAAACTCCATTTGCCAATTCGGTGATATCAATATTGGTGCTTCAATATACTTCTTAGTTTAATGATAGGTGCCATAATAATAATAATTTTTTTGTTGAAGCATTTTAAAAATTGTGCCATCCCATTGAATATTTGAATTTGTTATGGATTATTGGGTGGTGGCATGTTTATTATTTCTTATATCTTCTTTGGATCTAATAATTTCCCTTCTTTGGAAATAATAAAACCCAAGATCATCCTTAAAAATATCATAAATGCACATTTCTCTGGATTCAGATTAATGCCATATTCTTTGCACTTTTGAAAACATAATCTAAGCTTTAGTAGATGACTTTCCATGTCACTATACATGTAAAATTATCTAGAAATATTTTCATAAAATTGTCCAAATATTCTTTGAATGTTTTGGTTATAGGTCTTTAATATATGAGACATCCATCTTTCACTATAAATGGCATCACCTTCCTATAAAAAGCCCCCCAGTTTGTAACAAATGGAGTTTTCTATCCATCCTCTAGAGTTATAGAAATTTGATGATATTTTGAATATCTATTTAAGAAAGAATATGCTTCATACCTTACTATTGTGTTCAAAACTTCATCTATGAAAGGTAATGGGTATGGATCCTTCTTTGTGGTTGCATTTAATTTTTTGAAATTTATACATTTTTTTGTTTGCCATTTTTCTTGGGTACTACTACTATGGGTGACAACAATGTAACCTCCTTTACAAATTGAATAAATATAGTCGTTAATAACTTGTTTGTATTTTATTTGACTATTGTGGCATAATTTGGATTTAATTTATATTTGGCCTTATGTGCTAATGGTATAGTAATCTCCAATTCAATTATGTGTGGTGCCAATTCTGGTGGAATCCCTTTCAAATCTTTGTATGTTTATATAAAAACATCTTTGAATTCTTGCAATAGTTGCTCTAGTTCCAACACCTTACTTGTTTCCACCTTTGCATTAATTTTCACCATTTGTGGTTCTACTTCAATTCCCATATTGAGTTTCATCAATTGTTGATCTTCAATTAGCGTCCATCTAATTATTTACAATTCCTGTTTATTTATGGTTGTTCTACTTAAATTATGAGTTTTCTCTAGTTTTAATTTTTGCCAAAGATATATTTTTCACTTAAGAGCTATTTTAAGACTTTGTCCCAAGCTCAAAGTATAACTTCTTCTAACATCCACTTACTAATGTCCAGAAAAATCTTTTCTATCGTGATCAACTTTTTTTTTAAAATCCATTATTTATTGATATTTCTATGTTTCCATAGGAATAGTGTTTGGTTACCTTGCCAAGTTGTGTTCCATCCATCCATGGATGTGGATGGCCCTTTTGTCTAGGCTTGTGTTTTTTGAATTTGTTGAATTATTTCCACCATTAATTTTTTCAACTATTTTTTTTTCCCAGTCAACAACACTTTTTGTTTTTCTTGGCTCTCTATCCTTGAATTCATGGTCTTTAGTTAATTTACTTCTTGTGGGAAGATTAACATCCACCACATTCACATTTGTAATGTTTTTTTATATCTTAGCAATAGGTTGAACCTCTTCTATTGCCATAAATTTCCCATGAAATATTTTCTTCAGTTTAGCAAACTTTGGACAATCTATCATTTTATGTCCATTCAAACCATAGATGTGGCATGCATATGAATATGTCCTTTATGGTTTTTGATTTAGTTGTGCTACCTCTATGGTTGCCACAATGGTTTGCTCTTTCTTATTTTTGCATGTTTCCACATTATGATTCATCATCCCACAATTTGTGCAATGTTTGTCATCTTCCTTATATTACTTTGTGTTTTTGTTGGTGCTGCATGTTTGATATTTTGTGGTACTTAAAAGACACTCCTTGCTTCTGTAGTAGTCATGCCTTCTTCACACAACATTATTGCCTCCTTATGTTGTTAAAGTGTTAACTGCTTCATCCTTGGAATCATAATTATGAAATATGATTACAAACTTGCTCTAAACACAATATTTAGAAAATTTTCTATGGTCGATACTTTCAAACCAACTTTTAAATCTACTCATAATAAAGCTCCATCCTCTTAGTCTCCTCCAAATTAATATTTTTCAGCTCCATGTATATTTACTTGTCATTTTAAATCTTTCGATGACGTTTGCAAAATGCGTGTAAGCTCCAAAAAATACAGTTAGGGAATTTTAACATGTAATTATGACACTAATTTGATGTTATATCTTCTAGCATATAACTAAATTCATTAATGATATACTCTTCAGAAGTTTCAGCATTTGTTTTTACTATAAAATTGAACATTTGGATCAACATCTTTTTTGAAATCAAAATACTCAAAAGCTACCTTGTTTGGCTTAACATAATGGTCATTTTTGTGATCAAGAATTGGTGCAATTATAGTAGATGGTTTTTAATATCCTCTTATTGGATTCACTGCATTTACATTTTTGTACCCTCCAATAACCATTGAGTTCATCGGTGGTCCATTTGTAGTCCTAATTACATGAATAATCATTATTGGATTGGTAAACACCATTTGAAGTGCCTTAACAACTTTAGTAGTTGTTATTGGTATTACCCAACTCCCATTCAATTTCCTTCTTGTCAAAATTCCACCTGATCCACTACCCAATTTTTCTCCATATCTAATTAATACTCCCTTTCTTATAATATCCATGGTGGGCACAACAATTATTTCAACTTTTGTGGGGGTGCAAACATGATAACATGAGCCACATTCGCTTGCTTTTAAACTATTTTTATGATTACTTTTGGGGAAATATTCTTAAAATATTCTTGAAAAATCTTTCAAAAAATTGTATCAATTTTGTGGTCCCACATGGCTTCTCGACTCCAAGCTTTTCAATTTGTTATGAACTATTGGAATTCCTAGTATTTTTTCTGAAAACCCCTAATCCATATTTCACACCATACCATCTCTTTTGGTAGAAATGACTATGCCATGTAGGTCTTTCTTTTGTTCTTAAATTTTGTTTAAACAACATCTATAGTATAACAAAAAAATTTGTAAAATATCTTTTCATTATCGTAAAAAAAAAAGGAAAAAAATTCCACACAAAATGGTTGCCAAATTGTAGAAGTGAAATTTAATTCCTACATAATTACTCCACATTACTACACTTCACATGCATACATCCATTATTTCTGCATTAATTCTCAACACACTTAATATTCTCATATTAAAACACCATATTCATGGTTATTTCATATAATCAAAATCTATACTTAAAAATACATTGAAAAAATTTCTAGAAACAAAATTACAATTTATTTCGTCATATTTTGATATTACAAAAAATTCACACAATAATATAAACATAGAATTTAGTGCAAAATTTTGTGTTTTTCTGTATTATTAAAAACATGAATTAAAATTATAATAGAATCCCATGTTTTGTTGAAAAAATCCAAAACAACAATTTAAATCTATGGTATAATCAAAACAAAATTTGTGGTTTTATATTACAAGTACCTATAACTTTTCTTACTTTTCCCAAAACTATGTTTCTAATAATGTTTTCCCTATTCCCCAAATCTTCCCTCTTTGGGTAGTCCTAAGTCACATCATCATGATTTAAAACCAACAAAATTTCAAAATTTCAAAACTAACAAAATTCCCTAATTAGTCCCTATCCTAAATGCTTGTTCATCCAAAATCATGTAATTATCCAACCCCTTTAACATAAACCTAAGAATTACAATAGTTAGGTAATAAGGAACAATCAAAGTTCTTTACATGATGATGCACATTTGGTTGAAGATTTAGGGGGATTTCATTTAGATAATTATGATGAGACTCACATTTGCACTTGTCCTACTAGATTTCCTTCCACTTTAAAATTATCAAGGTGTTCAGTTTTGGTGGATTTATAGCAAGGATTATTTCCCTACATTAGTATTGAGCTTAAAAAGACTTTAGCTTTAGATAAGGGGGTAGTTTGGAAATGATATGAATTAGGATGGTTTTTGCCATTTGTGATGTGTTTGTAGACAATGATAGTTATAATTGTCAACATGGTGGCACATGATATTTGTTAGGTGTGGTATGTTAATTATTTCATTAAATTAAAAACTTTCTAATATCATACAATTTTGATAAAATACATGAAAATCGTAAAAAACATGTTTGTGTAAAATCCATGGGCTTCAAAATGTAAAATGACACACAAAAAAATAAAAATAAAATTATATAGATGATTACTTTTAGTATTTATGAAGCCTTGATTTGAAGTACGTGTGATTTACATTTTAACTAAATTTATATATTTATCGTGATGTAATTTTGCAAAAAATTATATAATGTTGTGTTTTAATATGAACATTCATGTATGTATTTCAAAAAAATGTTTCATCTATTTGAATAATTTAAAATATCGAATACATACAAATGTCATTCATATTAACCATAACACGGAATTCATGCAATTTTTATTCAAGTTATGAAGCTTGGTAAGTTTGTGATGCATTAAGTTCAATGTTAAGTTAAGTTAATTTAATTAATTTGGTTTAGTTGTTAATTAATGGGGAACATGTTTTATTATTTCATAAATGGGGTTCAAAATCCCTTGCAGTGTGGATCACAATTCACTTCTGGTGATTTGGGATTCTAATACTTTGTTCTTATGTTTTTTATATTTTTTTGTGTTCATGATTTTTGTAGTTTTGTGAGCATTGTTTGGAAATGGTTTTTGTCATTTTTGATGTGTGTGTCTAAACAATGATACTTGCATGTACCAACATAATAGTGCATTTCAAAGTATTCATTATTGAATATTGAAAAATGTGTTTCATTTTATGTGTTTTTCCACATGGCAAAAATACACTTTTACATTGTTAATCCACTAATTAAATTAAAATATTATAAATGTGAATTTGTAATTTGATGTGTTTGATGTTACAAGTTTGTTTGAACAAAAACATTCAATCAAATATTGTTTAATCATTGGAATTGTTTAATGCTAAACAAATTTGAATGCCTTTTGAAACACCCTCCTAAATAACTGTAATTCTTGGGATAAATACAAACATGTTTAAATGGTAATTATATGTTTTTCATGTTAAAAAAAGACAAGTATATAATATATCTTTGTTCCTTTTAAAGATGTGATAGACAATGTTGATAAAAATTGTGAAAGATAAATTTGAGTGAATGAAAAAAAGTTTTGTTTCATTATTCCTATTCTAATTAGAGATTTGCCATCTTTGTTTACAAAAACTTTAATCACATTCAAGACTAATTGTGTTTTTCTAATGATTATTGATAACAATTTAATGGTGCTTTGGGTTCTTAAATGGAAGAAGTAGTATTTAAAATTTTAACCTTCAAAGGTGCATTATATTTTTTGTATTGAAAAAATATGTAATTAATTGAAATTTAAGGTGAAGGTCATGACATTCCCACTATTATTATCAAATGCAAAAATGATAACATTTGCAAGGTGTCAAACATTTTAAATTATGTTCATCAACATTAACCTTGGACACATTCTTGAGTATGTGATGGTTTTGGGATAGATGTAGATGAAACTCTTCATTGGCTTTAATTTAATGTTTACTATCAATAGGGTGTAGTCATAAACAAATTAACCAAAAAACATGTCGAACTACCACCAAAACTCTATAAAAATTGTAATTTTGTTAGATATATTTTTGTCATGCCATTTTGATGCCATGTTAATCATGGAATTTAGTGCTAAATGACCTTATGAATGTTAAAAAATTCAAAAATATTATTTTGGGCTTTGATTTTAATAAAGAACCTTTGAATTTGAACACTAGTTGCATCAAATTCAATCAATTTTGTAAATTATTAAACTAAAGACTCAGTTTATAAAGGAATTTTGATGAGAATTTTTTTGAAAGGATGTTAATTAATTATCCACACTCAAAAAACATTCACAATCTGAAAGTTGTGAAATTTGAAAAAAGATAAAATTAAAAATCTATTAAACATAATTTCAAAATTTCAAAAGTTTCTTACAACATGTAAATGGGGTGTAATGTACATGACATTTGAAACAAAGTTTTAGTTTATGAAAAAATAAAATAAAACATTAAATAATTGGCATATTTTCATACAATTTGAAATTGAAATAATTTTTCAAAATGAAATGTAGAATTTGTAGACTTTAAAAAAAAAGTTATTCATTAAAGTTAATACAAAAAATGTGATGTATTGTAAAAAAATGTATTTTTAGTAACATATTGCAAAAGATTTCATCCCAAAAATCTTTTCTATGAGAAAGTGAAAATGACCACAAAAAAGATTATAGTCTTTGAATCCTTTGTCACCGTTGGCTCATTCGATTGTGATCGCACCCAATACATCTTTACAACCTTTTTAAAAATATGATTATTTAATGCTATTAGGTTTTTTCCAATCACCTTTACTTCAAACACCAAAGCCAAGTTAATGGTTACATCAAACTTTAGATTAGTGTTATTAATGTCACAATTGTAATACTTTTACTCAAATAAACGAATCCTTCATCTTCACACTTGTTCCTATACATGTACACACACAATTTCATCATAAACATATTCACAATCTCAAAAGTTGATATAGCTCCTTATAATCTCTCTTTACATTTCTACGCATTAATGGGTCCATTAAATAATTGATATAAATTTTGAATTCACTACGTCTGTCTGTGACGGAGGTTTTGGGATGGAGGAAGGGAAAGGCCAGTGAAGCAGCGGGCGACCGTGACGGAGGTTTTGGGGTGGAGGAAGGAAAGGCCACTGAAACAGCGGGCGACCGTGACGGAGGTTTTGGGGTGGAGGAAAAGAAAGGCCAGTGAAGCAGCGGGCGACCCGTGTCAGTCTGTGACAGGATGCAAGGGCCGGTTTTGTTTTTATAACATACCTCTCTGCAGCTTTCTTCTGCAATTTATTTGTGAGATGATCCTCCAACGTGATTTATCAGGACGCTTTCTGTATGTGTTTTCGCGGTGCGATTTGGAGTTTGTTGCGCACGACAATGGTGTCGAGAGTGCGATTCATTGCGCTGTGGTCGTAGATCGATCAAGAGCAAGAACAGAGACAAGAAGAGAGAGGGAGAGAGAGAGAGAGAGAGAGCTGTAGCAACGTGTTTGGAGTCCGTTGCGGTTATGATGGAGTTCGAAGAGTGCGATTGAATGCGCTGAGGTCGCAGATCGACAGCAAGAACACAGACAAAACAAAAGAGAGAGAGATTGGTGGGCTCTCAATCCCCCCGTGCAAAGGAGTCCAAGAGATTGGTAGCATTTATCACTGGGGTTCCTGTGCACATCAGGGCACATGAAAAAATCGTCTTGATGGCGGAGATCAACTTCTTGTGTGATGATCAAGGAGGTCACACGGCGAGTGCACTTGCAGAATACCTGGCAAGGAGCGTATACGGCAGGGGTTCTGGTGCGAGTTGCAACACCCAATTGGCCCATGCTTGCATGTGTGCACAGAAGGTGGGCTGCCATGTTTCGAGGAGATGGTCTCTGGCAGACAGCACTCACCAAACGCTGGCCTCACGCCGGCAGTGCCAAACGTTGGCCTGGTCCTATCAACCGAGGCTCCAGTAAAAGGTGCGTTGTTGCTCCATGGATTCTCTTTGCAAAACTCGATCACCTCTTTGCCTCTCTGAAAGGACTCTCTCTTTCTTTCTTTCTCTCTCTCTCTCTCTCTCTCTCTCTCTCTCTCTCTCACTGTCTACAAGAAGAAGCTTGAATATTTCCTGATACTTTATCTTGAACTCCATCACAAATTCCAGATTTGGCAATCTTTGTTGTCAAAAGATAGACTTCCAAAAGAATATGATTGGCAATTGATTCATGTCATGATCCTTGAACCCTAATCATGACTCTGCAAGAAAATTTTACAAACAACAAGAGGGTTGAATGCTGGAAACTTCTCTCTTGAACTCTATTGCAAATGAAGACTTGATTTTGCAATCTTGATTTCTTACCAAAGAATAGCCTTCCAAAAGCATGTGAATGGTGATTGATTGGTGGCATGATCCTTGAACCCTAATCACTACTCTGCAAGAAAATTTGCACTACAACATGTTTTGAATGTTGCTTTTGCATTCATGTGAAGATTGAGTTCTGTAATGATCCTTGCTTGATTCATGTTATGATCCTTGAAACCTAATCATGACTCTGCAAGAATTTTTTTACTGCAACGTATTTTGAATGATGGTTTTGGATTCATGTGAAGATTCAGTCTGTTATGATCCTTGTTTGATTCATGTTATGGTCCTTGATCCCTAACCATGACTCTGCAGGTAATTTTTGCAACATTTTGTGCATGGGGGTTTTGGATTCAAGTGAAGATTGAATCTGCTTTCAAAGAATTGATTTCAAATTTGTGTTTGTAGATTTTGGATCTGCAGAAACACGTTTGATGATGAATTACTAGAGAACCCAGGGGGATGGAGAACAGAGTGAAGAGGAGGTTTTGAGTTTTGCAATGATGGGGGATGATGGGCTCTCTACAGGCGATATGTCGTGGGACATGTGTACCTATTTCTGAAGGAGAAGTTGGAGCTGGCTGCCCCATCTTGCTCTTATGGGTTGCTGCATGGCACAATGATTGGTTTGTGCCTCTCCTCTTTCTCATATTGATTGCAGAAGAATGGGAGGTACTGACTTGGGTTCTGCTCTCTTTTACATGGTGTTTTTTCTTTTGTGTTTCAATTACGAATGCAGGTGTCTACTTGCATGTTGTGTGGACCTTCTGTCCTGAACTTTTCTCATACCTGGTTTTTGGCAGGTGTTTTTACCATACCCGTACTCAAAATCACACGCAGTCCAATGGTGATTGTTTGAACGGCTCTTCACAGATTTCCGTGACTGCCTCTCACAGTTTGATTACTTCCATGTGTTGAGCCAAGTTAAGCACAAATTTGAGCTCATTCCACCTGCTTGCTTAGGGTATTGAACTATTATTGTTATATTGTTCGTATTGGATAGAAAGAAACTCATAAGCTTTTGCTCATGTTGTTGTACAATGTCCTGCTGTGCACACTTTTCACCTGCTGGTTCCTATTTATCTTGTGCACAAAGCCATGTACATAATAATTCAGTTGGGGGTGGGCCCAAGGTTTTCCAGCAATGTTATCAAGCAGAAATCTCTAGATTAATGCCTAAACACATATGATAATCTTGAAAATTAGTGGACTTCATGTCATTGACCCGAAACACAGGCCCAAAGCCAGCAAGGATCCTAATCATAGATGTGGATCTTCTTACAAACAGTGGGTTAGGCCATTTCATGTACAATGCTCATTGACATCCCAGCAAAGAGAACAGTGTGTCACCCTCCTGTTCATATTCATTATTCTCATAGACATTTTGAAGTCAATTGATCTACCATGTTGAGCTGAGACAAATAATTGCATATTCGGATACAATCTCAGCAACTACTATACAGGGAACTGAAGATGCAATTTGTCTAGAAAAAACTACAGATGGACTCCTTTAGAAAGGGAACAGAGAAATTGCTAGTGTATATAGTATTTTCCCTGATTGCCAAGCAGAAGGCTTGGAGGTGATATAATGCTTCTTTCAACCCTTGACAAAAATCACATCTCAAATTTGGCTAATCTGCATCATAGTTATTAATTGGTTGAAACAATTAACGGGTACCCACTAGTATTATATAGGTTTAAAAAATAATAATAAACCTTCTTCTTGTTGATAGAATCAAAGAGATCCCAATATGGTTGGTTGATCTTTGTGTTGTGTAAACAATTTGATTACAAAAATTAGTTTTGAATATCAAAATTATGATTTAAAATTTGATATTCATGAAAAATGAACCATCTTGAAATGGAAGACCAATATTTTGCACGTGAACCAAAAATTCATTAATACTGCATTTATCAACTTTAATCATTCTATGGAAAAACTTGTTAATACAAATTGTGGAGAAAGGAGGAAGATACATTCTATTATTTTTCACCTTTGTTCTCCATATTAGTTTTTTTTCTACCCCCCAAAATTCACATGTCAAGGTGTTAATGCATTTATAATGAAAGTGACCATAATAATGGAACTTGACTTTTAGTTTGTAATATTGTATTCCTAAATTTAGTGTCCAAATCCCAACAAGTCTAGTGTTGTACATGTTGTTCAATAGGTAGATTTGATCTATCAAACTTGAACATTGAATGTATTGAAATTTGGCAAATTTGTAGCAATATGGGCTTGAAAAAAAAAAAAGTAGAACAAAATTTATTGGATCATAATAAATTTTTTTTCACAAATGAGTTTTTTTAATAAAAAAATTCCCCAAGTAAAAATTAAAATTGCCAAGTTAATTTTGTGGCTTTTGATGTGTAAATCATGGTTGTACCAAATCAAAATTCAATTAATTTAAAAATATTTTGGACAAAACTTGATAATTGTGGCCTTTTCATTTGGTGGCATGGTGCATAACCTATGGGGTGTTTATGTCCCGATCACTTTGATAAAATTGAAGCCCAATTTGAAATATGAAATGATACAAAATTTGGTAACCAACAAAAATGTAAATGACATGTATTGTAAAACATAAAAGTTTATTTTGATCATTTTTGTGCAATTCAACTACTAACGACCATTTTCAAATTCTTATACAACAAAAAAAATTAATTATACGTCACATCACATAAACACTAGTGTTGCATGGGCCATTAACTTACGTGTGAATAAGACTATGATGATAGAGTTCAATTGAAGAAAAAACCTATTAAAAAAATTAATTTCCAATAATATTTTTTTACCCCAATTTTAAATATATATTTAGCTTTGAATTAAAAAAAAAAATTGCACAAAATTATTGAATGTTGAATAACTTTTGCATTTTAGGTTTAAACACTACCAAACCACAAACCACATCACTAAACCTTTATTCATTGGAGGCTTTTCAATAGTATCAAAAGCACATTGATGGGGGGCACAACCTTGATTTGGAAATCGCAACATGAAAAACAAAACAACAAAAGATCACACAAGAAATCAAAAATATTTCCATTAAAAGATCCCTAAAAGCATCTTCATCTTCATCTGTTGACACACAAAGATGGTGATGACACACAAAGTAAAACAATACTTTGGTCAAAATTCATTTTAAAACTACATTCATAAATGACACAAACATTTAACAATATTTCCAATGGAAATTCCCTGTGCAAACAATGTGAGACAAGTTGGAAAGCTTTTTGCAAAACAAGCACCCTCAAAACACAAAACATTCTTCAAGAAAATCCACTTCAAAAATATCCATCTTCCAACGAAAAGCAAAAGAATAAGATATCATTTGAGTTTCATGAATTTTTCTTTGTTTGGCCATTCAAAAGTGTGTCCAAATGGGTGTAGCAAAATGAAACAAACCAATTAAAGGAAGTGAAGTTGGGTTGGTGTTTTCTTCAATCCCCCTTGAAATTGTTTATGGCTTAAACATGTTTGCTTTGATTTGCTGAAGCTAGGCTAGGATATTTTCAAAGCAAGCCGTCTAAAAAGCCATTCCAAAATTTGGTTCCAAAGTAGTGCTCGAAAAAGCTTGGAACTTGATTTAGGTTGTATTGTACAATTCCTACTCACAAACTCCACACATTTGAACTCAAATACCAAAAGCTTTGAGAGTAGTAGTAGTTAGCCATCTTCATAGTTTCTCTTGCACATTAAGTTTTTACCAAGCTTTTAACTCAAGAAGGATTTCATATTTAAAGAGAGAGAGAGAAGAGCTCTAGATCTAAGTTGATCCATGTACAATAAACACAATGAGAAAGGTGGTAGCTCTACACAAGGAGGAGGTTGTTGTGGGTCTTTCATGTTTGCTTCAATTTTTTCAAATGCAAGGTGAAGTTTTTGACCCATTTTTGACTCCATCTAGCTCTTGTTTCTTCCATCTCACAAGGTAAAGAAGAAACTCCATCACCTGCACAAAAGAAAGAAAGTTTGAAGGCTTTGGGTTTATTCAAAACAAACAACCTCAACTTGATGATACGTATAAAAGAGCATTTAGAGTATAGGGTTTAGCAGGATGCTACTCACTCCAAGCTGAAGGTTAATAAGTTGGGTGCACACAAATTTGCATGTATTCGGATGGCTTCTTACTTTGATATATTTTCTAGAGGTGTAAAGTCCAAGATTTGGAATTCAAAGGGAGTTAGAGATCTGGCTAGTAGCGTTTAACACACACTCACTATTCTCTTCCAATCTGGCGAAATTGCAATAAAAGTTATCTGGAATCTTTGAAAGCTTTTGGAATCATGATGAATCCATGGGCGCAAATGATTTTACCTCATGTGGATCTCGCAAAGAAAATGATGCCTTTGTCTCTTTGGGCACGGATGTAACCAGAATGCCACAACCATGTTTCAAGTCTTTCAACACCTGCAGAAAAACACACACACACAATTTCAACAACTTTCTATTACAAGAATCCAGAAACATTGAACATGAGATCTGCAATTTATAGGGAAAAATTTGCACATATAAGATCTCATGAATGAGAAACAGAAAACAAGAAATTCTTACTTTGAAAGCATCTTCATCTGTTCGGTCATCACCAATATAGACTGGGAATACCTCACTGGAGTCAGCAAGTCCTGCCGGGCCAGATCCAACACTAAAAGAAATGAGCTTCCCTTTTTGATAATCCTTGTCATACATGTCAACTCTTAGAACCAAGTTCAAGAATTCATCATCATGTTTTTGCAGAAATGGGTGCCAATTTCATGCACCAAAAACATGGCTCAATTTAATCTATAAGTCTGAAATATGTCCATATATTACATATATACATATACACATATAAGAAGAGCTTTGGTGCAGTGTAGGGGATGAGGAAATGGGGCTTTTTGCAGCTCTTGGGTACACTTAAGAGTACTCACCAAGTGAAGATAGAAGAAAGTCTACAGCTTTGCCCTTATCCCATGCGATAGCTGGACGAATCTCCAAGACCTGTAGATTCACATTGGGTCATGTTGAGATCTGAGCATCATCATTAGTTTCATGGAAAATCCATCAGTTTTACATTATAAATTCACAGTCTCAATTACTAGCACTCAAACAGAAAACCCAAGAATAATACTAACCAACAAGAAATATATGTTACTTTGCAAGTCAGAAAAAATTGCAAGTTTCATGTATTTGGTTTGTCATATAACATTCTAATTATCAAAGAAAGCACAGCAGACTTTAAGGGCATCAACAACAACTGCATTAAAAAACACCAACACCACCAACAACAACAACAACAAACAAAACCCATTTTCACAAGGTCAAATTGATGCTCGGCTTCAGAAGCAATCACACAGGAAGTAGACTACCTGACAGACTCAAATTATATGGAAATTTACCTTGCGGCCGTGGGTCAGATTTAATGTTGGATAATCCTTCAATACATTCTCCACCTTTTCTGCTAATGCACCCCAGCTCTGTTTTCCACAAAGCAAAGAGTGTGAAACATCAGGCTGCTCAATTTGGGATGGTTACCTCAGAGAGAGAGAGAGAGAGAGAGAGAGAGAGAGAGAGAGAGAGAGAGAAAGAGAGATGAATCTACCTCTTCTTTGACACGGCGGAAGTGAATAGTTACACAGAATCTATTGTGCTCAACTCTAGCTCCTCTGACACCTTTTGAACTCTCACTCAAAATTTTGCACACCTGTGGAGGAGGGGGTTTGAATCACCCACCACGTGTAAAAACTCCATCAATCACATTTTCCATCACAATTTCTTTTGAGTATCCCATTGAACCCCAAAACTGAAGTTGGGGTACAAACTAAATTGTGCTCTCAGGCACGAGTGCTTTCTAAATGAGAGATTTCAGAAGACATTCAGTTTAAATTAACTTCATGCAAAAATTATGCAGACAACAAGATGACCTAAGTCTACTGAATTTTTCCTTTGTTTTTCTTTTTTTGGGTTGCAATTTCGAAGAGCAATCTGGACAGTGTGACGAGCTTCAAATATATTATGGTATAGTTCAACAATGCTGAGTTTGACACAAATCACGTGTAGTTTATAGTAGGTCCTCTGAGTTGTTGAATGACATACCTCATCCATCAAAGGCAAATACTCACTAGCCGGCTGAAAGAGGACCACATCATTTCCCTACAAAATGCAAACCCATGTAGATGCAAACATTGAGTCTACTAGTTCACAATTTGTTTTGAAGAATCAAGCCAAGTTGATTGCAAAATGGATTCAGATTCAAAGCACTGGGTGGATTTATTAGTAGATCCAGAATATTTGTCACCAAGGGTTCACTAACAATCATCATAGAAATTGGAGCTGGACACAAAAAGAAGTAGACTAGATCAGAGCAAAAAACACCCATTTCATGAGCTGCAGAAACAAATCACTGAGGAAAATTTGCAGTACCATCTTGTCTTTGACTCGAGTGCCTTTTGCCTTGAATCCGTTGGTGGCATCAGCAGGACCCATGATATCCATACCGTGACTCCCTGCATAATACAGCTCTGCTAGTTGTACAAATTCATAGACCTGCACAGCAAAAGTCACCACCACCCGCACATGACACACAGAAGTTTCTCTGAATTTATAGAGAGAAAAAAAGACTGAAGCTTCAAAATAGGTCGTAGTAATACAAGTAAGCTTGACAAGATCCCCAGGGAGTTTCAAACTGGGCAAAAAAATCTATACATGATCACATCTTTATTTAATCCAGTAGTAATCTTTCTCTCAGCCTGGCAACTTGAAAATGCAACTCAAAAATGTAACTTGAAAATCTCAAAGATCTGGAAATTCAGCTGCCATTGTCTTTTGATCTCAAGTCAGTTGCATTCAAGTTGTCTCTTCCTTTTTAGTTGCATATTTCGAGTTGCATTTTCAAGTTGTGTTTTCGGAATCTTGACAACTAAATTGATGCAACGTACTGACTTCAGATCAAAGCTTCAGAGATCAATATTAGAATATACTTGCAGGGTGTATATGGACAAAGCACAGGTGCAATCAGGAGGAAGGCTGCACTGGGAGTGAGCTGCAAGCTCAATCATGGAAAGCAGGAATCCGCACAAATCTATGCAATTCTTTTTTGATTTGATGGAAAAGAGACAAGCTAGAAGAACAACAGCTCATTACTAGTACTTTTGAGAGAGAGAGAGAGAGAGAGAGAGAGAGAGAGAGTTCAAAAAACCTTTGGTCTAGCTCTCCCACTGATGATTGCAGTTGGAAAGTAGGTAGCAACTTCCTTCACTATAGCCCGCATCTATTCACACCCACCCAAAAATCTTGAAGAATTTTCACACGAAAAAACACAATTGCACTTGTTGAAAGTTGTACACCAAATTGACAAAAAAGATTCAGAGACTGCATAGACAGACCCGGGTCTGAAAAATCATGAAGCGGCTTTTTTACAGAACCTCTTCAACATGATCACCTAAAAGCATATTTACAAGTTTAGCTCTTGATCACAGCTCCGAGAGTTAGGTATCCATTGTCAAGCATTTGTTACACAGTCTATCATGCTATATAATGTACTCAATTTTTGTTGCTGCAAAAAAAAAGAAACAGAAAGAAAAAAGAAAAGAAAAGCCATGGAGCTCAACAAGAAGAATTGGGTCAGCCTCAATGCCGATGAATCAGACATCTACAATTAGTAGAAGAAGAACTTAACCCCACACCATAAGTAAGTACTGTTTTATGAATTGCTCTTCAAGGGTGTGCAGGAAGGAACTTGGAAGAGCTTGGAAACTAACAAAATGTGTGAAGGAAAAAACATGGATACATGTGTTGTAAGACAAATTTTGGCAAACTTTTCTCTCTGCAGGCAGCCAGGCAGAAATGGTTTTTGAAATACAGTAAACTTTCTCTTACATCATCTGACATGTGAGCTTGGTCGGGATCGTCCACAATTGGTGAAAGAGTGCCATCGTAATCCAAGAACACAACTACTTGCTTTGCCTTTGCTTCCACCATCAGTTTCTTGAACATGCGCACAGCTGATGGACATTGCTTCTTCTGCAGCTCCTCAGTTGACATACAGAATAGCCCAAAACCCCCAAAACCCCAAAACCCAAGTTCTTGTCTTTGAATCTCACAAAGTCTGTGAACTCCTTGAATGTAAAAACAAACAAGAGCTCTAGAGCTGACTCTCTCAATCCTTCCAGAAGTTTCCATCAATGAGACTCTATAATTGTACACGTCAAAGCAGGAAGAACACTCAGAACTAGACTGAGGACCGAGGTCAAAGGTCCAAGTCCTGAAGAAGATTTAGATGATGTAGAAGTCAATGAGGAAGAAATGTTGAAAGAATCTGAAAGCGGCTAGTGGGGTTGAAGCCCATTTAGAGCTTTGAACAATCAAGCTTTTTTTGCTTACCACCCAAGCTGTATATGCAGCTGTTGCTGCTGCTGATTCCCTGAGCTGCATGTCATAGGTGCAGGATTGAGGAGACTCCAGAGTATGATCATGATCTGAGGCATGAAGAGTACTAGAATTGAAGTGAGGGGGAGATTGAGCTTTCATGGCATCTAGCCATGTGAGCAAATGTCCCCCCGGCTGCTTGTGCATGTCTGCTCCTGTTGCATGATATGCTGCAGGATTGATCATGTGTTTCTTCTGTTGCAATCTGCAGAGAATCGGCATTGCTTGTGCAGCTGCAGAATATGATGATGGTGTCGATGATGCCGAATCTAGTGGTGGTGTTGGTGGTGGTTCTGTTGCTGCTGCACAAACAGTACTGATGTATTTTGTTTTTGTTGTTGCAGATCTGATGAAGGTGCTCATAGCTGCAGCAACTGCAGTAGCAGCTGCTTCCGCAACTAAACTAGTTCTCTCTGCAGCTGCAGCTATGACGTTGGATTCAAAGCTTGCAGCTCGAAGAAGCTCCTCCACTGCAGCTACTTCTCTGTCTCCTGCACAGCTATGATCCTCGTGCTTGAACAGAGCCTCAAGGCTCAGCTTCTGATCTGCACCAGGGACTATCTCTCCACCACGAATGAGCTTTAACACCATGATGTTTCTCAATTTGCTCTAGATCTGTGCGCGCGCGCGCGTGTGTCTCTCTCTGTGTCTTTCGATCTTGATCACGTCCTGCTGCGAGCAATGGTTGCGACAAAAAAATAATGTGTACACTAGCTAGCTAGGAATTGAACTCTCGATCTCACGTCACGGCTTTTTATACTGCTTGATTATTCAAGGCCAGGATGATGATGATGAACAAGACGATTCTTCATGGGATTCTAGATCACTAGTTACTCAAAATTGCACTCGTGTGCGTGGATTGCTACAAAACACAGGACGAAGCATGCAAGAGCTACATACAATCTGAGCTATTTCACAGATTGATATTCTACAATGTGAGAATATTGTATTATAGTCGATCGAGATGAAGACTAGATCAGTGCATGCATTGGTTTGATCTCGTGAAAAATTTCCCAAGCAAGCAAGCAACCCATATCATGCAGGATGGATTCCCTCAGCAAAATCACAGAGACGACGTGCAAATGCTTCGTCTTCGTCTTGTTCTCGTTCTTGTACGCGCTTCTCGCATGAATGAATGAATGAATCTATCTATCTATCGATATGCACTAGAAGCAAACAACGCGACGCGACGCGAGTCTAAGGAACAAGGATTTCAAGCCCAAAAAACAAACACCTGTAGACACTATCTAGTCTAGTCTGCAATTCTCGAGACGTCTGTCGAGACGATTCTCGAGTCTCTCGCTCTCTCTCTCTATATATACGCAACAGATTCTCGAGCAACAGTCGGGACGCACACAACAAAACACGCACGGATTTTGCACACAACACACAAATGCACGCGCGCGCGCAGTCTCGCGGCGGCGGCGACGGCGACGACGACGACGACAACGACGACCGTCGCGGCCCGCGCACCGACCGACGACCACGACAACGACGATGACGCTGCGGCGGCGAACGGGGCCGGCCCGCCCGCTCCGCGGGGGATTAGTTAGTTTCGGACGGGATTAGTTGCGTATTAGTAACTAAATTAGGTCTGGATTTTGGCTGGCCTTCTTGTGTCCAGGGGGATTAGTTAGTTTTCAGGGCGGCGGCAGGGGATTATTAGTTGGTAATTAGTAAGTAAGTAAGTGTACTATTAGGTTTGCATTTTGGTAGGTAGGTAATTGAAATTTTTTTAATCTGTAATTTTCTTTTTTTAATTTTTTAAATTGGCTGAATTTTTATTTTTTATTTAAAAAAGCAACAATCCTTTTATATTATTGGCTAATTAATGGAACTTATCATAAAAATCTGGCAATTTGGATTTTTATTTTCCCCTCGAAATCTGGCGAATTCGGGTCTTTTTTTTCTTTTTCTTTTCCCCCATGAAAAATCTTTTGTATAGCTCGAAATCGTATTTTCCAGGTGGAAATTAGACGAAATTTCGCCGAAAGAAAGAAACACTGGAACAGTTACATACCCCAACTGCCCATCAGTCTGTACCATGAAGGATGGATGGATGGATAGAAAGATGGATGAATGGATGAAAGATGGGGACAGGAATTTGGACTTTTTCATTGGTTCCAATTGTTAACCACTCTGGTTAAGTAGTCTTCTTCTTGGATTTTTGAAGGAAACCCTTTGGTTTTGATTTTTCAGTTAATAGTTTCAAAAAATAAATAATATAAATATAAATAATTCCTATGTGATTTGCTAAAAATGAATTTTTAAAACTTATAAAATATGTATGAAATTTGGAGCCTCGTACAAATTTTAAATTTATGTTCAATTGTCATTTCCATTGCACTCAACTAGACTTCCTTTTTTATGTATAACCCTATTAGGAATTATTCGGCTTTTATGGGATTAGTTAGGAATTAGGGTTTGGGATTCATCCACAAATCCTAAACCCTAACCCTAAACCCAGTTTGGGATTCATCCACAACTAAGTCATGGCAAACATGTTTCCAATGGATGGTCTTGACCTCCTCCTCCTACTACTACTACTACTACTACTACTTGGCAACATTTTTTTTTTAATTTGTGAAATTTTGCCAAAAAAATGAAATCAAAAAATCAGAAATGAAATGATTTATGAATTTTTTTCGATTGCTAGAAATTATGAAAAAATAAAATAAAATAAAGATTTGTCATGTTCTTATATTTGGTTTTCAATATGTATCCAAAAAACATAAACGAAGGATTAATCTTTGTAATTCATAAATTTTGGTTCATAACAAAGAGTTAGTTAGATAAATCTTCTTGAGGATGACTCTCACTTTTTTAATTATTTTTTCAACGTGTTAAAATAAAGGCACATAATATCATCATTAGTGCATGTTTAAACCAATTAGTGCGTCTTAAACCAAAGCCAAAATTAACCCTCTATATATCTATTCAAATATTTTGAGGAATCCAAAATTATTGTAATGAAATGAGTGATTTACAATATTTTTTGAAAGCTACACAATATGACTTAGATTGTGATTTTTAAATTAATTTTTAGATTATTTAAGGTGCCTTACTAAAAGGATTTTTTTAAAAATAGGTACCTAATTCTTAAAGGCTTGCTTTCCCCTCCTTCCATCAAATTTTTTTTCAAGGTTAACTCATTTAATATTTCAATTTGAGCACACATGAGTTTGATTTTAAGACCCCCTTCCAAATGATATTAAAATTCTCTTTTAATTTTTTTTGGATGTATTACTTACACCCACCATTCAAAAGGGAGGCTCCTCATTATTTAGGAAAACCTTAGGATTTAATTTATTTTATTTTATTTCAAAAAAAGCATAATTAATTGAAAATGAGTTAATTTTTTTCATTTAAACTTGTTTTTGAAGTTTTAAATTATCTTTTCATTTAAGAAAATAATAATATGTATAAAAAGAAGATGGAAGTCTGATTTAATTAGACTACTTATTTTGACAGTTCTAGATGCCTCTAACTTAGGTAAGGAACTATTTTGTGGGTCTTCTTGGGTTTTGAGGGCCCAGCCAAGGGCCCATAACACAAGGGTGGGGCCCCAAAAACCCAATGGAAAGAACATTTTCAAATCTAGGGACCTTACAAAAGTGTAAGGTACTTTTTTTTTTTTGTTAAAGGTACCTTACTTACACTTTTGTAAGATCCCGGAAATTTCAAAAGTTCTTTAACAATCCTTTCCCGGGGCCTCAATGAGCTTGACTTGGGTATGCCAATGGCTTGTCAAGTTAGGTCTATTGTTGTGCTTACCCCCAATTAATATTTAAAAATTTATTTAAGTGTGATTATCAATTTATTTAAATGATTATTCCTAATATTTAAAAAAATGCCTACTTTTACTTGGTAGATTAATTAAACGAACAAAGAGAGGTAACATTTTTGGTCCAATAATAAAACCTAAACCTAAAACTCTTGAAATCCTAAACCACGCTCTCGGAATCCCTTGCAAAGCATCATACCTAGTCTTTTGTTTTGTCATGTCAATGACTCTACTTGTTTGAACCCATGTTGTTGTGCATGTAAAAATAAAAATATTTCTATAATTTTACGTGGTCCATTTAAGACAATGTAAATGTGAAAAAATATGTATATTTATATGAATTTTTCATGGCTATGTAAAATAATGGAAATATATATATAAACAATGGAAACAATGTAATTTTTACATGAAGAGTGGAGATTTCATAATGTTTTTGAAGATAAGCGAGCTAAATGGCCCATTGCTACTAAGAATTTTATAAATAAATAAATAAAATTTAAAAAACCAACAAAATGTACACCCACAACTAATTCATATGACTTTGCAAGAAAGTCTGGTCATTAAAGATATATAATAATAATGAAATTATCTTATAAAAATAAGGAAAACAACACTAGAACCCTGAGTTTGATCATAAATAGGGTGAGATTGTTTTTAAAAATAAATAAAAAACATTAGCATTCAAGGGTGGGGGGGAAACCTCTTGAACCTTGTGCATTAAATGCTATTTTTCAGCATTTCATTTTCAGATTTAATAACAATTTCCTTACTTTACAGATACCCACCCCCTTGGACGCCCAAAGACAAGATGACTTTACAAATACTTTTAATATCTAGGCTAAACCCTAAACCCAAAACATTGCACACGGGGGGCTGGTGTAAGTGTATTTGACATATATTTACACTGGCCTCATGTAAGTGTGTAAGGAGTTACACTTGATATATACAACTATTGACACTTACACACACAACACACAATGATGACAAATGATGGAACCGTGTGTAAGTAAGTAAGTAACATGGTTCAAATTGAAATTAGGTCAAAACTCGAACTAGTAGCCTAATGAGTGAAGTTAAAAAGTCTGCATCTGTCTGACACCCCACCCATCACCCATTGAGGGCATTTTCCATGATTCAAGCCCTAAATTTGAGCTCCTCAAAACCCTAAAACAAATATCATTTGGGTAGAGAGAGAGAGAAGAGAGGCATTCACACAGCATTTGCTTTGTTGTCCATAAATGAACAATTAAACCTTAAAGTATCTATTTTGGTACTGATGATGCCCACAATTTATGTGCCAAATTTTTTTTTGAATCTACATCACACTTTTTTTTTTGATATATAAATGTCTCAAGATTATTTTTTAGGGTTTAGGGTTTAGGGTTTAGGTCAAATATCAAAGCATTCACCTCCCCTAGCCTACTTCTGGAACTTTTTTAAGTGCAATGTACTTACTCTTTTTAAGTTAGTTCTAGAGGGTACTAGAAATGGTTTCTGTCCATTATTTAGGCTGCTCTGATGATCACAAGTACACACAAAGTGTGCTTGTGTTGTACTGCACTCACAAAGAGCCTAGAGGAAAAAACCACTGACATTAGTGGCCTTGTTTTTTATATTGGATGGACAAAACACTTTCCATTGCATTGTTGCAATTGTGTTGAAAATATGTAATTAATCAATGTCAGGACCATTGACATCCTGGTTTTCGTTTCCTTTTAAAAGACAGATGTTGCTTTGCAATTAGTCTACTCTGACTTGCAACTCTGAAATTTGATCACAGCTCTTACATTTGATCAATGCTTGACTAATATAGTTACGAAGTGACTTTGAGCATAGGTAGCAAGCACCAAAGAAACAATGGAAAGTTATTCTGATCACATAATCTGCGATCATAATACCCAAATGAAAATGTGTTAAGACTCAAGACCAGGTCGACTTGTAATTGTAAAATGGTACAACCTTCAAATAGTGTAAAAATGGGTTTGAACTTTGGTTGAGTGTTGGCAAGTTCTCGGTTTGAACTTTGGAGTGTTAAACATGGGAGTTGAGGTTCTTGGGATTTAGGCAAGTGTTTTTTTCTTTTCAATTTCCTCATGGAGCGATGGTGGTCAGCATCCTTAGGTAGATTTTGATTTAGCTGGCAACATTATTTCAAAAGCAAAATTAAACTATGGTCAATAGATATAAATGTGGCAAAACCCTCCTCAAAACACCAATTTCCCATCTCTTTGTACACAAATTTTGCGAAAAAAATCAAAAAAATTTACAACACAATATTCCATCTTTAGAAAATTATGTTGATTTCTAACAATTTTGAAAAAAAAAAAAACTCATCCAAGCCTGAATTGGCACCCTTTTGTGTGAAACTTACACAAAACCCAACCGTATAGAACTAACCTTTTGCTAAAAGCATGGTGAACCAACATGGCAAAAACAAGATCAAATCTTTATGATGCAATAACAAGTAAATGGTGAACTGAAGAGCAGAACCAGAGGAGAGAATTTGGCATAGAAATTCATAAATTCAAATAGTTTATAGATAAAACTATTTTTCTAGTTCTACACCTTCCTATCATACTTACTCCATGGGAACCCAACACATTCCCTAAACTCAATCCAGTCTTATGGATACAAATCTAACCATTTTGTTAGATGTGATGAAACAAGACAGTTCCTAAGGTAGTGCATGTAGGAATGCCGGCTTACCATACTCAACCAAAAGAGCATTGCAATATGTAAGTGACTATGATTAGTTGGCCAAGGCAATTCTTGATTCCCATTAGGACTTGATGAAAACCCATTTAGTAAACTATTTTGTTAGTTGTGGGGCTACGTCCAAAGTCATGTTTTCTTGTTATCAATGGACTTCTCCTTTTGGCCTCTCACCAAAAAATACATCCATACCATGGGCACACTCTCAAAATAAAAAAATTGTGAAGCCTAATTCCCCTTTGATTTAGAAATTTGATAGGCTAAAAAGGGTGAAATTTTAGGGGTACAAGATATGGGTTAAAGTGCTGTGCTATGGGGGGCAATTGTGTGAGCAAAAAACACGGGAACACATGAGGAGTATCCATGGGAACCATTGAGAACCTGATGGGAACACCCAAAACCAATCTCCTCCTTTTCATAGACAGGAGATTGGTTTAGGGTTTAAACCCTAAACCCTAAACCCTTGGCCCTAAACCCTAAACCCTTGGCCAGTAAGTCACTTAGTCCTTTTTTTCCATCATCAGAACATTTTCATTGCCAAATCTGCAGCAGATTCGGAGATGAATGCATTTCATGTAAAAAACAAATGCATGTCATCTCATCAAAGCTCAATTGGGTGCATTACAGATTCAGGAAATCTTATGATGCTTTCAAATATCTAACTAGAAATCACACGGTTCTCACTTGATTCCCCAATGCAACAAGGCAGCCCCTCTCCCCCATTCGTGAGAATTTATGAACCCAAACACCATCAACTGATCTCATTCGACTATAAGTAGGCAATACAAAGTGATGGTAATGTCCTTTGTGCACTTGTTGCTGTTCACCAGCACAAATATAAAGCAAGGTGCAAGACCAAACTAATTGATGAGGATTGCATGAAACCTTGGTACTTGTAAAATGTTGTTTATACCAAGAACAATTGATGAGTATTGCATGAAGCTTAGTACTTGTAAACTTTTTATTACAAAAGAGCAATTGATGAGTAGCCTATTGCATGGAGCTTAGTACTTGTAAACTTTTTATTACAAAGAACAATTGATGAGCAGCCTATTGCATGAAGCTTAGTACTTGTAAACTTTTTATTACAAAGAAACAATTGATGAGCAGCCTATTGCATGAACCTTAGTACTTGTATAATTTTTATAAAAAGAAACAATTGATGAATATTGCTTGAACCTTAGTACTTTTTTAAAATTTATTTTAAGGGATGATAATTGATGAGCATTGCATGAAGCTTAGTACTTCATTTGAATTTTAAAGGAGGGTAATTGAATGAAGAGTTCACGTACTTCGTAAAAACAAACAAGCATCTCATCATTATATAATGGCTCTACCGCTTATTGTAAAGTTCAAACCAGCAACAGTTTAAAATAACAAAATATTCCATGAAGGTCCTCAAAAGTGAACTCATTGTTGTAATGCAAGTGCTGAACATTCCTCAAAATGTGGGACCAAATGAAAACTACATCATTATGTACTTGTGCACTCTTTCTCTCTCTCTCTTCGAGGTTGAGACAATAGAAAGAGGAAAGCCTCATTTGAGGGATTAGTATAGCATTAGAGTCTTTTTCCATTAGGTTGTTCTGATTGCAAATTCTTCCCTAACAAACAATTTTCCATTACATGTGTTCCATCTAAGGATGTTCATTATAATCACTCGCAACTCTACATATTAATCAAATGTAGAGTTGTGTGCGATTTCAGTGAACTTTTGAAACGATAGAGGCTGACACTTATCATTCTCTTTCTATTCCTTACAAAGTTCCTCGCATATGAAATGAAATATTCTCTAGGTTCTTAACATTAATTCTCTATAAGTTTCGTTTTCCAGCCTAATTGCAGCTCTCCAATGAAAAGTACATGTCCATGCAACAAGAAACAGGAGTCCACTTCAGTGGCTTTTCAACTAGGCTGTTGTGATCAGAGCATACTCTGCTTCTTTGTGATCACATAGGCCTACTAGGAAAAAGGCCCTTTAGTTCCAGGAATTGACATTGGTTTGGCCTTGCTTTTGAAACCAAATACTCGTACCTACTAGGAAGTATTAGTAGGCCTACTTTACACTAGGAGTTGGGGCTGAATGAAAAACCTTGGGGTCAACTTTGAGCATTTTTGGCTTGTTGTTTGGCCTCAACTTACTTATAAATGCTAGAACATTGATGATAGGATATTGATAAATGCTGAAACATTGGCCCCCAAAGGATTGCAAATTGGCTTCCCAAATTCAATGGTATTCTTTTTTTTTCAAGTTTGGGGCCATTATGTATAGGCCATAATGTTAATAACTTGGGGCAGATTGAATTTATTTTTTTTCTATTTCAGCATTGACTCCTAGTGTAGAGCCCTTGGGGCTAATTTCAACTTTTGCACCAATAGAAATGCTTGATTTGAGTTGAACATTGGCCTTGTCTCCTAGTGTAAAGTAAGCGAAGTATACCATACATAAGTAACTACCATAGTTAGCTAATTGTGGTGGTTAGCTATGAGACAGGCATACAATGAAAAAGTGATGAAAATGACGCCCCAAAAAATAATAATAAAACACCGAAATTTGTGATTTTTAGGGATTTTTTTGGCCATCTTTCAAGATTAAAAAAATATTAAATTAGCCACATCTAGACCTAGGTCATCACTGGTAGCAGCACTTTTGTAAAACTGCTACAGCCCCCCTAAGACAGTCACAATTTATCTAATCCTAATTAATGCTCGGGATCATCACTAGTGGACCTACTTCAGGAATTTGAGGAAAAAAAAAACAAAAAAAAACCATGGTTGTGGGTCATATATGTTGTTGTCCCATTTTATTCGTATACATAAATTTGACTAATTGTATTTAGAGCATGTTACATATTACTAATATAATTTTGAGACAAAATGTGAGAGAATTCAATGTAAATTAGTTTTTGATGTGTGAACAAAAACATGTTCTCAAAATTAAAATGGAGAACTTACAAATTGCAACGATCTAAAATTGTGACACTAGCAATTACAATTCAAGATGATCCATAAGAAATTGTGACCAAATGGTGCCAACCCATGTTTTCTCCTTCTTCAACTTTTTTGATTTCACCAAAGTTGTGGATTCTTGATGAAAACCCACATTTTACAATGGAAAAATTTAAATTAAATACTTATTTTTCCAACGTCTTCGGTTTTTTCTCATAAACAATCACAAAATAGGAGAAATTGGCCCCAAAAAGAAAAATATTTGGCACCACCTTTTTGAAGGGACTAAAAACCACCCAAATGAACAAATGAAGCGAATTTGCATGAAAATCAACCACAATTGTTCCAATGGACAAGCAAAATTTCAAAAGCACATGACTTTGTTTTGCTATGAACAAAAGGGTGTCATGGAAATGTACATGGTGACATAGGGTTTAGGGTTTAGGGTTTAGGACACACACAAATTGTCAGAGTTTTTCAACTCACAAGTCCTCACCTCTCTCTCTCTCTCGCTCCTCCTCCTCCTTCCAAGTTGTCCTGATTGGCAAGACTTGCACGCCTAAACCCAGAGCTGCAGACTGATGGGAGGCACTCAATTTCACACGAGTTTCTCCAGTCCCGGTCTTTTTCCTCTGCAACACATCTTGTGTGTCCCTAGTGCAAATTGGCTCTGCAGAATCTTCAGAATTTGCAGTTCTTTGCAGCAGGAATCATGTCATTTGCCATCCTGAGGAACCTTCTCTTAGAGAGAGAGAGAGAGAGAGAGAGAGGAGCTCCACCCACACCGACCCATACCTGGGTATTTGAGCCTCCAACATGTGAAAATTGGGATTGCAAAAGGTGAGAAGACTAGGTACTCATAGCAAATTGGAGGCCATCATCAGTCCATGGTGTAGTTCAATCCTGTCAATATTGAAAAAGTTGTGCAGAAAAATTTCTGCTGCAGCAAGTAAGAAGCAGAAGACTTGAGACAACGACGAAGAAGAAGACTTGACTTTGAACATGTACATGTACAATGTTTGGGTGTTTGGGTGTTTGGGTGCAATTATGGGTTTTACAGTTTGCCACACTCAAATGGAAGTGTCTGATCTGCCTCTGCAATGATGGGGCTTTTTTTGTCTATGAGGAAAGGAAGAAGGACAATGCTAAATACCCACCACCAAATCAACCAAATCTGCTAATTTCTCCCTGGTGACAATTTCTTTTACTGACAAAAGAATTTGTACAGCAATGAAGTTTTCTTGCACCGAAAAGATTTTAAATTAGGTTTACAATTTCTACTAGTGAAATTTTTGCAACTGACATAATAATGTACATCAATAGACTTTCGTTGCACCTCAAGGATTTGGGTTTACAATTGTGATCAAGGAATACAAACTAGTCGGCAATCCAACAAAATGAGCTTGTAATTGATGAAACTTCCTAGACACTTATGAAACCACCTCCATGCAACCCTACAATTGCTTTTCTATACCCAAAACCTTAAACCCCTAAACTTTCAAAGAGCCTGTCACCATATTTTGTGTAGTTTTAAGATTGTCTTGATACATTAGATACTAAACAGAAATTTTTTGAAAGGTTTGAAGAAAAAAGTCCCCTTTTTTTTAAAAAAAACAAACCTTTCAAAAAAATGGTAGAAAAGGTTTGCATCAATGCAACTAACAAGTACCTGAGTACAAAAGAAAAACATGGTCAGAAGCAGTACATGAGTACAAAAGACTTTTAAATCTGTGCAAAGACACGGGTTGCGTGCAAGTTATTTATTGTCCTAATTGTTTTAGCAAGTTTTTGAAATTTGTTGGCTGAAGCTGTCTAGGCAATTCTCCCAACTTGCCTATCCTATCTAGTCTTACAATACCTCAAATTAACCAACCATATGCTGGTTAAATTCAGCTACAACGTAAGGAAAGGGTTAGGTCCAAGTGGGGTGGTATGACATTTGAGGACATGGCAATCAAGGCAGCTGCCCAAGTTCCGAAACCTCCCAAAAACAGCCATAATCGTAAAACATGGCTAGAAATTTCTTAGTGTATTTGGAGGTTACATTAAAAAGTTAAGATTCACTCAACTTTGAAGGAAGAAGAGGATTTACTGTTATATTTTTTAAATGTTTGTCCTTAGAAAAGGTCAAGATTTCTTCTTGTTCAAGGTGAAGGAAAAGTGGAGGAAAAGAAATTTCGAGCAGAGCTTAAAGTACAGTAAGGCGCATGGTCCAGGGTGTAACCAGAATTCGTGCACCATCACCACCACCACCACCACCAAAGGCAGTACCCTCTGCTACTACTACTGCCTCCTCAGGTGGTAGACTTATTTTGGTAACGTCCTGGACTTGGGACCTTACACCTACCACAAAGGTTTGTCACCTTGGAAGTTGGAAGCACCATAGAGGAAGATTATGCTTTGTGAGGTACCTACAAATACTAACACTGGGAGATCATTAGATGTGCAATGATTTCACTGCAACATAAGTCAAATGTAACTTACTATAAGTTGTCAAAGATTCGAACCGTGTTTAAATCCTGGGGTTTAATATTCTGAGCAGAAAGAGGGCGTCATGAAAAACTCCAACCGACTTATGTTATTAAAAAATTCTAGGATAGAAACCAAAACCATGATAACAAATGGGAACAATTTAGTTTTTTTTCCTTTGGCAGAAATTTTGCTTAAGTGACTTTTTAATGTCTGCAGCAAAAGAAGCCAACACTTTTGTGCAGAAATGTGGAGTGAAAGAACAAGCTAGCGAGCTAGCTAGCTAGGTTTAAACTGCTGCACCCAGAGTCCAATACTACCAATGTTGTTATGACTTCACTTCTCGTAGAGTGCTGGACACGGTTCAATTTCCAGTCCAGGAGTCAGAAAGGAGAGTCGCACACATTTGAATGGAGAATCACAAGAGTCTCGGGCATGTGGGGTGGCTGACTACTGACAAAAAATTTCAAAAGAATTCTTGAAGTAAGTAACATACAAGGGTGGAAGTTGATCCACTCTTTTCAATATAAATTTTAAACACAAGATAGTATGTAACATTACATATATGCCCATAGTTGTTGATGCAGTTGTACAAGAGTGCTAACTCCATTAACAACTATCGGTAAATGTAATGTTGGTGGGTGGGTGGATCTGGTCTTTTCATAATGAGTAGTGTATTTCACCCCAACTGCTACAACATCCTCAACTGATTTTTCCTTTCAAAACCTGGTTTTTTAGAATTTATTTGAATTTTCAGCAGCAGAAATCATTTCAAAATTCATGTCTCCCACATTCCGAATCCAAATCTTACCAAATAAACTCCATTAAATCCTGCTCATCAAGATCTTTCCAATAACACCAAAGGCACATTCCAATCCCTGTCGAATTTTCAGCTATGAAATAATTTGATTTTCAGTTAAGAAATCTTTCAATATTCCAAAACATTTGCACCACAAGTCCAAACATCATGGAACCAAGCCCATGCACCTCTCCTTGTCAAGAGCTTTCCAAAGACATCAAGAAGACAATCTGAACCATCCCAGTTCGATGGATCGCATATCTACAAAACAAAACAAACTACCTTCCTTCATATAGATAGATAGGGGTGTTTTAGAGCTTTGAGATGAGACTTAAAATGAATTCACAAGCAAAAGTTCAAAATAAAATCAACTTACACAACTAAGGAAAGAAGGTGATTAGTGCAAGTGGTGTGCCAAATTTAGTAAGGACAACTTCAAGCACAAGTTTTACACGGCCCATAACCTTTGGGAAGAGGCACCATTCCCCTCCCTAAAGTATACTCTATGACTCTCCATAAGGGCTACATCTAAATAGCATTTTTTCTCAAGATTCCCAAGTGGGAGTCCCAAAATTGGGATTTCAACTATTTTCAACTTTTGGACGTTCAAATCTTCCTCAAATCAAACCTTTTTAGAACATGCAACAACAATATTTTATAGCCTTCAAAAAAATCTTTCCAATAATGTATTACATGCTTCAATCCAAGATCATTTGATTCATGCTCTAAGGGGATTTGTGTTTGGAAGTCAAATTCCCAATTTGACTTCCAACCTTTCTTTTGATCATAATACATGCATATCATGTCTAAATAAACAATGTGAGGGCACTTTAGGCATCTACACTTTGAGATATTTTCAATATCATAGCAGCTCAATTTGGTGTTTACTGCATGCAAAAAACTCATCTTTGCAAGCTAAGGTTTCAAGCATCATATACTACTTTGGCAATTATGGGGGCAATGAAAAAGGAGTGTGCACATCAAACTTCTATTGTTCTTCCACTATAGGGTGGGGAATTTGATCAAAATATTGAAATTTAATATGACAAAATGGTTGTAATAGTTTTCAATGTGTTATGTCATTTCCTAGGTTTTGCATTTAAACCTTTTTTTCAGGAAAAAACTCATAACATGTTCACTTTAATGCTTGATGTATGTTTTAAATTCATGGATTACATCATGCATCACATTGGCAGAGATGTTGGAACCAAATTGGTTCAACAATATGATGATTTGATTTTGCTACCTTTATTGAACAATATCTTAGTTTTTTTTAATGTAGGTCAAACTATAATCCCAATTCTTGCAACACTTGTGATCCTTCAAGTGGGTTGTTTGGGTCAATGGTTACACAGCATCAAGCTACAAGGGATAGTTCAATGTCAAGTTCTCTTTGTTTCACAGTTTCAATGCGGAGAATGCAAAGGGGTTTAATTTGTTGAAATTGTGATAAACTAGTAATGAAACTAAATTTCCAAATGTGGGTTTAGGCTTGGCACAACAAATTTTTGACATCCATGTTCACAAATCAAAATTGAATGGATCTTTTCAATTGTAGGCATATTCATTAACTTATAACAATGCCATCTTGGGGTTGATAATCTTGACAAATTCATCATAATTAACAAGAATTAACTTAATGATGGACAAATTGATTGTAACCTTGTTGATGGGAACAAATTGGCTAAGTTTTTTGTTACTAAGGAGGCTTTGGTAGAAGAAAATGAAGACTTGCTTGAAAAGGAAAAATATTTTGAAAAGACTAAATCTTGGGTTTGAAGATGTTAGAAGTTAGAAAAATTGAATGGGTTGCACATTTATCAAATTTTTCACTCGAATTTTGTGTATGTACATTGATAAGTATAATGCATTACAACAAATCATGGTTTATTCAATTGAAAATTTAGACCAAAAATTATTCATTTTGACATTTGGTCAATTTGAATTGTTGAATTGGACCAAAAAAAATTGCATTTCAATAAATATATATACAATAATTTAAAATTCCAATGATGAAATATTGAGGAGCTAGTATATGGGTGATTTTGTATATTCTTTCATAGATTTGTAAAATCTATCATACAATTGTCCCTAGACAAGTCCAAGGACAATTCTAGAAACAACTCATAACTACTTCATCATTTCCCAACTTAACTACCTCATTTCTTAATAAATACTTTACTTTTTTCCCCTACCCATTGGTAGTGATATGAAAAAAAATCCTATTTCACTTTCAAGCTTAATTACTTCATTCTTTTACTAATAACTACCTCTTTTTTTTGTTAGTAACTACCTCCCTCTTTTAAATTACCCACCATGGATATAATGTTTAATACAATTTAAATTAAACCTGAAATTGATATAAATAATAATGAGATATTGAAAACCAAATGGGAACATGATAACAAAAAAAAGGTTGAATGTCAATAGTAGTGCACAACAATGGAAGCCCAAATAATAAATAATGATACCAATTAAATTACATAATTATTGAATATAATTGTATTGTATTAATGAATAATAATATACTTTTTAAATGTAATAATTTATTAATAAATATGGAGTACTTACCTACCTACCCAACCATATGCCATGGCCACAACCCACCTATGTATATATGTATTATACATCAACACATATGTACAAAATATATTTATGAATATATACACTACATAATATATGTTGGCAAAGGGATTGAACCTTGATCTTTTTAAATCCATGCCAATGTTTTGACCATCAAACCACCACACCATTTTATAAAACAATATGATGCAAAACGAAGATAACATGTTTCTTCTAATGTGTTTTACTTGAATCCAAATTTCACATTCATTACTCACCCATCTATTTGTTTATTATTTACCTACCTACCTACCACCTACCGATTATTTACCTACCCTATCTAAGTACCTAAAGGTAGATAGGTAGGTAGGGTAAGTATGTAGGTGGGCATAGGTAAATAGGTAGGTAGATAATGTAGGCCTTAGGTAAGGTAAGTAGGTGTAGGTAAGTTAAGAAGTAAGTAGGTAGGTAGGTAAATAGATGGATAATTTACTTATCTATTGTAAAAATATATTGAATTTTATGCATAAATAAACTAGGTTTTTTAATGTTTTGCATCAATGAAATAATCATAAATTTGTAAAGTTTAATTTTAAAGGTTTTACAAACATTTTTTAAATGAAATTTAACCAATTCCACTTTCATTATATTCAGAAACATTTATAGTTCATCATATTAAATCAAATATTTATATTTATACAAGTCCTCACATTTTGTCCATTTAATTTATTCCAATATATTTTCAATTTTTATATAATCTACATTTAATTAATTTTAAAAAAAAATTCAAAATGGTTTTTCATTTTATTGAATTAAAATTTCAACTAATGTGTTGATTCTTTTGTAAATTTGATGTTCAACGATATAACATCATTTTTCAAATTGTATTATTTGACACATAAAAAATTGTTACATAAAATGAACAATATATATATATATATATATAACATAGAATATAAAAAACCTTTGTACCCTAAACCTAAACCCTTACCATACCTTACCTTAAACCTAAACCCTTATCATACCCTAGATATTTTGTAAACCTTACCCTAAGCCCTTTACCATACCCTACCTTACCCTACCTATATATAAACCCTACCCAATTTAAAAATTAATGCACAAAACAATATTATTATTTATCTATTTAAGTACCTAATTAGGTCCTATATATTTACATCCTTACCCCATTTTTGTGCTTACCTATTTACAACCTATGTCTAATCACCTACCAACATAATGTTATTTTCCAAGTTTTATTATCACATGTCATGAATATTTGATCACATGTCCTATTTGACTATATGTTTCATTTTATTATATCCTTAAAACCTTTTTGACTAAAGGTGTTTTTTTTTGTTATATTTGACTAAATGTCACATTGATTAAATAGTCCAAAATGTCTTTATAGTCAATTAAACCAATGGAAAGGACATGTCATTTCAAGACCCAATGGCCTCTAGTCAAATTGACAAAATGCATAGTCAAAATGGACATAGTAGTCAAGTTGAACAACTTGAAAAACCATAATTTCTTGTATTGATATTTTGGATTATCACATCACTTCCAATGTTTGATGGATTAGTTACTTGTATGTAGAATGCTCACTTTATTTCTTGTTGCAAGTGTGATCTTTCCCATCCTAGCATTTTGTTTTCTTAATTGGACAAAAAAGTATGAACGGTTTAACACCAAAACCTTAAATCCAATACCAATATTTGGGTTGTTATTTGTCTAGATTAAATTTTGACATACATGTCTTCATATTTCCAATGTTAATCTACCTACAATGATTCATTAATACCAAATTTATATTAAAAATTTGGATTTTTGAAATTTGTGACTTTTCAATTTTAGGTTCGTGCTTAAGTTTCCAAGGTGTTCATGGTGTTCATGTTTCCATTGTTCAAGTTTCCAATGTGTGCAAAGTGTTACTCAACATGTAAGTTTTCAATAACTTATGTTCATGTTTTCAAGTTCATGTTCTAGGCATGTGTGTTCTATGTGTGTGGGTGTGTAGCAAGTTGCCAAATAAGGAAAAGGTTAATAATAATGAATTAAAGCAACAAGTCAAAGGGCAACAAAATTTATTGGAAGGACTTGCAATAGGTTGAGTGGTAATAGTAGCTCAAGTTATAACAAAAGGACCGAGGATCGTAACAATTCAATAGCACTAGTGGTGTCTTTAGTAGCAACATTGGGTTTCTAATAGTAGTAGGTTGGCAAACATCTAAGGTTTTTTATTAAAATGTGTGTATCTAACACCAACATTGGGTTTTCTAGCACCTATAGGTTGGCAAACAACTAAGCTTTCCAACCAAGGTGTGTGTGTGGAGAATTTTTTTTTAGAAAAAGAAATGTAAAAAGGAAAAAATTGAATAATGTTTTTCCATGTAGTTTGAAATGGCGAATAAAAGTTCCAATAACCCAAAGGAATTCACCATTCTAAATGGTGATGTACCTTCATCCACAACTGTTGTTGTCGGTTTTTCATCAATTGGTAGATCTAATATAACCAAACTTGCTTTTAAATTAAGTCAACAACTAGCTACATTACAACATGAAGAGATTTTTTGGGCTTCATGGGATTGAAAATTTGCACCTAAGGTTCTTTTCAAACTGAATGATGATGGGCCTATGTCATTTGAAACAAAACAAGTTTTTTGTTGTATTTTGTGTCGTTCAACTATTTTGGGCGTTCATGTTTTAGGATCGAAAAATTGAGGTAGGAAAGGATTAATTTCAACCATGAAAATGAAACTTCAACCATGAAAAAACATTGTGAAGTTGAACATTTTGACATTTTTAAATGTATGTTGATGAAATTCTACAACAACATTTTGTTAAAACAAATGTTTTTACAAAACAAAGTTCAAAAAATGATAATTCTAAGATCCATTTTTGCAATTTTTAGTAGTACTATAACATATAATAGATTGAAGTAAGAAGGCTTAATATCTTATACAACTGAAAATGGAACTTCAACCATGAAAAAACATTGGAAGTTGAACATTTTGACAGTTTTTAAATGTATGCTAGTGAGATTGTATAACAACATGCTATTAAAACAAATGTTTCTATGAAAAAAAATTCCAAGTTTCAAAAAGTGATAACTTTAGTATTACAACATAGTAAAAATAAAATGAAAAACAAAAAGCTTTCATTGATGATTTTGTGTTGGTTGTTGTGAAGGGGTCACTACCTTTACACACAATTGAAAACTTATGGATGAGGTGATTTGGCTTACAAACAAACCCATGATTAATGTTTCCATCACACAAAAGCATCATTGAAGAATTATCATTTTGTATGATGAAGCACATTTGAAGAACTTGTTTTGCCTTATGTAAATGTCGTACTTTTTATCACAACAACATTTGACCTTTGGATCAACAAAGGTACATTTCATAATTTTGCCCCTATGATTTTTTTTTAAAACATTGGATTGGGAATTGAAACATGTCACAATTGATCTATTTGAGGCAAAAAAACATTTTTGGAATTAAGATTGCTAGTAAATTGTAAACTTTGTTTGAAAAATGCAAACGGACTAACAAAATTATTTGTTATGTGAAGGATGAAAGCACCAATCTATTTACAATGACAAATGTTCTTAAACAAATTGTTAATTGTGAAGAATTGGGCATATTGGCACCATTTAAATGTGTTTGTTTTGGCCATGCCCTTTTTAAAGCTTGCCAATATGCCATTTTTGATGAGAAGGTAATTTTAGGTTTACAATCTATGATAAACAAATTTCCACAATCTTCAATTCAAGCTTGTATAAAATTTCCAAAAAAATCAAGAAAATATAAGACAAAATGGACATAGGCTTGTTTGGTTATAGGTCTATGACCACGAAAATTAAGCACACTAATGAAAACAAGGTTTGCCTCCAAAGCGGCAATGTTCCAATAGGCCCTTGAATTTAAAGCTATTATTCATGTTTGTTGTAGTCAACAAACATTGGCTATCCAAAACATAATTCCAACACCACAAATTTGGGCCATTGTAAAAATCCTTGTTTCAACACTAGCCCCACTTGTATTAAATTGTGTGTTAAATCAACATCATGGTTATCGGTTGTTGAGTAATGATTTGCAAATGTGTTTAACCTTTGTGTGAAATCGATCAATGAGAGACTTAAACAAGAAATTTGAATGAACTTTATTCCCCCATTTCAATTCGATGCAGATTTGTTTTTATTAACAAGTAAGAAGAAATTAGAAATCACTTGAGCGCTTGTTCCATTTCTAAATTGTTTATATCAATTTTATCCAAAAAAAACTCACATGATGTTAGCTATAATGTTTGATCCTACATTCAAAGATATTTTTATTTTGAGTAATTAAATAGAAAAAATCACAACTACAACAACAAGATATAATTTTGAAACTTTAATTCCCTTTTGTGTTTAGCTTTTCAAAAAGTTTATCCTTTTGTAGAACACCTATCAAATTCTAGCCCCCAAGAATTGACATTAGTGATGTTCGGTGCAAGATTGACTCTAATCAAATTACCATGAAACATAAAAGTTTTTTGGATTTTCCAATCACTTTTAAATTTTTAAATTTTTGCAATCATAGATTTAATAAAACATATCTAGGTCAAATGTGTAATGCTAAGTACTCAGACCCTATTGTAGTGAAAAAAAATCATAATATACCCTTAAACCTTAAAATAAATAAACAAAATCAAAGAACCAATTCTGATATATAACCATAGTTCTCAAATGGATCATCTCATGCAACTCTAAGTAAGGGAGTTTTTTTTTTAGTTGTAACAAAATTTTACAGAAGATAAGGACAAAATTTTGATTGCATGTCCAAAATGACCAGCTGGTTGCTACCCATTGGTGGGTGTTCTCTGAAGCATGTGACTTTGCATAATGGGTAAGGTTTAGTGTCCTTCTTCTTCTAAGTGGGCCCATGATCTGCTCATTTCCATAATCAGAACTTCCCCAAATTAGCTCCCCTCCAAAGTATGGGCACAGAAAGACAATGTTTTACTTGACTACTAGGAAAAGATTTACATCAACTTAAAATAACCTGAACTTTTTGAACTTCAGATCAAAAAATTGTTATTCCAGTGAGTTTTGTGTGTTCAAAATGAGGCTTTTTTAGATATTTAATTCTTTTTTGATATTTAAATTTTTATATGCTGGTATCACTTGGTTGTTGAGGCTCATGCAACTTCATGCAAAGGAGTGTGTTCTTTTTTGCACTCAGATCATAGTAAGACTCATTGATCCTTCTCATGGTGATGATAGTAATTGAGTCCCTTCCAAGTTTGAAGAATGTCTGCGACCATTTGGAGGCCAAAAACACACACACACACACAAAAACACAAAAGAGAAGAGAATCCTTTATCTGAAATATGAGGAACAAACCCATGATCTTGGGTTTCCCCTCTATTTGCATTAAGGGGGACAAAAAACCACACTAAAGCCTGAAGAGGGATGACATGCCAGAGCTCATGTAATGCAAGGGTTGTGTTATTTTCTATTAGATCATCATAGCATATTCTTTGCTCATTCTCATATGATGAGGATAGTATGATTGGGATTGGGTCCCTTCCAAGCTTCAAGAATGTCTCCAACCATTGGGAGGGAAGAAACACACAACAAAAGAAAACTTTGTTATCAGAAGAATCTGGAAACTATTCCATGATCTCAGGTTTCCCTTCTAAGTGTTGTGGGTACCTATAGAGATTGAAAGGTACCCTAAGATTTAGGGTTTAGGGTAGTTCTAGGTTGGTACGTATGATATAAATCCTAAGATTTAGGTTTTAGGGTATTTTGTTGTGGGTGTGCATAACATATGATGAGTTCCCTCCCACAAAGAGGTAAGGTTTTCAAAAGAAAATCGAAGTGAGAACGCAGTTTGGTAAAATTATCACTTCTTGAAAACTTTCACACAGGTGTGGAATCCCAACAATTGAGACTCTTTGAATTTTGAGAATCATTTGTCAACAAGGGTCTCTATATACCCCACCCTTACGGGTCGGTTGGGGAAAGAGAGAATCACCCAACACAAGATTATATCATTTTGGGTGTGTTATTGTTAGCACTATATTTCCACTAATGCTATGTACTAATGCTTTTTTTTGTTAATGAAGTCTGGCAGGTTTACATCATTTTCAGTGTTCTTTGTGAGCTTTCTGGCTAGTGCACTCTATTGCCACTTCTCCTCATACTGGTGCTTTTGTTAATTAAGTTTTGGCAGCTTGCAGATTCATTTATCATTTTGAGTGTTCTTCCTAGCTTCTTTCCTTGTACGCTCTATTTCAACTTCTTCTTTTGTATGGGTGCTTTGGTTAATAAAGTTTGGCAGGTTTACATCATTTTAGCCCTTTCTTGTCAGCTTCCTTGTTAACTTTGTACTTGTGCTTTCATTCACAAACAGGCTCATCTCATCTTGCAGTGGCTTTGCCTTTTATATGGCAAGGTTCTAACCACAATAGTTGAAATATAAAAATGTTTCACAGAACTTCAGAGAAAATAATCCAATGAGTATAAAATAATCCCAAAAGAATCATAAAATCTGTGACCAATTCTTTAATCATTGTTCTAGCACCAACAAGCATTGTTTAAGCACTTGTGTCAAAATACTCTTTAAGCAATTCCAAGTTACCACATCAACGTTTTCAAGACTAAGTGTAGGGTAAAGCCCAAGGGGATTGGGCTTTATGGGAATTAGCCTCACACTTGGCCTTTGAGGGCTTTACATGTAAAAATTGCACACACTTACTTTACAAAGTTCTTGTGGTACTCGATTAGTATCATGGTAAAAATCACGCCAAAAGGCTTTTCAAACACATAAATTTCCTGTCTCTACGAGCAATTACCTTCTCAAAAAGCCCACCAGCATATTATGCTTAGTAAGGCTATGTGCAACAACACTCAAAAAAGTGTCACATGTTGCTGGTCTTTCGGGAATGAGTACTAAGTAACACTTGTCTCCTCAGGAGGAAATACTAACTCCTGCCTTCTCAGACATACCAACTTTATTTATGCTCTTTGCATCCATTAGCACTAGATCTTGAGGTATAGACTTTTCCTACTTGATTGGCAATGAAGTACTCAAATTTCCCAAGGTTCCTGGGCGTATCTCTTTGTGAGCATTTGGTGATACTTTCTTGTTGAGCTTTCTTTTACAGAAACTGTTCCTGGAAGCACAGAGCTCTCCTAGTAAATTTCTGCCATGTAAGGAAGGAAGGAAGGAAATTTTCAAAGAAAAGAAAAAGCAGAAAGTCAGAAGCTGGAGGGTGGTATGTAGTGTTGTCTCCTTGACTTACGCAAGTTAGTCTGTAAGATCCCCTGCAGTTTCTCATCATCAAGTTCTCATGATCAAGGAAGGAAGAACCTCTTCCAAGCACACATTTCACTCCTGACATTTGTTGCCATCAATAGAACATGAGCCAGTCCACCATGATTCTCTCTTTGTTTATTATTCCTTACAGACCAGCAGCTTCAAAACAAAATTCACCTGGCCATGAGCAAATGGCCCAATTGGTAGAGAGTAGCTCAAAGAAAATAAATTAAGAACCCAGATAAAACCCATGTTTGCGGGCTATTGACTTTTTTAATAACTATGGGGTAGTTCTCTTGTTTTTCAATTGTTTTTGGGACCACACTAGTTAGCAATATCAATATCCAAAAAAATTGGGGTGTCAGGTAGATTATTAAGAAATTGGGTAATAACCATCGAATTATGCATAAGGTAAGTTGTCAATAAACCACTGATTCATTTTTTAATAACCAGAACCGATGGTTCTAACCCTCCAAACCTAGTAACTACACAACACTAATATACTCCTCATATGAAGACTGGTATAAAACAGGTACAAGGCTAGTATTACCTCATATCCCTAGCAGCCTTGTTTCATTGGTGAAATTTCACCCAAAAGTGATTTTTTCTTTCTAAAATCCAAAATGAAATGATTTGGGAGGGCTTCATTTGCCAAAAATGAGAAAAAATAGCAAAAATAGTCAGATTTCTATTGTTGGTGTTACGTGTGTAGCCATAAATATAGAAGGTTGACTAAAGATTTGTACCTCAGATCTGGTTTATAGCCAGATTTGGTTAAATCTTCCGAGGAATGATTGCCACTTAGGCTACACAAAATATTTCCTAAAGCAAACATTGATGGTCCTTAGCAGGTTGGTATATTGCCTTATCTCATATACCAAACTGGTAGGGTCCTTGATAACAGTGTTGGGTGGTAAAAACCAAACTGAAATTGAGTCACATAGTTTTTGAAACCAGAACCAATTTTTTTACTTTTGAAGAACCCGACCCCAAACTACATTCTCAATTCTATTTATAATTTTTGAGAAACTGAAATCTGAATCAAGGTATTTGGCAAAAAATACTAAAAATCAGCGTGCTCATCAAAGGTTAACCATCGGTCACAAATTTGGTTACTTGGAAAAATCTGATTTTCAGAACCAAAACTAAAACTGGAATTTATTTCTTGGAAGAATCAGACCTAGAATCTCAATTCCATTTATATGTGAAATTGGAACCAGAGCTTCTTTTATGTTGGTTGATACCAAGCACATGCATATATATAATACCAAATCATCACTGGAAAAAACTAGTGTTATATGAAGACATCTAGTTTGCAAGATTAAATCCTAAGGTTTAGGTTCTTATGACCTGGACCCAAGTTAAGACCCTTTTGCTGAAACAGAGATAAGAATCAGACTCAGGAAGTAGTCTTTGGTTGGATCAGAAAACTGAAACCAGAGATTCTGAAAAAATCTTCTCGCATTACACAAGGTCAGTGTGAAATATTAATTAGTTGTTAAACTTCATACCTATGTAGACCCATGTTTTAATTTATTGTAAAACTTTATACCCATACAATCTTTAGCAGTTGCATTTAGTGTGTAGTGTGTGCATAGAACCAGACCATTTTTTTTCATTGGACATGGACTTTCTTTGAATTTTATGCTAGAACCAAAACCTGGAGAACCCCCCACCTTCAAATAAATTTTACTATGTCAAAGCCTGGATCAGAAAGGACGAACTCCACAAAACTGGGAAGAACATCAAGAGCTAAGCTACTAAATTGAACATTGAGAGCCAGAATCGTATCTATTCTCACGACAATATTGTAACTCGTCATGCTTAGAAGCAACCATCATCATCATCATCATCATCATCATCACCACATAACTTCCAAAAGGAATGGGCTGAAAAAGAAGAAGGAAAGTAGAAAGTACCTAAGGAAAGCTGCCGGCTAAAGTGTCTCACAAAACTCTGTTGTAGGAGCATGCAAATTTTGAAGGCGGCAGGTAGCAGCTGTTGCTGGCCGGCTGGTTGATTGCTTCAGCGCGAATGCATCTACACTTCACACGTCGAATTGGCGAACTGGGAGTCCCACTGGTGGACGACGACAAACTAGCGGTAACCCAAAATATTTCCAGAGAGAATCGACAACAACTGTGACGTCAGTAACTAACTAACGGTCGGCGTAATAGCCGGCGAGGTGGGTGTGGGACCACGAGATCTACGCCACGTCTTGACCTTTTGTCGTCGTGATGAATGTCGCGGAAAACACGCAAACACGAAGCCCATAACGACGACAACGACAAACCCATTTCTGCGACTCTCTGACGAGTAAGGAAGGTACTTCTAACGCGACGCGAGGAAATGTTTCTTTATGTTTTCCCGTCGAGCTTGCGCAGCTAGAGTCCGGACTCTGCATGCGGGCGGGGGTAAGGGGGGGAGGAGACGATGCTTGGGAGTTTCTTCCAGACTCGGCGAAACCCTAACCCTAAATTTAGTGGCAAACCTGGCGAAAAGAGGCATATACCGCTAATTTTGGAGCTAGTTATGGTTTAGGCTGGTTGGCTGGCTGACCGTCGCCTAATTTTCCTTTTTTTTTCTTCAACTTTTTTTATTAAAATTTTCCCTTTCGAAACTTGCAGTGTTTTTTTCCTCTCTTTTTTTAGGTGACATTTTTTTCGCAATTTCTTAAGGTAAAAAAATCTGAAACAATGGCTGAAAGCCCTCCATTGAAAGTGCAAGTTTACTCATTACATTCAACTTCCAAAATTTGATGTCTTTGATTTGATGAAGCTGCCAGGCTTTGTTTCTCATAAAAGATTCTAAGATAGATAGAAGGCAACCAAATGAGGTTGATAGCAAAAAAAAAAAGAAACTAGCTTCATTTGCACTTGCAATCTGGGAGAAACAAATGACCAAAGATGCACATCCAATGAGCATTGACACCTCTCAAAGAGAGGTAAGCTTTTCTAGCAATTTTCAAGCATGTTGATTCTTTCCAACCCCCCTCCTGCTTTTCACTTTGTGTAGCACAGCCACATAGCAAAACTTGGAACATTGGAGTTGCTAAACTTTTCTCTCTCTTGCTACCCAAGCTTAAAACAAGCTCTGACAGAGCTTGAGAGATAAGAATAGTCAGTGGCAGAATCAAGCACAGCAGCCATTGCAAGACAGAATCCATCACCAAGGGCCTGTAACTTGCTTCGCCTGGTTTTGTTTCTCTAGAGGCCCAATTTTGCCATGCACCAAATTGATAACAACATATATCGTAGTAATAAAGTAATGAGAATTTCTTCTCCATACTTCCAATGACATGAAAAGACATGTACATAAAATCGTAATATTCAACTACTCTAGCACTTCACAGTGTCCTGTCCTAGCAACACTTTCTCTAGTAACAGGGCTGAGGATCAAGTAACTGGTCATGGAAGTCCCGCACAGCTGCTCACCAAGTACTTAATGCAGAGTCTAATGTGCATGAGCATACACAAGGAAGAAAGATTCTCAAGTCAACTGAAACATATACATGACATAATTGATCATACATGTCCATTCCTCTCATACTATTGCAAATCAAGACCTGGATTTCTAGTGCAGGTGGCATACAAAATTGATACTGCAGCTTTTTCACCTTCAAAGAAAACCGCAGATAATGAGACTTCACCCTCTGATGTTAGCAAATGGTCATGAATCTGAATAACTACGTCATTTAGTTTCCTGTTGTTCCAAAAAGTCTGGCCTCGTAAAACATTCTCAGGCTCTGCTCTAATAAGATCAAAGGTACTGCCACTTCACAGTGGCACAAAACAAAGTGGGTTCTTAAAGAAATGCAAGCAAAAGTGAAAATTACCTAGCCTCTGTACTTTTACTCTGGAATCATTTGCTCACTATCAACATCTGCCTCTGGGTCAATTTGGGGTTGTTTGGGTCCAGAAGCTGGGGCTTGCTTTTTCTTGATACCACTCACAATATCATCAATCCTCAACAGCATGCATGCTGCCTCAATTGCTGTCTTGAAGGTCTGGACCTTGACTCCATAAGAGTCCCACACCTATCAAACAACAGGCACATCTCTTAGACAAATTTGACAGCATTCGTTATAAGCTGCCAATCAGAAGATCAGAAGAATAACCAGCCAAACAAAACAAATTCATTTTGTCATAACTTGTGCATTTTATCAGATGGAGCTAAAAATTCTGGCACGTGAATCCATAAAAATCACTATTGAACCAACATGCATATAAGATACTAAGCACAAGTATAATCAGCCTTGAAAAAGGGGGAAAGAACATACCCCAAGTTCCTTCATGTCAGTAATAACACCTGTGTTGCCATCAATGCCGACCATTGGATTATCACAATGTGCATGCTGGTCAATTCAAACCAGAATGAATTCAAGTTAGAAACACAAACAGCAAAGCAGTGAGGCCTTTCCCATACCCTCATGCTATTGACAAGATCACCTAGCCACTTCATGGTACAACGCCACAAAGACCTCTATTTCCACCTATCTTTCCCTGTCAAATGCTGGTAAGGCAAGCATTCGTGATGGAATTCTGTCTGTCCCTTCATAACAATCTAAACTTTTAACAGACTACCCAACACTACAGAGAGACAAGTAAAGCTCCTGTGAGCCCTGATGCACACCTTAGGACATTTCTTCAACTTGGCAAAGGCAGGCAAAGATATGTGTCAAAATCAGCTATACTTCAAGTCAAAGCACAAGAGACTTGGTAAAATTGTTGAAAGCATGAATTTGAGAACTCTTCAATGAGTTGCTATGCTCCAAGCACTTATGATCTCGCCTACCATACCATTACCAGTCAATATCTTCATTGAAATTGATTAATCTCTGAGTTTGATCATGAAAGTCGAAGAGTGCTAACCTTGGCTTGCAGTGCAGTCATGGTCCGAATAACATTCACACCACAATTTTGAGCCAGTGTCCGTGGTATTACTTCAAGCGCTTGTGCAACTGCACGATATGGCAACTGCAATAAAACCAAACAGATATATGTCACATAAAATAAGAGATGCTGGAAAACCTGCACTGGAGGAAAAAATGGACCATATTAAACCAACTTTTTGCTATGCATGAGGCAAAAATCTGCATGTGACTTAAGAGCATAGATTAAACCTGTTCTATTCCTTCAATTGAGGAACTTTTCTCTTTCAAGGCTGCTGCAACTGCCATTTCTGATGCACCACCACCAGGCACCAGCTTTGCATCCTTCATGACATTGCGGGCCACCCCCATAGCATCCTGGCATTCACCAAACACACCTAAGATATCTGAGAAAGTCCCCAGACAGATGAACCAGAGCTGTGTGCAGCCATCCACTATAACACTCATGTTTTACAGCACATCATTGCACAAGAGAGTGTAGGTTAAGTTGTGGCTTTCTAACTAACCTGTAAGTTGCGTTCCACCTCATTCAAGAGGTCCTTGCTAGCACCTCGCAAGAGCACAGTGCAAGCTTTAGGATCCTCACAGTCCACAATAAATGTGAAGTACTCATCTCCAATTTTCTGGACTTCAAACAAGCCAGCTCCTGTACCAACATCACTCTCCTGAAGTTCCTCAGGCCGGTTCACAATAGTTGCGCCACATGCACGGGCAATGCGGTTATTGTCTGTCTTTCTCACTCTACGAATCGCACTAATACCAGCCTTGCTGAGGTAGTGTGCCGCCAAATCACTTAACCCCTTTTCTGTGATAACAACATCAGGTTTGAATTTTATGATTTGCACACACAGATTCTCTATGAATTCTTCTTCCATGCGTAGCAGTGTTGCCCTGCCACCACAAATCCAGTTAGATGAAATAAGTGACCAAATCCTAATAACACCATAAATATTATCAATAGATCGATGAAGTTGCAGAGAAATCTCCACAACAACAATTAAAGGTAACATGACAATGAGTGCAGTCATAACCTCATGAGAGTCGCTCACAAAGTGACAGACCATCACCTTCATCACGAACGGCAGTGACGAGCTGCCATGACTACCCACTGAGTTCATCAGCTCCCAACAGTGGGTGTAGATAAGCATATAATAATCAATACTGGACAAGACAGCACAACCCCTTGTGACAAAATGTTAGGTTTTTTCAAATATAAAACACAACATGGAGGCAAGGCAAAGAATAAATTCCCCACACATACTTCCACATGCAGATCTCAAGGGTGGAAAAACATCTACAAACCAAAATATAGTGAAACTTACACTCTAGTCAAGAGTAAGAATGAGGGAAGGCCAAGATGCATTATTAAAAATGGCTAAGATACCAGGTGCCACCCCAATACAATTATAGTTACAGCCATCGTCATTAGATGGATTTCACAAAGACAACATGTTAAACATTTCCAGGATAGTGAGACGCTTACTAGTTGAGAAACAAACATCAAAGTGACTTACAGTGCATCTTTCCATAATAGATCTATCCTTGATTAGCAAATAACCTTGTGACAATGTTGCTGTGAAATAAGAGACAAACCAAAACGATCAGAGTTATAATGTTCTGTATCATACCAGTCATCTTCTTTCATGAGTTCTGCATTTGTCATATTCTCACCCTTCTTGTACTCCAGTGGTGAATCAAGTAGAACGATACGCGGGTTCAAAATGCGGCGTCTCATCTTCCCTGGTGACACCACATCCTTGTTGAACATAACTCCTTGCAGAACCTTTGAGTCCTCCAATCGACCTCCTGGAATTTTTTCTACCTTGCTGTACTTCTTGATGTCTACCTCGTGCTGACCATTTCCCAAATCAACTGAAATCGTTGACACTGCATCTATGGCAAGATCCTGTGACCCATAGGTTTCATCAGTCTATAACAGAACAAAGGTAACATACTCCAAGCATTCAGGTACCTTACATCCAAAGCTCCCTTCATCTCTAATCTTAACATGTACCTCATGTTCCATATCAGGCCAAGAGTGTATCATTTTGTCCTTACCACTAGCAAGGACATGAATGTGTAGGGCTTAGTGATTAAGTTGCTGTCTTATAAGTTACTGAGAATCACAGAAGAAGGAAACTTACAGCAATGAGAGTGCCAAATCGGCTAGTAAACTTTGTGCCAATACAACTTCGAACAATATTCAGCATCATCTGGCCTGCATCCATCATAACAGATTTGTTTCAAGCCTCACCATTAGACAGGATACTAAGTCCAAAAGAGAGTCTGAGACAAAGGCATAGAGAGGCCTACACAGACAGTAGTTGAAGTCCCTGCACCATGAACATATCATTGAACCATACACAAAGCAATCTTTACTGCCCCTGTACAATTCGGTACATACAGAAAATTGTTCATAGAAACTCACGATCAGTGGTGTCAATAGGGAAAGCAACTTTGTCCAGTGCAGTAATTGCATCCTCCAGTGCCTTATTGTATGCTGCAAAACATATGACTTTGTCAAAACTTTGTTAACATACCAAAACCTAGGGCAAAAAAACAAATTGCACAGATATTTTGCTGTGCAAACTATTTTCCATTTTGTGATACTGATCACAGAGACTCAGAGACTATACACACTCACAGAGTCAGCATTCAATAGTACCTCTGCATATGACAGTTGGGTGGAAACGTTTGTCAAGAAACTGCTCTGCAACATAGAGAAATTCACCAGCTGCAAAAAGTGTCACGTACATCAGTTTCCAGAGGCACACACTTCCCCACAGGCAACAGTCCATATGGTTATGAGGAACTTCAGATACATGAAACTTAATTGCAGGTAACCTCAAGCTCAAAAGCTTAGATTGGAAGCCTACCAAGAATGATAACAGACGTAGTTCCATCACCAACTTCCTCATCTTGTGTGCGGCTGAGTTCTATCATGGACTGAAAGCCAAAACAACCAGGTGTTAGTTCCATTTGCCTGTTTTGAACTGAAATGATCTTCATGAAGTAGATCAGATCACAGTTCACACTCAATCATGAGTTAGGTTTTGCAACACAGTATGTAAAAATCAGACCTTAGCAGCTGGATGGGCAACATCAAGCTCTCTGAGAATTGCATTTCCATCATTTGTAAGCACTATTCCTGCCAAGAAGGAAAAGAAACCATAACAAAGGTAGACTCTCCAGCTTGAGTTGGAAGAATTGCAAATGGGACAACAGCCAACAACTTCCATGATATTCATGTCATAGAAGGAAACCAGTCATATACCAGTTAATTCTTTACAAGCAGAGAAAGAGATCAATGAGAGATATGATTTTATATAAAAGAAAAGAGTGCATGAATTAAAGCAGCACCTCCACTGGCATCAAGAAGCATCTTGAGCATTGATCTAGGACCAAGAGTGGTCCGAATAACATCTGCAACAGCCTGCACACCTCACGACGATCAGGTTAGCACTCCATGTCTCAGTCTTCGCAGCATAACTTTGTGTTTCCAACCTCAGCCCTACAAAGAAGTGGCGATCAAAAACCCTAAGTAAATGATGCAAGAACGTGTCCAAGAATCGAAAGTGAACAAGAGAAAAACCAATCACAATGCGAACGACAACAAGAATCGTTTCAACCCATAGAGAGAGAGAGAGAGAGAGAGAGAGAGAGAAACATGTATACACGGGGAAAAGAACGTGAGGAATGGAAAAGGGAGATCACCTTAGATGCCTGGATATTAGCGTGAGGAACTCTGCTGCCCGTCTCCCTCTTCGTGGCATCATCTGCAGGAAGCCACAAATGCAAAACCCTCAAACATCACCTCGACCAAAGTTGACCAAAAGAAAGAAACAATATACCAGACCTACTCCGACACATTTCCTACAGACTAGAAACTGCGAGAGAGAGAGAGAAGAAAGACAAGTGAAAAGGAGGACACAGAAAGGAGCAGGTTGACGTACTCAGAACCAGCACAGGGGCCTGCATGGTGCACAGTTGGTCTCCCGCTTAAAGATTTGGCTCGAAAGAAGCGCTTTCTCTTAGCCTCGAATACAAGCAACTCTATTGCCTGATGCGAGTAACCGATCTCTCACGCTGTTGCAGAAAAGATTGCGAGCTTTTGCGTCTTCCTGCTTCCTGACTGCGTATTTCTTCTTGCCTCTCTCCTCTACTCTCGTTCCGTTTCTTGGAGGCGCAACAAGCCAGATCCCGAAAAGGTTAAGACCTCGAAAAAATGCCCATATTGGGGTCCCGAGGTGAGATGCGGCATTGTGAGGTCCCAAGACGAGAACGTGTCGAGTGTCGACCAATGATACATCGTGATTTGCAACCTTAAAAAAGGGATCTGGATTTCATTCAGGACATGAAAAAACGGATCTCGTTTTAGGGCTTGAAAGAGTCACAAACACACGCACATTCCCGCCTTGTTGAGAAAAAAGAAGCCCCGTTTCAGGATTAACAATACTATAATGCTGCCTTCATGGATGATAAACCTCATCCAAATTATTATGTTCCTTGCAAAAAAAACTACATAACTATCTGATATTTTAAAAAGAAAATTATAATTATAATTATAATTATAATAAGGAAATTATTTCAGGATTACAATGTCTGCAACTAAATGCGATTTTTCTCAATTTTAATTCTTGGAGACAACAATTATAATTAATGCATTTTAATTTTAATAATGATAAATGTCTAAGTAATTGGATGAATGGTTATCATTCTTCTTGAACGTATCTTCATCTTTATTAATGTAATTAAAAATATTTTTTAAAGATTTAAGTCGTACCTTTTTTTGTCTCAGGGTTCGAGTGCTGGATTTTAGGGTTTACGGATTTAGGGTTTGTGGTTTTTTAGGGTTCTCAGATTAGGGTTTGGAGAGAAACAGACAGAGCCCAGGAGGACGAAGAGAGCTTTGTGCGTCTGTGCGGCTCTGCATGTACCCGGTTACTGCACGTGAAGCGGTCTCAAGGATCGGAGGATCAGTCTTTCTTCGCTGCAAATGCCAGATCGTATAGGTGCATTTTATTTTCTAGGGATCGGGAAAAAGAAGGGGAGAAAAAGGGGGGGAAAAAAAACCAGAGACTGGAGAATAATGTGATATACAGGTAAGATCCATCTGCATTTCGGTTCTTAATTACAGTGTAAATTTCCATTTAAATCAATTTTGTTTGGTTTCACAGAGTGAGCAGATGACGCATTTTTCCAATTTTCGAGAGTTGTTGACGGATGACTGCGTGAAGAAGTATTCTGTAGCTTACAGTAGTAGTCTTTGAAAGAAAAAAAAGGGGGGGGGGGAGGGGAATTTTTAATGGATGTCTCATGGAATTTAGAAAACCATCTGGAAACCGCGTTTGCAATCATGCGGTATCTGTGTCAGTATTGCGTTGGAGTTTTGCCCATCAGCACCATTTATGTTATTGGTCTTCCATTCTTCGGAACCGTGCAGTTGTTTTAAAGAATAAAGTCTCCATTGATCTTCATCTTACTGAAACAGATGTGTGAATTGCTGCCGACTCAATGAGTCAGGAATTGTTAGTTTTGAGGTTATAGGGTTTGGGGTTAGTTAAACCCTTTACCCTAAACCTCAAAATGTTAGTTTCAGGAATCAATGGGACGCTATGGAGGGAGTGTGCTATTCACCTTGCTCAGGATGAATCTATTAAGAGAATTCCTACAAAGCAGCCGAATGTCCATTGCACTCTGATTGAAAAAAGTGGCCCGCAGTTGATGCAGTCAGTGGATATATGGCTCCAGAGAAGATCTTGATTGAGATCAAGCAAGAGGACCATCTTAAACACTTCAATAGAGTTGATGGGGTTGCAGTTTAGTGTGGAGATGGTGCCTGAACATACTGTCCAGGAGTTGATTCTGGTTTTCTAGGTCATTAGGGATGAGGGTAGCACTTGCAAATGAAGGTGCCTAGAATATAGTGAGGGGCAGGTATGTGACTAAGAGCACAGAAAAGGAGGCAGGCATGAGTGCCGCAAGCTGTCTGCTGCAGTGGCGAACTTCCCCTGCACTTGCAACCCTATTCAGGAATCAGAACCATCAAACATGTTCTTTCGCTTCATCCTTCTCTGCAAGGAGAAATGTGCATTGGGGTTTTGCAACAAGTGAGGTTCAGAGATTTTCTCCAGCCACTCTCTTTCTGGTACACTCTAATCACACTACATCTTATATGAACTCATGCCCATGGTTCCACAACATGAGTTTCAGCACTGGAATATCCTTTTGTAGGATTTTTTCAAACTGTATTTTTGTAACTGGAAACATTTAAATTCATTTTTTTTGTCTTCACTGTTGCAGGCTCGAGAGTCCCCTGGTTGACTGCAGCAATCTGTAAGTGCAGCACCAGGGGATGCCTCTGTGACACCACCTCCTAGCCCTGGCCCTGATAACCCTTCTGGGTCTTCATCAGGTAATCATCAAATGCTTGCATGCTTAAATCCTTGTATCCTTGTTCAGTATGCTTCATCTCAGTGATCATACTTGCAGAAACATTTTGAGTATTTCATGCATCTGACATATTGCGATGGCAGGGAAGTTAATGAAGCATCTAGGCATGGCTGCTGCAACAGCTGCAGCTACTGCAGTTGCCATTTACTTCATGGATGGAGCAGCATTCAAAGTTTTGTCAATGGCTTCTTCAAGGTTCCTGATGTCTTGTTGTTTGGAAACAAAACAAGACAACCTGATCATCAGAGCAAGCTGGTTGAGCCTCCTGGCAACTCTCAGCCAATCAGAGAACCAGAAATAGATCCTATATTGATTCAGGAGACTAGAGGTGGCTCAAATGTGACACAAGTGACTGACAGCAAACTCAGAAAAGGAGATGAAATTGCAGGTTTGCAGCAAACCCAAAGGATTTGAGGGAAGCCCTTGTCATACTTCAGTTGAGTCAAGAAACTCCATCAAAGCCCAAGGTAATGGACAATGAGAATTTCAAGCCTGAGAAAACTCTTGACAAAAGTACCAAGGTCAGGGAGCTTGAGAATGCTGACAGGAAACCTGAACAAATGCGGAAATATGTTGATGTCCAAGTGATTGATCAAACTGATGTTAAATCTCAGGAACTTAAGGAGAGTGGTTCTGGCATTAGAAGGTTTGAGGAGAGTGAAACAAGATCTGAATCTGCTGAGGAGATTCTGAGTAGACCTGAGCCCAAGTTTGTTGAAGAGACTACAAAGACACCCTGGATTGTAAAGGAGACTCAAGAAATGCCACTGCCACCTATTATGGTCATTCAAAAGAACATCATTGAGGAGACTGGTGAGGGCAAAGCTATTGTCACCATTCTTTTTGAGGTCTTGGAGATTGATGAATCTGTGTCTTCACAGAGAAATGATGTGATGGTGACTTAGAGTGCAACTGTAATTGAAATTGGACAACAAGATGTTGTATCTTCTTCCCAAAGAGCTCCTGAAGGAATGGAAGAAATCTCTGAGGAAAGTATGACAATATCAGGAGGTATGCAAGTCCCAGATGGCAACAGATGAGACAGCCAGTGCAGAGGACGTGAAGGACATCTCTAACAGAGTCCTCTTTAATCAGGTGGTAAGTAGCAGGATGAGAAAGAAAATGAAACTGTGAAAGATGAGCTTTCTTCATCAGATCAGGACCAGAGAGTTGAGGCTTTGGATGATATGCAGCAGGTACTTCTTCTGTCTATCCTAACCCTAATCAAGGTTTCTAGACCCATGATTCATAGAAATTACATGCTTACATATCTTTAAAAAGAAATTAACAGAGAGCTGCACAAGCATTTCCAGATATCTTTTTGCTGAATCTTATTCCATGGACTTGACATATCTGTTTGTTTATCAGATGCTGAAGGTGGGCTTTGAAGGAGTTGCTTTCGAGGCTTCAAGAAAGTTTAGATTTTATTTTTTTAATATATTAGGTCTTTTTATTGTTAGTTATTTCACCTCTTCTACTCTCATAGGACTGCTCACTTCTCCTTCAAAGTTTTTGGTAAGAATAGAATGATCCATAGACACATGTTTTTTGATGCAATTATTTCTTTTTTTTTCATTTATAAAATTAATCATTTTTTCGCTTAAGTTTTTTGGGTTTGAAATTGCAACTAAATTGTTGTAACAAAAAATACAATGCATGATTTGAAGGTATTTAACATCAACATCTTTGTTATTGTTGACACAATAAAATGCCCAACATAATGCAATTATATTATGTGATTTTCAAAAATTTATTTGCACATGCAATTTTTGTAAATTTTCTTTCATTGTTTCTGGTAGGATTTTCAAGATTTCTATTTAATTATGTTGGAAACTACAATGTTCTTTAAACAACTCTTACAAAGGTTCATCTTTTATTACTATTTCATTCATCTAGACATCATATGCATTTTCATTCTGAGAGGATTATTCCAGATCTAGTCTCTATTCCAAACCTGACTCAAAATGACCTAAGAAGTAGAAGCCACTCTTACCCAGGATTCAGGTTTCATGTGATTCATGGTATGTAATTAGCAGTTGTGTGACAGTTCTTTGATTCTAAATGACTATCAGATCCAGATATTTAAATTGCTAGAATCAAAGAACTGGGCCAGTTCCACATATTTTAAACCCCTCAAAGAATCAGTGGTTTTCTAAGCAGATCTTTTGACTTTATCCAAAAATAAATGAGGTTGTTGTATAACAGCACCAGGTATTTGATTGTTTTGAGTGGTTATCAACCCTAAGAACAGCCCTGATACCTGGTGGTGGGTTTGGTGCAGTTTCTAGTAACCACCCAACACTGGCAAGTGTACACATGGTACCGCAAGTATTTAATGTTGCCAGGAATGAAAAACACAAGGTGTCATAGTGACCAGTCTGAATATGACAACACTTCAGCAAAGGAACCGCATGATCAGCTATGACCCAAACATCCTGCTTGCCTTGACATTGAAGAATAAGTAGCCTGTTTGTGATGCTTCCACCCACCGATTGTATCATATATGCACATCCGTGAACAGCTCTGAGAAACTGACAACTTTGGATTGATTGAACCTAAAATCCTCCTTTGAATTTATGGAGCCTCTTCCTTTTGAGGTTAAAGAGTGATGAAAATGGTCATTTACCATTTCCCTTCTTGGAATTTATCAGCACATGAGATTGCATGTGCCCTGGACTTTGGTGACAGCTGCTGGAGCAGAATGTCCCGAATGTGTTTAGCACCTGTCTCACCTGCCCTTGTGGCTAGCTCCAAAAATACTAGAGCCAAGCTGCCATCTCCTTCCTGCACAAAATGATACATAAGAAGTTAAAACTTGAGAGGGTACTTCAGTGTATTCTTTCGTGCCTTCTCAAGAATTGAAGTACTTAGATAATTGAATTCTGCAAGATTTGTTGACATGAATCATATCAAGAAGTTCATTTCACCACTCTTGTGAAAGTGCATTGCCAGGGCGAGAGACCAGTTCAGAGAGACCACAAGATTGGTTCAAGCAACTGCAGTTGAGTTCTGGAACCTACTGCAAACAAAGTCAGACCATGCTCAAACTGTGCCTTGCGATGGCCAGCCATTGCAGCACATTTCATCCAGTGCCTTGCCTCCCGATAGTTTTGTACAGTGCCCTCTCCTGATCGATAGCACAGTGCTAAATTGTACATGGCCCGTGAGCTTCCCCCTTTTGCTGCTTTCAGATACCATTGTGCCTGTTGTCACACCCCAAACAATCCTGTATGCTTAACCATCATAATGCAGATTTCAAAAGAGGCACAAGCCTAACCATCCCTTGTCTCAACATCCTTATTCTCATGGCTTGTGCAACAGTTCTGCTGTTAAGCCTACCACTGACAACAACCACATGCAATGATCACTGATCTACCCACCATTACTTTCCTAAGTGGTTGCACATTACTTATTAAGATGATCCTCCTAAGGACCTACATGTATTCAAAATAGAGTTCAGGGGACCTACATGTATTCAAAATAGAGTTCAGGGAAAAAGAATAGACCAAGTAGGCCACTTACTGCTTTGGACATATTGCGGTCTACTCCCCACCCTTGGTGCAGGCACAGGGCTAAGCTATATTGTGCCCGGGCATGGCCTGCCTCAGCTGCTAGCTGAAACCACTTCACTGCTTCTGCTAGATCACTTGAGTCTGCTTCAGCCCAGAAAGAAAAAATCAGGTGACAAGTAGGTGCCCAGACCAGTGTTCTAATTTATCAGGTCATTGAGCAAATCAATTACTATGTGATGACCATTGGTGGCATTTGCAAAATTTGGAAACCCCCAAGAAAGAAGTAGAAGTATTGGTGGGAGAGGATGCCCCGCACAGTATGAAGGGCGCATAACAGTCGAAAACAGCGTCCTCCAGTGCTGCAACCTTCTAATTCACTGCCATACATACATCAGACTGCCCACTTGACAGGACTGGCAGGACTAAGGAACAGTAGGTGAGAAAAATGTGTAGAGATGGAATAATACCAAGCATATAAGCAAGGCCAAGGTTGCACTGCCCAGCAGGACACCCAAGATCAGCTGCTTGCTTGTACCACCTTATGCCTTCTTCTTGCCTGCCCTGTTCCACAACACCAGAAGGTTGAGATGCTTTTGTGAAGAAATTGTCTGTAGAATTTTAACCATGAATATCAAGCCTATGAAAGTCAAGGCTACTTCTCAGTACACTTGTTGCTTGCAGTAGCTACAGAGATACCATTACATCATCTGGAAGTGTCTACAAGAGGAGAAAGGCCAGAACAATTCAGCCCGGAAATTTGGATGCAGCACAAGAGAGCAGAACAGTTCATAAACAAAATCTTGTGTCTTGAATGAAGGTTAAAGAACCTGTCAATTTAGCACATTGATTTTCCAATACTGCTTCTAGTGACACAATTGATGGAAAAATGCTTCACTGAAAGAAAAAGGGTAGGGAAGGTGAAAGACACAAAGGAGCACAGACCAGTTCCCAGAGGAGGAGACCTGCATCCACCATGGCAGCTGCACAGCCCCGAATAGCACCTTTTTGGAATGAGTCCAGAGCTTTGCCAAGATTACAACTGACTCCACCTCGGCCATGCTTCCATTTCTTCCCCCATTCTAGAAACAACATTCCTTCGCGCAGTGGTGCAAGTGCCTGGTTCCATGACCGACATACACGAGTGGCAGCCCAAAGATCTGCCCAAGAAAATGACCCGGCAATCTGGCGCAATACATCAAAAGGAAGGAGTGAAAAATCTGCTGTAGATACTTGAGGAATGCTTGTGGAACAGGTTGGGTGTTCCTTATCAGCCCAGAAGTGATCTGACCTTCTTGCATTTGTCATCCTATCATTACCTTCGATCCAGGACCTGTGCTTGATAGCTGTTGGTTCATACTTAATAAGCTTTTCATGACCAAGCCTATTCCTAATTGAGAATGAATCCCGTGCCCAAACCCTACTGGAACGAGTAGAACCCTCAATAACAGAAAGACCTTTCCCCTGCTGCAGGAGCAATTCCTCATGATCATTTCTCTGAGGAGACACTGCTCTCAAGCGTTCACGTAGGGGGTGGTGATGAAGCCGGGGTTCCCGAGATCGTAGCCTGCACAATCGTCCCATGCTTTTAGTAGAAACCCCACATTACCATCACTCAGAACTGCCAGCACATCACCATATCAATATATCCCCATTCTAACACACCCAAATTTGTAGTAAGGTGCTGGGTTGTATTGACATTCAACTCTCAGATTACGGTAAGAGTTTTCCCGAGGGAACAAGCAACTAAGGGTGGGGTGTAAACATGCTAAACAGAATGCTCCATATTAATAAATGGGCATCCTATAAGTGCCCTTCTGAAAAGCAAAGCCTTCTTAGTAGCAAGACTTCAGGGCTTAGCAATGACCACCAGGCTTGAATTCCCTGTACATTTTAGAGTGAACATACCAGAAGGATAAGACAGCTCTACAAAACTGTAACTTTGCATCAAAAGAGGGGGAACTTGCAAGGATTCTCTGCTGATATTCTGTTTAAATCAGAACCTGCATTACCTTTTGAAGCATCCCACAAATTGTTTGGAATGACTACTCTTGCGCCTTCGGGCCTCAAAGGAGTGCTGTGAACGGTGCAGTACCTGCCCACTGTCCTGCCCACATGATGTTATGCTGCTGTGATCCATTCCTGGGTCAGGAATTCGCAATTTCACCATCGTCACCTCTAAATTGGTATCTGCAACCTGAAGATTATAAGCTCAAAACACATCAGAATATACAAGTACAGGATGGTCATTAGGAAGGTCAATTTCATACCATGGCAAGTAAAGGGGCAGAGATACACATTCAGTCTCTGGAAGAGGAGCCTCAATATAATGTGGAAAGCCCATAAACCCTAAATCCAAACTATCACCAAAAGAGTTAGTGCAAAAGGAGTTTGCCAAGGAGTCTCCTTCTCAGAAATCACACAACGTTAAAACCCTGATGATAGAATGAAAACAAAAGCTCCACTGAAGTTGGAAATTTTGACATGCTGGTGTTGCCCCTTGTGAGAAGAATTTCCGATAGATATAACCAAAATTCTATGAAAGAGCATGAGACAATATTACGGATATGAAAATCATCTGAAGATTCCATTAAAAAAATTTACAAATCAAAGAAAAAGAGAACTGCACAACAGCAACAACAATACTCAAAATCCTTTAAACCCTAATCAAAGGGCAACATAAAAATTCATACCTCTGGTTCTTGTTCCACAGCCACGACGTTCTCATCTCCACCTGCTGCTGCTGCTGCTTCCGCGGACAATCAAATCCATCACCAAAACCACGAATCAGATTCTCCTCTCTCTCGCTCTCACTCGCTCTCTCTCATCCAGTCTCTTCTGTGCGGAGGAGACGCTCCTTGCTTCGGCACCAGACCTAGCGAAAAATACAAGGTCCGGATCTGCGGTCTTAGGTTCTAAGGGTCCGCACCTGAAACGGATAGGTCCGGATTCGCACCCTACGAATCTTCGGGTCCGAACTGAAACCACTAGGTCCGGATCGGCACCCTACGAATCTTCGGGTCCTTGAACTTGATGTAGGATTTGGCAATTTTTTTTTTTGGATTTCAATATTTGGCAATCAATAGCCCCAAAAACAAATTCCCTTATCACATTTTTGAAAATTAAAAAAATCACCAATTGCCAAAAATTCACCCAAAAAACCATTGGACTTATGACTCTTTCATTATTAGATTATTATTGCAATTTTTGGGCAGATGGACATTCACATTTTATTGTAAATATCCTGATAGAAAATCAATTTCATTTGTAATTTAGTTTTAAAATGACATGTTTTTTTAAATATCTAGATAATTGTACAACAATGTTTGAATAAATGAGGAAAAAAACCTAACTTTGTGAAAAATTAAGGAAAACACGTTGAAAGTGCAAATTTGGAAAAAATCAACGAATGATATACCATAGTATTTTACCCTAAGGTCAATTTTTCATTAAATAATCCTTAAAATAATGAAATGAATTGTTGTGAAAATATGAAGGGGAAATGCTAAAAATCATCATAATTATCAAAGGCTACAATTTGAATAATTTCCCTCCTCATATGACAATATGATAATAAATCATGAAAATATTAATATATAATAATTTTCTAAAACAAGTTTTTTCTTGAAAAAACATTAACTATTTGTTTTGTGAACATGGAACTGAACCTTAGGTTATAGTAATATCTTAATGTTTTAGCACAAGTAATATATATTTTAAATGTTAAGATTTCCAAAGATTATTTTCATCTAATGTTAATGTTAATGTCTTGTCCAACCATAATAATTGGTGACTTCAACATTGACATGTTTGATCAAAACTCAACACAATTAAATGAGCTTCAAAAGTTTTAAAACCATTATTGAGTGAAAACATAGTAAAACAAACCATTGTTTACCTTGGTTGTTTACCAATAAAATAGACATAAAGTATCAACAAAACCCATCATCAAATTATTATGCATAAAATGTTTTTACTGTTAAGAATTTTCTTTTTTTTTAAAATAATATTTTGCATTCATTTTCAAAATTCACATTTCAAAAATAAATTCTAAATAGGGTCCCATGAATACAAGTAATTGTGAAATCTATGATTTGCAATTTATTGAAAAATTCACATATGTGTCATATAAATTTTCTAACGAAAAAAATAGTATAATATGTTTTATAATAAAGCTCTCAAAAATATAATGATTTTTATATTTTAACCTACTATAACCATATTTCATTGAATATGTTGTGTTCGAAGTTGTTCAAACATGCATTTGCCATCCACTAAATGAAGATTGTTTGGTCTACTTTAAAAATTTATTTGTTCATAGTTTTTTTGAAAATAGATCTTTATAAATGTCACAAACATGTCAATAGTTTTCTATCACTTTTAAAATCGTTTTCATATACATGATACATGACAAAATGAGGTATCCAGCTTTTTTAGTGTATTTTACCATTCTTCCACATTACTCAATGGAATGTCATTTTAAAAAGAAATCATCACAATTTATGTATGGTACCCAAATTGATCACATATGGACAAATGTTACTCAACATTGTATGTAATTTAGGTTGTCAAGGAACATGTAAGATATTTTGAATTTGAATAACACGTTCAAACAAAACTACAAATTTATAAAAATTTCAAATTATTGTATATGTGAATAAAAAATGAACAAAGATCTTCTTTGTGTAAAGACAACAAGTTGAAAATATTATTATCATCAATTTAATGAGAATTTTGATGTTAATCATTTGAAAAGATGCATAACTTGCATGAACAAATTTTTTCATGCATTCTCAAAACCAAGGTTTAAATAATCACACAAGTAGTTTTGGATCGTACATATATATGTTTATCTTTGCATGTTTATTTGCATATTAAATAAAGGCATGGTTACATTATTTTCTATTGAATGGTGTTATTAGTATGGTAAATTCTATATTTTTGTCAATTTGTGTTCACTAAATTCATAAATATGATGAAATTATGCAATATTGAATACAACTAGACAAGTCTTGATATAACATTTAAGTGACAAAAAAAATGTGGCCATGTTAGGAAATACAATTGCTTAAGGGAATATAAAAATAAATATAATAAGAAAACCAAAATAATAGTAGCATGTTGAAGTGATGTTAAATGACACGTTGAATTAACTATGAGTCAACATCACCACAACTTGAATATTAGCAATATTGATTTTTTACCAATTAACATTTATCCATTGGTTGTTATCGGCAAAATAGTAACAATTGGTTTAATAATTAAAGTTTGTTAAAAAACCTTATAAACATCACAACAACCATATAAGTAACGTAGTCAAGGACTTTTTAAATATTTGTTTTTAGAACATTTCTTGAGGACGCAAAGCCCCGATTTTGTGCAAACATCATGTAATGAAATACAATGTTATAAAACATCTTCATGTGACAATGTATGTATGTATATGTGTATGTGGTGATGTAAACATGTAAAAATGCAAATTATCACAAGGTAAAATTGATAATATGTATGAAATATTTTGAAGTAAAAATGAATTAGTTTAAGCAATTCAATATCTCCCTTTCTATGTGTGATTCCTTTCGTATTGAGTCAGATTACTCTCGTGGCACCGCGCATTAGTAGGGTAAAAACAACATGTCTCACAATGGTCTAAACCCAACTCACGTTTCCTATTGTGGGCGAACAATCCAACACTTGGTGAATTCTACTTCACAATGATAGGAAGAGCCGACATTAAAGGATCAAAAAGCAACGTCGCTATGAACACTTGGCTGCCACAAACCGATTATCCATGTGGTAGCTTTTCTGACAATTTTTCCCATCATAGCAATATAATCAAATCATTCAACATCTTGACTACAGTTATGTAGTCAGTCCCATAGGTTATAATGCCCACCTTAGGTCTGGAACTTATGAAAATTACCTCCATACAATCATATTCCATGATGGCCTTTGAACGATATCAATGAAATGCCCCAAATTATTTGAGATTTATAGTTTTTATTTTATTGAAATTTTAACAATTATATTGTTCAATGTTCAATAAATCTTGCATTCCAGGTCTAAACATTATGAAACCACCTTCATGCACCCTTACTCATCAATGGCTTTCTAATAGTACACCAAGAGTTTGGTGGGGGGATTACATTTTGGGTGATTTCAACATGATAAGCAAACAAACAAACTACTTTTATTACTAGGTTGATTAAGTAGCTATAATACAATTGGAGAAGGTAATGCATGTCTTCCACAAAGAGAAAGGTGGTGAAACACAAATTGGCAAGTACCTATATGCTTTGTTATAGGTGTATGTTAATTAAGACTTTGAAATATGCATCACAAAGTGGTAGGCTAATGTACCATTTGATTAATTGGTGGTATTGTAAATAATGAATGAAACAACAATGCAAAAGATAAATACAAATTAATAATCAAGCTACAAAAAAATATAATTAATAGGTCAAGTTGATATCACTTGTGTATCATGACATGTATATAATAAGTTATAGGTTTGGAAGGAATATTGTCCTTAATCATGTAAATCTTTCTTTTGTCCAAATTTCATACCGATGATATATTATTGTTATAAAAACTTTAATCACATAACATATAATTGATTTCTATTGGAAGATATTGTTGCATAAATTTCATCAATATCCATGATTGATGGACAAATCCTTTTTTTTTAAATTTTATTGGTTCACAACACATTAACCTTTTTATTATACATGCATGGACATAAAAGTTATCTCACTATTGCTCATTGCATTTGATATTATTGGAGATTAGTACACATCAAATTTTCACATTACATAGTGCATAATGCATGTCCAAGTTATTTTGAAGCCATTGACTAAATGAATTAATGGACAACACAAAATTCAAGTCCTTGAATTTAGTTTACAAAGGTGGGGATAATAATGACCAACAAAGCATAAGTTCAAGCCCAAGTGCTTGCAAGAAACTAATTTTGATAATCTCAAAAAGTAAGAAATGAACCACAAAACATTTCATTGTCATATATAAATTCATGTTGTGAAAAGACAATGCACATTGAACAAATGCATAAATGTGCATTACCTTTTAATTATCTTTAATCTCCAAGAAAATAAGTTAAATGTTAAAAAGAAAATGGTATGAGAGTTTAATTTTATTTAGTCATTAATTTCAAAGAAAATATATTATATGTTTTAAGAAATGGTAAAAAAGTTGAACTTTATTCCCTTAGTGTTACATGTTGGGATGGGAAATTTATAATGGTCTATGACCTAAATATTATTTCAAGGCATTTCCATTTTTTGTTCAATAACAATTGTTGTTTGAAATCTTGTTATCAAAATGATTGTATTACTAGGTATGCAAAATCTTGCAAATTCAATGATGAGTTTCTTGCATAATTCATAAAAAAGAATGTTTAATCCATATTTATGGATAATGCATGTCTATAAGTTTACTTTATTTTTATAAATTTTATCACAACAAATCATCTTTTATGTAGTATATAGGGATTTGACATGAAAGGATATTTGTGTCCTTATAAATGTATGTATAATTACAACATTATAACAAAAAAAATTTAAAGGAAAAAATAGGTATAAATGGGGTGTAACAGAGTAGAATCAAATCTTTATGTAATCATATTCAAATATTGACAATTTGATATGACAAATTGTAATTGCTCAATTAGTTAAAATGAAATTTGACATTGAGGATGCCATGTATCAAGGTTGGAAATTGTAGAGTTCATACGTGGTTTTTAAATTGCATCCAAAATGCAAGTGACCTTACACGTATGAATGTAGAAAAATAGGGAGAACAAAAGGGAGGAAACTTAGTTCGAATGGATTTAAGGCACATAACACACATATGTTAGACCCTAAGGTCATAGTTTTAACAACTTTAAGTTAATTGTCAATTCATGAAAATTCTGAAGTTCACTACAAAAATAACTCAATGACCTTACTTAGGAGTTCATTTTGTTCCTTTACAATTGTATTAGGGAGGCCCACATCAAAGTGGACCAATTGAATCTTTTTAAATATTTTTTTCCAAGTTAATTTGTGAATGAGGATGTGAACATTAGGTGTTCATTAGGTGTTTTAATAATGATAGTGCAAGAAAAAACTTCTTATTATTTATTGCCATCTTTTGATATTAATTGCACATTTCCATTGATTTTTAGCATTTGAGTTATCCTAATAAATAAATAAATATGGAAACAATTATAATTTTATTTCCAAATATGCTTATACATACACTCCATTATCACATATGTTCCAAAACATAAAAAAATATTTAAAACTTGAAGTGGAAGTCAACAACTTTATATTTGGGAATCTATCAATGCATATTGAAGGTTCATTTGTAAAGTCCACATATGTGATTTTTAAAAAAAATCATATCTTTGTTTATTTACATTATTCCATCTAAATATATATTAAAAGTATTTTAGTTTAAAATTTAAACCATAAAAATCCATCATATTTGTTAAAACTAGTTTATAATAAAATTTATGAATGACAAATTCCATCAATATGATGTCCACTTTGGTACATGGCACTTTGTTATATCCTTATATATTCATTAAATTCATTTCAAACTTATCCAAATGATACATTGTTGTATGAATGGATCACAAATTTTCAACATGGAATTTGGTGACTATTTTAAATTATGTGAAATAGATTTTAATTGCACTTGTAATGGCTCCTTACATTGTGAATTTGCCAAAATAATAATTATTGTATTATGCAATAAATTATAATGCTTACTCTTGTCCAGTCTCATTTGTCATTTTGTTTATATATTTCCATCTACAAATTAACAAATTTACAAGAAGGATGACACAACTTTTCAAAATGTAACAAAATAATAATGTCATTATGATTAAAGCTTGGAACAACATTGGTGTATTTTTTTGTTATTGCAAATTTGCTTCACATTGGATTAGGTTCACATTAAACATCATTTATATTCCATTTTTCATTCAATAAACAAATTATTAATGTTGTATAAACAAATTAATTGTTGTATAAACATCTTGATAAGGAGGAATGCAATATATGTGCTTGTGATATATTTGTATTTTTCCACTCATTGTTGTTATCAAATTCAAAATTGCATGGTTGTATTTTGAGGTAGATTCAAAAGAATTTATGTATTTTTAAATATATACAATCCATGCATTTGTTATTTCAAGGGCTCCATGTATTTAATATACATTTGTATAGGTTGTAAGCATTAAATTAATAGGGTTTGAAACTTTTGTATATATTGGTCATCAATTAACATTTGTTGGATTGATGAATGAAATTTCTAAAAATAAATTTCTACAATAATATCACAAATTGATTAATGGAGGATTAAGGATTGATTCAATGAAAAAAAAAAAAATTTAAGTTTTGTTGGCAACTTTTAAAAAATATGATGCTATGGTTTAAGTGTTTTGAAATAGTTAATGGTGAATGAAATAATGGGTCATGGACATTAAAAAAAAAGTTTCTTGGGTTTATTTTTGCCATTTTTGAAAATATATGAAACAATTTTGTGAATGTCTTTCAACGTTAAAGTGTAAAAACCATGACTTTGCAAAATAAGTTCAATACATAAAAGTTCATTCACACCTAGTCATATAGGTCATAAATCACCATCACCATTTGGTTCATGCCCTTTAATCATTATGACATTAGAACATGAATGTTTTTTGGTTTATCTAGAATCTTTGATTTTAAGTTTCATATATTTGTCCGCATTAATTTTCGAAAATACACATTTGGATTTAATTACATGTCAAAATATGCATTGTTTGATTTTCATTTTTTTCAAAATGTCCTTGATTTTTTTTTAAGACTATAACCCAAAAAAAAAAGTTTTGAAATATAAACAATTGAGGTAATTGTTAAGAAGCTTTTATTTCCTTAAAGCAATCAAACCTTAATATTTGTAAAATATTCAAAGGTTTCTTTTTCTTCCCTTCCAACAACAAATCATCACTTGCATAACTTTTTACTTTCATCATCATGGTCATCAATTGTTTTTCTTTAAAACTTTGGTGCCATTGGAGTGTTGCTAGAGCATAAAAGGCTTGAAATTAGTTGAACAAGAAGAAAAAGAAGAAAACAAAGATTATTTAATTTTGGAAAGGTATCAAAGAAAATTCATAGTTGTTCCTTGTGCACATCACAATCACATCCCAACTTTCATCAAGACTAAGGTATTTTTCAAATCTCTTTGCTTTATTTTAGCAAAAGTTGGAGTTTTGTTAGAATCCAAGAGGCCATAAGGAAAAGGAATTCACAACATTTTATTTTTTGCAAAGATGATTCCCTATCTCTTGTTTCTCATTCCCCCCCCCAACCCTTTTTTTCTTCTACATACCAATCCTGGTGAAAGGTTGTTCATGATAATGTTCATTTCACAAAATGCATATGTGCTTTTGGGAGAATTTTCAAGGTTAGCATGCTTAAGGCTTGGGGATTTGTACACAACCCAAGAAAAAAAAGAACAAAACCCATTTCCAACGGATAGATTATAATAAAATCCACAAGCAAATGAACAAAGAAGTTTCTTGATGTAGTACAATAGTCGTGGCATCGTCCAACAAGTAATCCAAATGTTGCATGCATTGCCCATAGATAAATAGTGCAAGAACTTCAACTACTTTTGACATGCTATGGCTTCTAATGTTGTTATGTTGATTAATTATTTAATTAGGTGCAAGAGTATCACAATTTTGGGCCTTTGGCAATTGCCCTTTCTATAAAATACATGGATCAATTTTTGTCTTGCCACCATTTGTCAGTGCAAAATTTTGTTTATTCAATCTATGTGCTTTCTATCTCTATTTTTGTGTTTTTCACTCTTTCTTTTTATGAATATATGGCATAGATCCTTTGTTTATTTGTTTGTCTCTATAAATCTTATTGCACATTCTTTGTGTTAAAAGGTTTGTAAATATGTTAGCATGGAGTTTAACCCCTGAGTACATTTATTTATGCTTAAACTTTTAGGAATATTAGAAAGCGATACTTGGGAAGAACAATACGATCAAGAAGTTTAAGCTCTGTGATTTCACTCCCATTCATGATTGGGCCCAAGTACCAAATTAAAGAAAAAAAAACATATATGCAAAGGTGATCTGACCTCCATTGGACATATTGTCAAATTGATGTCATTTTGTTTGTAAATTTTGTAAGAAATGAAAAGGGCAAGAAAGGAGAAACTAAAAGTTGAAAACAAGTACATGTGGGCACTTGTTGATGGTGTGGAGGAAAAGGTAGATGAATGCATACGTATTTGTTTTATTCACACATTTATAGTTGATCAATGGTATGTTTCATTGGTATGTTCAGGTGTAGAAAGCCCTATCACTACCTTCCATCTTGGCTTCTCTATGCCACTTGGGTGCTTATTTTTGCAAAGGCAAGCTAAAATGAAATAAAACTTACTTTGCCAAGCTAATTGTAGTTTGAATGAGGACAATTATTCATTTTTTTGAGCTTTTCCATCAACTATGCCTCTTGGGTGTTAGTTGACATCATGACTAAGTCTTTTTGTTATTTCCAAAAATGTGCCATGAACTTTGAATGCATCTTCTTGTAAAATTATTTGTTGTAGGTTTTGTGCAGATTCTCGTGTAAAACCCACCTTGTGTTCCAAAAGATCATATTAATTAATGTTTCCTTGGGTTCCTCATGAATTTTCTGCTTATCTATGGGTTTTGTTGAGTTAGCTAACATCATGGCCCATTTTCCCCATTACTATTAATCTTTGGACAAAAGTTCAGTATGTTTACCTCCACCCATTGTTGGGAGTTGATGAAGTCAATGAAGATGCTATGGTAGCTAATTAATACCACACTCGTTGCTGGTGAAGGTCTCCAAACATGTGTGTAGTTGGTGTTGTTTTAATTGTTTTAATTTTAATTTTATTTTTTGGGTTTTTAGGTTGAATTTCATTTTTTCCCTCTTTGTTGATTTATTGTCAAATCTAAAATATCTATGCCTTATTATATTTATTTTCCCATTATATCGAAGTTAACTTGCAATTTTGAAGACATTTTCAACATTTTAAAAAATATTTGATGTACTTGTTGCTAAGAATCAATGACATCACTGAGGAATATGGTAGCTAATTACTATCATTATTGTGCAGTTAGTGTTTTGATGTTTTGGAAGCATTACTTACAAGGTCATAATGGCACCATTCATGTCTATTTTTTGCTTTGGCTAGACATAACATTTGATTGGTTACCTTATGTTTATTTGAAGTTTCTTTTTGCAATCACATTCATATGACCTTTGTGATTTATAATATTAAAGCATATTCTTTATAAAGGTCTTGTTTACAACATTGTGTAATTTATGTAACAAAATTAGTTATTTCCATGGAGTAAAATGTGGAACGAAAGGTATCTACTTGACTGATTTTTAGATGTGTCATGAGCTTTTTGATTGTTGAATAAAGTCTCTTGTAATGAGGTGATGTGGAATGGTTTACTTCAATCTTATGATTTTGTTTTGAAACATGTTGGTAATTTTCGGGTGGAATGGCTTAATTTGTTTCATGGCCATGGTGATCATCCCAAGGTCTAGTCTCCATTCCACTTTTTAAATTAGTTTATTAATTATGCTCTTTTTTTGTAAGTACTAGTGTTCACTGGTATGAAGCAAATGGTGTTGTTATTTTGTTCTTGTTGTAACTTGTGTTCAATTTTATTCTATAGTTTCAGATTGTCAAAAAACAAATTTCAACTTATTTTTATAAGGAATTGTAAAGGACTAAGTTCTATTCAATATTTAAGAGTTTTAAACCTTCAAAGCTTGATATGGTTGATCAATTTTCTAGGTATCTAATGTTGAGTACTTGCTTGTTATCAGGTCAACATAATTTGTGTTGGGAAGTATAATTATATTATGTTATTGTTTAGTACACAACTTGTAGGCCATAAAAGTTTGATCCACTTCTATTTCTTTAAAATATTTAAGTCAAAATGATGATAAAAATGGAAATTGTTCATGGAAAACTTGATTTGATTATTTGAACTTGGTTGAATAGACTCTTGTGAACTAAAAATGCATGCATATATTGGTTTAGAAAAATAATTTGCCCAAAGTTGACATTTTCCCTCAATGGTTGCATTGGTTTTTATTAGCACCGATCCATAATTAGCTGCAAGCACACAATGGAAGAAGAATTTGCTTACATTACCTATATGAGTTCATTTGCTTCAATGATTTGATTAGTTAATTCCAACACAATAACATTGTGTCCACCATACTAGGCACGAAAGGACTTACCAACATCATCAAAGAACAAACCAAGAAGATAGATGAAAGGTATGAAAATCTTTGCATGTGCAAACCACAATTTTTCTTTCTTTGTTGTTGTGTCACTGTCAATATATGTAAGTAAATGTAGTGAACAAGTTACAAAATTGCCAACTAATCACTCTCTTCATTGATTCCATTTTTTCTACATGTTGGAACACGTGAGGCTAGTTTGTCTAGTCATTCACCTTACCATAGCTATTGCACATGAGGGGTTGTTGATTTTCTTAGAGACCAAACAAATATGAGAGGTTAATGTGACTGTGAATAACCTAAAAAATTTGTCTGGAATTGTGAAGCGATGAGAATAACATTATTTTACGAGTTGATTATGGCAAAGCCCACATGATCATATGTCAAGAGTAGAACATTTTTGACCATCAATAAAAAAAATGCCTCATTACTCTAATCCCTATCGTAAATGCACTTTGTTGATTCACTCAAAACCTTTTGTAAAACATTTCTTTTGTGAAGAATAATGGTACACCTTACAAAATTGTCATTGTGCAATAAATCCATAGCTTTTTCCCCCTAGTCACGGGATTCTAGTGCATACTTGCTTACAATGTGTTTGGTTATTTTGTTTTGATTATTTGCTATTAAAATTATGAGTAAAAAAAAATCAATCATGATATACATAGATTATGTATTACATCATGCTTGTGATGAATTACAATGATGATTTAGATCACATACAAAAAAAAAGAAAAAGATCCAAGTAAGTATTCAAAATTGATTTCAACTCAAGTATTTTGAAATCTTCAATTCAATTTGAGCATTCAAAAGTGTAATTCAAGTTGTTGACAATAAATTTATGATATTTGTTCATGTATTTGCTTAGAGGAAAAGGTTATAGTGCATTGAAGGGAAGAGGTTCCAAGTTGTGAAATGAAAGAACACAAAGTTAATCAAAATCATTAACATCATTGCATTTATTTTACATGTGAAACAATGTAGACAAAACATTCAATTTGTAGTATTAAATTTGGGGGTCTAGGTTCAAGTTTTTGTGACTCAAATCTAAATTGTTTTCATTTTCTTGGAACCTACACAAGAACAAAACTATGGAATTAACCTTTTGTTAGATCCATAATTGAAATTGGAACCGTGAAAAAACACTATTGAACACACGTTCAAGTTTCATTTTTAAAAAAATGTTTAACTTTATATCTATGTATAACTTTTCATAAAAGTTGTTGAATTGTGTATTTACATAAACCCCTATTTTAATTTGTTATAAAATTTTGTACTTAAACAATTTTTAGCATTGAAGAGCATGTAGTGAATACATGAAATTGGACTCGGTTTTGGAACCAAGTTACAATCTCCTTGAATTTGGAAAAAATGAGAATAAATCAAAATTGAAAAGTTTCAAGATTGAAGGAACAAGACTCAAACCCACATTTAAAAGACCCCCAAATATTTAAAATGTAAAAATTGAGATAAGAGGTTCTTTTAAAAAAGAAAAACTACACAACATTCGATGAAACACATTGTTGAAAATCTCACCAAATTAATTGAAAATATAGAAATATTGTTATTCTTAAAAAACATTTGAACATGTTTCAATGTTCAACATGGTTGATCCAAGAGATTAATTTGCAACTAAGTTTTTTTTGAAAAAAATAAAAATAAAAATAAAAATGTACAAGCGACTGCAAAGATGCTCCACAATGTAAATACCCCACAACATATAGTTTGATTTCAAAAGACCTTAGTAAATATGAATAAGTAAAAATCATTAAACATTGATACTTTGACTTGATGTTAAGGTTTTGTCTACACAAAAATAATTTGTCGAATGTGATAAAATGTGAACTAATTTGGAGAATCGTTAAATATCATCAAAGGTAGACAAGTAGGTATTCATTGGTGTCAAATGAATGCTAAGTTAACAAGCGAGCGGTCCCATCACAACACATCGATTGAATCCTTCATATTAAGTGCTAACATTAATCACTCCATACAAGTAAAAATGACTTCACTATAAAGTTGAATGGTTGTTGATAACAAAAACCCTAATTGACATCACATGTGACAAGAAAACAAGAATGTCACATAAGTGAGTCAAAAGTCAAGAAACTAAACTAAGCTCTTATTCATTGACCTTTACATTGAGTTGTTTATGAATTCTATGAAACAAAGGGTCTTCAATTTCCACTTAAAAACAAAAGGAGAATGCCAAGAGACCACCATTCTTGGAAGTAGCTCAAATGCACAAGTCAAAAAAGCAAGGGGAGGAGGGTGGATGGGAGAGGGAGATTAAAAACCAATTATATAAAAAGCCATTTAAGTGGCTGCATAAAATTCCAAGATGTGCCCATGTAATAAACCCTCAAAAAAGGATTCCTGACCCTACTTTGTATCCAGGTATAAAATCTCAAAAGTGGCCAATTAAAAATAAAAGCTCCCCTAAGTGGTCTCTGGGCCTACACCATGGTCAAGGTCCAAAGATCCTAAAGGTGGTAATAAAAAATACCCGCCAATGCACCATGAAAAGGATGGATGATAAATGGTCAAACAATTCTCTGTTGGATTCCAGTTCCACATCCAACCGTGGTGGTTATCTCAGTTGCTTTGCTTTACTACCTACTAGAATACTCTGAACTCTAAATCCTAAACCCTAAAGCCCCTAAAAGCCTAAACCCCTAGCTTCAAACTCTAAAATCCTCTCAAACCCTAAACCTATAACTCCTAATGTTAAACTCTAAAATCCTAAACCCTTAACCCCCAAACCCTTCAACTCTAAAGCCCCTAAAACCCTAAATCCTTAACCCCTAACCTTAAACCCTAAAACCTCCAACTGGGTTTAAACCCTGAACCCGGCACTGGGTTGGGTTTTTAGTAGGTAGTAAAAACAACCTTAATTTATGTCTAAATAATGTATTTATATAATAATTGCCTTTTTTTTCCTGCCTATAAATACATTATTAAACCCTAAACCCTAAAACCTACTTCTTACAGAGTGGGTTACCGAGGTGAAACCAGATATTAACTCAGTTGAGTTTCATCCATAATTGAGTCATAACATGGCATCCATTGGATGATGGTGTTTTGGTGGGTTTAGGGAACCAGAGTTCACTTTGGGGCTCAGACGTGGGCCATGAAAAGCCCAGTTTGGGAAACCAAAGTGGGCCGTAAACGAAAATCCCCCCACACAAAGTGGGTATTTGACAAAAACCCACCACAGTGGGACCCAAGCAAGTCCAATAGAAAGCCAGACGTAACTCACGCGTCCACCGTCCGATTTCAGCTCGCGATCTGGATTCACGGCATCGGCGACGGCCCACTTTCGTCTGCAGTTGGGATTTCACAAAGACCGTTGGATCTCGAATACACCTGGGTGATCAACGACGGTCCACGTCAGTCCTCAGCCCTTCATTTCACTACGACCGTTGGATCGCAGATCCCCTTTTTTCTGGGGATGGCTAGATCGCCCCTCCAAATAGTGGCGCAGTCGGTAGTCAAATTGGGTCCTCTTCAGACAACGAGGCCTAAATGGAGCGCCGGCGGTAAACAACTTACGAAACTCACGGCCTTGGATGTGAGCGGCAGAGACTGAACTAGCACGCACTAGCAGCAGCTACAGGCATCATAATGGATGGATGATAAGTGGTGATGAAAACAGTTTTCTGTTAAGGTTCCAGTTTCACTAGCTAAACCTTTGGTAGTTAGCTCAGTTACTTTTCTTTTACTACCTACCTACTAAAATACCTACTAAGAGGCGTAATCACCTATTTTCTTACCTATCTACCTATATATTAGACCTACTTACCTACCTACCTACTTCTTCCAAAACTGGGTTACCAAGATGAAACCAGAGAGTAACTTTTAACTAACTCAGTTTAGCTTCATCCATCCACAACTAACTCAAAACTTGTATCATCCGGTGGATGGTAAGTAAGGTTGGTAAGTGCTGCTGGTTCACACTCGCCGTATGGATGGATGGATGGATGGATGAATGGATGGACGGATGGATGAATGGGTGGATGGACGGATGGGGTGTGAGTTGTAAGTAACAACTAACAATCCACCAGTGGTGCGATGTGAGCGGTAACAACCACCGCTCAGCCGCGCCGCCCTAAAGCTTCCGCCATACGACTCCTCCTCCTTTCTCGATCTCTCTCGCTTTGCTCTCTTCTCTTTTCTGGCCACCGTTCTCTCGCACGAAAATGGCTACTCCTGCCGCGTTGCCGCCTTCATCGTCGCAGCAGAAGTGGCAAAATGCGCATTCCATCTACTTCTTCCTCTAAAAATTCAATGGCGCATACACCAACAACATTCGGGTAAACTTTAGATGTGCGGAATTCGATTAAGGGCTTTCAAGTTCGAGAGAATTTTTTTGGGTGGGGTTGTTGCTTTTTTTTTTCTTCTTTTTTGGTGGGGTTTTTGTCTTGTGTCTCATGTGGTGGATATAAGGTAATCGTGGAGGCGGCAGCATTTTGCATTTGTGAGATTTTGTCGGAAAGGCGTTCTGTGAGATCATCTCTATAGCAGCAGCAGCAGCTGGTGAAGAAGAAGGTTTCGGAAAGAGCAAGCTGTTTTTCTGTTTTGTGTTAGAAAATCGGAAAAGGGGTAGGACTCGCTTACGACTTTGCGTAGGACTTGTGTGTTTTTTTTCATTCCTCGTGTGCGCACTGCGCAGTTGATGATTCTCTGGAATTCGGTGAAACTGCTACTCCGTCCTTCATCGGAGAGCTTGGTGTTTCTCCGGTGGTTGGTTTGGATTGTCGACAATTCTTTTCAAGGGAGGGAGGAGGAGGAGGGGAGAAGGTGCTTTCCGGGAGCTGGATTCGAGGCTGCTGCTGGAAGAAATCGTGGCTATTGCAAATCAGGCGTTCCAGCGGCGATCTACTTGTTCATTAACGAAGGTACCGATAGCTTACTTGCTTGCTTAACCAGTGAAAGAAATGAGCATGACAATTCGGTTGTGGCTTCGCGTTTGATAGGTCGGTCGTTGTCGAGATGAGCTTTTGCTTGATTGTGTTTCATCAATGCTTTGCATACACTAATCTTGTGACTGGAGAATGTGACTCGGAGGAATTGAAAGAAAGAAATGGAGAGTTTCTTGCACTACGCTTTCAATGTGTTCCACTATTGATAGATACCAGGGAGAAAACCTTGCCTCATTTTATTGTTGTTGTTGTCGTCAAGCAATAGGGGAAGGGCTTGCAGCCATGTTGTGGACTGATTGATTCTGGAGCTACTACTGTTTCACAGGCTTATAGATTAGATTTTAGGGGGAAAGCCTGCCTTGTAGACATTAGGGATCACATGATGTCCAATGCTGGGGTTTGTTTTCCCCCCCTGTTACTGTTGCTATATAGGCACCCTTCTCTTGGTCATCTACATATATTGTGATTGTGAGGGTATGGTGGCAATGGAGAATATATACTGAGGGCAATGTGCTACTTGCTTTGGTATGTGTGTGTTTATCAAAGAGAAGGCCATGAAGATTTTCAATTGATGAATGGCTGGCTGGCTGGCTAGCTAGCTAAGGCTCAACTTCTACACAGCTGGAATAAGTCCAGAGGTGGGGCACATAGAGAGAGATATTTTGGTGGCATTGATCATGGCTCGACCTCGACGAGTTGCTGCCAAAAGAACTGTTGACAAAGGTGGGTGATGCAAGGGAAGAGCTTTGAAGTTTAGTGAGGAATCCTGTTTGAATGTCACAGACTGTAAAGCAGCAGTTATCTTGCATTTGTCTGTCTGTGGTGGCAATTGTCTTCATGATTTTAATTGTTGCTCCATTGTGCATGGGGGGCCTTTTGTGTGTGCAGTGAAGGAACAACTTGCTGGTGATGAAGACCTTAAGGAGTACAATGTGAAGTCAGAGGACACAAATGAAAGTAGTAGTGGTATTTTTCTTTTCAATTCAGTCACAATGTTTTTGGTGTTTCTCAGAGGTTCTCTCCTTGGTGGCCACCTTCTTTGCTCTCTCCCAGCTTTCTCACCACTTTTTGATTGTACTTGGAAGATATTTTGGTTGCCTCTGGTTTTTGTTTTTTTTGTAACACTGGGGTGGACTTATGCAGGGTCAGAAGAAGAAATGAGGGTTGTTCAGCAAGGAAGGAAAAATACAAGAAATTTTCCAAGAAAGAGCACTGCTGAGGTAGCGGGTATGGGGTCATTGCAAACAGATGTCAAGAAGCTGCAGAAAATTGCCTCAAGAAAGCGCAAGAATGTTTCTGTGCATGAAGAGAGTGAAGACAACATGTAGTTCTCTGCATCTTTTATTTCTGTGATGTCTTTCTGTGGCTTATGATCAACCAATCCTTTAGGCGTATGTCCAATTGTTGAGGTTTGTATTGAAATCTCTGGTTGATTTGCAGGCACAATGGATTTTCATCAGACTCCAATCCTTCATCTTCATCTTTGTCACAGCTTTCATCTTCATCACATTCTGAGATTTCATCTTCATCAGATTCTGATCATGATTCTGCCACTACTTCAGAGGAGGTTGCAGCAAGTGGCAAGAAAAAGAATAGTGCGAAAAAGAAGGTGACAGTAGCTGCAAGGAACTCTAGGGCTGCTGCAAAAAAGGTGAAAAAAAGGGGAAGAGGCAGAGGCTTGTGGAATAATGTGGAAGGGGTAGCAGAGCTGGATTGGGAAGTTTGGGAGCATGAACTGGAGAGTACCTGGGGCCCCTGGGGTGACAATGATAGTGACCTTGACATGGAAGCTTTAGTTCAGCGGAAGCTTCCAATGGAGCAAAGAGAGCCACCATCTGAGCTTCTTATGCCACTTCTGCCTTTCCAAAAAGAATGGCTGGCATGGAGTTTGAAACAGGAAAGGTCAGAGATGTGTGGAGGTATTCTAGCTGATGAAATGGGCATGGGGAAAACCATTCAAGCCATATCTTTGATTGTAACTAGCCGCTTTGACCAGAAAATTGCACCATCTCTTAGTGCTGAAGAACAGGACCAGACTGTCAATTGTCGGACTGTTGAAGGACTGGATCTAAACAAATCTCCTCAGCATGTCAAGGATAATGAGAGAATGAATAGTTGTGATCATCAACCAGGGTTGGCTGCGGGAGCAGGTGCATCTGCGTCAGGGACTGCACCATCAAGACAATTGCTCAAGAATGTCTGTGATAGCAAAAGGGATTTGCCTCAGGTGAAGGCGACACTTGTGGTGTGCCCCTTGGTTGCAGTGATCCAGTGGCGCAATGAAATTGCAAGGTTTACAGCTGAGGGGAGCATGAAGGTATTGGTATACCATGGGCCTCGTCGAGGCATAAGCTTCAATGAGCTTGCCAACTATGATATTGTATTGACAACATACTCAATTGTGGAATTGGAGCATCGTAAGAATGTCATGCCCTCCAAGCAAGCATGCCAGTGGTGCAGGAGGCTGTACTATCCAGACAAACTAGCCATTCATCTCCGCTATTTTTGTGGACCTGATGCCCAACGCACTGAGAAACAAGCTAAGCAGATGGTAAAGAAGCCTCGAACACTTAAAGGCAGTCTAGCAGCCGGCAAAGTTAGTGGTATGACAAAGGCAGCTTCAGTTGCAGTGGAAGAAAAGAGTGATTCTGACTTTGCAAAGTCGAAAGGAAAGGGGAAAGCCAAGGTGTCTGCTCGGGGGCGAGGAGCAAGGGCGCTCAAAGGCAAATCAAATGTAGAAAGTGAGGGGGATGATATTGATAAGAGTAGTAAGATTGGGAGGAGTAGGGGAGCTTGGAGGGGTAGAGGAGGGGGCAGAGGAAGAGGTCGGAAGATTGCTGCTGAGGATTTGGGTGAGGCACTCCAAGAAGCTCTCAAAACTGTGATCACGACCTCTGAAGACTGCAAAGGGAATTCTGTATTGCACTCTGTCAAGTGGGGGCGCATAGTCTTGGATGAGGTCTGCTTATCTTGCCCTGGGAAAATTCTCCACAGATGCTCTATTAGCCAGTTGATTTGGAGAGCTGTGCATTTGAATGCTGCAGGTTAAGATGAGGCTTAATAGGTCAGTTATGGTCACATGCAGAAAAAAGGTCAATCTGGAGACATGGTACAAGGATGTAACTTTTTCTCTAGTTATATTGCTGGTCTTTAGCCCACCTTTTATCAAGACAGGACAGTGTGATGTGCTGTGACAGGCACATTTTATAAAGGATCGACGATGTAGCACAGCCAAGGCAATCTTTGCACTGCAGTCACAGTACAAATGGGCTCTCAGTGGCACTCCCTTGCAAAATCGTGTTGGAGAACTTTACTCCTTGGTATTTGAGTTGTCTTTCAATCAATCTATCCTTTTGTTTTCTATGCTACACCTGTCTGTACCATGTTTGTTCCTTTTCATTCTGACTTACATCTCTAGAGCTACATCCTCAAGCTGACTTGATTGGGTTCTTTGACAGGTCCGGTTCTTAGAAATATATCCATACTCCTACTACTTTTGCAGAGCTTGTGACTGCAAATCTCTTGATTACAGGTGGGCCTCTTCTGTGAGCCTGTTTGTAAGTGCTTCCGACCCTAGACAAAGTAAACTTTAGCAGCATCCTCATTGAAGATGTGCAGTTGCTTTATGCTTATCCAAAGATATAGACCTTGTAGTCTAGATCTTTGCTTGCATGTGGGGAAAAGTCATATGATGGTCATGTGGGTGAGTGGCCATCAGGTTTGGGAATGACTGGAGAAAGTGTGATGGGTGTGGCCATTCTCCGCTCCACCATTTTTGCTGGTGGAATAAGGCATGTCCTGTTTTGGTCTAGATTACCCATCTTCGATTCACTGTTTCATTTTAGGTTGTTGACTTATTTCTTTGCAAAAATTTTGGTTTGATGTTGGAGATTTACTTATGGTTTAATGTAACTGTGAGATGCATGACCATCAACCTGGCTCCAGTTCTAGGAGGAGGTTGTCAACTTTTGAGTGAGAATTGGAAGAAGGAAGACTATATGGATCCATTCTAATGGTGCAGTGGGCTTGTCATTGGAGGCAGTTCATTGCAAGTCCAATCAAGAAATGGGGTTATGTGCATGAGGGACGCAAGGCTATGATGCTGCTGAAATATAAGGTGTTGGACAGTACACTGCTCCGACGAACAAAGACTGAGCGGGCTGCTGACCTTGCCCTTCCCCCAAGAACTGTAAGGTTCTGATTGTTCCTGGAATGACGTTCTTCACAAGGCCCTTGTTTTTCCTTGCAAAGTGACATGAAGAGAATGGACTAGAGCTAAGTACTGTTATCACTTCACTACTGGGAGGTCTCTACTACCTTGGTTAGCAACTTGACTTAGTTGAGTTACTTGAGTTACTTCTTACCTGCTGCATGTGGCATACTTGCTGTCCAGCAGCAGTTGTTGAGTGCATGAAATCTCATGGAACTTGACTTGGGTATGGGGTCAGACTTATCTTCGGCGAGATGCTTTTGATACCAGGGAAGAAGATTTCTACCAAGCTCTTTACACCCAGAGTCAGTCACAATTTAACACGTAAGTCTTCTCTGATTACTTTCAGTTTTCATTTTGGAGGAATATTGTCATCATATCCTTGGTCACAACGCAGCAAATCAATGACTAGGGTGCTTCTTATATACTCCTGATGGGCTCTGCTTGATGTTCCAAAATTGCCCTGACAGATATGTGACAGCTGGGACATTGGTGAACAATTATGCTCACATCTTTGATCTGCTCACTCGCCTTCGTCAGGTATGTGTTTGCTTTGTTTTAGGCATCTAGGTTTTTATTGTAGAAAGTGCTTCTATTGTGCAAATTGTACTGCTAATCCTATGAATGTTGACTTCGTACATTCATTTTCTGTACTCTTTGAAAGCGTGCCATCAAGTTCATGAACTTCGAGTGCCTCTCCTTAGACATGGCAGGGAGACTTACTCTACATTCCTTTACATTTCCCTGTTTGAATACAAGTATGTCTGGCCGGGTATAGAATTGTACTGATATTGTCATACTTGATTTGTATTGCATGATAGGCGGTTGATCATCCATATTTGGTAGTGTACTCAGCTACAGCTGCAGCTGCAGCTCGGGAAAAACCTCCGTCCTACAATGCAGCAGCAGAAGAGGAAGCCTGTGGCATTTGCCATGACCCTGCTGAGGATTCTGTGGTATATCTGCCATGTCCCTTAATTCCCCTGCTTCAGATATCCAACTCTACTAGTATATGTTCTGGACCTATCTTGGATTTTCCTGGATGGCTCTTTTGGTTCTACATACATGAAAGGGTTCATCTAGCATTAGAGCATTAAATTTTGGTGGACCTTGACACTTTGATTAAAGCTAGGATGGGTTTGCAGCAACATACACTTCATGTTGGTATGGTTTTTGAAATTGGTCTGCATATATGCAAGAACAATCCTAAAGACGTGGATGTTTTTGTGTTGGGGTTGGGCCAGAGGACGGGATGTTGTCATACTTTTTGTCGTCTGTGTATACAAGAGTATATTACGGCAGCAGGAGAACCTGCACCACAGTGTCCAACCTGTCAGAAGCCATTAACAGTAGACTTTACTGGCACTAAAAGTGCAGAAGCAAAGGAGAAGAATGCAAAAGATCTGGGCTACAAGCGTACTAGCATTTTGAGCCGCATTGATCTTGATCAGTTCCAAACAAGCACCAAGATTGATGCTCTTGTAAGTCCTCCATAAGCTATCTGCACTGAATGTCATGTCGGAGAAAAATGATGCACTGAAACTCAGTGTAAAGAAGATTGGAAGCTGTGCACAGTTTGTGTGGAAAAATGTAAAGTAGCATTCAAGAACACAACTGTGCAGGACAATGGTTTGACTTTGAGGAAGCAACTGTATTGACAAATGATGCTACAAGCATATGTCTTACGGCAAGGCAAACCAAGTATTGTTTGTGCAACTTGACTGTGTTTGGTGGTTATTTTCAATGTCTTCATCTAGCCGATCACTTGGTTTTGTGTAGAGAGAGGAAATCAACCTGATGCTAAAGAGGGATGCAGCTGCAAAGGGTATTGTGTTCAGCCAGTTCACCTCAATGCTGGATCTCATTGGTTTCTGCCTACAAAAGGTAGGAAGAGCTTGAGATTGGTATCAATTGTTTCTTCAGCTACTTGTGTAGCTTTTCTCCTCTATGTGCATGCTGCATCGTGAAGCTGATTTTATGCTTATGTTATGTTCATTTTCTGATGTGGTGCTATTATTGGGTTTGGTAAAATTTGCACAGTCAGGAATCAAATGCGTGAAGCTGGATGGAAGCATGAGTATGCATGCCCGTGATGTGATGATTGAGAGATTCACAAATGACCCTGATTGCAAGGTATACACTGCTCTACCCCATGATGTGGACTTCACATGTAAGTTCTTGGGGGCTTCTCTTTCTTTCTTGCTGTGGATTCAGTGGTAAGGTATTTCTGAACAGGAGTTAAGTAAGAATACATTGACAGTAGAGGAGTGGTTAGATAAGTTTCTTGAACAGATATTGTTCCAGAAACTGATTTGGTTACATTACCTGAAGATCATGTTTGGTAGACAGGGGTTTCTGTGGACTTGGATGGGAGGACATGTCTGTTTCAGCTGTGTTAGGTTTTCCTTGAATTGGGCAAGAATGTGGTGTGTGCAAAGGACTTGCTGAATTTATTTTCTAAGAATTGTATTATATCCATTAAATTGCAGCACAGCTCCTGAGCATTTGTTATCTATGACGGATGGAGTTAACCGTCCATGTCTTGCAGACGTGAATTTTCTAACCTTGGTGGTTGGCTTCTTTCAGGTGTTTCTGATGAGTCTGAAGGCAGGTGGTGTAGCACTGAACTTGACAGTTGCATCACATGTGTTCCTGATGGACCCATGGTGGAACCCGGCAGTGGAACAACAGGCACAGGACCGCATTCATCGTCTTGGGCAGTACAAGCCTATCAAGTAAGGTTACTAATGGCATGTATGCAGTAATAAGATTGCGGTGTATGACATAGGCATCATTTTTGGCAAAGATATCTCCTTTGAGTCTACTCTTTCAATGTTCACAGTGGTTTCAGGAATAGGAACTTGAGTACCCTGAACTTGTGACCTACTTAACACAAGTGTGTGATTGGTGCATTTGGCAGGGTGACAAGGTTTGTCATTGAAAACACAATTGAGGAGCGTATACTCAAGCTGCAGGAAAAGAAGCAACTTGTTTTTGAGGGGTATTATGCTGTCTCCCATTTCATAGACCACATATGGAATGCATCAAATCATTAAGTCGCAAAGCATTTGTCACCCACAATGGCCAGTCCCATCATCAAGAGATTGGAAGTTAACATTTTAAGCTAATGAGACACTCTAATTGACTCTTGAGTTCTTTCAGCTTTTTGGAAATTCATTTGCAAACAGTTTGAAAGAGTATATTCATGGACTTAAAACCTGTTAGCGCTGCTGTGAAAGAAAATACAACTGTGGTTTCAGCTCACTTTCTGGACTTGAGAGCTGCATGCTGATGACACGAAGAGAGGCTTTTTCCACAATGAAGACCTGATCTGGTTTATGGGTGTTTCAGGACTGTGGGAGGGTCAGCAGAGGCACTTGGGAGGCTAACAGAGGATGATCTCCGCTTTCTCTTCACAAATTAGAGTATTTGTGCTTCCAAATGCCACATTTTCTGTTCAGCAAAATTAAATGTGTAGAGCCAGTTTTCTATGTGTTGCACTACTTGGTCATTCTCCACTACTTAGTGAAGAAGGATGCTCAATTCTCTCCATCGCTCTCATAAATGTTTCTGGAGTCAATTTGTTCTGGTGCTCTGTTGAAGGTTGTTGTGGGTAGAGTCACAAGAGGAGTGGGAACAAGTGATCCTTTGTTCCATGACTTTCTAGCTCTCTTGAAGACTCCTGGTAAACAGAACCCAACAGCTTTATTGATTACAAGCACTTACACCCAACTTTATCATTTAGTTTGGAGCACTTAAAAGGCAAACCCAATTTCCTATTGGTACATCCTCCAAAGTTTGTTTTAAGTCATCCCTTGTTTGAAGGCTAACATAGCCTCTAAGAATGCTAGTTGCACACACAACGCAGTGGTTGCTTTAGTAGATTTGCTTACATAACATTCAATGTATGCAACTATAACTGCCAATGATGGTTCTATTCAACGAATGAAATCATGAAGGTTACATTGTGCATGAATTATGTGTGGGATGGTCATTGCACATGTACATCCCATCCAATGACCATCCCATCCTTCGAATATTTACATTCATTTAGTCGTTTCTTTGGAGATTTACTTAATATTTTGGCTTGAATTCATGAACCTAAGGTTAATAGCAACCTTTAGAAGTATGGAGAAGTTTGAACGTTGAGTAATGGTGTTCTCCATAAAGTTAAACATCATTTGTTGAGAACAAAGCCATATATTGAATTTGCTCAGTTGGATGAAATCAGAAAATACACGACAATTGTTTGTGATCAATGGATACAGTCCAAGATGAAATCCTCAGTATATTGACATTTGTTTTGACATGATTCCAAATTATTTGATTTCTTATATGAATTTCATCAAATAGCAAAAGGTAAACTTCATGGGCAATTCATATTATCATAACATATTGGTCTACCAATCAATAAAGAGTTACCCAAGTATTTGGTGATAATTTTTTCCCCTCATTCCAAAATCATGACGACACAAATAGAATAAAAAGCCATCAAGTAAACCCATTTATCATCCAAGAATGTTTGTACTTTGTACTCACTGTGACTTGATCTTATGCACCACTAATGATAATGATCAGTATCATAAAAATAGATCTGATAATCTTACTACAACCCTCATGCACAAAATGTTTTTAGGTGGAAGATTTGGAAACCTTCTAGCATTATTAAAATATGGGAAAGGATGACAAAAGGAGGATGAATCAGACAAAATCAGAGGACAAAGTCAAAGATTAGCTTAAGAAGCAATATATCATCTAAAATTCCACAAATTTTACAAACCATTGCCATCTGTGTTTATTGCTATCAGAAATTTATACTGCCTAACCACAATCTTTAAATTAAATTTTAAATTACAACCATCTCCAATTCATTCTACAAATACCAAATAACTGGTACTTCATGAAGGAGGAGGAGCTTGCTTGCGGACAAAGCATCAGCCTTTAGAGGTTTAGAGGTATCAACACAAACCTCTACAGGCCAACCAACTGTTGTTCTAAAAATCTGAGAACCCATTTGGATATTTTACCACAGTTCTCAAAAAATCTATGAATCAGCAAATAACCTTCTAGAAAAGTGGCAGTTATTGCTGGTTACTTCATGAAAACTGCCAGTTCTTTGAAACCCAAAGAGGAAGTTCTTTGGTTTGCACATATTCAAAAGAATGGAACCAAACGTTATTCAGAAAATCAAATCACTACTCAAGACTGGTTTATAGTAACACCTTTCCAATCTGGCTCAATCATACACCGCGGGCATGGAGTTAATCAAATGGTTGCACTAGAAATTCAATGAAGAAATTATATATTCATCAGATCTGGTGGTGAATTGGACGCTCACTTGACTCAATTGACATCACAATATGCATGTGCTTAGGTGCTGCAAAATGTGATTTCATCATACCCAAGCCCGTCTGCAGGTAAGCTCTTTGAGTACTGCAAAAGCAGAGGACAGTTGATAATGTAAGTCAATGTTAAGCAAGCTCTTCAGAAAAATTCAATGATCATTAATTGAAGCCTAAATTCTTGTGTACACAAATCCAATACCATGTAACTGATGCAGCAGAACATCCAGGGAAGGAAGATCTCAATGTACCCTGCAGAAAACTTCACCCAAGGACTTGGAAGCTCCTAGAATTTCAAGCTTTGGATCACTGGTTCACATGGCGATCCCCACTGTGGCTGGCACTAACTACTACACTGAAACATTTCAGACTTTGAAATGGCTCTGCATGCTATGTTGGCCCATACAGAAAACCACCATTCAAACAAAGACTTTGGTCCTGTGTAGCATTGTCATTGCCATTGAGCAGAACATCATTCTACAAATTGACATGCTTGAAACTTAGAGCTTTACACATCCAAGGAAAGGAATTAGCGAACCTTCTCAATGGTGTTTGATCTCCCTCCTCTTTTGGTGAGTTGTTAGGGAAACACAACCAATAAATAACTTTACATTTAAAACAGAAAATGTAAAGGAATGCAATTGACTGAGTAAAAGTCCACATGACTACCTGGGGAATGAACCACTGATGCATGTCCCCAGTCAACACAATATGGCCCTGTTCTATTCAATTTGATGAAGGTCTTGCTATTCCTAACTGCTACCTGCATGATTATGCAGCCTACTACGCATCACTGTAGCCCCGCCAGACAGCACGGAACTCCTCACGGAAAGAGTTGAGGCGAGCCTTCAGGTTTGGTGTGCGAAGACTTGCATGCAATAAGATTACTGCAGAAGAAAACTCAAGTTAGACCTCCCCCTATAGGCAAATAATCCTCCGTCACAAACGAGTCAAAGCCAAGAATATTAGCTGGAAGTGATTCGTATAAGACATCCTTTCTGGACAGCAACATTTTTGTCCAACTTCTGTCACAACTGCAGATTGCTCCACACCTCTACAAGAATTACTGGCAACACATGGACTAGAATCACATGCTTTTTAAGCAATTAAGAAGCTAGCACCAAATCCTGAAACATGTCCATGCTCAGTTTGAAAGCTGTCTCAATTGATTGATATCAATGACAAATAAGGTTAGAAAAAAATCTCCAAAAGAAGTAAAATGAATGCACACAAACAGAAATATGGAGACAATGAAGGGTCACATACATAAAATTCCAAGCACAAGTGATCCAAATATCAGATAAATCGCTGAGGACAGAAACCATAGTAGCACACTTACTGCACATTCCAGATCACAGAAATAAACATTATACCATGAAACAGGCATGAACCAGAGCTAGTATAATTGCAAGGAAATTATAACCTGACAGCAGAAAGGGAGATCACCACTTATCCATCATGTACAATATACACCTCTCCTTTGGGTGACAAGTAGTCATTTGAATTTTGCTTCTCTAGCACTTCTCTCCTTCCCTAAGGTCTCTATCCTCCTGACAACATCTGAAAAACAGTTTTGAAGAAAACCATGGATGGTCATCAAGTTGCATACCTGACATCAAGCCAACAACAAAGAAACGGCGATCTTTGCCACATATGTAAACTGCTCCTTTAAGTGGACGACCTCGTGTTCCTGAGCTGCAAAAGGACAGCCCACAGCAAAAATTGCATGTATTCAGCTCTTCCAATTTCTAGACAGGTTGAGGATGATAAACAAGCCATTCAATTTCAATGAGTGAAACTGATGCTGAAAGTGGATTCCAATTCTGCTAAAATTGGATACTAAGGGCAACTAGTCACTTTGAACATCAATTACTCCCAGAAACATCTGGTATGGTGTAAGGAAATGAAACTGCATCTGTGTTTGATAACACTAGTTGTGGTCAGGCATACCTAACAGGTGGGCTCATCTTAGCAGCAAGTGGTGGTGATATCTTCCTTATTGCTTTTGTCAGTTTTTCACTTACTGACATTGCAAAACTGCAAATACACCAAAATAGCTCATCAGCAAACAAACTAAGAAACTGGTTATGAGAAAGAAAAAGTGAATAATATTGTTCATAATTTGAGAGTTTTCAAAGTTCCCAGAGCTCTGAGCAGATCCGGAGGATGACAAGACACCACATTACTGACAACCAAGGTGCCAGGATGTTCAAGAAGTAATGATCAATCTCTTAATGTTGCACAAGCAGTAGTACTTTTCATCTTTCCCAGGAACTATTAATTGCTATTTTGCCTCAATGCATAAAGAGCCTGTTCTGGTGCTGTTTGATACAATGCTTCAGCTTTCTCATGCCTGTTAGAATAGTTTACATTACCTGTCATTCAGGCATCCAATGCTCAGAGCTGCGAAAATCACTGCAACGAGGGACAAAGGTCGTCGCACAAGTGCAATCACTGTCGACAAACAATTTTCTTATCAGAAACACTCTGAGAAATATTCGAGCAGCACATATCATAACTCTTTTTTAAATGGTAAATTCACCTCCGAGTAAAACAGAAGCTCTGGATTGTATTCAGATATTAGCATGTTTCAGCCTTAACCAAATGCAGATACCATCCCCTGGACTGCACAGACTCATTTGGCCAATTGAAAAATCTCAATTCCAAGTTAGCCAGCGATCAGTTGACTCACCAAGCATCAGAGTCAAGATGATCAAGTAGTTGGTTCGATAGCTGCACATCCAATAAATTTTAGAATGTATTAGATTGAGTGTTGTATGTGATGATGTATGCAGTCACAAATGCTGCACAGATACTTATAACAGTAAAAGGAGCATCCAGAAGGTAGAGGAAGCATGTTCACAAGCATGATCTGAAAGAAGAGAGCTAGAAAAGATGAGAGAAAATGCTCGTGAGTATAATGCAGACTATTTCAAATGTGATATCCAAGATTGTCCTTAGGTAAGGGCATGACCTCTGTTATTCTTCTGAGAAATTGTCAGAATAGTTTCAATGATGGGTTCAGTGGTCATAATCTTCATACCAATCTGCCAATGATAATCAGCAGCTTTCGCTGAAACAACCAATTACTAAAAGGAAATGGGGTAGCCACAATTCGAGTATTTCACTTTTTGACAGTTTAGAATGAATATAGAAGGCCCACACGGCTACAATTATGTTGGTAGCCCAAAGACAGGGACATCAGTTCCTGACAAGGGGTGAGGTAGCATTAACCAACATCCAGAATTCTGTCATAAGACTATCAGTAATGATGTTTAGCTCAAGAAAACCTAAACGAGAGAGAGGACCAAAAAACTGCAAGAAGAGAGAGGAACAGAATACAAAGGGAAAGACAAAGGGTAAACAGCAAGAAAATAAGGAAAAGCCCAGAAAAGAAAGAAGGAAGAAAACAGAGAGCATAAAGAAAACCTTTCAGTGCAGAATGTTGGAGGATAAAAGACAAGAAAGGACAAAATTTCAATTGCTAGAACTTCAATGGCAATATGATGTGTGGGTGTAGGTCCTGTTGCCAGAGTCCAATAACTGCTACTGCATTCTATGAAGCTTGATAGTTGAGTCCCCATGTACAACACAATCTAAGGAAAGGTGAGATAAAATTTCAATCTACATGTGCAGGTGCCCACCCTGTTGCCAGAGCCCAACAATTGATACTATATTCTATCAGGCTTGATAGTGCAGCCCTTGTGTACAACACAATCTAATGACAGGTGAGACAAACTTTCAATCCATGTGTGTAGGTGTCCATCTCCCCTGTTGCCAGAGACCAAGAACTGGTACTATTAAAGTTGATAGTTCAGTCCTCATGTACAACACAAGCCTCATGACAGGCAAGAAAAAATCAATCCATGTGTCACTCATGTATCTATGATATTGCAGACAATCTCCACAACAAGTGCAGACATAAACCTTTTGAGACTTGCTCACAAAGTGTCAGACAATCACCTTCATCATGAATAGTAGCAATGAGCTGCCATGACTACCTACTGACTTCATCAGCTCCTGACTGATGCTGGGTGGTGTAGATAAGTATATAATAAACAGTCCAAAACCTGGGCAAACAATGCTACAAATCTGCATCCTGAGTTTCTGTTGCATGTCTGGAAGCAGCAGGACAACTCCATCATGATGTTGGCTAGATCTCAAGAGACATAGCTTCTAATAATAAAAATGTCACTAGTATCCTCTTTCAAAATGAAACAAGCTTATGAGGGATAAAGATTTGTTTGATTTTAACTTGTCCCTGTAATCACAAGCATCTAAGCCAAAGGCATAGAGAGAGAGGGTCACATGTTACTCAAAGGCAAAAACAAAGTTCAAATCCTACAGAAGGGATCTCAAGGGTTCTTGAGCTACACCAACAGTACCACATAGGATGGATTTTACAAAAGAGCATCATGGACACATGATGTAATGAAAGGAGTAACCCTAAAACAAAACAGCATTTGCATCCATCATTTAGGGTTTCCAGCTAAGACTCTAACACAGCTCCCCAAAATTAACTATCCTTTCATAATCTCTGCGTTTTCTCTCTGAATTTTTGGGAGACCGGAAAATGTCTGGTCATGGCTGAAACCAGAGCAAAAGCTTCACAATAAAATTTGGAACCAAAGTAAAAAAACATTCATGCCGTTGACGCATCTGCCTACATGAGTAAGATCTTCCAAAGAGTAAGATGCACTACACAAGCGCGCACACACACGCATACAAAAGAAGAAGAAGAAGAAGAAGAGGAAGAAGGAATAGAAAGAGGTGAAGGGCTTTCACTAGTAAACGTTGCATTTAAGGCGAGCGTTCCATTTGGATTGAGTCTTCGGAGTGGTAAACTTCTGAAAGAATTCCGGCAGTGGCCTTGGCGGCGTGGCCCACTCCACTTCCTTGAGAGCATCCACAAGCTCCTCCGCCGTCACATTGCTCCAATCCATCTTCTTTTCTTCACTACAACCCTCCCCGCCCCCCCCAAACTACCACAACAAAAACACAACCTCACAATAGGTATTCTTCTGGATCCTCAACAAAAAAGTGAAATTTTTAGGAAAAAAAAAATCCACGAAAAATTTCCTTCACACAAGCACCACTGCTGCCACAGATCCCGCAAAGAACAACACAGAGAAAACTGATTTTGATCGATCTGAAAATCGAGCGCTCTCTCTTTCTCTCTCTCGTTGCTCGTTCACGCGCGCACACTCTCACCTTCTCTTCTCCTAGCACTCTGTCTTGACTGGGTTTAGGGCAAAGTATTCATCCAATGTAAGAAGTATTCATCCATTATGGGTGTACACTCGCTGAAGTACTCATCCGAAAAATACACCATACCAAAATATTTCAAGGTAGATTTTCATTTAAACACATTATTATGTCTGAAATTAAATTTTTTTAAAAATATCTTTTCCCTAATATTGAGTAGATTTTTAATGCCTTCTCCACCAATTTGTATCTCATTTTTCTTTAATTGAATCTTAATCTAATTTTTGAATTAAATTTAGTTGAATTAGAATTCAATTCCTTTTAATATAATTGAATTCAATTCAGTTTGCATACAATGCCATTCAATATTTTCATTCGAATGAAACTCAATTTTCACAAAATTAATTCATTTTTTTCATTGATTAATCAATTGATTGTCATTGGTAGTGTGTAGCAACACAAAGTTCAAGTCTATTTGCTTAATATGGGGCAAAAAATCAACAAAATCAACAAATATCAAATCAACAAATAATTTCTTTAATTTTTGATTACAATATTTAATTATTAAATATACATATGATTAAAGTTAGGAAATTTTTATACTCATAGTATCTTTTTAATATTTAATAATATACATAAATGGGAGGAACTATAGTCGCTGTACAGGTAGGAGCAAGTGGAGGCACTCAGGAAAAAAGAAAGACAGGGTGAAACTCAAGAAACCATAAAAAATTGATGGAACCATCCTGAGTTTCACCTCCCATTGAGTTCTATTTTGCAGGGTTTTTATGAATCTCACCTTGTTTATGACCAAACTCAGGGCTTCTGGTGCTGTCTTTTCCTTACTTTACGAAGATCTCTAATGGCGAAATCCTTACATAGTTTATCAAACCTACGTCCAAAAGAGTTCTTGAAAATACCTACTCTTCTTCTTATCTCCATTATCATCTCCTTGTTTGCAAGCGCTCTAGTGATATACTACTGAGCTCATGGTAGGCTAATGCTATGAAGAACTGCAACAGATGGATTAACAGTATTGCTGTTACTAAAATGCACATGTAGCATGAGGGTGATGATCAGCAGTACTGTGCATTAACAGATTTGGTCATGTCAATCATGAGTTGGAGTTTTGCAGATTTTGTGTGACTTTGTGGAAGAAGATATGAGCTGAGTTGGTGCAATCCAGTGAACCAGGGAACATCTATCTATGAAGGAAGGTAGTTTGTTTGTTTTGTTTATACTTATGAGATTCACCGAACCAGGATGCTTCAGATCGCGTTCTTGGTGTCTTTGGAAAGCTCTCAAGGAGGAGGGGTGTATCGGCTTGATTTCATGGCGTTTGGACTTGCGGTGTAGAAGTTCTTGAATATTGAACGATTTCTTCACTGAAAATTAAATTATATCGTAGCTGAAAATTTCGGAGGGATTGGAATGTGCCTTTGGTGTTGTTGGAAAGATCTCGATGAGCAGGATTTAATGGGATCTATTTGATAAGATTTGGATTCAAAATGAGGGAGATATTGATTTATAAGTGATTTCTACCACTGAAAATGCAACTAAATTTCAAAGAATTGGAAGGAAAAATCAGTTGAGCACATGGTAACACTTGGGCCAACGGCACAAGCGACACTAGTAATCATAATGGACACATCATATCTCTAAGAATAACTCCATAGGTGCTCAGAATGGGACCCTGCAAATTAAAATTGGATGAAGAAAAGTGAATACATATTGGTTTGGCTCAGCAAAAAATGGTTTTTTGTATAGTTTGCTGAGGCTGATAGAAGGCACAACAAAACCTAACACCTGGTAGAGAAGAATGTAATAAATATGATCTGATTGCTGTTCTTTGTTTCAGATTGGCAATCATAATGATTGGTCCAGGTGGTTTGCGAATACCTAGTACTGTAGTCTCCCACCCATTTGCAGTTGCAGTTTTAGTTTTAGTTTTAAGGGTGAGATTGAAAAAAAGCAAATATCTAAACCTGGATGTGAGATATATTTTGCAAGGTCGCATACTATGAGCGCTGCTGTAGTAGATTCTCTAGATTCTAGCGTGGATTGTGACTATTTTGGCAATTCAGAAAGAATGTACAAATTTCGATAGAAATCATTACTGCACTTTGGCTTCTAATAAATCAAACTTAATTTGAAATTAATACTTCTAACATTGAAACAAATAAGAATCCAAAGAAAGGGAGATCCAGCACGCAACCCCAATTCCAATTTTTATGTGAGATTGAATCAAACAGTTTGTAGAATTGCAGTACAAAATTAATGACTTCCACTACAATGTGCTTTGTACAAATGCGCATTCTGGTATAAATGGTAGGAGCTGTAATGGGTACAACAGGAGGTTGGGAAATTCATTTCAAATGATGATGGACATCCCTTTGTATATAGTCTTCTGATATTTGAAGATCTGCAAAGTACATGTAATTAACTGCATTTTGGGTGGAACTTACTTGCAAAACTTCTTTATTTCTATATTGAGGTTTGGGATGTTATTCTCAAGCAGAAGGATCAGAAAGTAGAATTTGCAGCGGTGCAGATTATGCTAAATTATGTTGCTAGCAGAAGAATATGCAGTAGTGCAGATTATGATACTTGTTATGTTGCTTGATTCCACTAGGAAATTTGAAAGGACAGTCAGGAGATACCAATTCTTCAGTGATTTACAAGTCTTTTTCTATTTCTATCTCTTTTTGTGTCTGTCTACCTATTATGGTCTTCCAGAACTAATGGAGCATTGGGACCTTATTCAGAGGCTGGCAGAAGACTAATCAGCAGAAGAATTGGCAGCAGTGCAGCAGATAAATTATGCTACTAGATCCCTAGTATTAAACACTAGAAAACACCGATTCCGATTCCTCAGCGATGGAGTACTTAGGAGTAGTCTTTCTCCAGAGATTATACCTGCAAGACGTTGCAGGGGCCCCACAACACTAGATAAGCAATATTGCATGATCTGCTGCTGCAGGATTGTCTCAGAGATGGCCCTTGAAGATGCCATTCACGTTCACGTCTACAATGCCACCGCCCAAGATGTTGGGAATGATGACGATAGTATCGCCGTTCTTCACATTCACGTAAATCGGTTTCTTGCCTTCTTTCCCTGGCAGCGATACCTCCACTGCTGTTTCCTTCGACCCTGGCTCCACATTCACGTGCACAGGCAACGGCCCAGTCGCCACTTGCACGTTGCCCCCTTTCACATACACACTCACCGGCACCAACGCTTCGTTGAGCACCGTGACAGATGACGCAGCTGCAGCTTCGGCCTTCCCCGCACCCCACATCGATACCGCTAGCAATAAGCTCATCATCAACAACAACGTCAAGACATGCCCACGAAGGCCAGCTGCTATTGATCTCGCCATGATAATTTCTCTTCTCGTTTCTTTTTTCTGTTTTCTAAATCAAAATTGAAGTTCTCTGATCACCGCAAGACTGTGATCTTGTTGATTACAGCAAACCAACAACAAAACAAAACAAATCCACACCTCCACGAACAAACTGAACTTTTGTTGATAGAATAAAATGCAACAGCTCCGGGGAGTTGGGGGGAAAGCACTTATTGCAATTTACATCTTGAGAACAAACGTGGGCAAGAAGAGCAACAGATCGGGAAGCATGTGAAAGAGGGGAAAAGAGTCACCCTCGAGAAGAAGCAGAAGAAGAAGAAGAGGCTAAGTGGGCGAGAGAGAGAGTTGGTATATATGAAAGGGGGGAAATGGGTAGGTATGAAATGGGGAAGTGGGTAGGTATGAAAGGCGAGAAGTGGGTAGGTATGAAAGGCGGGAAGTGGGTAGGTATGAAAGGTGGAAAGTGGATAGGTATGAAATCCGGGAAGTGGGTAGGTATGAAAGGCAAGAAGTGGGTAGGTATGAAAGGCGGAAAGTGGGTAGGTATGAAAGGCGGGAAGTAGGTAGGTAGGTATGAAAGGGGGAAGTGGGTAGGTAGGTATGAAGGGGGGAAGTGGGTAGGTATGAAATGGGGAAGTGGGTAGGTATGAAAGGTGAGAAGTGGGTAGGTATGAAAGGGGGAAGTGGGTAGGTATGAAATGGGGAAGTGGGTAGGTATGAAAGGTGAGAAGTGGATATGTATGAAAGGCGGGAAGTGGGTAGGTAGGTATGAAAGGGGGAAGTGGGTAGGTATGAAATGGGGAAGTGGGTAGGTATGAAAGGTGAGAAGTGGGTAGGTATGAAAGGCGGGAAGTGGGTAGGTAGGTATGAAAGGGGGAAGTGGGTAGGTATGAAAGAGGGAAGTGGGTAGGTATGAAATCTCTACTAGATGGGTACATGACACTTATTTCCCATTTCCTTAAATAATTGTCCAGACCCCTGTTTTGTAGTGTAGGGTAAAAGCCCGAGTGATTGGGAAGGCTTTCACTTGGCATAAAAATTGCCCGTGGCTTTTTGTTTATTTTTTCGATGATAATCCATAGTTAGGGTTTCTTTTAAGGATTTTGTGATTTAGCCATAGTGGTTTTCATCCAAAAAATAATTTAGCCAAATTTGGCTACATTCAAATTTATCAGGTACCCTCTTAATACCCTCAAGGTATCAAGGGCAGATGGGGGAATTTTTTTTTGCAGCCGTATAACTGTTGTACTGATTGCATTAACAACTATGGGCAAATATAATGTTAGGGCTGGAATACTCATAAACTCGCCCTCATTATTATGCCTTTTGCCTTTATTGGCTAAACTCCATGTTATAAGCAATAATGTTTTAGGGCAACAAAATATTGCTTCTTTTACTTTCAAAAAAATAAGGAATTTTTTTGAAAAAAAATTGTCCTTTCCATGTAATAATTTGAAATTAAAAAAGAAAAAAAAATCACCTGATTTCCACAAAGGATCCAACATGTAATGAAAATATAAAAAGGGTTTATAAAAATTTCTACTTTCTAACCTGATCTATATCCAAATTTGGCTAAATCTTCTTGGGGATGATTGTCATATTGGTTAGTTACATTACAAAATTGAGAAAAAAAAAAACCCTAGTTGTAAGAGCGACTATAGAACGATGTAGTCTTGATTTGATCCACATTTGTGAGGAATGTTATTTTTCACCATATGTACCTATGAAAAACCTTAATTGTGAGTTCATTTTTTGGGAATTTCATTGAACATTTCTTGTTTTAATTGTCATTGATCTAAGCTTGCTATTAAAGGGCAAAGCCATGGTGTCATGAAAGGTTTGTTGGGTAATTATGTGTGTAAGAAGCAATCATTGATATGTTGATTGTTGTTTTTTAATGTTATGTGTGTAAGCTTAAATATAGTAATGTAACACATTTAAGTTTAATTATTTATTAGGTTTATTTTGGGTTTTACACTTACACTTGCATGATGTGAATGCAAGATATTTTTGAAATGCATTACACAATGTTGTGTATATGTTTTTTCCATCATGTAAATGTAAATTACAATACAATGTTCTTCATTTTATATTCTTCAATCACATTGCCAGGCACAATATTTTTATTTTATTATAAATTTTAATTGTTGTGAGAGAATATATAAATGGACTTGATGCACAATACCTTTTACATATGCATATTCCTTTAAAAAGAAATTTATAAAGAAAATAACTATGGAAGTGGAGTTAGTTAATTGAAAAAAATGAGTGTGAAAAAAGGCAAATGGTAGGCCAAAGGAAAGCTAGAGGGAACTAGGTAGAACCAAAAAAATCTCTCTTTTTTCATTGTAATTTTGTGAGCTACCTTTGGATGTTGTTCCCCTTTGTTTAGGTATTTAAAAAAATGTAGTTGATGACATTGTTAATGTTTTACAACTCTTTGTGTTGTTGTGAGTTTCAATTGTCATGACTTAGCCTTGGGCTTTTGATCAAGGTAAAGGTATGAAAGGAAGAATGATTAACAAAATGTCCCTTGACTCAAACACACTTCCACAATGTGCGAGAGTGAATTCTAACATTCTCAAGTTGTTTTCCCACTATATGGGAGTTAGAGACTCACAATGTTTTGAAGTTTTGGGGACAAAAGTACAAATAATAAACAAATTTCAAATTGGGTTTTATTTAAACCATTGAAAAGATCTTGAAATTTAGATATCGAAAATGAAGATTTGAGGTTTAAATTATGGTCAAACAAATGGTTGGGAATCAAATTCACAATTTGATTCTTAACGATTAAAATTGAAAAATAAAATAAAAATAAAATGCCCTCCAAATTGAACATGAAATATAATGTTAGAAAGGTCTTTTCAAAGTATATAACATTTCCCATGAAAGCTTTTGAATTAAAGTTTATATGTGGGGGGTGTGAACCCAAAAAATAATAAGACTCATAACTTGGAATAATTGAGAATTTTTGGGGTTTTGTAAATTTTTGTCACTTTGATACAACCCCCATTATTAATCATAAAATCTCTTATAGGAATGAGAATTTGGTGAGCTCTTCCCAAGTCTAGATGTGATTTGTTTTATGAATTAGGTTGCTTGTGATTCGTTCATGCATTAGTTTGGTTTGGAATTTACATTAATTGCCCTTTTTCTTAGTTTGTGCATTCAACCTAGTCCCATATTAGAGCTCCCATTTCTCAATTCTCTTTTGAGAGAGATGGAATGCACCTTGGATTTATATTTTGTTACAAAAATGAAAATTGACAAGGTTGATTACTTTCAATATTACTTGACAAACCTAGGGGTGCATCAACAACAATAACCTATTAATAGGTGCTTAGCGAAACATGATAATGTATGCCAAAAGAATAATCCCAATTTTGAAAAATTAAAAACGTTAACTTTGGAAGCTTGCCAATATGTGAAACCTTTTGAAATTGAAGCTTATAAATAAACGAGTATCAACCCATATGTGACATGGACACAATTTTATAATTATATATTTTTTATTGACCTTTTTAAAAAATTCTTTCAACATATTTTATAAAATTACATACCTATCCCACATGCTAAAAAATATTAATTTTCCAGATGTACAAATTGTAATTCAAAACATTTAAAAATAATGTGCACTAGGAAATAGTTAGGAATATAAACTAAGTAATATACTTTAAAATTTGAAAAGATAAAAATAGAAAATGGGATAAAAAAAATTAGTTGCAATTTAATTACAATTTACTTGTAACTATTACAAAATAGGCTAGTGAACTTTTAGTTTTAAAAGAATTTTAAATATTAAGACATTTTTTTTTTGCCTCTCAAATGGAAAGGTTTTTAAAAACTTTGATATGACTTGCCCATAGCCATTTAGATTGTTTAAAATGGACCCAAAAAAAAAAAAGAAAATTTATTTTACCGTTATAGTTCAAGATTAATGTAAATCTTAACTTGGTGCACCCATAACATTTTATATTGATGAAAACATATAAAAAGAAAGGAAAATACAAGGTCTAAAATTAAAGGGGCATTTTTCATAAAGAGCACACTATGTGATTTTAACATGCTTTGTGTTTTTCCTTTGCTTTTGGAATTGAAACACATAATGTAAAACTTATTTTAGCATTCTCATGATGCTTTATATCACACAAATAAATAAGAAACAAGAAAAATCCAAATTATTTAATAATTGGTCAACGATCGATGATGGGCAATTTTACCTTAACATGATTTATCTATTAGGTATACTAAATATTATAGTTCATAATAGTTAATAAATAATAATAATGATATAGAATAATAGCCTAGTTAATTATGCTAGGTTATGTTAGTAGCCTAAAATAATAACAATAACAATAATAATAATAATAATAATAAATAAATAAATAAATAAATAAATAATATTAAATATTAAGATTAAGATTGATAATTTATATAATTATATTATGATATTTTGAGGCAAAAAAAATTATATGATAGGCTAATAATAATAATATTAATTGTAACTAATAGTTGGGTAGTTGCACAAAGATCTAATTTAGTAGTTGCAAAGAGGTTGTTAATGAAGTTTCATTTATTCTACTTGTATTGTAGTTGTTATATGTGATTTTTGTGCAACTTGTTAATAAATCCAAACATGGTTGATCAAAATTGTTTATACAATGCACACATTCATTTGTATAGGGATTAATATGTCACTATAATAAAACTCCACGCATTTTTTATGTGACATTTTTAGTTTTTAATTCCCCATATTTTTATGGGATAGTTGTAGATTAGTTGTTTCTCTAATTGCAAGATAATGAAGTTTTTGTGGATACCATGTTTCATAATGTAATTTTTGTATGTTTAGGTTCATGATAAGATTTGCCTTGTGTTTTACAATAGGTAAAGCCCATGGGTAAGGGACATTGTGAAGCAAAACTTGAGTATTGCCTTGTCAAAGACCATTTATTTTAAGAATTCCCTCACCTTGGGGCTTTACAACACATTTGATACTCCATAAACTACCCATGTTTAAAATTGTAATGCCTTCCCCTTTTATTTGTGTTAAGGGAATGTCCATTATACACATGAAGAGTTCCTTATAATATGAAGGAACATTGAAAAATGAAAAGTTCCACCACTTTTTAGAGATTAATTTTTGTCAAACTTTTCTACCAATTAGCCAATTGTTGGGTAGCAAAGACAAAAAAAAAAAGGAAGAAAATTGAGCAAAAGGGTTATGTGAAAACCCTTGAAGTAGGGCAATTTTGAAATAAGGGCCCTTTGGGTTTCACGTAAGGAAACCCTTATTTCAACAAGGGCCCTTCATTGCACATTATCTATTAAATAACAATTTTCGAACAAGTAATGTAATGTAGTATATAAAGTGCATGATTTATTTGTAATTTTTGAATATTGCATACACACCTTTCTACATGTTTATAGACCCAATTTTATTTTACAATTTGACAATTTGGATAAGTGTTTTGCTTTTGTCCAAAACTTATAAGCAATCTATTTGATTGATAATATGCACACAATATTAATAACATTAATGAACTTGGTAGTGAGTTGCATTCCTTGGGTTCACATTTCCCATGCTTCATTTTGAGGTGTTTGTGGTCATTATTATTGTTGACGATTATAGTGAAGCAATGTTGTTTTCACACAACACCTACTTTGAACTAGGTGATTGGCAAAAAGTGGTTGAATATCAAATTTAATGTGGCAAGGGAAAATTCGTACACAATTATTCAAGATTTATCATGTTCTTTTCTATATGCTATGCACATCAACAAATTCCTCCTCTAGAATTAAATGGCCTAGAACTAGTTTAGCTAAATTTGGATGTTGAACAAAATCTACTCTAATGTTTTAACATCATAGCAATATTGAGTTGTTGGACATCCTTCCTACGCCTTTGAACATTAATGAGATAAAAATGACATTTATGCATAAACATGTAAGGCAATAATTAAAATATCTTACAAACAAACTCACCAACTATGCACATACAACTAATCTGAAAACCCATTTTCAATGTGTTTTGGCAAAGTTGTGCAAGTGTGATGGGTGCCTCCCTTGTTCCTTTGTTGTGTCCTTAGCTATTGCCAACCTAAACTTGAAAGTAATGATCTCCTAAGATTTTGATCACAAGCATAGTAGTGGTGGGAGAGTCACAATAGTCACAATCTTTCATGATATGCACTATGTACCTTGTAACTTGCATTTCACTACTCCCTTTATGTGCCCTAGCTTTGATGGCCCTAGCTCATGTGTTGCTCATGGTTTGGGTAGCTCAAAGGCCCTAAGAAAAAGTAGCCTCTTTCCAAACCTAGTGATAGCTTGACATCATTTTTAATAGATTTTCTAGTAGTTAGGTGTCCGATTGGCCTTGGAAGTACAATATTATATTGATAGGTAATTCATTCTTGTCATTGATGGAAGACAAAAATTAATTTGAATTTTCTAGATCTATTACTATTATTTTGTTGGGTAATAGATCTATGGACTTGTTCCATTCTATTTCATTGGTAAATTTTTTTTGGTGGGGGAGGGTTGTTCTTTGTGTAAAAACAACCTAGTAGCAAAGTGTGAAATTGTTATGGAAACCGGTCAACTAATAGAACACAAGAACAAGAAGGGAGTGAAAAAAGGAAAAGATAAAAACCTTAGCATAAAACTCCACATCAAGGGACTTTAATTGGAGGCTTATTTCTAAGAACTTGGAGAGATTTCCACGCATGTTTGGAAGCCACCTGTATCCATGAATATCCCTCTTAGAAAAGAGTAGAGATATCATGCGTACTCCTTAAGAGGGCAAAGGATCTTGAACTCGATAAGTAGGTTCTTATACCTACTCATAGGTATTTGTAAGGTCCCTTGAACTCTTAACATGTAGACTTAAGAACCTCCCCTTCCTAAGCCTTTCTATTGAGGTTATACTCTACACTTATGGTGCATTTGCGCTTGATGTTAAGTTGTTAAATAAAAATCTAGGTGGCACCCAATGTTAAATGGGTGGTAGCTTAATGTTAAGTGAATGTTAGCTTAACATAAAATGTTCATGAAAAGTTCATGTAAGTCCTAAATGATTAGCATGGTGTTAGGGGACTCAACCCTAGAGTCCCTAACACCAAGTGTGAATGCACCTTTAGAGCATTTAAACCTATATAATATTCATGACTTGTGTCACATAAGACATAACTTATAAGCTTTTTCCATTCTCTAATTAATTAAGTACATGGGAAGGGCAAGTTGCCTCAAATACCCAAGTTCCTCATGCTATAGACAAGGGGTGTGTTACATTGTGACCTTGCGATTTACATTAAAAAGCATGTTAAGGCAAAATATAAAATCATGGAAACTCAAATATTTCACCATACCAAAAAAAAAAAATCTTCAGAAAATCCTCTAAAAAAGAAACCCAAATCCTTCAAGATATTATTATAACTCTATAATAACTTATCTCAAGTTTCAACACAAGCCAAAATTAACCACCTTTCCAAAAATACTCATAGAAAGATAGACCTATTATTATTATTATTATTATTACCTAGGGGCCTATGAAAATCCCTTAAGCTACTATTACACTCTATAATGAATCTAAACACCAATATCCTTGTCTTGGTATGCAAGGCCAAAAATTGACATTCATCAATTTACAATGGAATGCTTATATGGTTTAAGGTCACTAATGTACCTTAATGTTTATGGAGTGCCCTAATGGAGTGCCCTAATGTTTATGGTTTAAGGTGAGCTTCAACATGTTCTTTTCTTTTGGGCAAATTTTTTGTAAGTTTTAAGAAGTAGCATCATGGTCATCTTGCAACTCCCAACATTGTTCCAAGCTTCATCAATGACTTGTATTTAAGGTAAGTTCTCCTTGGCAATCTTGCTCTCATTGTGGTCTTAAATTGTTGTTTTAGAAACCCATAATAATCACTAATAATTTTTTTTTTGATTTTTTTTTGATGTGCAATACTTTAATTTTTTTTGCAAACCATAATTTTTCAATGATAGTGGACAAATGCAAATAGGATACATTTGGACCTACAAGGCTCATAATAGGTCTCCGATGGATGCTAGAGGGTTAGGTATAGGGTTTGAACAAATTCTCACCTACTACAAAGTGGGGGACCCGTTTAGAATGCTCATATTCAGGCTACAAGTACAAGTAGTTGGGGTGGGGCACCTAAATTGGCCTTTTTTTTTTTTTTTTGCCAAATCTCGACTTGAAAAATATGATTTCGATCTATTCAAAGGATTTTCCATGGAAAAAAAAAATGGACCCAAATTCACCAGATTTCCCCAAAAAAAAAAAAAAAGGTTTCCGAATTGCCATATCTTTATAATAAGCTCTAGTAGGTAGCCAAGAATATACAAGAATTTTAATTTGTTTTTTTCTATTTTCATATCTCTAGTTTGTAGCCAAATCTGGCTAAATAATCTAATGGATGATTGCCATTTCAGCTACACCACAAAATTAAAGGCCTTTCCAGTAATGCCCTTGACCTTAGGGCTTTCTTTACCTACCTCTTTAAGCTGGATTCACACCAAGGGTATTTAGTAAGGATATTTTTTTTATTTCATTTAATCCTCTCTTAATTTGGGGGATTAAAATGATTAAAATAAAAAGGAGTAAATTAATTAACCCCGGTGCTGTTCACACAAAGGGAATAGATAAAATATTATGATGATGGGATTAATTTTACCCTATTTTAAACCGTTCACATTGAGGGGTTTTTCCAAATACATAAACTTTTGGGCAGCTTGGGAAAACTTAGGAATTTTTTTTCTCTCATGTTGCCCAAAATATTTTGGCACTCTGGAGAATTCCTGAAAATATTTTTGCAAAATGATTGAATTTTTTTGGGGGCAGTTTGGGAATGTTGCCCGATAATTTTTGCATATTTTATATATATTGAATAATATATATAATCCCAGGATGCTCCAAAAAGTTTAGGCGGTTTTTTAAAATTTTAGACTGCCCGGGAAGATTAATAAAAGTTGGAAAATATGCATTTTCTGCCCAAAATCTTTGGGCACTCTGGAAAATAAATCCTGGTACGTGTAAACTTTTATGCAGTTTGGACGGCGGGCACCTTTACCCGCAATAAAATCTCTGCCATTCAACAAGCAAATCACAGCCATTCAAAATCCTGCCAGTTCTTTACACCAGGTAAGGACCTCCAAGGGGGCCCTTCTGGGAATGAAGGTCCAGTGCGAGGGGGGACCCGGATGGCCCAGAGGAGTCCTTTTGAGGTCCTTACACATGTCAGCAAGGGCCTTAGAAAAAAGAATTCCAGAAATAATTTTTTTTCCAGAAATTCTGTCCATCCATTTGTCAGTCTGTTCATCTACCAATAAATGGATGCCATCGTAGGGGGGCGTCACAGTCCAGATTCCCGAGATGAGCTAGCTACTGCCTAGTGAAGGGTTTTTGCACCGAGGCGATCTTGACCGTCAGATGATGAATCTGACGGTCATGAATTGCTATCCGTTGTTGTCATGCTAGGGGTTTAAGCTCCCGTGATTGATGATGGACGACGCAAGTGCGCAATCTGCGCCGTCAGATTTTATTTCCGACGGCTCAGATCATCTTTGGCTGCCTGGCCTCGCGCTCTCTCTCTCTCTTTCGCGCGCGCTCTGTCATTGTCGCTGTGGGTCCTTCCCGGTTGTCGTAAAACAGAGGATCCGCCATCGCGGCCGACTCATTCGCGAAAGGAAATGTCGTCCGAGAAGGTGAGTCTTTCGTTTCTAAACGAGAGTCTGTTGTTTTGGCAAGGTTAAAAAGAAAAATGCGGTCAAAACAAAATCTTCGAGTCGGTTTTTTCTCTTTTTTCTGTGACGGGGGGTTGCAGTTTGAAAGCTTGAAAATAATAGACTGCTGTAGTGGTGGTGAGGACTTATGACTAGCTTGCAAATCTCTGCATTGTCATGCTCGATGTTATCCACATTGCCAACGCATGTTGCAGTTCTTGAGGCTCGAATGTTGAACGCGTTATCCACATTGTGAAACCCTAAGGCTTCTGTGTCTTGGGAGTAAAACTTGGCAATCGCGCCTTGCTTTGCCCTGCTATGGTGGTTCAGATGCCTGTAGCAACTCTGATAAGTAGATCATTTCAGTATTGCAATTCTTCTTCTTCATCGTTCTCGTTGAGCAGGACAGACAATTTTACTATGGAGTCTTACAATGTGGAGTGCGTTACAAGCCCTAACCCTATACAATTGTAGAGTGTGTTACAAACTGTAAAATCCTAGACTGCTCTCGTGCGGGAATTAATGCTTGTGAGACATGTTTGTGCAGATGGAGACATTCCTATTTACATCTGAATCTGTAAATGAGGGTCACCCCGACAAGCTCTGCGACCAGATCTCTGATGCAGTACTTGATGCCTGCCTTGAACAAGACCCTGACAGCAAGGTGGCTTGTGAGACATGCACCAAGACGAACATGGTGATGGTGTTTGGTGAGATCACCACAAAGGCACATGTTGATTATGAGAAGATAGTGAGAGACACTTGCAGGGAGATTGGCTTTGTCTCAGATGATGTTGGCCTAGATGCGGACAAATGTAAGGTGCTGATGAATATTGAGGCTCAGAGCCCTGACATTGCACAGGGAGTCCATGGACATCTAACAAAGAGGCCTGAAGAGATTGGTGCTGGTGATCAAGGTCACATGTTTGGGTATGCTACTGATGAGACAGAGGAGCTTATGCCTTTGACTCATGTCTTGGCAACAAAGCTTGGGGCCAAGCTTACAGAAGTCAGGAAGAATGGTACCTGTGGGTGGCTGAGGCCTGATGGGAAAACCCAAGTCACTATTGAGTACCGAAATGATGGGGGTGCCATGGTTCCTATCAGAGTGCACACAGTGCTGATCTCCACACAGCACGATGAAACTGTGACTAATGATCAGATTGCCACAGACCTGAAAGAACATGTCATTAAACCTGTGATTCCTGAGAAGTACTTGGATGAGAACACTATATTCCATCTGAACCCATCAGGTCGTTTTGTTATTGGTGGTCCCCATGGAGATGCTGGGCTGACTGGGAGAAAGATCATCATTGATACATATGGAGGCTGGGGTGCCCATGGGGGTGGTGCTTTCTCTGGCAAGGATCCAACCAAGGTGGACCGCTCAGGGGCCTATATTGTGAGGCAGGCTGCCAAGAGCATTGTGGCTGCTGGGCTTGCACGCCGCTGCATTGTGCAAGTATCTTATGCCATTGGTGTGCCAGAGCCACTTTCTGTCTTTGTAGACACGTATAAGACTGGAAGGATACCTGATGCTGAGATCCTGAAGATCATCAAGGACAACTTTGACTTCCGTCCTGGGATGATCTCCATCCACTTAGATTTGAAACGGGGAGGCAACAAGAGGTTCCAGAAGACTGCTGCATATGGCCACTTTGGCCGCTCTGATCCTGATTTCACCTGGGAACAAGTGAAACCACTGAAATGGGAGAAGGCTTAACTTCTTGTTTCAAGGTTTTTTCCAAGATTTTGCAGTTAGTCACTGGCAGTAGGTGTGGGTGATACTCTGACTGCTGTCACAATGTCACCCTACTTGCTAATTGCTTTTCCTTTCATTTTTAATGCATCTGTTCCTTACAGCAGGCAAGGCAGAAAATTCAGTTTAGACATAGTTGTAGTTCTAACACTTGATTCTCTTGTATTGTTTACTGGGCCTACACTTTACTTTCCTATTTTTTGTTCTCTCTTTCACTTCAAGAAAAAAATTGTTCTTGCTTTCCTAATCGTGAGAGTGGAGATTTCTCAATTCTAATGAGTGGTATTTGCTTTGTTATCATTTGGTTTTGGGTTCAAGTTACTATTGTGCCTTTTTGAGCTTTTTGGGCTGAATTTTTTTTCCATAGTTGGGTGGCATGGAAATCTATTTCACATTTTTTTAAACCATTGTAACCCTTGGTTTCTGCCCATTAAACCTTTGTAGATTTTTATTTTTCAGGGATCTTTTTTCCAGAGCATGAAGTTGTTGCCTTTATGGAGGAATTACTTTGTACATTTAGAGATGCTTGAAGTTAATTAGTCCACTAGATGTGTATGAAACAAATTATATATTTCATCAACTTCGGTTCACACTTTGAAATATTTGAATTTGTGTTCACAAGTCACAAAATAGCTTTCATAACAAATGTGATGTTACACTTGCAAATCTTGTATGTATAGTCATTGCAAAGTTCATTCTGTTCAGAAAAATGTACTTGCATTTTGAAGGCATGTCTTTGGTTATTTGCACCATTGGTAGAATGTTGTCATCATAAAGAAATGATTGTAAGAATTTTCTTACTGAATTCAATGACACCTTTCGAAACTCAAGTAAGCTTCAATTTCATCACGGTTCGCATCCAACTATCATGTATCTATGCTTCCAAAATTCAAAGAACTGACATGCGACATTACTTATGGTGGAATGATATTCGTGATTTAACTTCATGTCAAGTTAATTTGCAAGTTTGGTGTTCTCAAAAAGTTTTCATTTTCACAAACTAGAACTTGTCATGTCAGAAGTTGGATGGTTTTAGATACCACCCATTAAAGATATCTAGTCAAGGAAGAGGACTTAAGAGAAGACACCAATTTTCTGTTTTAACGGGCACAGCTCAGAATGAGATAACACTCGACATTAAAAAAAAGTCCTTTGGTAATAAACACATGGCTTGAAACTCCTTTTTCTCCTTAGGTGGTTGGTAAAATGAGTTTCAACTTGAGTTATGATTTTGATTTTGTTGTCAATGCTGTGCATGTTGTGCAATTGTTGCTTCTTCATGAGAAAATTGCTCCTCTTTGTGCTTAGTCTGCCTTCTTTTATGGATGATCAACGTTTAGGAGTTAACAAAATTTGAAAAATGAATTCGGGATCCAAAGATTACAGTTATTTGAAGGATAACTTTATTGTTACAACAAAAAACTAATTTCACATTCTATGGAACATGATTCAAACTTCAACCAGAGCTAGAGTAAGAATGTTGAGCAAATGTTGTATTTGTGATTGATGTTTGACATTAAATTTGAGCTCCACGTTGTTGCACACTACTAGTGGCAATCAACTATTTTATTTTATTTTTATGTTTTCATATGGTTTTCAATGATTCATCATTATTTATGTCAATGTCAGAATCTAATTTAAGTTAATATACATTTCATGGACATGAAAAGACACATGTTTATTTATTTTTTCATATCCATGTTGGTGGATAGGAAGGTAATTATTTAAAAAATTGTCTTTGGAATGATCCATGGACAACGATACCAAGGATTCCAAAAAATAACAATGTTGAGGAAATATTGTACTTTTGATTGATGTTCAAATAATTCTGAGAAGACTTGGTCGACCAAGAAAAAAAACTTATGGGTATTTGCCAAAATCTTTGATAATTGAACTTGCAACTTATGAGATATTGCTTGTTGTCCTACCCACTAGATTAGTGCTATAAATTCTAAATATGAGGTGCACTTTATGTCCTTATTCTTCATGATTGAAATTTGGAAATGTTCAACTTGTGACTACTAGACCATTTTTTTAAAAAGAAAAGAATACTAACATAAAATTGTCAATTGTAGGTACGGTAGTGTTATTAGGATTCAACACAAGTCACATTGATAATGTGGGAAACAAGGATTTTCAACCTCAATATACACGTTGCAAGTACATTTCACTATATCATTTGTTGAGGTGGTCCTAAGTTGCAATGAACACAACACAATTTTTGTCCAAGGCTTGCACTAAAATTCAATAGCAAAATTGATCTAGAAGACTTTTCTTTTGATTATTTGGTATCCCAATCCAATAGTCATGAGCCTTCTATTGAAACTATTTCAAGTAGAAAGTAGTGTCATAAACTTGTTAAGCAAGCTATTAAGGCAAAAAGGTAGCAAAATATTAGGGAGGTGGTTACAACCGGATTCAAGATATTTTCTAAATGATTTTCTCAAGTTGGATACTAAAGAATGGAATTTTATGATTGAACATGGAAAATGTTTCTTACACCATTCAACTATGGCACCATATATCACCTTATGGTACAGGGTTTACCATATATCACCTTGGAATATAGGTCTTCTTTACACAAGCATTAGGTCATATTACAGGCCTGTGGAAGCTAAAATACTTTGAACTTTGTTATTAGCAGAAGAATAGTTTTCATTGAATAATCATCTAAGAATGTCAAAAGTAGATGAAAGTGGCTCTCCAACTGAAAATCATGTCAATCATCACCCTTGCACATTTGCCTCAGGTTGCAAGCTCCCAAAGATTTTTAGGAAGGTTTATAACTCATTACAATCCTTGCAGCAATTTTGGAAGAGAAAACATGATTCAAAAAATATGTATACCCATGAATGTTTTATAAGTTACATGAGGGTGTCAATTAAACTTCCTTAAAGAGTTCTTAAACCCACCCACCCACAAATTTGGACATACAGCCAGATCCAATCCTAACTCAAAGACATACATCAATTCCCAATCTTTGTAACTTGACAAGCACCCGACCGGCCACATTCAATAAGGTCAATCATTCAGTATATGGAAGGTACTGGGCATTTTACATTTGCCCTCTAGTTTGCAAGATGGGTGGCTTCCATTAAAACCCTAAACCATAAACCCTCAACCAACAGCATTGAGCGCACCATCCGCTGAAAGCCTCTTATGACTTAAGGCAAGGGGTTGGAGTGCTTGCATGTAATTGGTAATTGGTTTACGGTGTTTTGACCTAGGTTTTAGCAAAATTGACATAGCCACCTATAAGGCTCTACCAGCTTGGTATTGCAAGCAATTGGTTTCCTTTCAGTTGTGTAACAAGGCACAAATTCAGGACACAAAATATTCCTACCAAGCAGTTCTATTGTGAGCTATGATCAGAATTCAAGAGATGAGGGGTGCTTGAAAAACCCAAATCTGTTGAACTGATCATGTGAACCCAAAGGTAGGAATGGAAGGTCTTACCATATCCTCAAGAAGCCCTTCATCAGTCCAACTAATATGATTTGCCCGAACTTCTTCACTCCACAAACTTGCAGGCAATCTCATCAGAGCATGATGATCTTCACCTGAATCAACTAACCCTTGACCGATAGTAGTAGTAGACTGAAGTTGTGCCTCAACAACTTTGTTGTGGTTGTTGTTGGATTGCTGTAAGGTCCCAGCTTGTGCAAACTGAACTGGAGTCGTTCTCAAGAATGGTCCCTCAACTTGAGCATTTGGTATGGTTGCATCTTCAGCCAGCTGCTGATTCTGATTAGATAGTTGAGTACTTGGGAGAGTAATTGGGTCTACAAGTGGATCACCTCCAAACTGCGGTGAGCCGGGCAGAGGATATGCAGTACTATAAGATGGGGCTATTAATCCAAGAGTGGCTATGGAACTGCATGTATTGCTACAGGCTTCACTATATTGTGACAACAACATGGGTCTTGACAACCTCTCAACAGAATTTATGTTACAGGTATTAGTAGACTCAAGTCTTTCACCAAACAAGGGAAGATTTGAGGTTGTAAGGTCAGGAGGGTTGAAACCAGTTGGGGAGATTAATAAGGGTTGCATGTATGACAGGTGACTAAAACCTCCAATGTAGGCACCAAAGGGTAGGCGACACAAGAGGGGAGATTGGTGAGTGTGGGTGCCTTCGTATGTTGTTAACACCAATCCTGGATCATCTGCACATCTCTCCACTCTCTTCCGGACTGGGCAATTCTGTGTGCTGCACTTATAATAATTCCTGCACACATTTGTCATGTTTGGACAGTATAAGATCATGAATAAAAATTTCATGAATTAGCATAATAAGTCCCCCCACAAAAAAGAAAATTTGATGAAGTTTGCTAACTAAGTATGAGTGACCAAACAACAGATTCACCCTTAATAGGTGATGCTGCTATTGTCTCCTTTCAAATTTCAGAAAACCTTAACTACCACTGCAACACCAAGCTCTAGGGCAGGTAGTCAATAATAATGTCAAACAAATTTCTAGAACTTTCAGCATTGCGAGCAGTTGATTTTGAGAAAAATCGATATTCATTAAAAAAAAGTTGAATTACTGCCGCCAGAATGGTAAAGGTATTACAGTATATTTTCAAAATTTGGTGACTTAAAAACACAAAGATACCAATTTGATGAATATTTGCCACAAAAAAAAAACACGGATACCAATGATCAAATAGTTAGCAACAAGGTAAGAAATCCTTTACCTTGGATAAGGACTGCTTTTAACAGCTTTTTGACCATATTTGCGCCATTTGTAGTCATCATCCATGATATCAACATCAGTTCTAGTTTTGATGCAGTGCTTGGGCTGTTTCACTCTTTTCATGGACTTCCTTGGTTGGATTCTGGGCACAAAGGAAATGATAAATCCTTTAATATTACCAAGTCACCTACCTAAACCCACCCCGCCCCTTACCCACACAAGTTATAGTTCTACTAATGCTGGTTAATGGCAGTAATAATTGTTCCAAAAAAGATTTTCAACAACTTAAATGGATATTCTTACTATTAAATGAAATCCATGTTTAGTGTCTTGTAGTTTCTTTCTTGTTTACACATACATACACACATACATTCATATACATCTATAATTAATCTAATCCCCTTGGAGACTGGGATGAGGGTTTTTTCCTTCACCTTTGTGAACAATAACTGTGAAAAAATGTGTCAAATTTTGTGTGCTCAAATTATGTGATTAGATCTCAATTAGATTAATCAAACCCAATTACAAAAATGTGAAGAAATGTGTCATGATTTGTGTGCTTGATTGTGTGGTTAATTAGATCTCAATTAGATTAAGCATGAAACGCAATAAATGTAAAAGAAATGTACTATCATTTGTGTGATTGACTAATATGTGATTAGAATAAGAAATTAGATATTATGCAAACCAATTGCAAATGTGAAAAAATCTGTGATTTGTTAATGTTGTGATTAGAATAAGCAATCAGATATTATGCAATCCAATTGCAAATGTGAAAAAAATCTGTGATTTGTGTGATTGATTAATTTTGTGATTAGAATAAGCAATCAGATATTATGCAATCCAATTGCAAATGTGAAAAAAATCTGTGATTTGTGTGATTGATTAATTTTGTGATTAGAATAAGCAATCAGATATTATGCAATCCAATTGCAAATGTGAAAAAAATTGTGATTTGTATGATTGATTAATGTTGTGATTAGATAGACTTGATTAGATTAAGTAATTAGATCAAGAAGCCGCAAATCAATAATTACAAATGTCAAGAAATCATTTGTCATTGATTACTTATGTGATTTACATCTTGATTAGATTAAGCAAGAATCGGATTAGCATGAGGTGGATTAGAGCAAGAATCACTTACAAGCTGGGTTGTAGTTTCTTTGGTTTGATGGCCAGCAGCAGCTTCGATCCATCTTCCTGAGCATCTCCTCCCTCGACGGATCCGACTCCATCCGGCCGCGTCGTGGTGGTATTGCCACTCTCTCCAACACCTGCGAGCTGCTGCGGCGGTTGCTGCTGCTGCTGCTGCTGCACTCCCATAGAGCAGCAGCAGCTGCTTGGGTTCGTTGCATTACCAGAACCATCGCTGCTTACAAGTGATGATGAGCTGCACAGAGATTGATCAGAACAATTCGGAGTTGCAGATCCGGGATTAGGAGGAGTTTTCTGCAATCCTACTCTAGCAACCTGTAGCATTTGAGATCCATGCAGTCGTGGAGATTCTACCTCTGACCCGCGAGAATCCCCTAACCCTGTAATTGTTGGTCCAGCCTTAATTCTATTGTAATTATTAGCGGTTAAGGCGGTCTTTCTGATCTCATGAGCAGAAAAAGGTGCAGATGCTGTAGCAGCTGCTGCTTGTGTCATCATCATTGTCGAGTTCAGCTCGTGATTAGATTCGATCCAAGAGAGCTGGTCCTGCTGTAGGTCGACTTCAACCCTAGTAGTGATCAGGTCTTGATCGCAAAATGAAGAATTTGATCCTGTGCCAGAAGATCGAAACGGCAGCTGCAACATCGACCCTTGCCTCATAATTGGATCAGCTACAAAAGGATCAGGAACATTTGGAGGACAGCACCTGGTGGTTCCAGCTAATTGCAGCGATGCCGACATGACTCTTGAAGAAGAAGCTGGAATTATATTGTTTGTGTTTGAAATCGATTTGCCATGACTAGTCATGACGATTGGGCGCTCCTCCGGCTGACTCATATTGTCGATCTGCATCTCTTCCGCCAAGTTCGGAAAATCTGATGGGTACCGCCACATGCTTTCGAACCTCATGAGTTGCTCATCAGCTCTATATGATCGATCTTGCCAAAATTTCTCGCAAGTACTGGTATGATGATCTTTGGAAAATGCAGCTGGTGAAGAAGCTCCTTGCCGCTGCTCCCCCCTTACTGACGATTCTTCCATAAGACGTACTGAAGAGGCGGAAGCATCACCGACATGATCACCAGCACGAACTAGGGAGTTTAGAATCCTTTGCATGTCATAACTTTTCTCTAGAATATGACCAGACGGGTCACGAGGACTGTATGCAGAATCTCCCATTGTCCACTTCTACATATGAACTCTTGCTGCAAAGTCTAGAACACTAGTACCAGTAGAAAATATGCCACCAGAGGATGAACAACGAATTAAGCTATGTGACGTAGTAGTAGTAATACTGATCTAGATCATGAACTCCTCGACATCATGATTCTATGCTGCTGTTAGCTTCAACAACAAGCTCATTATATCCAAAACCCAAAAATAAAAATAAAAATGATCGCAGTAGCAACGGGTACAGCAGATCAAGACGATCCACTGCTGCAAGTGGTACTACATACCTAGTACATACACGGTCCAGACCGAGGAAAAAACCCAAATCCAACAAAATGGAAAGCTTTCGCAAATAGCTAGCAAACAAGACATAATCGACGAAGAAGCTGCAACGTCAGGAAGCTGATGATCATGTCCCAAAGTAGAAAAACACTCCGAGTAGGTCTCCTGGAACTTTCAACGAATTCGGGATCTGCTTATAGTGCAGCAGCAACTGATCACAAGAGCGTTGCTACCGCTAGTGGTGATGATGATGATGATGATGAGATTCTTCTGATGTGCGAAAGAAGTTTCTTGGCAGTGATCGGTGGAGAGCAGCAGCAACAGCGCGCAGAGATTCTTCTAAGGCGAGAGAGGAAGTTCACCCGAAGTCGAGCCGCAACAGCGCGACCACGCACAGAGGGCCCCGCAAGAGACGGCCGTTCCAACGCCGTGAGTATCGTTCACACTACAGAAGACCGAAAACCGCCCTTTGACTGTCTCATTGCGGCCGTGTGAAAGGAGACATTATTTTAGAATCGTTTAACTGGCTATGAGTACCGATCAGTCTTTTTTCTTTTTCTTTTTTTTTCCCCCCATTTTAATGTGATGTAGCCGAGGTGGCGATTATCCAGAAGACGATTTAGCCAATATTGGCTATTAGAATATATGAATGGAAATCATTTAAAAATTTTTGGTTACCTAAAATTTCAACCACATATATATACCAAATACTAGGTCGTTTTTTCCAAGTTTTCATTCTTCAATGTTTTGAGATTTTGATCATTGTTGTAATGTCTTTGAGAATCTAGGCTATTAACAAAAATGGAAAAATATGTAAACTCATTAGTAAAACAATTATAAGTTATTCAATTCAACCTTGTCTTGTTTTTTAAGTTTTAGATTAAAAATCTTTAACCATACCGCATCAATCTCCAAACAACCACGAGTCAACCAATAGTTTAATATAAATATTGACATAAGACCCACCTCTAAGGAAAAAGGCGGCAATTTTTTTTGAGATTTCCTTAAGATGTAACCCAAATTTTTCGGACATTACCAACCAGATAGGACCAATTTTGACTTGGTATACTGTAGTCTTAAACGCACTAGCAACATGGTGAAGAAGTGAGGAAGTTGCAATGACAACACAAGTCCATGATTGTAAAGTGTCTTTGGGTGCCATGGCCAAACACAACCTCCCAAAAATGCAAAAATCTATACAATATGAACCTTCAAGTCAAGCGGTGCATAGTGGAAGGGGGGAAAAAAAAGTTAGGGTTGAGTTTTTTAAAAACATTTTGCTACTAAAAGTAGTCACAATTAAACTTTTTGCTCCATATGTGTGTCCTTTAAAGTGTTAAAACAAAAAGTTATCCAAACGCCAATAAATTAGACTTGTCAAGACCTTTAAAAAGTTCATTTGATCTTTCATGTTTTGCTTTTACAACTAAGTTGCTAACATGTTTACATGATCAAAATAACGGTATGATTTGAGACTCTCATTGGGATCTTTGTCGTAATGTGTGGTTAAATACAACATGAAAACCACGATCAAATGGATGTGATTATGGTGTTGTGATTTAAACAGTTGGGAAGTTGAAAGGTTATGATGAAATTTAATCAACTTAAGTGAATTTGTTTGATATTGAACAAGCTTAGGATGTTGGGTCAATGACTTCCACAAGCAAAGATTTTTTATCATATTGCATGGGTTGGATAAAATCTGTTGAATTTACATATTTATGAAAAGCTCATTATTTGTCAAATATTGGTGGGATCAAATAGCCAATTTACAAAGAGGTAAATGGGATAGGTTGTAAACTGGGAGATACATATAGATGCAATATAAACAATGAAGATTTTTGCAGATACAACCAGAGCCAAAAGTGATAGATTCACTATATTGACGCATCAATACATTATTCTCTCACACACACATAGAAATGTCAAAAAGTGGGAGTTTTCTTAAAACATTATGTCAAGATTAACTGCAATATGCTCCACTAAATATTTTCTCCTTCTAGTGGAAAAGACTTCCCGACAACTTGTCTTACATCTAAATCATATCTATCAAACAACTCCTGCTTTTGTGTCGTATGTTTAATGCAAAGCTTTTTGTCAGATTCAGTTGAAAGACAAGGAAGAAGAGAAGTGAGAAAGTGATGCAAAGCCAAAATGACCACCTTAAGATCTAGAGATTTGAGATCCAAGGGGTGGATGTTTGGCGAACCTGGAAGGGAGGGGAAAGTGGTGGGAAGGGGGGAGTGGTGGCCCAATAATTTAAAATATCCATCCTGAGGTAGAGGAGGTCTAGAGTTATGTACTTTTTTCTCTTAGCTGAAACTTCTGGAAGTTTCTTTGCGCAATTTGGGCTTTCCTTTTGGTCGGTGCTTGGCGACTTGCAAATTTCACCTCAGTTTCTTGTCAGTTTCTTGTGGTTTTGTGTGTAATTTCAACACACAAGAGAATTGGTTCAAAAAAACATGAGAACAACTCGTGCTGTGTCACTTTTCCTGCAGTTTTGTGAGTATTTTCCAGTGTTGGGAAATCAGAATCAAAAGAACCTACAAATCAAATTTGTGGGGGAAAATTTATCAAAGAAGCACTCCCTCTGGTTATTTAAAACCCTCAAAGAACCGTGCTTGGGTTGGGTTTCATGAAACAACCGACAGATTTCTAGGGTAATTACTTGACTTTTAAAAAAAAATTCAGATCAAATCCAGTGCTGGTACCACAAAAATTCCATATCCAGGACTAAGTAAGGGGTGGGAATTCCATATTTATTGATAAATCAGAGAATTAAAAAATTCATTCTATTTATAAATAGATAGAAAAATAATACCCTTTGAACACACAAGTGGTATCTAACAACGCATCACAAACCCGCTGGACCTGCCAATAGATAACATGTTGCACATCTACCTATTGTGTCGACACACTCTGAACGCCAAAACAATCTGTTCGAATCTAAACACCTTCACGAAAGAAACCAGTTCACCCAATGTGAAACTGGTTCTAATAAGGTAAAGACTTCCAAAAGTTGGATCCAATGCAATAGTCCAAAGGGACAGGGCCCAACAAATACAAAGAGTAACATACTTAAGTTTGGTCCAACATCAAACAAGTGCCCAAAACTGACATTTTCCAGTTTTGAGAACCACATTAAACATGAAAAATATAAATGGGTTTGACTTGAAGATTGGGAAAATGATGCCCCAGCAAATTGACATCATAACTTAGATTGAGTTTTACAACACTTAGATCAAGAAAACTCGAATCGGAAGACCTTTGATAAGCATACATACCCATGGCAATTGGTGAAGACTTTGTACCATAGTTTCTGCCCCTGCCATTAGTTAGCCCAGGCCAAAAATGATGATGAATAGTTTTGGAAATTAAAGTTTCATGCAACTAATGAGAAGATTCAGCATGTACTCATGAGAGATCCAATTATTATTTTCTTTTTGAGGAGGGGGGGAAGGGATTGTTTTCGCTTGTTCTTGATGTGTTCCCATGATGTTCCCATGGTGTTCCTACCATCTTAACAAAGGGTTCCCCAAGTTGTTCCCCAAGTTGTTCCCCAAAATGTTCACAATATAGCATGTCAGATGTATCTCATATGGTTTGCCCAAAGTTCAACTCTCATGTATATGAACTGAAAAAGGTTGGATATAGGGGAGCACATTTGTTTCTATTTTGCAACTGGTGCTTCCATTGGGGGGAGTGCCCAAATGTTCCAAAATATTGATGATGGGGCCAATCAATATGGTTCCTTCAAAAAACCAAAAATAAAAGCAAGAAGAAGAAGTGAGAACACAACCATGAACTAACATGAATTAATATGAATCACACTATGTCACACATTAAGACAACAAGTGTCATACTAGTGCAGCGTCATCATATATACACTCCAATTGTCAGATCTAAGTTCAAGCTTAAGTCATAGTTTTCAGCTGCAACATTCAGACTCTTTGACTTAAAGCATCAAGTCTGTTCTTAGTCCTGTAAAACCATCCACTCAAATCAACTAAAGCACGTACTCAGTACTCAGTGGACTGGAGTCTGGAGTCTGGTCTCTCCAGTGAAGGAAGGACCCAAGAATCAGATCTCCATTGAAGATTAAGTAAGTCATGTAGCTTCTGCACTTAAATTGGTCTGTCCCTTTGACTTATAGTTTCTCTGCTCGCCAGTGAGAGCGTTATTTTACTGGCGAAATTTCATCATAAAGAGGAATTAAAAAATATCAAAGACTCAGAAAAGAAGAAGTGATTTTGGAGGTTTTCAGTCGCCAGAAGCAAGGGGAAAAAAAAATGGTAAAAATCGCCATGTAGCCAAATTTGACTAATTTCTCGTGTGGGATGATTGCCAGAGTGGGTACATAAAAAATTTGAGAAAAAAAAACCTCACCACCAAAGGGAAGCTTTGTCCTTCAATTTTAGGACTTGCTTGCTACTCATCTGCTCTTTAGCCTCCAAATCAAGTATTGCAGCTACTTGTGGACGCGGGGCGGGAAGATCTAATGGTTCAATCTACGCATGTGACATGACACAATAAGTCGTGTATATTCTGCATGCAATGGTACTACCACACACAAAATTAGAGAGTAGAATCTCCAATTCGTCAAAACCTGAATGCCAAGTGATCTTTATTTTGGGTGTCAAGAGAGGGTACATACGAGGTGTGGAAGAACTACTGACTTGAGTTTTTAATTGATTTACGGTCAAGAAAGGAGATTACTTTCCACACTCACAGAATCTGGAGCTGTAACACGTCTCTTTGAACATATCATGTGTACATGCATAAAAAATTCCTCTTCATATTGTTAAGATGTTCCATCTCTTTTTTGGTTGCAAGGCAACTCATCAAGTCCCTCTTTTTCCTAAATAGCTTTAAAAACATGCATGGAGATAGGCATGAAATTCTCACCTTAGCATATACCCAAAGATATGCATGATAAATGAATGGTGGTTTTGCTAGGATGCCCAAAACCCTAACCCTAAACTGCAATCAATTATACTACATTCGTTGTTGAAATAATGCCGATCATCATGCATATGTGGTAGAAAATAGCCATTTATCTATTTTTGTTTTGATTACCTTACCCTAATTAAGGTCGGTTTCATCATTAAATAATCCTCAAAATAGTGAAACTTTTTTTTTTGGGTGAAGATATGAAATTAACGTGTTGAAAATTGTTATGATTATCACAGGCTACATTTTGAATTATTTCAATAACTCCCATGGCTATATCATAGTGGATCATGGAAAATTAATATTTTCAAAATTGAAAAATAAATATTTGTTTTCTCAATGTGGAAATTGACCCTCGGCTACAGTAGTGGAGTACCACAAATGGGTTATTGATACCACATGCCATTCTAGTTATTTAGGTAGACTTATTCACAATGGTTACTACAACACTAAACTAAGGGATTAACTATTAACTTCCGTATATGTGGGAACATCATAAATACAGTTACGGTTGATAACACCCAATGGTTGTAGCATCACTATGATCGTGGATGCCATGATGATCCATGGGTTAGTAATCCTCTCTTCACAATTTAATAATATTCGATACCTAAGACGAATCCTTTCAAACTGTCAGATTGCCTGACTCATTGGCCTTTGAACCATGAACGAAGACTTTTGCACATGAAGATAAATAAAGCTCTTGTCAAACCCATGTTTTCATAGCATGTTGTGCTTTGGGGCATCACCACTAGAACATGGAGAGAGCTATTGTCAACGAAGGTTTCATAGTGTTCGATGCATTAGCTTTTTGCCCTTAATGAATAGTTCCTACATTTGTCAAATTACAAGATTTTTCCAATGAACTCCCCCAACACCTCGGATTCACACTGACAATAGTCACCACCACCACAACAATAAATAATAAACAATTTCTGAAACAAAGCACATCACAGTTGGTTTGGTGGCTGTAGATATCACTAGGGGTTTTTTAGGGTTTTATTTTTATTTTTTATTTTTTATTTTTTATTTTTAAATGGTATTTTTTAAAAAAATAAAAATATTAAAGTGATGTAGGTGGACTAGTGATCATCCACAAGAGGACTTAGTCCAAATTTGGATAGATGGCAGAGAGAAAAAGCAGATTTAGTTTTTCAAGCCCTTCAAATATACTGGAGGCAGATAAAAGAACCTATGGTCTAAATATGGCAAATTCCAATTATTTTTTCTCTAAATATGGCGACTTTGGGCCTTCTTTTTCCCTTAAAAAAATCCTGTGTACAACAAGTCACAGTTCCCTTTTTTTTTTGGTTGCCAAGTGGTGTCACAAAAAGAAAACCCGGATGAGTGGACATATTTTTTTGGCAAAATGTGCCAAATTCCTAAATGAGTTTGGTGGTCATTTAGGCACACACACAAAGTTAAGGGGGATTTTGTTTAGAAGCAAAATCACCAGATAGCTTAGAGTTATTTATAAAGTCACCCTGTCTTTGGGCCCCAGTTTGACCTTCTAATCCTTATTTCATCCCCAATTTGAGTGGTATATGTAAAGTTGAGCAAAAGTGTGAGCAAAAGTGCGCGCTGTTTCATCAAACAAGGTACCAAATAAGAGGATTTGCAGCATCTTATTTTGGCAAAGGCTTTGATTTAATGAAGAATAATTTGAGCACCAGTCACACCGCATTTGAACCCAAAAAAAAAACTGGGGGTGAAACTTCCATGAGGACTAATTTGGGTGAGAAAACTACTTTGAACTTTGGTTGCATGTTTTATTTCATTATTTCCAGTGTACCATTTTCATCCTGACTTCTCATTTCATCCCCAGTTTTGGCAAAACTGGGACCCAGTAGCACCAGTTTAGTGTAATTTATGGATATTGTTATTGTAACATTGTTTTGTGTGTATAGCCACTACTGTAGGTACAAGTGTCCTAAACCTTACTTACAAGCCTTTTTTTTCATTGGCATAATTTCACCCAAAAAAAAAACTTTAAAATAACTTATTTAAAAAATGAAGTGTATTTTGAGGGTTTCAATAGCCAGAAATGGCTCCAAAAATAATAAAAACCACCAGATTTCTACAGTTAGTTTTAAGGAAGTAGCAAGAAGCATAGAAGGATGATTAAAGATTTTTGCTTCACATTTGGTGTATAGCCAAATTTGGCTAAATCTTCCTCGGGATGATTGCCTTCCTATGGAAATTTTTGTATTCAGTGTTTCTCTCACCACATCATGCCTCAATTCACATCTTTGGTTGTACATTCGTTGGCTAACATGCTTTGTCAACTATGAATCTACAGCCCTTTTACATTCATTGGAAAGAATTGATTGGCTCCGGAAGTTGCTTTTGGTTCTTCTATTGAACTCATGTTAAGTTGCCAATTATAAGATTTCTATGAGTCTGAGAAACAACACCTTTCTCTGTTTAAATTTTTTTGTGGGTGAAGGATTTTACCATGTGGAACAATGGATGGAGTTTCTTGACATGATTGGAACAGCAGCTCTGACAACAAGGGCTGCTTTCTCTCTCTATGTTGTGATGTTGCTTTGGTTTTGTGAGTCTGACTTTAGCTTGAAGTTTGGAAGAACTATAGGTTTCTTTTGCCCATAAATCTTTCCATCATCCTTTTTGTTTTTTCAAATTAATATGGCTGATGTGGTGGCATTTGTGAAGCCACCAACTGATTGATCACTCTATGAAAATCTACCTCAAACTTTGATTTGCAAAGGGAACAGATTGGCAAGAGTGGAATTTCAGTACCTTGGTTGATTGCAGCTAGCCCTGTCAACAATAGTCACCCATGCAGCAAGCTTTCTTGTGTGGAGACCTATTTTGGTACAATGAGCCAACTTGGTGATGATCAATGTTACAACAAGTCCATCAACCACAAATCTCACAATAAAATTCTGCCACAACAAAGCACATTCCTACGCACGCACACACGCACACACGCACACACAAGAGAGAGAGACATGCTGCAAAAATGGAAAGCTTGATATAAATCACAACTACACATTGACTCTTCACAGATCCCCAACCTGACATGAAGTATATCCCCATCATGGCAACAAAAGAATGTGCTTTTTGCAGCAAATATCCACATCAAAGAGATCACACATACTACTACAGAGAAGTACTGTCCAGACCATTCAGTGAGCTACAGATCAACCTCAAATGACAAGATCATAGCCCAGACCAGGATTGTTTATTGATTGTAGCTAAACAACTCAACAGCCCAAAGTGAATTGATGACCAGAAGTCAGGTTTAGAGTATCAGAAGAAATATGTCAGACACCCTTAGATCAAAGGCTGCTCAGAAGAAAAAGCTATCGATTCATGTGCAACAGTGGATGCGTACAGATTATCTGGTGAACAATATAAACATCAGCAAGTAATCAGAAAGAGGCTTCAGAAGCCCTTTCTCTTCCAATGTCCCTATTGTCTAAAGTACCTGGATTGGGTCACCCAAAAATCTATAGCTTGGATCTTTGCATCTGTGAACCTATACACAATCTCTGCAAAATGTTACAATGCGACTTGCTATTTCAAAGCTGCAATTGTCATGTAAGGAAATGCCCTAATCATGTCCTGCAGCTGGTTAGGCGCTTATCATGTAGCTTGGACCCTCCCAGCTGAGAATAAGGTCATGACCCTAAGAAATTAAATTATACATATTTTACACTTAGAGTTGCTCTTCCAGAAGCTGCATACTTGATCCATGAGATTCACAATTGAGCACTGAATGAAGTAGGCTTTGACCTCTTGTACCTGTTTCGTTTATGAAGCAAGAATTTGACAGAAGGCACCTTGTGAGATATAGACTTCCATACCATGTTAACAGCATCGTCTGGTTGTGTTGGGTGCTGGTATCTGAAATGAAGATCCACTTGGTGCAATCTGTTCCACATTTTAGTCCACTCGGTCCTATGAACACTTCTCAACAGTTCCACCACAAAGCCCTTTTGAACAGCATCTATGGACTTTACAAAGAGACAAAACTCAGTGTAATCCAGTTGTTCTTCAAATGGTAGCTCAATCTTGTCACTGATAACCACAGGGACACAGTGGCTGGCAATAGCATCAAACAGATGGTTCGAAGAAGGCATATCTCCAGCCAAGTAAAGACAGAACTTGGATGATCGCATGCCTTGCATTGCACTGTGGAACCCATTACTTTGTGTATTGCCTGTTTCAAAGTGGACACCAGGTTCTTCTTTCAAAATCTCATAAAGCTTTTGCCGGATGATGCCTCCCTGAAGACATCCAAATCCTCCAATTCAATTCCATGAGGATGCCCCTCTTGCTCTCTCTCTCTCTCTCTCTCTCTCTCTCTTCCAAAGGCGGACAAAATTTAAGAGGTAGCTTGTTGGCAGGCCACCTCCATAAGGATCTGACTAGAGCAACAAGTATGATATGAAGGTCACATTGAATGTCTGTTTCTGATGCCACAGCTCCCTTCAGCTGACTTGCCTCATGACCTCTTCAAGATCAAGCCCTGACTGTATCCTGGCGTGGCCTAGAGTACTACTCTGGATTGATCATGAAAGGCTACTTCTCTCATCACACAGTGCAAGTCTTGAAAGCAGTTTGTCACAGGTCAAGAATTCAGATGGATTGTAAGTTTGATCTCTTTGTTGTGAACTAGCTTGAAAATCTTGGAGAGATGAGTTGAATCCTGGTAAGACACCAGCTTGCAACCCTAATTTAGCTGCTAGACTTGCTCAACAAGGAAATAGGCCACATTGTTTAGATTGGCAGAATCATAATTACATCATGCAGATGGGTTCTAAGTTTGATCTGTTGTTGTGAGACAGCTTGAAAATGTTGGAGGGATCAGTTGAATCCTGGTGAGGCACCAGCAGCTTGCAACCCTAATTTAGCTCCTCGACTTGCGCAAGTAGCTCAAATAGGAGGAGAGTCCTACTCCTATTCTTCAAGGGTAGGGGTTCTGAAGGACCTACAGTCATCATCATCTATGCTTGAAAGCTCAGAGAAGAAAATGAGCATCTAAGAGTTCTTTTGGAGACTTCTGGAGAAATCCTTTGGGTGGTTGTTGTGAAGAAGACTTGCCTCTTTTGTGACGAGAGCAACCTGGAAGAACAGAAGAGTGGTGCGATCGTAGAAGGAAGTGTTGCGATCATGGTCCAGGTATGAAGGAATTACATGCTTGTATGGAGCTACGACGTCTTTGTCGATGATATTGGCAACACGATTAGCGGAAGATTCATACCGACTAAAATCAGCGACGACAAACATGGCAGAGTGCAAAACATCGCTGCGGATGACATGCTGCATGCTGTTGGGATGGTGAGCAACGATCACATGGTCCAAACCTCCAGAAGCCTGCCATGCCGGCTGCATCTTCAAGTACCTCACCAGCTTTTGCTGCAGCTCTAGGTCCCTATTATTCTGCTGCTTCTGAAGCTCCCGGGGCTTGGCTCCTACAGAAGAGTATCGGTTATAGCTCAACGACGCAAAGAAAGGCACGAACACAACATCCGCCGATTGCCAGTCTTCCACCCGGAATGCTGTGCATGGAGTCCGGCGATCTGGCATGTTGGACGTGAGAACATCATTGGTGAGCCAGAACTCAGCGCTGTGTTGCTGGTAAACTTGCCCACCAGGATACAAAGGAATGTCCGATGCATTGTGAGGAAAATTTGCACGACCAGCAGCAGGTCGTGAGGATCTGATCATTCCATAGTGGAATTCCGATGGCAAATCGTACATGAAGATGAGGAGCTCAGCAGAGCTTGCATCGCATCCGGGCGGGGGCAGCCCTTGACGAAGAAGCTTATAACCTGGATCCGAATAAGGAAGGTACTCAGTGTTACTCACCATAGCTGCAAATCTTTCTTCTTCCAGAAACAGCACATGAGGAGGACCCGCAGTGCTACTGCCGCTTCGTCCCAAGCCCGACGACATCTCGTGAGCAAACATGAAAAAGCCTGACAAAGCGAAGATGGAGAGCAGGGAGACGAGTGCAAGAACATGTTGCGGAACCCTGGGCCTTACAGAAGAAGTACCTGGCATCGTATTCTTCTTTTGCAAAGACATCCGTCCCTCTACAACGCATTGGCAATTGCTACTGGATCAAAAACCCTCTCAGACCGAGCTTTTACTCTCTCTCTCTCTCTCTCTCTCTCTCTCTCAATCGCAAGTCTCGCGACGCAACGCAACAATGGAGAAGGGACGGAGGTCGTTGCGGTCGCAAAGAAATTAAGAAAAATTGGGGCGTTTCCAGGAGTCCTGAGAGACACTGCTGAGAACGATTGTAGTAGACACGTTTCATAAAAAACAAAAATTCCCAAAAGCCTGCTAAAAAGGTCGGTTTAGGGTTTTTTTTTTTTTTTTTCTTCCCCTCAATTTTTTGATTTTGTTCAAGTGGCAATCATCCTCCATAATATCTATTTAGCCAAATCTGGCAATATTCAAATATTCAAATAGAATTTTTTTGAAAACCAATTCATCCATAACCACCAAAGGCAAGAAAAAAAATTGAATACATAATTATCTTGAATTGAAAATTGCAAATAAAATAAAATAAATATAATCTCCTAAAAATATCATCTCAACAAAATCAAAATTAAATATTCTAGAAAATTTTGGGTAGGCTCCTAGTATTGTTGGAAAGCCCTTGACGAATGGGATTTCTTGGAGGTAATTTTGTAATTTTAAAACCGAAGATGGAGAGAGAGATATTGAATTTTGACTAAATTTTTTCATTGGTAATTAATTCTAAGTCTTAAATGGGTTTTGCACAATTGAGTTCCATTGTAAAATTCCTATTCAGACTTGGGCCAATGACACAAGCCATAATAGTTCTTATTGAAGTTAGATAGTGAAGCCTATCGCAAATGAAAGAAACAATGAGACCCACCAATGTAAGGATGTTGAACAAAAAATCAAACTTAACTGGTGTAAACCAATGTTGGTTGGTTATTGAGTTTTGACCTAATTATAACCCACTTGTCAATCAAGTTATTAATAATTTACTCAAATGATTTTCTTATTATTCGAGTAGGTTATCAATCCTAAAACATTAAACACTTTTATGATATAAAACCAAATAATAAAAATAATATTATAATTGATGTATAATTGACAATTATAGCTAGGTATTTGAAAACGTACCTTTTATTGTTCAGGGTGTTCATATAAAACCAAGCCTCTCGTTCCTTTTAAATCAAGATTGTGTAATCCATAATCTTCTCGTAATGTTTACAATTTAAATGTTTGCTCTCGACTCCTTATTAGGGTTATGCATTTGTTCTTAAGTAATTTGGTTATTTTGCATTTTCAGTACATAGTTGTCCACCTTGATTTTGTTATCCGTCACCATAGTTTATGGTTGACATTAAACAAGAAATTAGGTTTCACTATGTGAAATCATCGAAAGAAACAAGAATAATGTTTACTTTGTGCACCAAAGATAAATAAAGTTTGGAAATGAAATTGGAAGAATTGGAACAACTTTACAAATTGGAACATGTTTGTGTTAAAATTTGGTTTTATGCATCAAATATTCAATTGTTCAATTATTGTGTGTTTTGAGGGGTTTTGAACCACATAGCAAGTTTAGTGTTCATTGGTGGTGGTGTGTCTAGTAGTCTTTTGATGCATATGTTTGATATGGTGTCTTCTTCAATCCAAACTAAAAACTTTGAGAATGATTTTTAAAAATTAGACATTGATAACTTCATCTTTGGAAATTCAAGATGCACTCCAAGTTTCCAAAGCATATAGTTGTACGAAAGTTAAGTTGGTGGTAGAAAAAAAGTTCCACTTAAAAAAGAAAGTAAAAGCAAAGTACCCAAAACCATTCCCTTTTGCACATTTTGGTGATCTAACTTGCACATGTCCAACATCATAGATGCGTGGAGTGTTTGGAGTGCATTATTTGGAGCGAGTGGTCTTTTTATGGAAGTGGAAATTGTGGATACCATTTAAGCTCAAATGGGTTCAGAGAATACCTTAGTCCATCATCTTTTTATCATTGAACTTGGAAGTTAGAATCAAGCATGTATCATTATACAGTTTCTGTGCCACCAACTTTATTTATATGTTTTGCAGATATCACATGCTTGAACTTGATAGGCAGCTTTTGTCATTGTTAATTTAATGGAAAGTAATTCAAGAAGTTTTCTCCACATTTGAACAAGTTGCCTTCTGCAGGATACTCACATTTGGTTCTCCTTATGATAGAGAAACTTAAGTTTCACAATTGCTACAAACTGTAGGATGTATCAGCCTCAAGAATTCACATTTCCACTGCTAGTGTGTAAAGGATGTTTGTAGATGTGATATCTTAAATAATATCCAGGTTAACTTCAACGACCCTAATTGCAAAGTGAGAAATAAGTGCAAATATTTTCTTCTTCTCACTGTCCATGAAACCCATATCGAAGCATTACTCATGATGTTGGGGCCTTGTTGCTAATTGAGATGGGCAAGGAATTATGTGTGAAGAGACCTGCATACTTTTGAGCCCTTACAGCATATTGTGTGCCTAACAGACAGCCACACTTCATTCAAGCTGAGCCAAGCCTATCAGATCAGCAAATCAACAATGTGGGCATTATACATAAAAGGTCTTCGATCCATTTTTTATCATAGTTCCACCAGCCACTGTTCGATGGAACTACTGTTGTTCACAGAGTGCGCAATCTCATAAACACAAGTCAAGAACTATGTTTCCATGTTGTATAATGACATGACTTCTGAAGACCATATAAACAAAACAGAAATCATGACTATCACTCGCCATCACTAGCTTCCTTTCTTGCTATCTATCTATGTCATTCTATCAATTCCAGCCAGAATTTGGAAAAATATGACAAGAATTAGTAGTCATAAGTCATAACCGGCTTATTCACAAAATATCAAACCATCACCATTGCAAATGGTGGTGACAAGCTATCATTCCCCTTTTTGAGCTCCCAATGGGGGATGTAGATCCATGTATATATAATACTACTCAAAGTTTTGAGCAAACATTTATACAAAAGCTCTGTGCATGGAGTTTGTTTTTCTTTCATAGTTTTGAAACCTTATCCTCATTGAAGCTTTGATTCAGCTGCATGTTGAACACAGAGAAAGGATAACTTGTGTTGCCAAACTTTCCTTGGCCAAACCTCTTTCTTCCCCTAGTGTCATCAAAACCTTCTAACAAAACAAAAGGCTTCATGCTGCTGCAACTGCAACACCACAGACTTTTCACTTGGGATTCAGAGGAGAAAAACTCCCAGCATCTATTGTTGCGACTGTTGTTGACTACACTGCAAAAATTACAGATGTGGACTGAGAAGCATGATACGAAACCTGATTGCATGGAACTTTCTTCAAAGCGCTAGGTTCTGCAACAAACAACAATTCAACAACACCCAAAATTGCCACATTTGATCACAAGGACAACAAAGAAACACAAAATCACACACAAGAAAAACAAGCAAGCAACACACGATCCAGAAAAACAAGCTCTTGATTTTCTATGAAATTGTGGGTCTTGGAAAAGATGGTTGTTGCGGTTGCCTACTTGGTGAGCTGCAATATCATGTTAAATGCACTACAACATCTTAAGGAATTTTCCACACAAAAAATTTCCACAGGTTTCTGACACTGATTTTTTGCACATTTTTGCCTCAAAATATGCCTTTTTACAGCCATGTAGCATTCAAGACGTCTGCCTGCCACTGTAGCTCCCCTTCCGGCCTGCCCACGAACTGCGGCGCTCCGTTTAGCAATCTGCTCGAGTCTCTCACGAGTTTCACCATTCACCTTCGTGCTCACCCGTGCTCACCTGCCTGCATTCCGTAGCCATTTTTCTCACTGCACACAATACAGGCACTGTGTATCTCAAAAAAAATCTTTGAATCACATTTTTTTCTGTCTTTCTCACCATGGAACCGTCTCCAAGTGAAGAGCCAAGTTTCCAAGTTTCCTGTCCCTGATGATGATGGGTTCGAGCTCTTCACTTCCCTTGTACAATATTGTGCCTCACACAGCACCTGCAGCTCCACCCAAATCCAAGAGAGATTGGAAAAATGATTCTACAGCATTGTTGATGAATTTTTTTGAGGAGAAGTTTCTTGCTAATAGCACGAACAGCTTGACACAGAAGCAGTGGCAAGAAATTTTATTGAAGATTGAGGAGGCATTTCCATTGACCCCTCCGCGCACTTGGGCTCAAGTTCAGTCCAAAGTACACAAAATGCAGAAGAAATTTAATCAGTTGAAATAGGAGGATGGAGAATCTGACGCAGGTCAATGCAAATGGCCATGGTTTGAAAGATGTTTAATGATTTGGGGCAAGACTGCAAAGGTTCGTGACACTGCTGGAGGCAGGGACAATGGTGTTCCAAATGATTTGGTGGGTGGATCTGTGCAGGAGCCTGTCAACTTGGAGGATACTGAAGAACATGATGCTCCTCCTTCTCCAAACAGACAGGTTCCTCCATTTGCAGGCAACTCTTCTCAAGGCAGTAACACTCCATCCACACCAAGGTCAGCAGCTTGCAAGAAGCCAGGGGTGGATGGTAAGCCTCCACAAAAATACTCTTAAAACACATTAAACAAATACTTGGTTCCTTTGAACTCACTTGTGATCAGAATCTTCTTGCTCATCTCGCATTAAGTTGTGAATTTCATCTCAACTCACTGTTGCTGCCTTTCCTGTTTCCTCTTCATCCTCATCCTCATCCTCTTAAGGTGTCATAGACATCTTCTTGCTCGTCTGCACTTTCAAACTTTTCTTTAGTTGGTGTGGACGATGGGTTCAAGTACAAATAGACAACATCATCTTTGAAAAATTCCTTAACCTAATGATGATTCCTTCTTGCCTGCAATAATTTTTGTAGTTGCGGCCCACCCATATACAAATGGGATAAATCAATTCTTGTAAGATTTTTTTCTTAAATTGCTATAAGTATGTTCGGAATTCTTTGTAATGGTGATCCTAAAACATTTGATCACAACATTGGCATAGTTTAATTTCAGTATGAGATTATGCCAAATAGCTCTTCATCTGTGAAATTATGGAATTTTGCATTGTGACATTAAGCTTGATTTAATATATGTAAGATTTAAAAATGTGGAGTTTTGCATGGTGACATTAGGCTTGCTTTAATATATGTAGAATTTGAAAAAAAGAAGCGGAATTCTGAGCAAGAAAATGGTTTAATCTCTGTGTTAATAATGTGGAAAACTCGAAGAAACAAAGTGGGATACTTTGTGCCAAGAGTGGTATAGCCAACGTATGCCTCTTGTGACAAAGTTGAGAAAAAGAGTGGGATATGTTGGTTTAACCTCTTTGTCATAATCCTGTACAAGTTGAGGGAAAAAATGAGATCATACATATGAGTGATTTAAACTAATGGGAATTCTATAAACATCAATAAGAGAGCTTTGAAACAAAATTGTGGATGAGTCAAAATTTCCCACACACTTATAACCCACACTTTTGCCACATCACTATCTCGCAACTTCCCCACGATTTGCCACATATACTCGATGTCATCGACCATCAAATGTGTGGAAAACGTGAGGAAATTGTAGGATGAAAAAAGCATGAAAAACTACTCCAAATGTAATAGTGACAGAAATGCTTTGCTACTCTCTGTGCCAGGCAAAATCACACATCACAAACTTTGCCAACCAGTCAGGGGTCAAACAAAAGTTTCAATTGTTAAAGTATGCAAAACCACCACAACCACCAGACAAGGAATTCTGGCACCCACTTGTAAAGCCCGAGGGTGTTCCCAAACCTCAAGAGAACCCGCTCATACAAGAACCTCCACTACAACAAAAACAACTAGGTGATCACTCAAGGTTCTTTTGCGATGGCACATTCGGTGACCAGCATGTTTGGTAACATGTGGGGTCCTAAGATGAGTTCACAAGGTACTCTTTTTTCCAGGGTTCCTTCTGCTAAACCATTTATGGTACTAGTATAAATGGGAATTTAGAAAAGAGTGTGCCCTGATACAGTGTTGTGGTTGCACTCACATGACAGATGTTGCCATGCTTCAATCAGCAACCCTTTCTGTGACACTCATTCATCATCATCATACCAGTAAGGCTCCTGCAGAGTCAGCAATCAATCTGTTAATCTCTAGTTTCTTGGACAAGAAGGATCGATTTCTTTTTTTCCCCTTAATTGGATTGATTCGTTGCAGCAAGCTTTCAGAGGCCGGGGGGAGGCTGATCAATCGTCACCTTTTGAAAGGTCTGATGAGATTATCAGCGTTTACAGTGCGAAGTTTCAGCAGAAAAACAACTTTGTAAATTTACCCAACTGCTACAACTCTTCATCACATGCTTGAAACGAAACTGCACCTGCATGGAGAGAAATAAGAATGAATCTCGTCGGTTGCAAAAGATTACTTGGTGCCATGCAACTCACTTGCTGTTTCTCTCTAATTACCCAAAATGTGGGGTGGCGGCCTCCACCATTAAAATTACCCGAACTAGTTCCAAGGCTGCCAAGAGACCCCAGCTTTCTTCACATGTGCGAGGAGACCCCGGGGTGCAAGCTTTTTGATGAATTGAAAGTCACAAGCCCGCATGTGGCTTTTTGTCATTGGGTGGTTTCTGGACCCCTCAGGGGTAGGGGTTTGGTTTCACCCCCGCATGTGCGAGGGCCAAGAGCTGCATCACTGCCTGGATTGGGTTGTGGGGTCCCGGAAGACTAGCTGGTGGGAAGTAAGTTCTTCGAAACCAATGAATGAGCTGCAGAAGAAATTCAGCTGACGAAGAGCCTAGTTTAAATTGACAGGTGAGGCAGAGTTTCAATCAGAGATTAGAGATTTTCAGTTTCTGCCAAGAATTGGGTTTTAGAGCTTTCTTTGAGGTACTAGTAACAAGATTTGCTTTGTTGCTGCCTACGCAGGATAACATAATTTCCGATCAGCTCAGTTTGCGGCAAGTACAAAAAATTAAGTCAGTTTGATCGTGTAAAGAAAGATCTGACAGACTTCTGTTGCAATCGGAGGAGGAGGAGGAGGCTCGGAAGCTAGAGCAACATGCTGCCCAATTTTCTGTACCAGCTGCAGTCTGCTGGGTTGTCGGGTGCAGCAGCTCATGGGGTCCCCGCGGGCCGCGTCCGTTGTAAAAATGGAGTCGCCGGGGAAGAAGCAAATGCAGATGCAAGGGTTTTTCACCATGAACCAGCACAACCCATCAAATCAGCAGCAGCAATAACGACGAAAACGTTCATGATGATTCCTTCCGCAAGCGAGGAGCCAAGAAGAAAAAAAATTCAGATGTACTCACCGGAGTTTTACGGGGCTTGTGCGGTGGGAGGAGTATTGAGCTGTGGCTTGACACACACGGCGGTTACCCCCTTGGACGTGGTGAAATGCAACATGCAGATTGCGCCGGAGAAGTACAGGAGCATAGTAGGAGGCTTCTCGCTAGTACTCAAGGAGCAGGGAGCAGCAGGAATGTTCAGAGGATGGTCACCCACGCTACTAGGCTACAGCATACAAGGAGCATGCAAGTATGGCTTCTACGAGTACTTCAAGAAGACTTACGCGGAGCAATTGGCATCCGGATCATCAACCGAGATTGCCAAGAAATACAAAACCCTGATCTATCTTGCAGCTTCCTTCTCGTCAGAAGCCATAGCGGATGTGGGTCTGTGCGCATTCGAGGCGGTGAAGGTGCGAGTGCAGACACAACCGGGCTTTGCTAAGGGCCTTAGAGACGGATTCCCGAAGCTGGTGGCCTCTGAAGGGGTCATGGGGGGTCTTTATAAGGGCTTGATCCCTCTCTGGTGCCGTCAAATCCCTTACACCATGATGAAATTTGGGACCTTCGAGAGCACCGTAGAGGCCATCTACGACAACCTTGTGCCGCTGCCTAAGAACCAGAGCTCCATCTGGACTCAGCTTGGCGTCAGCTTCTCCGCCGGTTACATTGCCGGGATCGGATGCGCCGTCATCTCACACCCGGCAGATAATTTGGTGTCCTTCTTGAACAGCACCAAAGGCGCCACCGTCTCACAGGCCGTGAACCAGATGGGTCTGGTAGCTCTGCTCACACGGGGGCTTCCGCTGCGCATTCTTATCATCGGTTCGCTCTCGGGGGCGCAATGGGTTATCTACGATTCCTTCAAGCTCTTTGTGGGCTTGCCCACAACCGGCGGGGTGGACGAACAAGCCTAATTAATATTATTATATCTCAACGCCTCTTGGAATCTTGCCTCGCTCTTGGTACCCATTGGAAGGCCCTTGATGAGTAGGAATGCATCGAATTGATTTCATAATTTTTGGACTTCAGGTGTGAGAGATATTGTAGGCAACTATCTAGTGAAGTTACTCTAACAAGTTGGAGAGTATCTTTCGGATTGTGTATGAAGCTTCTGGAAGAGCAACTCTTAAGTGTAAAATATGTATAATTTTTAATTTCTTAGGGTCATGACCTTATTCTCTCAGCTGGGAGGGTCCAAGCTACATGATAAACACCTAACCAGCTGCTGTACATGATTAGTGCATTTCCTTACATGACAATTGAAGCTTTGAAATAGCAGGTCACATTGTAACATTTTGCAGACATTTGTGTTTATGGTCACAGATGCAAAGGTCCAAACTATAGGTTTTGGGGACCCAATCTGGGTGGGTGTATTAGACAATCGGGGCTTTGGAAGAAAAGGGGCTTCTGAAGCCTCTTTCTGATTATTTTCTGACATTTATATTGTTCACCAGATAATTTCAATGGATACATTGTTGCATATGAATTGGTAACTTTTTCTTCTGAGCTTTCTGCCTTCGATCAGAAGTGTTATGTCCAACACTACTGATACTCTAAACCTGACTTCTGGTCATCAATTCAATTTGGGCTGTTGTGTTGTTTAGTTGCAACCAATAAATAAACCTCATCCGGGCTATAATCTTGTCATTTGAGGCTGATCTGCACCTCACAGAATTCTCTGGATATCACTTCTCTGCAATAGTACGTGTTATCTTTTAGTTGTGATATTTGCTGGAAAAAGGGACTATCTTATGTTGCCATGATGGGGATATACTTCATTTCAGGTTTGGGGATCTATGAGATGACAATGTGTGCTTGTGATTTGTCAAATGTCCTTCAATGTGTTTGATATACCCACCTATTGGCTCCAGTATGAAAATCTAGGGTTAGATAATGGGATTTCTGTGCATCTGCATTGCCTAATATCATACATGATTTCAAATACTTCAAAACCATGTATGATATTAGGCAAGCAAATAGTTTGGTGAGATTACAGTTTGTTAGGAATGATTTTCTCAAAAAAAAAATTCAAATCGGCAATTCATTTAACCTAGTTTTTGGAAATAAATTTCTACAATGCTGCTCTGGAGAAATTGTCTGTTTCACAAATTGTTGCAATTTGTGAAACTTGTGGATGTGAACTTGCAGCAACTGAAAGAATCTTTGCAGTTACTACTGGATTGCATTAGCAAATTTCAAATTGCAAAAGTGTGATCCACTTACTTCTGCAACTGCAATGGTGCTCTAGAGAAATCGTCTGGACCCAATTGTTGGATCAGGAAGATTTGTGCTGGCAATTTGTGAGACCCAATTGCTGGATGAGGAAAATTTGCTACACTGAGTGTCTTTCATGTTGTGGATGTTTGCTCTGTCAAGGGGAGAACCCTTACACCTCTTTTTGTCGACGCCATGCTTTCTGAGGATCCATGAAAGGTTGTCTCAAGACATGGATTAACTAGTATAGATAGTGGCTGATTTCAAAACGTTGGTCTGGAATTCAGCACACTGAATAGAGGCCCGAATAGGGTGTGTGGTGGAACGCCTATGAACCCTAGATATCCCTGTCTGTGGGCCTTACCTACCACTTCACAAATGCTGCATTTGGGTATAGGCCTCAGGTATGCAAGTAAAACCTTTAAGAATGCTTCATATTTTTGGCTACAAGCTAGAACCCAATACAGAAATCTGACAATTTTTCAAAACAAAATTGTGGACATCTGGCTACTAGAAAACAAATTTATTTTTCTTAAATTTAGCCATTTTGAAACAAATTAGCCCCCACTGATCATCACATCATAAATTTATATGCATTGTAGGTAGCTGAAGGAAGGAGGATGCCTTCTTTCTACTTTTGCTCTATCATTCAAATTAAAGCTGAACTCTGGACCCTTAACTCTCCACCTTCTCTTCCGTGTTTTTCTCTCTCTTTTGTCAGCCCCCTTGTTTCTTGGAATATGGTCTTGCAGGTTCACAAAAATCAGCTTGACTACTCCCAACCTGAGAAACAGCATTCAACATGTGTTTTCCATTTAAATCACTTAGTCCATTTAAGTCAAGATTTAAGTCAAGAAGACTCCATTTACATCTTCTTTGACTTGTTTAGATCCCATAGCTCACAATCTAGAACCAGAATATGGTTCCTTCTTTTATGTAGAGACCACATGAATTCACAATGTCTCTTCACAAAAGTGGTCAATTTTCCTACCCCAGAAAAAGTGCCTTTGACACTTCTGCCACCCACCCACCACGCTGTTCTGAAAGAAGAGTGGGTGGGTGGATAGCCCGGAAGTTCAAACTCACTGTAGAATGTGGCTGGACTATCACTATGCTAACTAGAATAGTTCCAAACTAGAATATGTTTAGCCCATTCTCAAGTAAAGTGGCATGGAAAGGTGTCTTTTTGGATACGTGTTTTTCTCCTCCACCAATTTGTATCCCATTTCGCTTCAATTGAATCTTAATTCAATTTTTGAATTGGATTTTGTGGAACTGGAATTGAGTTGAATTCCATACAATGTATTTGAATAAAATTTAGGAATTTGAATTCAATTGAAGGTGCATGCAATGTCATTCAATATTTTCATTCGAATGGAACTGAATTTCCACAAAATTAGTTCATTTTTTTCGTCAATTGATTAGTTGATTGTCACTAGTAATGCACAACAACATGGAGCTCAAGTTTATATATATTGTGTCTACTTGGCATTCTAGGCCCTTCAAGGATCATTAATTAGGACCTTGAAATTTCAAGTGTTTCCAACTTTCAATTTTCGTGGATGAATTATAATGATCATAATATGGTGTAGGTGTGGAGGGTATTTTGTAATAGGTTGAAAGAAGGTATTATGATCTCATGTGCTTATGACAAATTATATTGCACATGGCACATGAGTTAGGCTTTTCTCCAAAGATATTCATCAAAAACTTCAAGATGTGTACTTTAAGTTTGGAAAACTTGAATTGGTTCATGTGTGAATCACTTTTGGTCCTCATACACCATTGTATAATGGGATTTACCTTAGTTGAATAAAAATGACTAAGAAAAAAAAAGGTTTGAATTATTGAACATTTGTGTTTTCTACAAGTTCATGGGATGTGATAACTCATTTTCTTGTTGTCTAAAGTTCTCATGTGATTGTTAATGTCCATAAGTTCATGTTCCAAGGTTGATGAAAATTATACACATATTTCTTAGCATAGCATTTAGTTTGTAGTTTAAAAGTAATTGACCCATGATTAATTAATGCATGTTCACACACACAAGATGGAAGGTTTACACCATTGTTGGTTGATACAAGTTTTGTGCCAACATCAACTTTTGGCATTTCCTCCCCACCACCTTTTCTCCATCAAGCAAGCTTCAATAGCTAGTGACCAAAGTCAAACTTGGGAAGAAATTAACAAGCAACCAAGTTACTCGTGTGGATTGTGGGCATGTGGGCCTTCTTTTGTAAGTAGATGGCACATATGTGATGTGTTACTAATGGTTGCAAAGGTCTTGGAATGCTCTAGTAGCAAAGTTTCTTGCAACTTAATGGGTCCTTCAAGCAAGAGGGTCTTGGTGCTTTATCCAAGTGACATAACAACTTTTGGTACACACTACATTCATTGAAAAACTTATAATTCAATATGTCTATCCGTGATGTAAATAGCAATTATTATAGTAACAAATCCCAAGGGGGACTTTTCTAATGTAAATGGTGTTGGCTAGGACTAGGCTAATGTCATATGGCTATATAACCTCATTACTTAAATTCCTCTTGATTTTATCAAGTTTGTAATGTGCATACTTTGATTGGTGAGGCCTCAGATCTTGTAACAAAATATAAAGTATTTTTTTTTATTAAAACGGATTTTTAGCAATTGTTGGTTGGCTAGTAACTTCAAAAGTTTCATGATGCCTTTTCATCATTGAAAACAATTTCATTACGGTTCCTTATTTCTTGAAATACTTGAACTCAAAATCATCAATGGAATTGTTGTCACTCAACAAACATGATGGCTTATGGTTATTGAAGCCATTAAAAGCTACAAAATGTTCAAAATGAGATTTTGTAAAATTCCAATTGGAGATGATTGCACCCTTATTTTTATCCTTGGATACCTATGCAATATACAACTTCACTTAATGATTAGGTTGAAAACATTTGGACCTATACTAAGGATTGAAACTACAACCTTGTTACATAATCACCATGGTCAAACAATGTTTCAAATTGGACTAATGTTAATGAAACTTTAATGGAACCTTAAAGTCTACTTTGGAAATAGGGGTACAAGAAATTCCAAGATACCCAAACCTAAAGGGTGCTCTTCATTGTATGCAATTGAAAATGATTAATATTGATCCTCCATTAACTACAAATATTGCCAAAAAATACCTTGGTGCAAGAAAAAGACCATGGGACAATAAAACCTTCACATGAATCCAACTAAATAAAACACATAAACTTACAATTATCACACTTAAAAAATTGGATTCTAAATATTCAAGCAACACAATCAAGAAAAATCAAACCATACTTAAACCATAAGAATGTACATAATACAAACTTGTCCCAATATTGCATAAGAAAGTTGATCTAAACATTGACTAAAAAAGAACACCATATCCATTATGCACGTATATGCAACAATATTTTAAAATGGAAGAAAAAATGGTATTTTTTGTGCCATGGATAGCACAAAGGAGAATTTGCATATGAAATTGGTTATAGATATCTTACATTGGAGAAAGGAAAAATTTAGAGAATGTGTGTGAGTGTAGTCATACTAACATGTACCAAAAGTAGTTATAACCATTGCTTAATTTTTTGAAATTTCAATTGTGAACTAATAATAATATTATTAATAAATATATATTTTTATATAAAATGTTATTGTGAATCCATTATGTACATATCATGAAATTTTGGAATCAATCTAATGAATGAAAAATACATATAAGGACTTTTAACCTCTTGTAACCATTGTTTAAAAGTTGCATAAAAGCAACTTTTAAATAATTTTGACATTAAAAGCACAGTTTGAAAATATTTTTCATAACATATTTTTTATTTTTTAAATATACACCTTAAAGTAATAGTATAAAAAAATTAAATTTTTTTATTGTATTTTTGAAAGACATATTATAAACATTATCAAAATATTCTAAAAATAAAACAGTGGTATAAGGGGGCACATGTGGCTCCTAATAATGTGGTTGGACCTATGTTTGTTAAATTATTGTGATGTCCAACCCCTTCAACTTAATAATGGATTCCAAATGTCCTTTTTAGTGTGTGGTTTTCTAACTTGTTTCAAATGTAGGAGCCTAGTATACCTATTCACCTATCTTCACAATATAAATTTGGATTCAAGACTTTCACAAATTTCAAAATCATGGGCTTAAGACAATAGAACATAATGAAAGGCACAAAATGAATCAAAATTAAACAATTCTCATTGGACTTCACTTGAATGCTTAAGGAGCACAAAACTTTGCAAATGTAAGCATTTGGTACATGATTGTTGGGTGCTAGCCTAGGAGGAAAAAATGCACAACTCTAGAAATAATACTGAAATACCTTTTTGAGAAAATGTTACATAATTGATTGGGAAAAATATTAATTAGTAAACAAAAAAAAATGCAATAATGATCATTATTACATAGTTAGGTCTTTTTCATGTCAAAAGAAATTTTCAAAAAACTCAAAAAATTGATGTACATGGCCATCTTATATGTGCTCAAAGCCTTCAAAAGTTTGATTGGCTTCATGTGCAAGATTGTTTCAAACCTTAATATACTTGACTTGTTGTTAAGGCCACTTTTAATCTTTGATAAAACCTCCTCCACAACTTTTGAACTACATTGCCATTGTCATTTACTCAAATATTTGTAGCATACCATGTTAGCCCTTGCACAAATGAATGTTTAAAACAATAATGAAAATATGCATTTTTGAAAATGACACAAAATGGAAAATGTGGTGGTATGGTTGTGAACTACTACTACATTAAGGTTGCAATCAGCCAAATGATTATTGCCCCTTCATTGATTGAAGATCAAAATGAATCTTTCACCATGAGTTGGTTGCAAAATGATTGGTATTTTCTCTTATTTTTCAAGTTTATAACAATGCAAAATGGCATTTTTATCATCATATTTTTGGGTATTGATCATTTTTTGTTTTGGACAATGTTGTTATTCTTGGTTCATGCAACCCGTAGCAATTATGTTGTATTATTATGTCAAGATGCGAAAATTAATGTGGATGTTCATTAGGGTTTTAAATTCCAAAGGTCTAGTTGTCTATAACAAGGAGATTGGCACAAGTTTTTTTACTAGCATGTGCAACATGAACATATTGACGAATGCAAAAGATGGCCTTTGTATTTGGATCAACAACAGTGGGTTTTTGAAGTTGTTGAAGAACATCAAAAACACAAAAAGAAGAAAGGTATGCCTCCATCACATATTACTAGGTTATTTGGGAGTAAAATTCCTTACCTAAAAAATTAAAACTTTGTTTGATAAGCATTCTTGGATGATCTTCCCTTCTACATTGCTAAAGGTTATCACCTTTTGTTTTTATTGAAAACCCTTGGTTTAGGTGATTAATCTTGCATCTAAATCCCAAAGTTGTAGTCCTTTTTGTCACCTTGTCAAGGATATCTTTCTTGAAACTTTTGGAAAAACAATGAAGACCTATGTTTTTTTAGCTTTAGATTCTTGTGTCACATGTATTATATCCTTTAATTTATGGATATCATAATGATACATTTGCAATGGTAGTTTATTTATTAACCATGAATTACGACTAGTTCATACAACAATTGGATTGTTTGATGTTCAAAATAACATACGTGTTAGTATGGTTGAATAGAATTGAAGGCTTTGTTGGGATTTTTTGGTTCATTGGATAAGATTTATTGTTTATGTTAAAGATGAGGCTTCAATTTAGCCTCCTTACCATAGCCCTAACATTAATAAATAGTTGATCTCCATTGAAACTTGTCACTATTTTTTATTGCTTCTTGTTTAGGGCATTCTACATTTAAGGCAACAATATATCATTAATGATTTCAAGATATGTAGCAAGTTGATCAAAGTGAGCTTGAAGCAAGCCCAAACTAACTTGCAAAAGACCATCACTTGGATAGAGAAGTTTGCAAAGGGTTGACAAGAATGAAAAAGTGCTTGCATTTGTGCTAGCCTTTCTACCAAGATACTCAAAATGCTTATATAAACACACTTTTTTCATGGGTCATTCTTTCCAAGAAAATCTCCAATACATGGATGTTATTTCCATATGTTATGGATGGTAGGTGGTAGCTCATTTGTTTTCATGAATGTTTACCAATCATACCTAGGCAATAGTAAAGACAATTTGTGAAACCCTAATGCATGTGGTCAAATAATGCGTGCTTAATCATAGTCAAGGTTACTGGTTCCTTTCAGATGCTTTAACATTGGTATTTTGTTTTTTGAGCATTACCATGAAAACTAAGATGTAATCATTCCAATTTGAAAATCCATCATTCATTCAAGGTGATTTTTAATCGTAATTGGTCTATTTTTCAAGCTTAGGATGTTGATTCAAGTTGTGTTTATCCTTTCATATTTTCTTTTGTTTATTTATTTTTTACCTTATTACAAAGGCACATAACATGGTAGCAATCATGCTAGATCCTTGATTCAAAAATATTAAAGTTGTTGATGAGTTTGTAAGGAACGATGTAGTGACGTAAGGTATCATGAGAAAGTATAATAAAAAAATTGTCTTGCCCATGTTCTTACAAATGTATTTTTATTTGAATCATGTGAGTGCATCTATTGGTTATGAAAATCATCAAGATGAATATGATTTTTTTGGTCAACATGTTTATGATGAACATGCAATCTCCTTTACTTTGAAAAATGAGTTGCAAATATTTTGTTGCTTGTGTGTGAACCTTGAAAAATGTGAAATATCCTTTCAAATGATGAGCATCACATGAGACTCAATTTTCAAATGTTTTTTTCTTGGCATGTTGTGTGTTCAAGATCATGAAATTTCAACTTGAGACCAAGAGAATTTTCAGCATTTTAGATGTAATTACAAGTTTTCATTGATCTAGACTTGGGATTAAGAACTTAGTACACTTTGTGATGAAATTCTAGGAACTAGCCAACAATGTTAATGAAGGGTGTTTAGGAAGCAAAAAGTTTTTTTGTCCAATTTCTTGACTCATGAAGAAAACTTTGATTGATAAGAACAAGATCATTATTGAAAAGGAAGGATTCTTGGAAAATAATGCATAACATCAATTTTTGCTAATAATATTTCATGCTTATTCTTTCTTTAGCAACCAAAAAATGAAGTATTTCAATAAATCTTGATTGTGATTTTTTTTCGTAATATTGTGGGCTTGGATGATGTTTGTTGTGCAAGTTTTGGTCTTTTTGCCATGTTTATTAATTGTTGAGAAAGAATTTGATTCGGTTTTGATTCCAACCGTTATAATATAGTAACAATTAACTAAGTGCTTTGGTTATGTGTTTTGTAAAGGCAAACAAAAATCATCTAGAAGAAGACTGGACAATAAACAAGTGTGCCAAACTTGACTTGTAACAAGAGAGCACACAACAAACAAAAAGAACTCCCTGCCACTTTTCGCACCTACTTACAAGAAACGACAAATTCAAGAAGGGGAGAATAACTTTTGGTACAAAAAGTGAGTTTTTATATTTAATGTTTTTTCCATTCCAACAATTTTGACAAAGTTTGACAATGTGATTGGTGTGATGTTCAAGCTATGTAAGCATTGAAATATGTATGTTCGAGAACATTTTGAGTTGTGCATGGTTGATGAAGTTCATGGTTTAAGCACATCATAATAATGAATTACAAGTAAGGAATTACATTTGATGTAGGATTATAGGACATTAGTGATGAAGAACCACAATATGAATATGTGTCTTCTATGGTTGAGAGGAGAGCTTTCTTTGTAAGAAAAACTACATAATATTTTTTTGATTCATGCAACTACAATTTATATCAATAGATAAAATTGTGATGTATTACATCAATACAATTTATTTATTTTAATAAAATTGATGTGTGTGCTTGAGCATTGTTGGAACCCATTTTTATTCCTTCTTACTCATGCCCACTTGCATGTCTTCTGGATCAAAGCCAGCAGATGCAAAAACAAAGAAATATGAGTCTATGGAATTATTTCTTCTTCTTTTGGAGTCCTTGTTTGTAGACTTGCACTTTTTGTCTCTTTTTTGGATGTTGGTCTTCTTTTTCTTTTCCTACTTCTTCCCCTTTTCACATTGGTGCTTTTTCTTGACTTAAATTTTTCCAGGGATTTATCACCATAAATTGAGAAATTAGTCCAGTAGCCAAAAATGAAAAAGAATAGTCTGAAAAAAGCAATGTAACATCAATCCTCTACAATTGCAATTGAGGGAAGTTTTTTGGAATCTCAGCTCATGAACAGTTTGCACACTTATTAACAAAACTTATACCCATTTGTCATATGAATATAAGAACTCTAGTATTGGAATATTTCTTATCACACCACATTAGCAGATGCTGGTCTCATGCAAGTAGATGTTTTATTCGATTCAACAGGAAGATCGTGCTTTTTAATAGTCGTGATTCAAATAAAATTGTCAAAACCAGCTTCAAGAGCACCGAATTGCTAGTGAGTCCGCGTCCTAAGTTTGCAAAGAGGAGGGTGGAAGGTGAGGGGAGGCGGTAATGTCCTGCCAAGTAAAGACCAACTCCACCCCTTTAGTATGTTGCAAAAGAACATTGGGTGAAGCAAAATCAAAATATAGTTGGAGTCTGCTGGTCCAAAGTAAAATGGATCTGACAAGCTTTTCAAGCTTAAAACATGCACATTTACCATCAATGATCATCATGCAGTGTTCTTCAAATGGAAAAAATTATATAGTGTCCATTATCAGCCATATAAAAAATTAAAAAAAAATCTTCACACCTATACACAAGCCTATTCAGCACCCTTTTGTATAGTAATACATTAATACTATAACCCTTGTTTGTATACGGACAGGGTTAATTAATTCTAAAAGTCGTGCTAACTTTCCATGTGAAAGAGCAGCCTGTATAGAGACTCAAGAGCCTCTTTAGATACATGACAAAAACCTTGAGGCTACCACATTTTGCTTTTGGTCTTGTTTCCACACATGTCAATATGACAATATATATATAAAAAACTAAAGAGAACTCAATTCATAAAGCCAAGTTTAGCAAGGGCCCACGCAAACAAATATTGAGATTTTTTATGATTTTATATTACTATGGATGATAGTAAATTGTGAGATTTCACCACCCAAAACGACTTTTGAATTCAAATTTGGTGGGCATTGATAAATTACTCTTAGGATTGTACTACCACTTAAACCCAGTTAAAATCTTGCACTAAACTAAACAACAAGAGTACCTTAAAAATTGGTTAATAATAATATTATGGGACTCTTATTCAAGAATCCTAGATATGGGTTTTCTTTTTAACTTTATTTTTCCTCCAGAGAAGCTTGTTCAGGCAAAAATTGAGAACTTCCATAGTAAACATGTCTACTATTCTTTTTTGCTCGAGTTGCAGGGTAAATCCCTGGATTGGACAGAGATCAGAGAGAAAGGCTTACAAGTACAGGCCTTTGTGGGGGTGCCACAAAGAAGTTCAATTTACACAACCACAAGTCTCCACCATGTGTGGAATGAAGAAGAAAGTACTAATAGACTACGGTGTGCATGTTCACTAAAACCAAAATACATAGTTAGTGTGCTACTAGAGTTTTCTAGAGAAGAGATGTGTTGCTCAAGTCTCCACCATGTGTGGAATGAAGAAGAAAGTATTAATTGACTACAGTGTGTGTGTTCACTAAAACCAAAATATATAGTTAGTGTGCTAGAGTTTTCTAGAGAAGATCTGTTGCTCGGTGCAAAGCCAACTAGCTATTCTTTGACCTGTTACACAAGAATTCTGTGTGCAAAGTACACATAACAGCATGTCCCTGGACCCCCCCCACCCCCCAAACCTCTAGAGTTTTCTAGAGTTTCCCCTCATGGGCTCCAACTTCCAACTTCCCATTCTTTCAATTTCCCCATTCAGTCATTTAAGAAATTGTAAATGACAATTGAGTTATGGACATGATCTAGAGCAGCTTAGCAAAGTAAAGTCAACCCACAACACCACTTGCTTGCCTTTTAGTTGCAAAGCAGAATTGGCAATTCTCACAACCATCAATTTTTTTGAGTGATGGAAGAATAAATTTTAGACCCTAAACAATGACCCCACAAGAAAGAAGGGAAAATAAGGTGTAATTATTGTGTGAAGATAAAGAATTCTTTAACAAATTTATGTAAAAAATTTGGGCTGAAACATCAACTCCCAAAAAGAAAAGAAAGTGTATTCAGAAAAAATTAAAGTGTGTAAATTTGTTTCCCCAAGGGATTAAGCTCATTGTCACTAGTGACCATGAGCACCATCATCACTGGTCACCATGATGTTGTTTCTTCTGTTACTTCTTGGTTGCCAATTTCATCTACAATTTGTTTATGGCAGATGGGTGGGGTCGGTTGTGCAGTCTGAGAGAAATCCCCTTCCACCACACAAAAAAAGGAGAATTTTGAGAAGGAACATGAGCTAGACTTGTAAACAATTTTTAAAAAACTTTAACTTCAATTACTTGACGCCAACACCAAGTCAAAATAAGTGTTTTTTCAATAATAAATTTTGTAGGGTGTGGATTTCAAGCTCCTCACTCACTCACTCACTCACTCTCACTCACTCACCACTTGTATCATCATCATCACTTGTTACTAGTGACCATCATCCTCATCAGATCTCTTTTGGGGTCCGTCTGCTTCTTCTCTGCCAGTTTCATTTCCAGTGATTCTACCAATTGGGATTGATGGTGGGGTGTCAGAAAGGACTTCCAAAACAAAAAACCACAGAAGATGCAAGGCTAGGGTTAAGGGTTTAGGCTTGCACTAGGCCCATGAACAAGAGTGTGATCCCAGACTTTCTTTCTTTCTTTCTTGTTGTGGACTTTGTTTGCCGACAAGATTCTCCTCCCACCCATTGTCTAGTCGGCAAAGGAAGTGATGGAAGAGATAATATTCTTTCTCGGTAGCAGGAGGTGCTGCTATAATGGCAAGCCCTTTGCATCCGCTCAAGGAAGCAAGAGACAAGAAACGCACTTGGAGCGCTTCTATTGCCATCTATTTTTGGGTTGACTGGAAGGCAAGTGGAATGAGAATCCAGAATCTTGGGAGGCACAAATCCATGGGAGTTGCTGGCAAGTTGGCTACTGGCAAGTTGGCCATGAGAAAGGAAGATTCAAGGAATAATTATGGAAAGTCTCAAAATAGCCACCAAAAAAAACCCACCCAGAATATTTTTTTCAAAAAGCCAAAAGTGCAGGAGATTCGAAAGAAAGTCTCTAGTAAGTAGATTCTAGAGGAAGAAGACTTGTAAGGCTGCTGAAGTTAGCACTTACCTCCAAGGTGGGGGTTTTTTGGGCTTTTGGTTTTGCTCACTCAGCAAAGCACATGGAGCGGTGAAGGAGAACAAACAGAAAGCACGAAGAAGAAGCAGAAAAAGACCCAACTTTTTTTGGGTTTGCTTTCCCGTGTTGTTGTTTGCTGTTGCATGACGTTCTCAGGGTTCAAATAGCCCATGATGATGACTTTCTGCTACCTGGACTAGTATAAAGCGCTTGGTCATACTATCTCTTATTTGTCAGTTTCTAGGATTTGCAAAAAGGACAGCAATTATCACACACACACACACACACACACACACACAGTGTACTTCAGCAAAGCTTCTCCAACTCTCCTTGCTGCCACATATATAATTACTGGTTAGTGTTTTTTTGCCCGCCTTGTCTTGAGTTTGGGTGGTATATCAGTTTCTTTGTCTCCTAATCTTCCAACTCTTGGTGGGGTTTGAAACTTGACATGGCTCCACTCTCCAGGAATTGGGCTCAGCTCTCTCTTGCAGCTTCAAAATTATTTTTTCTTCACAAATCCCTTGGCTTATTTTGTGAGAGGGATTTGAGAGATGTGTTGATTGCAGATCGTGTGGAAATTAGATTAAGCTCTTGTTCTTCATCCCTTGGTTTATTTTGTGAGAGAGATTTGAGAGATGGGTTGATTGCAGATCATGTGGGAATTAGATTGAGCTCTTGTTCTTCATCCCTTGGTTAATTTTGTGAGGGAGATTTGAGAGATGGGTTTGTTGCACATGTGGGAGTTAGATTTCACTCTTGCTTCAAAATTGTTTTTCGTCCCTTGGTTCTTGTGAGAAAGATTTGAGAGATGGGTTGATTGCAGATGATGTTGGGGGAATTAGATTCAGCTCTTGTTCTTCATCCCTTGGTTTTGGTGAGAGAGATTTGAGAGATGGGTTGATTGCAGATCATGTCGGAAATTAGATTAAGCTCTTGCAGCTTCCAAATGATTCTTCATCCCTTGGTTTTTGTGTGAGAGGTTTGAGAGATTGGGTTGATGTTGCAGATGTTGGGCTTCTTTCTTACCTGCACCTTCTCTTTCATCCACTGCAGAATTTCTAGTTTTGAAAGATGCTTACTGTTGTTGTGCAGACTGAATTGGAGGCAGAAGACTGCAAACTCCCATTGTTTGCAGCAGCTGACATTTTTCTTGCTCTGATTTCGTCTTGGCCTGCTGCCTGGTACTTTTACCTGCATCATCATCAGTTGGTACTTGATCTGATACCATGGCCACTGCAGAGACAAACACAAATGGAAAGATTGTGTTTGATTCAGAGTCAGAGGCAAAGGTTGAGTATGCTCCAGAATCAGCACCAAAAGTTGCCTTGGAAATAAAAAAGAATCTGTTCCAAACACTCCCTGGATCATGTCCCTTGAACACAGCCAAGGGGAGCTGGAAGATCACAGTGGTGGGAGTAGGAAATGTGGGCATGGCTTGTGCACAGACAATCTTGACCCAGAATTTGGCTGATGAGCTTGCTTTGGTTGATGTTGAACCTAACAAGTTGCGAGGAGAGATGCTTGATCTTCAGCATGCTGCTGCATTCCTTCCACGAGCTAAAATCGTTGCTGATACTGATTACAAAATCACTGCTGGATCTGCCATTTGTATTGTCACTGCTGGTGCACGCCAAAAGCCTGGCGAATCTCGGCTTGCTTTGGTGCAGAAGAATGTCTCCATTCTCAAGAGCATCATTCCACAGATTGTCAAATACAGTCCTGATGCCATTCTATTGATCATTTCAAACCCAGTTGATGCATTGACATATGTTTCTTGGAAGCTTTCAGGCTTTCCTCCAAACAGGGTGTTAGGATCTGGGACTAACCTTGATTCCTCAAGGTTTCGGTGGCTCTTGGCTGATCACTTGGATGTGAATGCACATAATGTCCACGGCTATCTGATCGGTGAGCATGGAGATAGTTCTGTCCCAGTTTGGTCTACTGTCAATGTTGGTGGTGTTTCTCTCCTTCAGTTCTTGAAGGACAATGGCATTCCTTACAGCCAGGCCATACTTGATGGAGTGCACAAGTAAGTGATTTGATGATGATTCCTCTTCAACCTAGACATTGTTCTGAAAGACTGCAATTCTTGCCAGCTTTCTTGTGATTGTCCAAAATAGCACTACGCCAAAAAATGGCTTTTATGACCAGTCCTTTTCAAGTATAGTTGAATCAGACCTGTCACTTAGTGTCATTTCTAGTTGAGTTTTAGTCACTTAGGACCACTGTCATCACATAGGACCAGTGTTTTCAATTTTTGGGTATCGAAATTTGGTGAAATTCAACAAAAAAATTAGCAAAATTAGTTGAATTTACATAGAAAATCAGAATTTTCTCAATTTCTTTGTTGAAAAATGGTGAAATTCGCCATTAAAAAAACGCTATATAAGACTAGTCATGGATGCCATGCTTTGGCATAGTGTGGGTTTGAAAGCCTAACTTACTGCATGCATCACACCACATCAAGTTAGAAGTTGTCATTAGAATCATGTCTTGCAGCACTAGTTGCTTCTGTTTTGCATTCAAATGAATGATGATTTTCTGAATAGAATATGTGTGTACTGTGTCCGTCCCCTCCTCCATCTTGACTGCAGGAAGGTGGTGGATGGTGCCTATGAGGTGATACAACTGAAGGGCTACACATCATGGGCTATTGGGTACTCAGTGGCAAGCCTTGTGAAGTGCTTGCTGAGGGACCAGCGATGGATCCATCCGGTTTCAGTTTGTGCTAAGGGCTTCCATGGTATTGAAGATGAGGTCTTCTTGAGCTTGCCAACACAGCTTGGATCCAGTGGTGTTGTTGGAGTACTCAATGTCCCTCTTACTGATGAAGAACGCAAGAAGCTCCAGCAATCTGCTCAGACACTTGCAGAGGTTCAGGCTGGGCTAGAGATCTAAATTTGACCAAATGATGAATCTCAAGCTGCAATTCACTGGGCACAATTTCACTCTTGATTGAACTAGAGACAGAAGAAGCCAACATCCTTCTAGTGATCAGGCAGCAGTGTGGACAAACATCTTCACAAAATTTATGCCTTTGGAAACCAATGCCATATTTAACAATAAGGACATAGTGAGAATATAGACTAACTATCAACCAAGGCATCAAGATATTAGGAATCCTTGAAGAATATTGATTAAGAAGAGGAGTCAGGCCTCTGTATTGAAAGAAAGATTCTAGGTTTTGAACTTCTTCTGTATCAGGATGATCAACAGTTCTAGATTTAGGACTTAGTGATAAGAGGAAAACTTGCAATGGCTACTAATGTACAGAACACATGTATGAGAATCATTGTATAAAAATCAGTTAGCAATGTTTACACAATCTTGTAACATTTGCAATCTCTTCTGCATCTGGACCCCTTGGTATGCTGGTTATTCTCCTCAACAGGGGTTCACCATGAAGGCTTTCTGGAGGGGCATCTCCTTCTGAGTGAACAAACAGATGAAACTCAACATAATATAGTAAATCTGCTTAGAGCAGCTCAATCTCTTCACTGTATACTAAAAGGGTCCTGGATGGCTCCACATCGAGGAGAGAGTTTGCAGAGTGGGTTATATGTCACTAGCTAGTTGAAGACAGAACTTGGATGATTGCTTTGATTCTCTTTGTTGCATGGCAGATTCCACAATCCATTGCTTTTGAGTATTGCCTGATTCAAAGTCAAACACCTGGTTGCTATTTCAAGGATCGCATGCAGTTGCTGCCAGGGATGATGATGCCCCCTCTGCACGAGGTGATTTTTTTCTCTATCCAGATGGATGGCAGAGCATAAAGCACTGGGTGCATGATGTGCAATGTTGGGAGAGATGGATGACAAGAACATGGTTAAGCCCTCTGGAAGCTTGCCATGCTGATTGCCTCTCCATTGTTGCTCCAACTTCCTCTGATGCCCTTCATTGTTGTCAGAAATTGAGCTCTTACGTCGAGAATTTGTCATAGCTCAAAGACACAAAGAACGGGACAAAAATGACTTTAGCCATGTCTTCTCGTCCACCATACTCATAAGAAGAAAAGTTCTCTCCACCCAACAACTGAATCCTTGTTTTCTTGAAGAGAATCCTGATCTCTACTCAATGTGGCTGTAAGCAGTGCTTAAGAAACTATTTTTCCCGGCATCATCATCATAATCCTGTCTGCTGCTGCCATCACAGAGAGCTGCAGAGGAAACAGGTGAGGCAGAGCTCTACAGAACACTGTAACAGATTGGTCACACGCACAAAAAGCTCCAAGTTCTTTTTGGTGGGTGCAGGGAGGAGGAAGAGGACTTTGGCCAGTAACTATCTATACAATCCGATCTTCAAAACACCAGAGAAATGTTGAGACTTGTTGTTGCCATCCCTTGCAGACATCTCTATTGCAAGGTCTCTCTTATTCCTTGATGACCCTCTGATTCAAGTTTGCACTTTCTCCATCAATTTTCATCAAGGAAAACCTTGCATCACGAGCAACTTCAAGTTTTCAAATGAGGATTGCCAATGTCAACTTTAGGAGGTGGTGCACGAGGTTACAATGGAATCCAATCCATTTCCCACGACCAGCATCTGCAGTGTTCAAGTACAGCTTACAAGTGGATTACCTCTGAAAGTGAGCAGCAGCCCCATACAGCTACTCAGATTGCCATCGTGTCTCTTCTGCTTCTCTTGCAATCCAGGAAGAAAATCATGCACATCCCAACTGAGCCAATCCTGAACTCAAGTTACACAAGATTTTCAAGCAACTCCTGTTCCAAATCCCTGAAAAGCATACAAGACAGGTGCAACAGAGTTGCAAGAGGTTCTCTTGCAGCTGTGACGAGGGCATGAGATGGCTGATCACAATTTCCAATCAAAGCAGAGTAAAACGCATCTCCAACAGCCATCCAAAGTTGCAAGAACTGTTTGACATGCCTGAGAACCAAATCAAAAAGATGCAAAAAGCCTTGCAGCACAAGAAGAGTCTGTAACAAGGATGTGACATGTGGGTGATCAGAATTCCATTCAAAGAAAGGGAAAAAAATCTACCCAACCACCACCTGGAGTTGTCATCATTTTCTACAATAGGTCCCCTAATGCAAGCATGTCAAAATTTGCACAATATTCATCCTACAAGTACTCCGCAAAAGTAACAAACCACCTCAGTCACCAACTGGTTTGATGTTAGAAGCAAAGAACATTGCTTTTGTCCAAGCAATGGTTTGACGTTAGAAGCAAAGAACATTGCTTTTGTCCAAGCAATGGTTTGACATTGGAAGCAAAGAACATTGCTTTTCTCCAAGCAAAGAAGATTGCTTCTCTCCATGATACAATTGCTTTGATGTTGAGCACCATGGCTCCAAGTATCCATGGTTCTTTCCCTAAACACCACCATCACAAGGAGAATTCTGTAACATGGAACATGAGAACATCTGCAAAAGAGTGAGTGTTCAAGCTAGAAACAAAAAAGGACAAGAAGTCATCACAATAGACAAACTGGTTGAACCCTTGTATAGTGATATTTCCTTTCTGTTAGCTTTCATCACTCCTTGCCTGCCGCATATCAAAAACTGAAATTACCTCATGGTGCATCTTCTTCTCCAAAACAGGGGAGTCTGATCTTCACCTACTGGTCATCAGGTGAAGAGACCTAAATCTGCAGGTTTTCTTTCTACTCTCTTTCTCTATGTGTACTCTCTCAGCTCTAATACTACTCTTTTTTTCTCTTTCACCCCCCTCCACAAGACTTCTTGATGATTTACCCCTGTTCTCCATGCCACACCACACACCAGTCTTTATTGAAGAAAAAATTTGTGATCATGATAATGTCTGCCTCTTCTCTCTCGTCTCTTCAATAGCCTGTTTGATCCGCTCCGCAGGGCCTAGTTTGATCTGCAGCTGGTGCTTGATCCGAAGTTGATCTATCAAAGCTGTAATGTCTTTCGTGTTGATGAGTGTGTTTTCATCCAAATCCTCCTGCACCATTGCATCAATTATATTGCTGGGGATATTGTATCCCTCAAAGAGAGCCCTCAAAGAAGCAGCGTTTGCATTATCTCGCTCAATATCCTTCAGAGTTCTTTTCCTCTTCCCCCCCCTCATGAGAATTGGAGAAACCTTGGGGACCGTTTCTGATGTTTGGTCACCTTCTCCTCCACCACCTGAAGCCTCCAGGTAGTATATCCTCTCACCTTCTTCAACAACAGAAGATCGTATAGCTAGCGGCTGTGCACCATTCTCTAATGCTAATACATTAGGTGGGTCCATTCCTCCTCCTCCTCCTATGCCTGCTGTTGCTCCTCCTCCTCGCATAAGCCTTGGATTTGAGCCTATGAGCTCCTCTATTGCATCAAAGAATGGCCACTTTGAGATGGCACATCCAGATACACGTTTCTTCTCCCTCTCCACCTTATAGCGTTTCTTCAAATTGTCCACCTTCATCCAACACACCAACAAGGATAATTTTCAGGGAAAGAGCATAAAGACTTAGGTAGTAGTACGATGATCCCTAACCCTAGCAATAGTAAATACACATGTACATCATCCTCTAACAATGGGCAAACATCCAACAACAACAACAGCTAACATTGGACTATCATTGTGAAAAGCCAGCTGCTCTCCCTGCCAATAAGAGAATAATAATAAAGCCTTAAAGCACTGAAAGACTGCAAACTTGTCTCTCAAGGAAGAAGCAGAAGACAGAGCTGACCTTGATCCGACATTGCTCCTGTGTCTTTGGGGGTCCCTCTGCAAGAGTGCCATCATCCATAACCTGTACAGAATTCACAAGACACTCGGACAGCCGTTCACTCACCACCACAACCCTAGTTATCTATCTGTATACAAGAATCGTAGAACCTGAGGACTCACAAGAAGAAGACTAACAACAACAATTCCAGAAATTCCTTGAACTCAAACCCTAGGTTGCCCTAGGGTTCTTCTTCTTCTTCCATACCGTCGTCATTCCATAAGCGTTCACTCGCGCAGCTATGTCAGCCCAAATCTTGCTGGTAAAATTGCCGCGATCAAGAGCCCGGTATTTGTCGCCGAAAGCTTGCAGTAGCATGGTGGTTTCCCCCTCGCTCCACTCAATCGGCGGCTCCTTGGACGTTCTCCTCCCTCGCCCGCCAGATTTTTCCCCGCCACCACCACCACCGGGAGGCGGAGGACTCGTCCCAACGTCGCCATCATCGCTAGCGGGCCTATCCCGACCACCCTCAACGAGCTTTGCATCAACCCTAAGCATGTCACTCCCAAGCTCCGCGAGCTTCGCCTCCCCACCCCCATGCTGGATGTGATGATGCGGCCCACCTACGCCATAGCCAACATCGCAGTTATTGCTGTTGTTGTTGTGCTGCTCCTGAAGATGATGATGCTCCTCCTCGCCGCCGCCATTCCTATTACGATGATTCTCCCCTTGTTGATGCTCCTGGTAATCATCATGATGCTGCAGTTTGTGGACATTATTAATATGATGATGATGATGATGATGATGGTGATGATTCAAAACCCCATCTCCTGCTCCTGCTGCTGTTCTTCCAGCACTTCCTCCTTCATCTTCCACTACCACCACCACATCCTCCTCTTGCTCCTCCTCCTCCACCACATCCCCATTCTCCTCCTCGTGCACAATCACCTTCTGGCCATACAAAATACGGTTGTCATCGTCTTGATGGTGGTGGTGGTGGTGGTGATGGCCGTCGTCCTCCTCTTCCTGCAACAAGCGGCGCAGTCCGTCGGGGCGACCCATTTCCATCCTACCCAAGACCACGTGATGATGCGAGTCCGAGGAGGTTCCATCCATATGATCAACTACTATGCTGTGCATCATCATCCGCATCGGTCGATGTGCAGCAAAAACAACACCATGTCCGTCCCTTCCAAAACCCTCTCGTCGGCCCTTGTCCTCCCCGCACCCCCTTCCTTCCCTCCTCCTGCTCCTCCTTTTCCTCTTCTTTCTTTCTGTTCCTCTTCTGTTCGCTCCCACTTCCGGCCGCGACACTAGGGTATGTATTATAATCCTAGAAACCCAAGACTTTTCTCCGTCGCGATTTCTTCCAGCGCTGATTGATTTTCTCTCTCTGGCGAATTTCGTTTCTCTTCTGTCGTCTCTCTCTGGCTCTCGCACCCGCTCTCTCTCGGCCTTTCTTTCTCTCTCAAACTGCTTCATCCACTCACCATCTTTTACGCAGCGTTGCGTTTTTTTTGTCTTCATTCGCTCGCCATCTTTTACGTAGCATCGTGTTCTCTTACCACTATACCCTTCGTCATCTTTTACATAGCATATTGTTCTTTTACCTTCATAGGCTTTCGTTGTCATCTTTTACATAGCGTTGTATTCTTTCACCTTCATCAGTTTAGCCATTTCATCAGTTTAGCCATCTTTTACATAGCATCGTGTTCTTTACCTTTATCAGCTTGGCCATCATGTATGTAGCATTGTGTTCTTTTACCTTCGTACTTTTGGCCATCTTTTGCACAGCATTGAGTTCTTTAGCTTCACGAGTAGTGGGTAACCCATGGCTACGCCACTCCAGCCACCCTGAACGCTCTGTTAAGCTCTACTGTCTACCCTGCCCTGCCCTGCCCTGCCCCGCCCTTGCCCCATGTCCCTAAACAGACAGACCCCTCATTTCTTGAGACCTGAAACGAAAAGGTATGCGTTTCAGGACTTGAGACCTGAAATGAAAAGGTATGGGTTTCACTGTTGCCTTTAAATCTCTGTGGCCGGTTCTGCCACAGAAAACGCTCCCAGAACGCGGAACTGTCCGACTGTCCGGGACGGTTCCACCGGTCCATTAAAACATGGAACTGTCAACTAAAACGCACGGACGAATGCACGCACACACATGTTGTAATTATATATAAGATACCCTTGGCCATCTTTTGTGTGTCATGGTGTTCTTCTTACCTTCTTACACTTTGTTATCTTTTTACATAGCATCATGCTGTTTACCCTTCTTCAGCATGGCTATCTTTTATCTAGCATGTGTTCTTTACCTTCTTCATACACTGGCCATCATCCTTTATGTTGCATTTGGCCACCTTTATACTTAGTATCTTGTTCTTTACCTTCATTCACTTGGCCATCTTTTACATAGCATCATGTTCTTCACCTTCATTTCACGTGGCCATCTTGTTTATGTAGCATCTTGTTCTTTTCCCTCATCTGCTTGGGGGTCTGGTTACATGGCATCTTGGTCTTTATCTTCTTTATTGGCTTCGCCATCTTTTTATGTGGCATCTTTTACCTAGTGGAATAATGTTCTTTACAGTCTTTTCAGTAGGCACCAGCTTTTACCAAGTATTTGTTCATTGCCTTCATCCACTTGGTGATCTTTTGCATAGCACACAGGTTTTCTCCCTTCTTTCTTCGCTGGATGAAATTGTTTATTAACGAACATGTATTTATTATCGAACATTTTTCAATACTTTCCTCATTCCTTACCCAAGTTGAACCATTCTTGTGTAATTGGACGCACAAATTAGAGAACTACAAATGTTCTTTGGGCATACGAAGCAAAGTAGGAAGAGGCTAAGTGATAGTTTGTTTGAGTTTTAGTGCCCCATATCTTCCTCATTTTGGGTTCATTTTGAGTGATTTAAAACTTGATGTGTGCACACTAAGGCTTTCAAAACTTCTTTGTATTTCAAAGGCAAAGATGCAAGGATCCAAGATTTTAAGCTTGAAATCTTAACCTATTGTAATTCACTCATCATCAACCATTGAACCTTTCTTACACCAAATATCCCATATTTTCCTCATTCTTTTATTGAATTAAATCATTTTTTGTGTCGTTGAAAGCGCTAGGTGGAGTGTTCCAAATGTTCTTTGAGCTTTAGAAGCAAATAAACAATGTGTGAAGATTTGACTTCCTTTGAGTTTTTAAATGTTTAAATGTTCGCTCACAAGCTTGTTCATCATAGTCAGAAAAATTTAGGATTAGTTTAAATTAGAGTAGGTTTGTTTAGGTTCTGATTTAGATTAATTTAGGTTAGTTTAGTGAGAGGAAGCAAGAAGGCAATACCCAAACATATACACATAAGTTTTTTTTTAAATTTTTGAAATAATTTTTAACTGATTTTTTTTTAAATGAACATAAATCTGAGATCTGAATTCCAAAACCTAGATATGGAAATTGATTGTTATCACATTTGAGAAAATTGAATTGATTAAATTTTTATTAAAAAATATAATACCTTGATTAGTTCTAATAGCTCTAAAAATATTTATTTTTAAAAAATCGAGTCAATTCTCTCAAGTGTTGGGAAAAATTGAAACCGAGAATTCTCATTTTTAAAAAAAAGAGACCCACCCAACACTATTATTTACCATCATTTGCTTGGTATCGTTTACTCTTTTGAAGCACACAAGTAGACCCAGCCACAATGAACCAGCCAGCCCCCCCCAAGTCAAGCTCAGTGATAGAGGGCTCACATGGTGTTCAACTGCACACCACTGGGTTTGACCTAGTGTTGTCCAGTTACCTGGATTAACCGGGTAACTGGACCCGGTTCTGGTTCCAGTTAACCAGAACCAGGCCATAGCCCAGGAACTGCCCCAAACCAGAACTGGGGTTTGGGTCGCCAGGAAAACCAGGTGTGAACTGGACCTCGATTCCACACGCCCAGTTAATCAAAATCAAAACTGGTTTTCGATTCTTTTTGTAGTAGAGGATCGGAATCGGACCGAGTTTTCTTCAAAACCTCTAGTTTCGGATCCCTTTTAGGGTTAGGTGTAGTAATTTTTTTAGTTTTTGGGTTGAGGTTAGGGTTTTGGTTTTGTTTGTTTTGTGTTTTGAACTTGCATATGTCATCGCCTCTTGCTTCTTCTCCTCTTATGTTCTTGTTCTCTTGTTTCTTAATCAAGAAAGTTATTGTGGTTGTTGTTGTTGGTGATGGTAGTGGCTACAGTCGCAATATTCGTCTTTTCATCTCTTGCTACAACGTGGCAAACATCAAGCGACAAGTCTTCATTGTTCCTCATCATCTGGATCTTTGTGTGTTGTGTTATGTTCATTGTCATCGTGACGTTATTGATCCTAGTCTTCATTTTGCTCTACTCCTTGTTGTCATGATGTTTTTGATCTTGGTCTTCACTTTACTTTGTTTTTTGTTGTCGTGATGTTTTTGATCTAGGTCCTTTGGTGCTCTATTCCTTGTCATTGTGATGTTTTTTATCTAGGTCCTTTGGTGTTATATTCCATGTCATTGTGATGTTTTTGATCTAGGTCCTTTGGTGTTATATTCCATGTCATTGTGATGTTTTTGATCTTGGTCCTTGCGCGTTATGTTTTACATTATTTTGCTTTGTTTTTTATCAACATGATGTTCTTGATCCTAGACCTTGTGTATTTTGTTGTGCTTGTCATCATCATGATGTTTTTAATCATGGTCTTCACTTTGTTATGTTCCTAATCATCTTGATGTTCTTGATCTTGGTCCTTTAATGTTCCATTCGTCGTCATCGTGATGTTCATGATCATGTCCTCACGTTTTGCTCATTGTCACGATGTTCTTGATATTGGTCTTTGCTCTATTCTACTCTATTCGTTATCATCGTGATCTTTTTGATCCTGGTCCTTGTGCACTATGCTCTAGTCATCATCATTGTGATGTTCTTAATCCTAATTTTCGCTTTACTCTACTTTGCTCCTTGTTGTCATGATGTTCTTAATCCTACTCCTCTAGTTGCGATGTTTTGGTCTTTTTGGTTGTGATGTTCTACTTTTTTGTTCTTTTGACTGCCATGTTATGCTCCTCTTGGTTGCAATGTTTTATTTTATGGCCCACTTGCCTACCATGTTTTGTTTCTCTTGGATGTGATGCTTCATTCTCTGGTCCTCTTGGTTGCCATGTTCTACTCTTTGAACCCTCAACCATTTGTAACCTTACATCTTAAATAATGGTACTAGTTATAGATTTTAGACCTTAAATTTTGTGTGGTTTGTTTATTAAGGTTTACGACATGGAAAAACATTTGATTTATCCCAATGAATTGGTTTTCCCCACTAAACCTAATCATCTTGAGGTTGATTGTTGTGGATTAACATCAGTGAATGGTGTGGTTGGAAGCACAACCCAAGTGGTGAATTCTACAACTATAGGTTCTACCCAACATTGGGATTTGTTAGCAAAGGAACATGATTTTTGGAAAGTGAGGAGTCAAAGCACCACTACTTGGGTTTTTTTTGTGCCTAATAACACATTGTGTTGGGAGGTAAACTCAAGTGCTTCTAATCAACCTAAACAATTGAAATGTCTCTTTTGTATTCCTAGGGATTCAAACGCAAAACTTTGAAAAGGCATCATCGTTTACAAGACAACCAATGGGATTTCTACACACTGAAAACATTTCGAAAGCATGCATTAGATGATGTGGATTAGATTGAACAAAAGAAGGATGGGCATGAAATTGAAAAGTGACCATCCTGAAAAAGGTATGGCTTCATTCCTTCCACCAACTGTTTTTTTAGTACTGATACACCTTACACCAAGGACAACCAAACAATTTGAAAAAAAATTAAAGTTGTTCATAACTAAGGAGTTAGTACTTTTATCTTTTTTCAAAACTCCATTTTTTAAAAGGCTTTTCTTAAAACAAAATGGTCGTCTCAATTTTCAATCTAGACATTTTCTAGTGAATGATATCTTGCCTTGGGTTACCGAAAAGACTCAAAAAAAGTATGTATCTTCATTTTTTGAATCTTGCCATTCTTGCACCATATCTTTTGATTATGGATGTCTAAGGTGGGAGTGGATACTTTCATGATGCTTGTGCATTTTTTGAATTCCAAATGGGAACATTGCCATGTAATGGTCAATTTTTTTGAAACAATTGACACTACTGGGAGTGCCATGGCTTTGTAAATCAATGAAATGCTTACAAAATATAACCTTAACTCTTGAATAATCATACATCAAAGATGAAGGCAATAACTTACCTCTTAACCATGACCATGGCATTGACTTTTATTGTGTGATGTGAGGCACTAAACTTGACTCTATTATTTGTGGGGGCATGTTAAGGGCATGCCATGTCCAAATGTTGTCAATATGCAACGGATGATTCAAAGGTTTTTAGTGGACTAAGGATTTCCGTCAAAGATTCTTAATCTGTTTTGTTGGAAAATTATCACATGGACCAAAAAGAGCAGAAAAGGCCACCAATAGTGGCATAAGGCACGTTTTGATAGTGGCATCTACCCACAGAAGCTCAAGACTCCGGTCAAAATTAGGTTTGTTTTCGATGTCATTTTCTTCCAAAAAACTTTGGAATTCAAGCAATAATTTTATTATGTTATGTTAGGCAAACCACCTTGGCCCTTTAGGCCCATGTGCCAAGTCCCCAAGTTTGGGCCACATCCTAAACAATAGTGGACATCTTGGGTCCCATGGTCCAATAGTGTGTGTTGAACTAAAGCTAAAGTACAGGCTCTTATTTGATGCCATTTTGGTGGAAATTTCACTAGTATGTGAAATGAAGGTTGATTTGACATTTGATTTCGAGGTGAAAGCACATTAAGGTGAAGTACATGATCTTATCACAACTTGTTGGATTATCAATCATGGGCCATGTAATAAAATGTAAATGAATAATATGTGAAAATGACTCAGAAAAGATTATTACATGTGATATGATCACATTGTATGCATTTCAAGAACTAGATTTTGATTTACCATAACATATTGGACTTTTGAAATGTCAAAAACCTTGCAAATCACAATCCATATCATATGATTATGGACTTGTTATATTTACTAAAATGCTTGATTTTATTTTATTTTACATAAAAAAAATGTGATGCCATTAATACAAAGGAAGACAATTTTGAAAGATTTTGAAAACCATAAATCAAGATATACAATGAAAGATGGATTTGTTTATAGACTTTTATTCATTTAAATTAATAATTCAACTTCTCTTTTTTTTTAATGTAAATTTTTTATATAATTGTCTATCATTGATAAAGTCTAGAACTTAAAATAATAATTGTTTAGCCTTACCATATGACTTGTGCAATATAATGTATTATGATATAGTGGATATGAATTTTTATTTAACATTAGTATGGATTCCACACATGCTAGAAAGTATTCCACCTTAATGTGCTTTTACCCTTCAACAAGACTCAAGAATTTGAAAGTGAGATCCAAATCATATAGCAATGCACAAAAGCCCAAGTGGTAGGTGTTTTGGAACCTTTACTTTCTCTACTTATGATTGGATTCCAAGCTTGTAGGGCTTACTACAACATGTTAGCCATGACGTTAGATCTTCATTATAAGGGGTTGGGGTTGGTCATTAACTATGTTGGCAAGGAAAGGGCTCTTGGAATTGCAAGTGAGTATGACATGGTGGTATTGTTCTCGCTCCTAGTATCTACATACAAAGTTTAAACCCGAATGATGTAGGTGATAAGGGCCACAATACTTCTACATCCCAAGGCCCACAATCCACATGTTTATATGACTCCCTAGGTATTGCTAAGGACAAGGCCTTGTCAATGGTGAATGGGTTGGTGGAAAACTCATGAGGTACAATTTTTTTATGTTAGGTTTGTCGCCTAACAAATCCTTGAGATTGTTGGTTCGCAAATCAAAGCAAAATGAATGTTTAACATTGCTAATATTTGCATCAATTTATAGTAGTCTTGGTTGGGCATGGACAATCTTGAAATGCTTATAAGCATCTACAAGAATTGGTTGGATGACCCCGGTCTTGGTGGTTTTTCAAGCATGGAGAAGTTCATGCAAATGGAGGAAACCCTAATGAATGAAAATGAAGGATCATTGCATCACTTGGGCTCTTGGAGTTGGATGAACCCAACTCTAAGGTTTAGGTATGCTTTCTTTTAAGTTTCTTGCATATTTCAAATTTTCTTTTTCTCCAAAATACCTTAAACCCTAACCATAATTTTAGAGGAAGTCAATTTGTTTAACTTGTTATGTGGTGTTTTAGGTCTTTAGAGCAGTGATTACACTTTGGCTCTTGGAGTTGGATGCTTGCCTAGGGTTTAGGTAAGTTTTATCTCTTGATTCTCACATCTTCCAATTTATTTTTCACCATATCCCTAAATCCTATAACCAAGTTTGGGTATTGTTAATGTGTAGAAATTGCTGTCTTAAGTTGTCTTACGTCTTTGGAGCAGTATGTGGATCAAGGATGCCCAAAGCCCTAACCTTAGGAATTGGATGTGATGTAAACCTAGACTTTGTTAAGTCTCAAGGTGGTTTGTTTCATCTTTGGCATGAAACAAACATAAAACCAATTGCCAAAAAAAAATGGTATTAATCCATTGTAGTGGTAGAAATTAGACCCTAGCATTTTAGGGTCAGGTTTTATTCTTTACACTTTAACCATTACACTTTAAAGTAGGTTAATTAAAAATTGGCTTTTGGAAACTTTGTAAGAATTTTTTTGGAGTAAAAAACAAAAAAAATTGTTTCAATTTGTCTTTTCCACTGCATATTCAAGAATTGAAATTGAAATTGGCTCTAATCTAACTGGAATCGAAATGAGCCCCATTTTGGAAAAAAAAAACCAAAACCAAACCTGGCCTCCTCTTGAAAAGAACTGGAATCGAAACCAGGTTCCAATTAGTAGAACAAATTTTTTTTGTATTAGTAGAACAAAATTTATATGGTCTTTTGGGTGAGTGAATCGGTTTGGGTGAATAAATTTACATAGCATTCAATGCTTGTAAAAGGTGTCGTGCAAGTTTATTTATTTTTCAATTTTGTGATGTTGATCATGTGGCAATCATCCATAAGTAAATTTAGCCAAATTTGGCAATACTCAAAATATGAAAAGGATTGGGAAACAAAGTATACGTCATGTTGGATGTGGTAAACATGCAACATGCCCAAATTGTGGTATGGGTGGAGCAACTCTCAAGGAGAGTATTTACTCCTTTGTCCTTTGACTTCTATTGAAATTTTTCTTAAGATGAGACACAAGTATGAAAAGGTTATAGTTTGATGATCATTTTCAACTGTATTGAATAAACATAATTTAATTGTGGAAAAATTGGGAATCCTTTTTTTTTTTGCAGAGATTCATACAACTAGTTCTTCTCATGAAATTTTTGTTGCCATTTTGTTTGAAGTGAACATCGTGTTCTCTTCTAATTCTTCTCATGCAATCTTTTATTATGATTTTGTTTGAACCAGATTTTCATATTCTCATTGAGCTTCTTCTTTCTGGGCAGTCTTTGCTTTCTTTGCTTTGATTTCGTTTGAAGGGGAATATCATATTCTCTCCATTTGAGAAGAGCTTCTTCTCACACAATATTAGGTATGCCTTTTTTTCAAGGGAACTATCATGTTCTAATTGTTCACTTCTTCTCATGCAATCTTTTTTGCTGTAATTCTGTTTGAAGGGGGATTTCTACTGTCTCCTCATCACGCTTATCCTTATGCAATCTTCGTTGCTATGCACATTTGGTACATTTCACGTTGAGAAGAGCTGCATCAGAGATTGGCATCCAGAAGTCTGAGTGTAATTAAGTTCCAAATTCAGCTTAACAGCTTCAATGTTTGAAGATGACAAAGCTAACAACCTTCTATAGGAGATTTTTACAACCTCTGAAGTGTCAATCAACAGGCAACAATCAGATCTATGTTTGCCTGATGACCTCCCTGCTACACTACCTCAGATCCCAGGGAGAGCCAAGTAGTCATCAACAAAAGGTTGCTAAAATATTTTGATCATGTGGCTTATCAGGCCCAACATCTGCCTGTTGGTCCAAATACTCTATTGGAGACAGAGTTGCTAAAACAAAATTTCTACTAAGGAAATTCTGGAAGACTGCAGACAAAACAAAATTTGCATGCTTGCTTCAGCAACTCAATACAAATGCCAGGGAATTCCCCAAAACAAATCTTTGGTATTTTGGATTATCAAATTTAGCCTGCATCTGTTCGACCTTTGCCCATAAAACAGAGAATGGAGATCAAGATAACTACTATGTCGATGGATAGAGCATTCTCTGCCACAAAATGCACTCTTGGTCTGCTGATGAAGGCAACAAATTTTTTTGTCCTTATTAGCCAGCAGTCCCCAGTGGTTTAGCTGAAGTCACCACAATATCCTCATTTGGCTTCATTGCAGGGAACAGCAACACTTCCTGAGATAATGAACCACAGAACTTCAGTCTACAACAGTACCATCACACAATTTTCCTTGGCCTTTCTCAGCTTTAATCCACTATCTTTCCTCAAATTATGAAAAATGAATTACTTAAACAACAAACCATACAGTGGGATCAGGACAATGACACAAGTTATTTCCTCACACTTCTTATCCAGAAATGTTAAGAGATTATGTTCAGATGATTTAACAAGCAAAAGAAAGTAGGTGCAGAAATACTGCAACTTTAGAAGAGAGTTGGAATAAAACCTTGATGTTTTGTGAATCGGTTAGCATCATGGTGAGCCGATCTATACCCATGCCCCAGCCTGCAGTAGGAGGCAGCCCATACTCCAGGGCAGTACAGAAGGTTTCATCTATTTGCATTGCCTCATCATTACCCTTCTCCTTATCCTGCATTATCTCACATCCACAGCACTCTCTTCTGTCATCACTCCAAAAACAACAAAAGACATCCTAAAACACTCAATCTGAACTCCCCAAACTCATTCCTGCACATGTAAGCGCTGCGTGAGACTCCAATCATGTTATCGTCAAGTGTAATCAATTCACTTATCCAAAGCCAACAGGTCTGATCAAACAAAAGTCACAAATTCCAGTAGACAATCAACAGGCACTCTGTATCTTGGAATGTACAGGTCTTCATACCCCACTGGCAAATATTATCAAACAGAGACAAGGTCCAAAGGCTACCTTTACTTGATCAGCAAATCGTTCACGCTGAATCACTGGGTCGTTCAGCTCAGTATATGCATTACACACCTGTATCCACATGAACCAACAAGGAAACAGCATGTAGACTATAGTTACCAATGTGACCAAGTAAAGACATGTCAAAACCTGAGAGTTCTCAAGTCCCATCACCAATAAGATCCAGAGTCACAAATCTGCTTCCAGATCCTTCAAATAGGAAAACTGTCAAGAAACTACAGGTCAATCAACATTGATGATCGCCAAATAACATTCCATACCTCATGCTTGTTCACAAAAAGCTCAAAACGCTCTGTAATGCCAGGTATAGACCGATGCCACTTGGCGAGTGGACTCATGATCTTTGGGTGATGCATAATGAATGCAGGGTTCACACATGTCTCCTCAACAAAGTGGCCAACCAGCTGCAATCAACATGATCCACAAACTCTACTATCTTACTTTTTGTCAAGAAACCCAAAACAGAGGTCTCAACTGCTCATGTGCACAAGGACAAACATTGGTTATGCGTAATGAAAAATACCAAGATTTTCTTCAGAACAGGTCTAAGGGTGTAACAAAAATCCTTGAGGAATGTATTCCATCTTTTGATTAACTTCTACATGCATACTGGGCCTGTGCTGGGAAGCAACACAATGAATGGCAAGAGAGAGAGGCCCACCTTATCCAGAAGTCGGCTGGTTGTGTGAGGAGGTGGACACTTCACATCAAACCTTTCACATGCATCTTGCAAGTACTTGTTGGTCTCCTCAGATTCCAAGTCGTTTGGAAGCTTGATTTGTCCGTTAGAAGTTTCCTCAAGGCCCTCAATCATGGGAATTCTCCTGTATGGCAACAGGTCATGCTTAAGAGTCCTAAATCTGAACAAGTGGGCAATCAAAGGAAACCAACACATGAGACTATTGAAAACAATATCAAACTTAACATACCTGAAAGGGGGAGTGAAGTCAATCTCAATTGGAGGTTGGTCACGTCCATTTGAATGACACAAGATCTTGTAGCCCCCAGTTATTTCCTTCACCATTCCTGCAACATTTCATCTGCAGATGTTCAGAAAGAATAGACCCTGCAAAGGAAGTGAAACAAAAGCCCTGCTTGTACATCATGAGAACAAAAATGATATGAGTCTGGTCAGAACAACCACTTGAACTTTCATCACCACAACTACCACGTTTATGCTAAAGGCTTAAAAATCTTAAACTTGCACACATCATACTTTACAAGACTTTCTGTGGAAAATTGAGGTACTGAAGACTCAATCCCACTTCTCATGAGGATGGATAAAGTCTCATACCAGATACCAGTTCCTCAGTCACTTTCATCAAATCATTGTAGTCTGCATAAGCCCAATAGAATTCACACATGGTAAACTCAGGGTTGTGTGTGAGATCAAGGCCCTCATTTCGAAACTGCTTGCCAATCTCATAGACTCTGTCTAATCCTCCAACAACCAGCTTCTTGAGAAAAAGCTCAGGGGCAATACGCATGTATAGATCCATATTGAGCTCATTGTGATGTGTCACAAAGGGCCTTGCAGATGCACCGCCAGGAATCATATTCATCATGGGTGTCTCCACCTACATGCACATTAGCAAAAGTTAGGAGTAGCATACCATTTACCAATTTTCTAAGATCACCTCATGATTGAGAACAAGGAGAAGCTACCAATTGTCAATGAACGAATTAGTAGCAGCAAGGGTACCTCAAGGAATCCCCGTTCATCCAAAAATCGGCGAACATAACGAATGATTTGTGCTCTAGTACTGAAAACCTCTCGCACTTCAGGGTTGATCATGAGGTCAAGATACCTCTGCCGATAGCGGGTTTCCTATTCAAAAGATACAGATGTCACTTTGAGCTGTAAGGTTGTTCACATGTGTCTGCTGCCACTCTAATTGTTAAGAAAATTCATTGGAAAGTATGTACAAACCAAGATCATTTTTCCTCACCCACAACACAGTGCTCTGACACTCCTGACTGTGACTGAAATGTTATCACACTAAAGACGACCCTCTAGATTAAGTCCACACCATTGTTGCTGTCCAAAGCACCAAGGTAAAGCAAAACGGCCAAACAAAATTATCCATATAGAGTTTGAGTGCCTGAAACTGGAAATCGCAGTGGAGCGAAATATGTTTACCACCATATTGAGAAAGTTCCACAAATGCACAATCAACATACCCTAGAAAGCTTAGGCCATGAAATATCTATGAGATTGCAGAGAAAACTCCAAGACCACACTTTATAGGTCACCATTCTGTCAGTTCCAGCAAAACTAACACCAAAACAACAAAGTGCAGCCATAGCCTTATAAGTGTCACTCACAATGTGTCAGACCAGCACCTTCATCATGACTAGCAGTGATGAGCTGCCGTTACTCCCTACTGCATTCATCAGCTCCCAATTTCTCATACAATATTCTGCCCAAAGTTTTGGCCAGACTATCGTAAAAATATCTGCTTACACCAGGATCATGTGTAGATCTATTCACCTGATCTTTCAGTATGTAACGGTCAAGATTCCTTGGTACTCCTGGACGCCATACCTCGGGAACAACATTCTCCTTATGTTTCGTAAACTGTTCATAAGGCAAAGCAGAACACCATGCAGGTTATACAACAAATGAATCACTCCCTTTGTCAATCTTTGTGCATCCAGTACTAAAACCAACCTTTGCCTCATTTACTCATATGCCACATTAGGCTGCAAATCCTGGGACCTCGTCCCAAATATGTACCTGGCTCTTGCCAGCAGCATTAGCAGCAGAAGCTTGCCCCTTAGGAAGCATGTGCAGACAGTATGATAGAACTTCAATAGAACTTGGAAAGATGCTCAATTCTCCAGTCTTACTCTTCCCTGAAAGAACAATACAACCATGCACATCTTTGTCCAATTAAAATCCAGGATATCCTTCTGTCAAGGAGAGCATGCAGAATGAGAAGGCAAGAACCTTGTCCTTGCAGAGACAAATTAACAGAAGCTATGACTAACAAAGTTCAAATACCTGGAAATCCTTCTATACCCACAATGTCACCCCTTTTGATTCCAGCATGTAATTTTCCATACTCTGTCTCATTCAAGCCAGAACACCTGCAATCCAAGCTTCCCATATGAAAATGTAGGCCTATTGTGTCATAGAATCTTTATACTAACCTACCTTTCAAATGACACCTCTCCATGCTTCCTGAAGCAAACCCAGGTGTTCACACACTCACTTAGAAATCACAAAAACACAAGCCAAATCTGAAAGGGCACTCACTAAGGAAAACCTGCCACAATATACAGAAAGTGTTGGAGCCAACCAGGTGGACTTCACCCGCAGCATTTTCAACAGAATATATAAACCAATCGCAATGTGCAAAGGGATGCAAGATGTGCAAGGAATTGCAAACCAAGTTCCAAAGACATAGCACAAATAGCATCACTCACTCAGGATATATCTCAAGCCTTTATTGATTAATTCCAGGGTCATGAGCAACTCACCTGAGCTCAGCAAAAACCTGAATTTTGACACCATCACCATGCAAATCATAAAAATGCAAGCTTGTTGATGAACTTCTTATACTCAGAATCCTTCCTGTTACAGGCCAATACTCATAATGGATAACAGCAAGATTGCAGTCTATTACCAACCAGAATCTTTCTTGATCTACATAACACAATTCAACTGTCAAAAACTCACAAAAATCTTAAGTTTGTTGCCAAGGTGCTTGGCTGTAGCTTCAACTGATCAAATTCTACTGCTCTTGGTAACCAGTGCAGACCTACCTGCTACAGACACAATCTTATCCTCAAGACGCTGTGCAGCATCAAGCTTGGAATAGGTCTTCACAAATTCAGGAAGACGCATTGTGGTGTGAAACTTGTGAGGGTACGGGTTGATGCCTTTTGCCTTGACCTCCGCCAAAACCTGTAATCTATTTCGGGTATATTGCTGCTCTCATGACAAAGAGATGCATGACGTGCATAAGTTAGAAAGACTCAGCAAAAGACATCATCCACCACCATAAATACAACATGGTGATTGTAAAAAAAGAACAGTCCTGAAAGAACAAAAGCCATGCAACCTGGTTACAACATTACATGTAAAACCCTAGACCCCAACCACATGGAAAAAAGAAACAATCTCTTTTTTTTTGGACTGCCTTACAGTGGGATCAATCTCTTGTTCTTCATGTTCAGCCTGCACTTTTGCAGATGGCTTCCTTGCACTAGCCTCTGCTTCTGCCTGTAACGTTTCATATAATCAGAAGAAAGGTCAGATAAAAGAAACAACAACCAGACTGCTGCTATAAGATTCTCCAAAAACTCCTTCAGTGCTTCCTTTAATTCTTCATAGAAACCTTTTCAGTAATAGGAACTATTTGTGATCCTTCTTCTTTACCTTCCTCCTTGCCTCTTCCTTCACTTCAGCTTGCTTCTTCATCTTCTCGAGCTTCTTCAACGCACTTTAAACACCAAAACCAACACAAAAATGCTAAAGAAATCAATTGAGAGACAACGAAAGCGACAAAGGATAGCACAGTGAAAGTACTCCAACATCGTGGAAAAAGAATAAAATTCAAGAATTCTTTGCTTTCTTCTGGTACACAGCAAGGCAGGCGTAGAACTAGAAAGAGACGGAAATCTTACTTCTTGCTCAGAGGCTCCCCGGAGTCGAGTGGTGAGGCAGCACGGTCCACAACATGGTCTGCATTGGCGTCATCCATAGCTGGTCCTCCTGGCATAGCCGCAAGGGAAGAAGAAGAAGGGATTGCGCGTGTAGGAGGAGGAGAAGGAGGCTAGAGAGGTTGCGGCCGCGAGAACAGCTTCTATCAGCAGCAGCAGCAGCAGAGTGCAAACTCCACACACACACACCGCACAACACAAAAGGCGTTAGGGTTTTTAGGGTTTTATACCTCCCATTACTTTCTTTAGATGACATGCTTCATGCTACTGGTGGAGGGTTTGGTACTTAGTGGTTCCCTTATCTTGTGTGGCACGCCTCTTTTGAGCTGTCTGCTTGCCTGGACTTTGGTCCTTGCCCTTTGTTTCTTTTTCTCTCCCTTTCTTGGGTGCTTTCTTATATTTGAAGCTTGGCAGAGTTTCATCATCTAATGCTATTATCTCACACGCTTCATCTCTTACTTAAGACTAGTGTAGCCTTTGCTGTTGGCCCAAGAGTGAACTAGTTAAATAATTAACTTTTCATTCCAAAACCATTTTTTCAATGTAATTGAAATTCCAATGACAACACCTCCTCAAAATTAAATATTTCTCACACCTTTGGTCTAAAAAATTTTATCTAAACATTTATTGCACAATACTAAATGTGCACTCAAATTCTCTTATAGTGTTTGGTATTAATTTAAATGAATTTTCAATGAAAATATTATTCAATAATTTTTCCATCATACCTCAAAACATTATGAAACTAGCTTGGTGCACCCCTACTCATCAAGAGCTTTCCAATGATACCAAAAGCACAGCAAATAGCGTTGTGATTTGGAAGATTTTAACATGACAAACAAGGTGTGTTTCACACGATGGCCTTACCGTATATATGGTCCTATATGGAAGAATTTTTTGGCTTAATTCTTTATTCATATATGAAAAGAAGCAAAGTTATGGATCTTTAACATTTTATGTTTTTTTTTTTTGTTAGGGAACCAAAAGCAAGATACATGGTTTGGTAATTTTAATACAAAATATATTGATTTATGGTTAATCCAATAAACTTCTATACTTCCTAATCGACATATTCTTTAAATGGTTTTACTCCATATATTATTTAATTGTGAATCATAAATTGTTGTGCTTTCTAGAAAGGTCAAAGAAAGTTTACGTTGATGCATATAATTTGATAGTTATTTTGATGATGTTGTGTTTTAATCCACATTAAAATCACCCATGAATATTGTCAAGCAATGATATGGAGCTTTTACATAATTGTCTTCTAATAGTTGAAGAAAACTTTGAATATTTGTCAAGAGGGGGCTTATAAATAGCAACAACATTAACTTATGTTAATGTTGAAGGTTGTTGTAATAATTTCCATATCATTTTAAAAACATGTTTCTTGTGTAGGTAATGTGTTATTTGTATTGTAAAACATAATAGTGCCATGTCCATTATAACATGACAAAATTGAAAACTTGTGTTTGTTAATGCCACAAACATTCAGATTTCATACTTTTTATTTGTGTTTCATTAAGGCATAATATATGTGATGCTTGTAAATTAGGGTTGGCAATTATATCATGGTAATATTGATTGAGAGATCAAGTGTTTAAAGATTGAATAAGTAGATATAATAAAGATTGAAAGTTTTTCAAGATTGGTAAAGGTAATTTCATATTTCACTTGTATTTCTTGTACCTTTGCTATGATAGGTGTCCAATTTTTGGGTTCGAAAATTCAACCAAAATTTCAAATGTTAGATGTGATTTTGTTACAGTTTTAAAATTCTTTCATCACCATTAACAAGTCCATTATTGGTGCAATAATTACCTACACATAATTCAATTAACATATTTGGTTTCAAATGGAATTCATAATGTAATCCACCAATTTTTATGAATTTGTTTTAGATAATGTGAAACTAAGTGCACACATGCCATGTCTAATTTTTTTTGCCTGGAAATAATAAATTGGACCTATTGTTTCTTCAAATATTTTTAAAATTGTGTTATCAAGTTGCTTTATTTGTGTAATGGAGATGAGGAAATTTTGGAATAGATGTTGGAGATTTTAAGCATAATTTGTTAATATATTAATATTTTGCTGTGTTTAATGGGCTTTTAAAATTTTATTAAGGATTTCAATGAATTATGTATCCAATTGTCACATAACACAACATAATTCATAACACTTTTTTTTTTTTTGCCAAAACTTAATACTCAAAGAATAAGTCCTTCATCTATTGGTTGAAATACCCATGAATCATGGATTGGTGGCACTTGATCGAAATCACCAATTATCAAAACATTTAAATTTCAAAAAATTATTGCGTTTATGCTTAATTATTTGTAATCTTGTACCAATGAATGGAAACATTCGACTATTGATCAATGATATTTCATCCAACACTAATAATGTTAATTGCGTATATTGTTTTGCCAAAACATTGTGTCTTTCATCACTTAGTGGTATAAAGTCATTGATTGATTTGTTTAATGGAATTGATTATCCTAAATGTAGTGTTGATCCATTGATATTATTTGCGATTTTTTTACATATTCCATTTTTTTAATTGTTTGTTTTGATGGATCTAATTTTTTGTTTTGTTTGAGGTAATATTGAAGAAGACATTGAATAATCACCATTAAAGTAAATGTTTTTCTTGTTCCCACATTTTTGATAAAAAAATATGGATAAAGGTTCATTTGGATTCATTCTTTTTTTATACAAAATGTTGTCAAAGAGGACACATTGTTTTTCATTTAATGAATAAACCATGCTTGGAAAAATGAAATTTGGATGAGTTTCATCTTCAAGTAATCATAGTGAGTCAAATTGAAAATTGGTTGTTATTTGCTTTTGGATTCACATGAAATTTTAAAGACATGTCATTTTTTCCATGCCATGTTTGGTTTGATAACGTCTAATGCAAAATCTGTGTTTTTAAAAAAAATTGATATGGTTTTCATGATTTGGAAAAATTTCCATCCATAATCTGTCATTGTTTTCAGCAATTAATTTGTTAATTATCAACTCTATTTCATCCCAATCAACTTTTGTATTGTTTGTAATGTTAGAACCAAATGTATTTATGAATTTATTTTGAACCGATTGAATGGACAATTCCTTTGCTTTATAGGCATCATGCTAAGTTGAATATGTTTGTTTTTGTGACATTTCTCTCATTACAAAATGTGAAAATAATAATAACAATTCTTTATAATGGTTTTCAAGATCTTTATGCTTATTGAAACCAATCCCATCAACAACATTTGATTTTTTGTAATTTTTTTAGGTTTTGATATCATAATTTACAACAAATTGAATAAGTGAAATATGAAATAATGAAGTAAGTTGATTGATATGTCAATTGATTATTGACAAACATTGTATATTTGTGGCAGTTAATGGCAATTTTTTCAACATGTGATGAGGTTTCAAAATGAAAGCTTTTTCTAGGGATGTATTAGTAAATTAAAATAATTTCGATGCATGGTGTAATGATCATGAAAGTATTAAATAAAGACTTAATTGTGTAAACATTTGTTAAACATTAAAAAACATTGCTTCATTACAAGAAAAGTGATTTTTCAAAAGGCCAATTTGACCAAAGTGTCGACATTGACCCAAAGGTATGTCCAGTTTGATTAAAGGTTTGGAGCATGAAAAACACATGTTACATTTGACTGGTACATTTGATTAAAATACCTTTTTGACCAGATTTTAAGTTGAAATTTAGTCAAAATGAACAAATGTCCATCAAAATGGCCATGGCTTAGTCAAATTGGCCATATTGAACTTATAGGGTTTAGTCAAATAAACCATCTTGATTTCACCCTTAGTTAAATTTACCATTATGATTTGACATTTAGTCAAATGAACCATACTCAATTAATGACTTAACCTACTTGTTAAACATAAACTACCTACTTAATCTAACATAATTAGTAGGTTAAGTTAAACCTAAATTACTTTCTAGCCTAACATAATTAATAGGTTAATAGACTATTTATTAAGTAAAAACCTAACTAGTAGTTTAGTTAGGTAGCCTAGTCTAAATTTATCTAGTAGGTTATTTAGGACATAACCTAGGACTATTACATAGCTTATAATTAGGTAGATTTATTAGCCATGTAAGTAACCTACCAACCTAGGCTTACTATTGTTATGTAGCCTAAGCCTACTAGGTAAATAACATAGGCCACATAGGCTTATTAAGTAAATAACATAGACCACCTAAGCTTATTAAGTAGAAGGTACTTTAACATAAGTTATCAAAGTTTGTTTGGTTGCTATGTACATAACATAGGCCATTTAAGCCTACAAGGTAAGTAACTTAACTTAAGCCACTTAAACCTAACTTAGTCCTACTAGGTAGGTATGTAACCTAACTTAGGTTACCTAGGTAGGTACATAGTTTAGGTAGCCTAAGTTAGGTTAACCTAGGTTTACTAGGTAAGTATGTAGCCTAATTTAGGCTACCTAGGTAGGTACATAATTTAAGTAGCCTAGGTTAAGTTAATCTAAGCCTAATAGGTAGGTATGTAGCTTAATCTAAGCTACCTAGGTAAGTACATAACTTAGGTAGTTTATGTTAGCTTCACCTATGTTTATTAGGTAGGTACGTAGCTTAACCTAAGCCTATTAAGTAGGTACGTAACCTAACTTAAATTACCTAAATAGGTACAGAGTTCAAGTAGTTTAAATCGGCCTAACCTAGGCCTGTGGTAAGTATGTGTGTAACTAACTTAAGCGAGGCCACCTAGGCTACTAGATAAGTAGCCTAACTTAATATTAAGTAGGTAGCTTAACCTTAAACCTATTTAATAAGCTAGGCTAAATATCTAGTACGCTAAAGCTATGTCTATTAATTATAAGGTAGTAGGTACTTACGTAACCTACTAAATAACATAGGCATAAGTAGGTATAAACATAGACTTAGTAGGTATTTATAAGGCTTAATAGACTATAATCTACATGTTACTTAAGTACATGCATTTATTAATAGGTACCTCCTACCTACCTAGGTTAATTTATTTATAATCTACTTATTTATGTAAGTAATGTAAAAAAATTCAAGTTCATTTAGTGCAATATGTTGAAAAAAAATTCATGGAAATTGATTACAATATGTTAGTACAAAATCATGTCTATTATAATATGTTGTCCAAAAAAAAATCACCTTATAGGGTGTTGGTGAATTGGTTAAGATTTGATTCCTCAATTGTGGAGGTGAGGAGTTCAAGTCCCCACACTTGCAACCTAGGCTACTTGGCCTAACCTAGGTGGCCTAGCCTAAGCTTAGGACATAAGGTTGGTAGGTAAGTAAATAAATATTTTTTGGCTTTAATTATTAGGTTTATTAATTAGGTAGGTAGGTAGGTTAAGGAAGGTAGAGTAGGGTAGGTAGGGTAATTTATTAATTAATTAATATTCTCATATTAATTTTAAATAAATAACACATATATATGGGGTTACTGCCCAAATTATATTATTATTATGGTGGTTCAGTAAAAAAACCTAGTGAAAAAGACCAACCAAAATGACCCAATCAAAGTGGTTGGGTCCAAATCAATTTGTCCAAAATGGCACTTTGGTCAAGTTGGACACGGGGGCAAAAAAACCACATGGGGGGTTTTTTGCCCAAAATTCCCGGTCAAAAAAGTTGGGATTTCTTGTAGTGCCTTTTGTCAAATGTGTTGAAAAGCTTCTAGTTTTTCCTACTTTACATTTTTCAAGCATGGTGTGTAATTATTGTGTAACTATTTTGGTTAAATAAGATGTATAATAATTTGTTGTAGCATATGGATGAAACATGAATTGTGCATCAATAATTGCTCGCCAAAGTTTACCAACAAATCTTCCATATGTATTTGTACATATATTTTTGGATTTCATTTTAACAAAATTGTTGGTTTTTGTATTTTAGATTTCAAAATTAATATGTACAAGATTGTTCATCCATTTTTAATATGTTTAAAAAGTCATCAAATGATATGTCTTGTCCCATGTCCATTTCATTTAATTTGTTAAAAATAAATTGTGCTTTGAGTCGTAATTTTTTGTTTGGATTTAATAATGGACTTAATATCTGTGTGCTACAAAGTGGTGGTAATGGGAAATGAAACCTCCACACAAGTTGGTTTTTTTCACGACAAGGTTGTTATGATGGTGAAGCTGGTTTTCACATAAATTTACAAGCAATAAAGATTTGTCAAAACTTATATATTTATCAACAAATGATTGTATTTCATCAACACTGTTGATTCCATATATCAATGCATTTTTTATCCATAAAAGCCTATGATCATGTTCACTTCCACTAACTTGAAACTTTGTTACAAAAAAATAATATTGTATTTGTTGATTGTAATAACTTGGAAAGGCATTTCATTCTATGGTCATAGTATCATGCACAAGTTATTGGATCCTCCCTAACAAGTTCATAAATATTTTTATATTCATGTTGAATGTCTGGACTACTTATGTTCTGAGAATATTTTAATTCATGAAGTGTTTCTACTAAATTTATCCATTTGCTTTTAACACTTGTGAAAGTGACAAAAAATGTTAGGGGTCCAAGTTGATGAATTGTTGCAAAAACATTATTTGTAAGGTGGTGTAAGTAATATGGAGAAGTATGAATACTTTTAAGTTCCTTACATCCTAATTTTGAATTCAATATTTTATTTAAACTAGGTTTATTGATAACATTTTGCATAGTAAGATTCAACCTTGTAATTGTGCTTAACAAAAACAAACCCAAGATGATGATAGAAAAAACTGAATTAAAAATTTGATTATTTAAAAATATATATTTGCCATGTGATGTGTATTTTCTATTCACACTACTTAATTTTGCTTTTGCAATTTTTTGGTAGGAATGATTTGATTATAATTTAGATGATTGTGCTTCTCCGAAAACTAAAATACCTAAGTAATTGTATTATTCACATTTCACATCTGGAAATAACCCTAATGGTTGGAATTTTCCACTAGGAGCCACATAAATAGAACTTCCATGTGCTTGATAAAATATTTCTTCAATTTAAAAAAATAATTGTACTAATGAATCTATTGGTGTATTTTCTACTACCTCTTGAAAATAATCCATATTATCCTTATTTATAGCATTGTCAAATTTTGTAGGTTCATTTTTTTCTATTATATTATTTGATTCAAACAGGTTTGCACAATTTTTCTTATTGACAACTTTTGCTTCTTTGTAAATTAGGGTATTAGAAAAATCATGCAATCCTTTCATTATAACTTTAGGTTGCACATAACCCAAAAAATAAGGAGACTTGTATTCCAATATTCTTTCAATGCAAACCATAATTGTTAATTCACAAGTTACAAGTCGAGGTAAATTAGTTTACATTTTGACAACATTTGTTGGAACATTAACCATACTAGTTTGAATGCCATATTGGTAGATTTGTGCAAATGCCATTTGGGGTGTTACAAGATATTCTTTTAATTTATTTTATGTCATAACAAAAGAAAATTTATTTTCATTATATATGTGTATACACATTAAAATGACATTGTTCATTTTGTTAGTATTCAATAATTTTTTTCAGCTCCTGCAAATTAACACAATATCAAGTTGTAATGTTTTATCGATAGGAATGATTAATTTTATTACTTTTAAAATTGTTTAAGACTATGTGTTAATTGGTGTTTAAACCATAGTCTTTGGCAACATACACATGAATATTTTGATGTATCTTTTATGTCATTGAAATATTTAATGATTGGTGACATTGATTTTGTCTTTTTACCCCCTATAATTTGTGTTCTTTTCCGTAATGTTTGGATGTGTTGTAGTATTTGGTTATCATTAAAATTCAAGTTAGAATGTGAATGTTGGAATTTTTTAATTATGTTTTGAATAGATTGGTTTATGTTATGGGTGAACATGGATTGTAATGTTGCATCGATTGTATTTTTCCATTTGAATCTTTGTCCTTTGTTTAATAAATTTGACACTTGAAATGTTTTATTTTTGAAATTTTTTCTTTGTAATTTTCTTTTTCTTTTAAAAAATTTTCATATTAATATTTTGTTGATGTTGTAAAAATTTTTTTAACACGTTGATTTTGGAATTTGTTTGTGTTTATGTTTTCTTTTATGATGATTTATATTAACATTTTGATTATGAAGGTTTTGTTTTTTTGTTCTTAAATTAGAATTTTAAAAAAAAATTGTAATTGGGGTAATGTATTCTATATCGAATTTTGATTATTTTTCCTTTTGTCATAAGTATTTCAAATGTTGTTGTACTTGAATTGGATTTAAATTTGTATAATTATATCACTCATAAAATAATTTTGTAATGTTTGTTATAATGAAGTTAAGAAAGTTTTTATCAAGTTCAAATAAATATTCATCTTTAGTAAGTGTCCAAGGTTTTGATTTTGAATGTTTGAAAATAATTCGATTTTTATTTTTCAATTGTGTCTAATGTTGACTTATTTGTTGAGGTGTTAAATTCAAGTTTGGATGTTGTTTTTGAAATACAATTATGGTATTTTGAGCAATTTTATATTGGTCAAGGTGTTATCCATAATTTAAAAGTCCAAATAACTTTATTTCTTTAACATTTTTAAAAACAATTTGAATTGTTATCAAAAGAAGGTTCAAGTTGTGTGAATGGTCTTTTTGTTTTAGACAATATGCAAAAATTTGACAAATTTTGGTTGTAATTCATTTGTTCCTTCTCTAAAGTTAAATCATAAAAAAGTGGAACTAGTTTTTTTCGTATTGGAATATTGTTGTTAATATTTGGTCCCCATTTTATTTTTCAAATTTCATTTTGCAAATTGGATGAAATTATCATTTCAATAGGTTCAAAATGTTGATTTCCAAAGCCAAATGCATTAAAAATGTTGGATTATATTCTTTTCCACATTTCATTAGTATTTGAGTAGTCATTTCACACCACACATGTATTGGTCTTTGTAAGTATTGCGATCTCCAAAAAATTACTATGAAATTTCCCCAAAGGTCACCATTAATTGCACTTTGTGACATTTTGTCAAGATATGTTTATTTAGTTGAAGCTTGGCCATTGTGGAAGTCATTTAAAATTTTTAGATTCAATTTTAATTGTTTACAAGACATGGCAAGTGGTGTTTAAATGAGCAAATAATTAAAAAATCATTTATAGAATTAATTTGGAATGAAGAAAAGCTCTATGAATTGTACATGACTCTTTGTTTATTATTTTAATATCAATTTTCAAAATATGAAAATTTGAATAATTTGATGATTGAAATTTGTATATTTTGAATTTGGTATATGCATTGAAGTTTCAATAAGAAATGTAATGTCAAAAATCTGAACAAAAATGAAATGTCATAATTATGACTAAAACATTAAATGCCAAAAGATCTAACCAACAAAATTGGAAGATTGAATGGACTATGTGTTTTGTAAGAATAATTCAAAATTTTTAAAATGATAAAGCAATAGATTATTTAACCATCATATTACTAGTAGAAATTTTCAAATTATTATTGAGTTTATGACTAGTATTCTGATCATAAAGGACAAAAATGACTAATAGCCTTAAAGTTATTGTGGACGAATTGTTTAAAACAATAGTCATTTAGGACATGATGTGGCAAATATCATCCATTAGTCATACAAAACATATGTGAAGTCATTAGTTATTAATTAGACCCACAAACTTGGGGAACATTATTTTTTAAATTTATAATATTTATTATTATAGATTTATTATATATACCATATACAATAATATATATATTTAGTTTCAATTATTTATAATTTCAATATTTTTCATCCTATGAATTATTGACACATGTCACCACTTAAATTGAGTTTAAAAACCTAACTTTCAATGACCATACTTTGGAAATAAATAAATTCAAACACATGATGTGTAAATGAAAGAACCTTTGTGGCCAATCCATGAATAAATTAAATATATCTTTCATATCTTAAACCTTCATTTGGTTTTTAAATTTATATTATATAATTTTTCTTCCAATATATCATAGTTTTACTAATAAGTTTTAATTTAGGTGTATGAATTTATATAATTTTATTCACATAAAATATTTATTAGTGGATCATAAATTAATTATATATATATATATATTAAATTTTTTTATAATTAATCATATTAAATCTGAGGTATAAATTTGATTTAAATATTTCAATTTTAATTTATGATAGAATTTTAATGTAAAAATAAATTATATATTTCCCACATTTTACATGTATATATTTTAAATATAAAAATTATTTATAATATATCATAATTTTTACCATTAAATTTTATTTGAATCTATAATATTTAATTTAGTCACATTGAATATTTAAATTGGGTTATATATCAAGTATATTTTTAGAAAAATGTAAAAAATGTTTTTATATTACTTATATGTATAGTATTAATCAAAATCAATTCTTGACATGTTATATTAGTTTATACTCATATTAAATTACTAATATTCATATTTGGATCATTATAAAATAATTGTATGACCGCATTGTTTTATAATGACACATGGTTTTGTCCATGTCATTTTCATAGTTATTTTTTAGTCATATTTGGAATTACTTTATCCTATTCACATTTTCAAATAATATTTTGAACATCCACGTTATTTTATCATCAATGATGGATGTTATATGGATGAAAACTTGTAATGAAAAAACAATGTCATCTTATTAGTATTAGGTCATCATATATTAATCAAATGCACCATTAATATATGACTATAATTTTTTTACATAGGATTTGAAATACTATTCAATGACTACAGTCAATTATGTAATCAATTGGGACATTTAGTCATTGATTTTTAGGTTGCAAAGGACAAAATTCCTTATATTGTAAAGCTTAACAACAATGAACCTTACATTCTGAAGTTAAAAAATCCTTGAACCCAAAATTTATAAAATCTCAAAATCCTAACCCTAAAAACCCAAAAACCTAAAACCCCAAATTAGTAATCCATTTTCAGTAAATTAATGAGAAAAAAAAAAGTATACGTATAAGGAGATAGGGACAAAAATATACAAAACAAATTTAAGAGATGTTGTACAGTGGAAAAGTAATGTTTTTAAATTTGGTATTGTTTATTTTATTTCAAAAGAGATACCTATATAAATTAATAGGATATGAATTATCAATTACTATGCAAGCAAAAATTTATAATGAAGATACAAAAGAAGTGGCCATTGTGAAGTTCGTGTTATTTTGGTTCACGGGAGTAGAAACAAAAGTCCCAATGACAATATTTATAACTTGCATCCTTTTCGATAAATAAAATAGAATGTTCATCAAATCTACATTTTAAAAAAATCTAAATGTTCATCACATTTGTAGGAAGTTGCTCAAATTCTCCTTTTGAAGAATGTTGTATAAAATGACCTCTTTTATGGGGTTAAAAAAATCAACCATGCGCTTTAATGTTCCGAAACTTTCAGAAATAATTTGCATGAATCTTTTTATACTCATGTAGAATGAACAAAAGTATACCCATAATTATTTCAATCCAAAGACCTTTAAAAAAAACAAGTATGGGTAATGTTGTTTGTTTCTATGATTGTGCATTAGATTGAAATCTCTTAAGAAATCTCTTGAATTCCCTTTCAAATGCTATAGTAATAATTTGATGAATTTGGTAATAATCTCAAATTTGTAAAATTACATTTTTTCCAAACCATTTTGAAAGGTGCCACATTTGGAAAAGTTAAAGTTAATACATCTAGGATTTACACAAACAATTTTGGAATGTATCATATGTTTTTACAAACTTTCACATTGAAATAAAACAATAACCTAGCACACCTTGTGAAAAGCTTTACATGTAAAAGAAAAGGAATTAAAAAAACATTCGAAATTATTTTTAAGTTAGTTAAAAAACTTGTTCCATTTGTCAAAATTTTGTGGACTAATTCAAGTTGTTCATGAGCTTTTCTACCTATAATAAAAATGAAGATGATGGAACTTGAGGTTGATATTAATTTCACCTCACCATTCATAATAGATGAAACATTTATCAAAAGAACTATGTAATTTATTGCAAACATATTTATTAATTATTTTAAAAAAATTTAAAAAAATTCAAAGGGAAAGAGTTTTAATATCTTTTGGGCTTGTCCCATTAGTAATAAAAAGTTCATATTTTTGGTTCACTAAACCATTGATGCTCCCCCAAGCTCCTTGATGGACTCATTGCAAATCCAAAAGTGAAAACAACGAAAGGAGGAATTGGGGCACACTCCCTAGCTCATAACATTTTGGGGGTAGAAAGGTGTGCTAGAGCTACGGGGATGGGATTAAAAAGATTAACAAGCAATTCAATTATTCACAAGGACATGCACAAACCAAACAACAAGTTAATTAGTGCATAGTTGGAACACTTTTAGTGTACAAACCAGCCACGGGCAAACATGGATTCATAAGACTCACCATGGCCTAGACTTAGGGAAACCACCACCTTTCCCTTTATAATATATTTTGTTCTTAACCATGGGACCAGCACCCAAATGTCATTTTGTCCCAGGACTCCTAAGTGCGAGTCCCGAAATTCCCACAGCTAGGATTCCCGAAATTCCCATAGTTAGGATTCCCACAACTTTGGGGGCCTATAACTTTATGTGTAAACCTCCAATTGAGATGAAGTCCATAACAAAGTTGTAGCCCTTGTTGAAATTTTTCCAATGGTATGTGACACGCCATTTGCACGCAAGGAAATTGAGGCGATTCCCAACTTTTAGTGGCCTTTTCTTTAGTCGTAACTTGTGTTTTAAGTGTCCAAATGCGTCATGCGAGCCCATTTTAGACATTTAAATTCCAAAAGCTTTCTAATGATATAAGAAACTTTTCAATCCAATGGGTTTTGACCCCTACAATCACTTCCTAAAGATTTGGGAGTCCATCAAAATTCCAACTTCCAAAGTGGGAGCTCACTTGGGAGTGTGGAGGTTCATTCTCTCACACTCTCCTACATTTCCGGGAGCATGAAATGTGATTCCCAGCCTGCACACTTGGCCCGCACTTTCGCAACCTTTGCTTTGGTCACGAGCCCAAGGTTAAGGTTGCGACAACCATGACAATAATACAATTAACATCATGTTGAATTGTACGAAATACAAGCTTTGCAATTGAATGGTGATGCATAGACATGAATTGAATAAGGAAAACAAGAATTTCCACAATTTTAGTATGGATGAACTAACTTTAATTACATGAGGAATATCCCATGTTTATATTTTGACTTAACACCACAACTAAAGTTAATGACTTTTATGCATTTTTTGACATGAATTATGTCAAAATGATGAGGTGCAAATGCTTTTAAAATCACCAAAATAACTGTCTCAAATCTTTCATAATCAACTAAATCTACTCAAAAACATTTATATGTAGATTTCTTGTGGTCCCAACTACCATACTTATTTATCACTTTACTCTCGAAACTAGCACCTTGCATCTTAATTGCAACATCATGAATATTAGTTAAATATAACTTCTTGAGTTTTCTTAGGCTAGATTTAGGTCCAATTTATGTAAAGATCCATTTGACCTAGGTTAGGTTTTTTTGTTGAGTCTAAACTTTGAAGATTTGTTGGGCCATGATTTAATAATCAAATCCAAACTTGGAGCTAGTTGAAAACCTTGACCTAGGCAACACTAGTTCAAATAGATTACAAAAGTTTGCAAAATCAATTACTCATATCACATATTATTGTATATATTAGTTAGAACATTATAAGAAAGACTAGATAATAGACTAACCCTATTGTTAAATGATGGTTTTATGTTGATATACCATGAAAAAAACACTCATTAAATTGGTTATTAAATATAGGAAAAACTATGGTAAATCAAGCATATAAAGAAAATTCAACATTGAAATGGAAACTCTACATAATCCTATACATGTTTCAAAGTCTTTAGTTGCAAATTGGAGGTCACCAATCCCAAAATAATTAAATTGTTGATTGGGTCTTTTGAAGTTTCTAAATGAAAGGAGTATCTAAACAATAAAACTAGTTGCATGTTATTCTTGTTAGATGGCGTTCACATGCTTACCTTTCTACAATAAGAGAGTACAAAAGCAAGGGGTCTGATGTATCTCCATACTCCATACCACACTTGACACAAAAGACTCATGAATATCCCCATCTCCCTCAGATCTTTGAGTCTTCCCTTTTCTCTCATTCTCTCCCTTCAAACCCTAGTGTACCCCTTCATTTTCAACGTGGGCTACGCAGGCAAAAGAGATAGTGCCATGCACAACACGTAACTGTCGATGCAAACCCAGACCGACCTATCCACCCCACCCTCCCGCCCATCTACCGACCTACACAATTCTAAAGTTTGACAAATGCACACAGATAGCCATCTAGTTGATGTTTGAGCTGGGATTAGTTTTCCAAGGGCACTGTATTCCCTGCAATTAGGACATTTGGGCTCTCAAGTCTCCAAGGATCAACAGTTACTATTGATTTCACCTGGCTTTCCATCTAGAAAGAAAGTATGTCGAGCAATCGGCTAACACTTACCTGGTCATTCGTATCACCGGCATTTCCAAGGAGTTTGTGCCCTTAAAGATTGATCACCTTTAGCAATGTGGGCTTCAATCTAGAATGAGTCAAAATAATTTCAAACTGTTGGATATCTAACTTCGCAACCAAAGGCCTTGTACTTTGAGCACTACTTTTTGCCTCCTGTAAGTTGCATTAGTGTAGCAAAACCTACTCGGACCTCTCTTCCTGAGCCAACATATAATATGATAAAAGAACACTCACTTGATGAAATTCCGCTTGTTTGTTTTGGGACTCACCATGCTGGTTCTTGAGCAGGGAAGTCATTGTGATTCGCTGCTAGAAACATGGAACAAAATCAGCTTTTAGTTGTGGTGGCAGGGACTAATCCAGCCAAGGGTAAATCCAGATTACTAGATGATTATCATCCATATCCAATCCTGCCAGCCATCCATCCAGGAGTTACACTAGGAAGTGTTGTTTCACTCAAGTGATAAGATTGAAAAGGCGGCCAAAAAGCACTACAAGTGGGCCAAGCGGGCCAAGCATGAGCCTAGTGAGCCAGCAGCCACCAGTGCACTGGCCAGGTGGGATGGACGGTGTGTGGGCCAAGTATTAAGGCCTGAACCATCTAAAGTGGGTCAAAGCGAAACCAGACCGGACCCAGCACAGCCTACCATGCAGGATGGATGAATTGCAGACATGCCATACTGTTTCATTGGCATTCAGACTGTCTCATGGGTAAAATCATGGTGGTTAGCTTTGAACTAATCATCTACGAGCATCTACCTACCTAGTGAGACAATTTCGGTGGTACCTTCTACGTACCTAGGTAAGAACCCATATTAGCCACCCGAACCGCCCACCCGCCGCCCCTGTACTTGACCGCTTTTGAGTACCCCAGTGGGCCGGACAGAGTTTCATTTCCAGGCAGCAGCTACTCGGAGCTTCCTTTCTGGAGAGCCAGGAGTGTCCCACGCGAGGAATCTTTCTAGAGCTTGGTTCGACGTTCGATCGCTGATGCATATGACGAAGTTCCGCTTAATTGACGAAGTTCAGGTCTGCGGTGGATTCGGCGTGTCCTGCAGATTCGCGGAGAACTGTTTGGATCGCGGATTAGGACAAAGCCCAATTAGCGTTTCGAATTTGATTCTTCAAGAGGCCGGAGTTAGTTGCAGCAGGACTCTAATAATCATCTCCAATCTAGTTGATTCTAAACTAAGTACCGGTGGAATCGATGTTCGGCTTTGAAATAAAAATGATCATGTTCCTGTTAATTAGTTCATCATGATCGATACATGAATTGTTTTTTGGGTCCAGGCTCTGACACATACCAGCTTCGTCGACGATAGAACTAGTCATAGAGTATCGTAGTTGATCTAGAAGTTATCTACAACGCCTGCAATTGCGAGGTCCCCACAAGCTCTTGGACGGTTGTGAGATTTCCTAGTCATTTCTTGTTCCCAAGCTTAAGCTAGCCGCGTATAACAAGTATATATGACACGCAATTGTTTTGATCTGAAGTAGGTATAATTTCCCGGGCTCCTTCCACATGATTCTCGTTCTTAGCCTTAAATTAGCCGACCTGTCGAAGCGGAGGTACATGCAGCTCATGATGGTCATAATTTGGGTGCTACAGCCTAGCTGGTGCAGTCTTGCAGCTATCTTCAGGTGCATGAGTCGAGGACGCTTCCCGTGATTGCGGGAAACAAGCTGTTTGCTGCGGTTTTTGCAAAACTGATGACAGTTCGGTCACCCGCTAGGAGTTCTTGGACGATTCCCTTGTGGGAAATTTGTCTAATTTTACTTCCAAGAATAGACTACATGGAATTGTGCAACACAGGGAGTTTTGCAACATTCCCAGGGAGCCAGCCTCACAGGGAAAGTTCAATTAAGCCATCTAGAAGGGGCAAGGGGAAGTTGGTAATCTATTGGGTTTGACATTGGTTCTAAGAGGGATTTCTAACAGGGATATAACTGAAAGCTTTCCCACATTCAAGCATACAGTGAGTTGTACCTAAACTCCTTGTGAGATCTGGAGATATTTAAATTCCATACTTTTAGTTACATGTGGTTTCCTGAGAGAAATACATATATGTATGTATATTCTTGAGCTGGTCAACAGAGCTGGAATTAATTGGATTCTCTCCTACATACATATATATTACTTCTCTCAGCCAACCATATGCAAACTCATGTATGGTGTGACGACGTATAAGACGTAGCTGATAATTAATCTTGAGGAATTATCCCGGAGCTCATGACTTGCAATTTGGTGCGTACTTATTATAATACGCATGTGTACTGATGAAGCTCATGACCAATTCATGGTGTGCTTTTGGAATTGTTTGTGCCTAACTTTAGCCAAGTAATTATTCAATGATTTGTGTAATATGTGTTCTTACCTCATGTCAAATTGTCATTTTAAGGTAATACTAGTGTAGCCTGTGCCTTTAGCTCAATTTTTGAACTGGTTACCCAACTAATTTTTAATCCTTCCAAGACCATTTTATTGTAGTTTGATTGAATTTTCAATGACAAATATTACTCAAAACAACAATCTCCGGCATCTTAGATCTAAACAATTTCCAAATCACTTTCATGAAATCCTCATCACCGAGGGGCTTTCCAAAATACCAAGAGTGGGCCAAATTCCCCTACAATTTTTAGTTTTGATTTAATTGAATTTTCAGCGAAAAATGATTCAATATTCAAAACTTCCCCACAGTAGGTAAAAAACATTGTAAAACAAGCTCAATGCACACCTACCCATCAAGGGCTTTCCAACGGTACCAAGGGTGTGGCAAGAGGCACCATGGTTTGGGAGATCACACTGTGACAAACAAAACAAAATAAACTACCTTCCTGCATAGATAGATTGTTGGATGCATGGCTCAAGGATGGTTGAAATCTGCGGATCTAGCTATGGTCTATAGCCTTGGGAGAGGCAGCAGGTTTTGACTACAGCCTAGATTCCTTGCAGTAGATCAGAAGCGCTTCAAATGATTCAACCGTTCTAATAACTTCTTGAGCACTAGTAGCCCAGACGCTTAGAGATCCCAGCTTCTCCTCACAATTGGTAAGCAAATGACATACTACTGCTGCGTGTGCAAAGAAAACTCCGAAACACATGCCGGGAAGTTGACAGCTTGAAGATCTGATCACTTGAAAAATAGGTCCAGGCGAATCAATTCAAGCCCAAATCCATTCCGTTTGTTGCTTCATGGTTTTCTGCTTGCATGTTATGATGCACCAAGCTACACTGTTATGATCTCTTGTTTGCAGATGCAGGACACACAAAAAATTAAAACCTCAAATGTTCAGCCTGCTGAGTCCTGACACCATAGATCGGATAGTTTATGATTCCAGCAGCATGCTGGAGCTCCACATCATGTAGGGGTTATGGAAAATTCTAACTTTGCACAACATGCAGTTCCTGAACATGGTCACATACATGGATAAGGAACTTGGGTATCATGTACTTGGCAACAAGCCAGTAATTAATTAATCAATTATCCCAATATTCGCCCAATGATCTTGTTTGGTACTGCACCAAATTTTTGAAACCCTGGGAAAAATCTAACCACCCAGCCATGAGGTGTAACATATGGACCGACTGCCTGATTGGGAAGCATTAGTATCCCGTACTTAGCAGCCCCTGGAAATTCTCATGAACGAACTTTCCATGTTTAATCTGAACATTGCCAGATAACTCGATCTTAGATTCATACTTTTCTGTGATCAGCCCTTTTGTATGTAGAGACATCTTAAATCATCAAATTCATTACAGAGGCATGATCTCCAAAGTCCTATCATGTATTCTGCAGTTGCTGTACAATGGGTGTGGTCATGAGGTGAACACCATCTAATTGGGAGCTTCAGAATCGAGCTTCAAATCTGGTGATAAATTTTCTCGGTTAGTGTCACTGGAAAGACTTACAAAATCCCAAACCAGATAGAACAGATTAAAAAATGACACAAGCCAAGGAAAAGGTAGCAAATTAAAGAACCAACCTACAGGTATTTCACAAGGAAATTCTGCTGGGAAGCTTAGAGTGCAGAATGCTGCCACTGTTGTAAGGAAATCCTTGGCAACTAATTGTGCACTTGCTGTCAAGGAATTTTCCACACCATTTTCCACATTTGTTTTTCCCCGTCTTTACCAGCGTTGGACGGGTATCACAGAGAGTGCCGGGCATCACATGAGTATGAGATATCACTGGGTATCAATTCTAGTGATACCCGAATTTGATACCCTGGATATCAGTCCTTTCTTGTGTGAGAACCGGATCCTCATTAAGTCTTTCAAAATAGAGAGCGCTGGGTAAGGTAAATGGGTAAACCCTGGGTGTCAGTCTCAGGATATGGTTATTATGGTTGGTTGTTGAGATGGAGAGTTTGTGACATCTAATTTGTGCTAACTTAAGTCCTTTAAATCATCCCTTTGTTTTGATATTTTTGTACATTTTCTGAATCTGCGGTGTGTTTTTATCAATAAATTTTTGCAGGGTTTTGATGCAGTTTTTTGCAGGAGTATAAAGTTAGTTTTTGTGGGTTAGATCTTGTGGGTTTTATATTAAAAAACTCCCATAAACAGTTTTCTAAGAATCTGCCTAGATAACCCACCATTCCGAAATTTAGGAGAACCATAATATAGAGAACCAACAAAGAAAAAAAAAAGTGAAAACTTGAATACCTTGCATCAATTCCTAAACATTTTTTTTAATTCCAAAAGAGAACTGGGCAATTCTTCAAACTCTTGTGAAAATCAGATCTGACAGCCCTCACTGGTTTTTACCAGTGTTGGTTAGTATTGCTTTTTTAATAATTGCTGGGTAGTTTTTTTAATTTTTTGAGATGACACTGGGTATCAATATAAACATATCAAAAATTGAGTGTCAAAGTAAGTAATCAAATAACTGGTCAATAACCACTGGCTAAGCCACTGATTATACACCAATTATGGGCTTTTTCCAAAATTAAAATAAAACGATTTTTTTCTGTTTTTTTGTATTAATATTTTAAGATTGATAACCTACCTGGATGACCCAATTATCATCCAGGTAGATTATTAGATTTTGAAGGTTCAATAGCAGGTGATTATCAATCTAATCAGTTATGAAAAAATCAAGAATCGACTAGTCGTTATTAATAACTAAGTTGATAACTAGGTCAAAATGGGTTTTATTGCTAGAACATCTCACAAGATTTTCCACAAATCTTTCACACCTTTTTGCCATGTTTTTTCCATCAACATTAGAGATCCCCTTCCCTTGTGCCTAGAAAGAAACAAGGCATCACAAACACACTGGCCCTGCCACTAAATAAGATGTTGTACATCTACCTACTATGTTCACACTCTCAAGACCAAAACAATCTGGTCGAATCTAAACAGTCTAAACACTTTGACCAAAGAAACCAGCTCACCTAAAGTGAAACTGGTTCTAATAAGGTCCAACTTCCGAAAGTTGGATCCAATGCGATAGTCCCTGTTCCTGTGGGGGCAGTGCCCAACAAAGGCAAAGATCAACCGCAGGAGAGAGCACTGGGAATCTGTATACAGGGAAATTACGCACACAGGACGGTCACAGCCTTGCTCTAGTTTGCATGGTTCATTTGACACCTGCTCCAATGTAAAAGAAGAGGGCTCAGAAACCACACCTAACAGTCAGCCTAAGAAATTTACCATAAGATCTTATGGCAAATATCTGATTATGGCAAATGTAGACCTAACAATCTTGAATGGTTGTTGGATGATGTGTTTGCCACAAGGATATTTTGTAATGTGGTGTCTACTCACCATTTCTGATTTGGGACTTTCAATCGGCCCTGATTGCAAACAGGCGCTTCTCAAAAAAATCAGAATAGTTGATCATCACTGGTAGCGCACAGCAACGTGGAGCTCAAATTTTGTAATGTGGTGTCTACTCACCATTTCTGAATGGGGACTTTCAATTAGCCCTGATTGCAAACACGTGCTTCTCATCTATATGTGAAGTCCTCATCTTTTTTAGTCATTCTCATGTGGACTGTTAGGTCTGCATTTGCCACAACCACATGTGCCATGACCACGCTAAATGCATCTTTTTTCAAATGTGGAGTGCCCAATTATCCATTGTATATAATGTATTGGGTGACTCACATACAAGATGAAAATTTTGTTCTTTTCTGGTGTGAGCTTGCCTACCATCTTGTTGCTATCACACTATTGCGCAGCTGTGGTCTTTGTGCCCAGTAAAGCCCTTGGCCACAGCCTTTACCAAAATATGGGCTGACATTTGGCTCAACATTGCACAGGCCTTTGGGGGCCCTTATTCCAGTAAAGCCCACGGCTTCAGGCTTTACAGATGACCAAATGTCACAGCACTATCTAAAGTGAACTATAATAAATATGAAGGGGATGAGATGTGCAATATGTTTGGATTTTTTGTGGAGTTGTTTCCCCTTCCTCTTCAGTTGGTTAGTAATCCTAAATAGTTTTCATGAATCAGCTAATTAGGCTATTTTTTCTTTGGAATATGTTCATTGGTTTGCATGTGCACACGAATGAGAAAAGGGGCAGGGTGGGAGGGAGATTGTTGGTGTGCAATATGATAATGTGATGAAGAGGAAGGGTAAAGGAGTGTAGATTTTAACAGTTAGCAAGCATGCAAAGAACAAGCAAACAAATCATCAACAAAAGTAATGAGCAAATGATGAATGATTCTACTTAACTATCGCTTTGTCCTAGCTGAAACTTTTGTGAACTTTCTAACTGATCTACTTCTTCCATAATGATGATGGGAATATTGAAACACATAGAAAATTTAATAATGTACCTAAAGAAAACAAGTAATAAATTGAGAGATCAAATCAATGCATACACACGGTCCCATAGTGGATAGAAGCATTAATTATCATTGTTTGGTTTCCAATAGATTTTTAGCAAGTCTTAGTTGGAATAGATCAACTTCTTCACTTCTATTCTTGAATTATTTCCTTTGATCTATAGTCAATTTTGCTCATAAACTTCTAGAAACTTTTGAAAAAACTACTTACATTAGATTTGAATTACCATCTAATCTAACACTCCCACTTGGTAAATCAAATTGTAAGTTGTTTAAGACCCATCCTGTGCATATATTACTTGTGATGCTTTAGTCTAGGATTCCTTTCATCCATAGATCAATGCTCATTTCATTAGTATTACAATATTTTAACATTATTTCAATTACTTGCACTTAGTTCTCTAACATAGTGATGGCCTATGTCAATATGCTTCGACTCATGATAAATTGAATTCTTGACAAGGGATATGTTTTTTTGGTTGTTAATAAAAACAATAGTTACTTCCTTTTGCTTGAAATCAAGTTCAACAAGGAATGTTTTCAACCACATAGCTTTTGTAATTTACTTAAGATTCTAACATGTATTTTGCCTTTGTAGTTGAAAGTGTTACAGTTTGTTGTCTTTTACTAATAGAAAAAACAGTACAAAAAACAAAGACCTATTAGTTGGGATCCCATTTTCAATGTCTCCTCTCTAATCAATGTCAAAAGATTCAAAAATAATCACATTGAACTGCAACCCATCAAGATCCAAACTTGAATACTAAAGCCATAGGTTCTTTGTGCTTACAAGTATTTAAATTATTTTTCTACAACTTTTCAATGTAACAATTGTGGTGATTCAACAAAGTTATTCACAACTCCTATTACAATAGTAATGTCAAGTCTAGTGACAATTATAGCACACATCAAACAACCTAATGTTTTTCCATAGGGTACTATTTCTATTTCATTTTCCTTTACTCTTGTCATGGGTCCATGAATCTTACAAAGCCTAGAATTAATGTCAAATGGTGTGCATATTCATTAACCTAAACTAACATGGTTTTCTTTCCTTTTCTTGAATGACTTGTGCCCCAAGATTAATTTTATATATTTAAGGTCTTTCATTTCAAGCTCATTACTGTGATTTGATGTTATTTAGAGAATCAACACTTTCTTGTAAGATCAGTAAGTCATCAATGTACAATGTAAGAAATATTTGCACACCTCTTTTTTCTTTAAGTGTGTAAACTCTCTTGCTAAATTCACATTTTTGCAAACCAATTTTTCAAAAAAATGTGTCAATTATTATATTCCAAACAGATTGTGTTTATTTTAAACCATATATGGCCTTCTTGAATTTATAAACTAGGTTTTTTACTTTCATCTAATTGTTCCATGTAGACATCTTCAATCAATTTGCTATTCAAAAAAACACCTTTCACATCCATTGGATGTATTTCCCAATTGCAAATTGCTCCAAAAGTTAATAGAGTTTTGCTAGATGTGCACATAACAAATAAAATGTATGTTTAAAAAAAAACCAACACTACCAATTTGTGCAAAAACTTTTGCTACCAATCATGCCTTGTATTTATCCATTTCACCATTCACCTTTCCCTTTATTTTGAAAACCCAACTACTTCCACATGGCCTTTTTCCCTTTCGGAATTTTTTTAATGATCATGTTCCATTTTTTAACATTGAATTATATTCTTCATTTGTATTTCTTTTAAAAAATGAACCATCTTTTTTACATAAAACTCAAAAAATTACTAATAGCTTGTCTATGGTAGTCATGCATTCAAAGTTGAAAGGAGTTGAAGGTGTTCCTCTAACACAAAAAAAAAAATCTTTGAGTCATTCCATATGCTAACATTCCTTTGATTACTTGCAACCTTGTATCTAATGTGACCTCTTAGTTTAGTGCAAGTCGAATTTGTGCTTCTAATGGGGAAATGTAATCAATATTTTCATATGATGGTAAATCAACTACAATGTTGTTGTTAAATTTGTTAACGCATAGATGGATAATAAATTCCCCACTATGAACTTGATTAGCAAACTTGTCTTCATGGTTCAATAGTTCTTAAAATCCATGATTTAAAATATTAATTTGTTAGTGATTAGCCCCCATTACTTGTGTGGTATTCTTAGTTGGATGAACATTAGAAATCATAATCTCATGGGTGTTACTAAGGTAAATAGACAAAAAAAAGTAGTCTTTTTGGAATCCAATTAAAAAATGGAACAATTTTTTATATGGACACAAGAAAGTAGATTCAAAATATTTTGAAATTGAAATATAAAACCATTGGTCATTATATTTAAATTATGAGAAGTTGAATACAAAGTTTGAACATCTTTGGTATCATAAAAGTAGGTTGAAAATATGTTTGAAATTAACTAGGTCAAAATGGTGTTCAAACCTATGCATATTAATATCATAAATGCGTTAGTGTTTGCTCCTTGTAGATATGGTAAATCCTTACCCAAAAAATTGTTTACATCTTGGGGCTTCTCATCAAACCCAATTCCCATATTGGTTAACTTGTTTAAAGAATTTAAGTTAGATAGCTTACTAGGTTTTGATGATTTAGTTGCCAAACTTTGAGATTTACCCCTTGGGCTCCGAGACTTTTTTTTGCCTTGTTGGGTTGTTTTAACATACAACAAAACCTTTAGTAGGTTTTGCAAATCTTGATTAACTTCATCCTCTAACACACCTATTCAACATGAATGTATTTCAACAAGGGCAATTATGAAGAAATGAAAGTATTAATTAACATATCAACTCCTAATTATAATTGTGAATTCTTTGAAATTAGAAGATAGCAAGAAGAATTAATGAGCTTACTAGACTCATCCACGATGGGAGATGTTGGCTTGATGACCTTCTTGTTCAAATCTTCATGCACATTTCCAAGAATCTTCCTTTTTTTCAATGGTGGCTCCACATTTGTTTTTTGTTTAAAACTTGTGTGTTCAAGAGATGCAATTTGAACATGCATTAAATGGCGCTTTTTTACAACCTCATTTGGTCTAAATGACATGCCATTCATGTGTGATTTTGTGGGAGAGGTAACAAGCTTCCCAATTCCAGCTATTATAGGTTTTGTGTGTGAAACAACTCCATTGGGATTATTACCAGGTGTAGGAGTGTAATGATGAACTTGCCATACAAGGTTTCTAATGGTTTGCGTGGACCCAAACTTTGTGCACTTGGTTTCCATTGTGAAATCTATAAACACAAAATGTAAGTTGATTGTAGATAATTTTGAATATGATATTCAAGGGTAGATTAAAAATACTTTAGATGTTTCAAAAGGGTATAATTACAATGTGAAGCCATGGTACATGGCATGAGCATGGTAAAGTAGGCCAATTGGTGATCCTTGTTCAAAAAGTAAAAGTAAGTGAAAAGTAGAGTTTGCATTTTTTTAATTTTAAGGCTTTTAACAATGCTACAAATTTTTAAATGTACTTATTATAGTAAATAAACCATATATGTTCATATTTCACGTATTTTATTACTTTCATCATTTTATTTATTTATCACAAGCCGATGTATGATACTTTTTCAAAATCAAACTATTCAACTGTTGATACATTTTTATAAAAACTTGAATATTTCAATTATGATAATGTGAAGCCTTTAAAGATTTGTGGTCTTGAAAACTTTGACATTGTTAAAGACTTTGGTAATGTTTGCAATAGATACTTGTTCATCTGTCACATCATGTTTGGGATCCAACCCTTTTGTTGAAAGCTTCTTAACCTCCTTAAAAAATTGGGCATCCTAAAGCTTATAATCAACCCAATCCCACGTAGGAAACTCCTTGTCAATATTTCGTTTTGGTTTCCTTTCCTTGTCTTCCCTCCCTAATGATTGGCACCTATAAAAAAATGTTCAAATCACATAATCAACTAGTCAAATGCATCTTGAAAGTAAAAGAGTACATGCTAATGACATAAGGCTATTTTTTGCCAAATAAATTAGATAGTCAACAATACATCTACTAATAAAATGACGCGAAGTATTTTATTTTTAGATAATAACTTAGCTATGTGGACCAACATACCTCTCATTATTAACCAATAGATCCAACGACTGAAAATGATATGGGACCACCACAAATATAGATGCAACTCCAAGTCTTCAACAATCTTTCTAATGAAAAACAACATGCAAGGTGTCAATCTTAAGAAAAATTTTGTGCCAATGACAAACCATTTCCTCAAAGATCCAAAAGTGATCAATAAACATACATTACTTTGTCAACTTGTTAAACAGTAATACTGCAATGAAAATATTAGCTCTACATGCGGACCTACATACCTCACACTATCAATCGATAGATCCAAGGAATGAAAATGAAATTTGGGAACACAATTTTATAGGGGCAAATGTTTTCAACAGTCCTTGCAATGAAAAACAACATGCATTAATGTTATAATCAAGGTGTCATTCCTTAACAAAAATTTTATGCCAATGACAAACCACTTGCTTAAAGATTCAAAGTGATTAATAAACATACATTATTTTGTAGAGTTGATCTTTAACACTAAAATGAAAATATTAGTCCAATTATCAGCTTAACAGGTGTTAACCCTTGGTAAAATATTTTAAGCTAATGATCACAACTTTTTTAATAATCAAAGTGGTTAGTAAGCATCACTTACTTTGTAGAAGATGGTTTACTAACGCACTCCCAACTCCAACTCCTTGAAGGACTCAAAAATGAGTCCAAATACAAGACAACGGAAGGGGGAAGAGTTGAGGCACATTCCTTAGCTCACAACACTTTGAGGGGTAGAAAGGCATGTTAGAGCTCCGCGATGGGACTAGGAAGAGTTGACAAGCTTCACTCACTCACATGGGCCTGCACACAACCCACACAAGATGGTTAGTGCATAGTTGGACCACTTTTGCTACTAAGATTCACCACGAGCAACACGAACACACAAGACTCACCACGGCCCAAACTTGGGGGAAGCCACCACCTTCCCCCTTATAGTATACTCTACACTTCTCCACGGGGCCCACATCCAAATGGTTTTTCTCTCCTGGAACTTCCGAGTGGGAGTCCCGAAATCGCGCCAGCCAAGACTCCCGCGACGTTGGAGCCCCATAACTTTGCGAGCAGACCTCGGATTGAGGTGCGATCTAAAGCAAAGTTGTAGTTCTTGTCAAGAGCTTTCCAACAATATGTCACATGTTGTCTACAAATAAGCAAATTGGGTCGATTCTTGACTTTTCTTGGCCGAGAATCAAACTGGCAATTTGACTCCCGGCCCTTCTTTTGGCCATAACTTGTGTTTCAGATGTCGAAATGAAAAATGCGAGCCAATTTAAATATTTAAGTTCCAAGAGCTTTCCAATGATATAAAGAACACCACAAAACATTGAGTTTTAACCCCTGAAATTGCTCTCTGAAGTTTCAGGAGTCCACCGAGACTCCATCTCCCAAAGTGGGAGTTGCCTTGGGAGTGTGAGGGGTCACTCCCTCACACTTTCCTACACTCCCGGGAGTATGTGATGTGACTCCCATGCTTTCTCTTGGCCTGCACCCTTGTAACCCCTTGGCGTTGGTCGCAAGCCCAACGCTAAGGTTGCAACAATTTCCAACTTTGAAAGACCTTATAAAAAGGTGTTAGTCCTAAGTAAAGGACTTTGAACTTATGATTAACCACTTCTTTAAAAGCCACTAATTATTAAACATTAGTTACTTTGAAAGTAACACCTTTGAAAGTACAAATTTTTAAATAAAAGGAAGTAATCATGTACTAGGCACTACATGTAAACTATAAAATACTTAACAACAAAATTTCAAAATGATTTTAAAAGAACACTTGAAAAAGCAATTGGGCACCTCAAGCACATGATGTTGAATCAAAAGGTGCGAAAGATGGCTCTTCAAATTGTTGATTACATTTTCAAAACTCTACAACCTTGTCCATCACCAAAATCTATGAAGGAGGTATTGGAAAAGGTATTGTCACACCCAAGGTTAAACCATTGCCCTTCTGATAATGTTTTTGCCTACACATCTTGCCATAACACAACATGAAGTCTTAGCAAATTTGAATATGTCAATAGATGCAAACAAGATGGTGTAATCTAATATGTCATTGGTGAATAAAAATGTTTTGTTAACAGTAGCAACACATAATGTGACTGAAGGAAACACTCTAAATATTGCTAAAGTTCTTGGAGTGCACCCAAGAGTGATACGCATTACCAAGCTTTTACGATAGCTAGCTAATGGAAAGGGGAAGGAATTATGGACATTAAGGGTACGAAAGGTGTGGGTTGATGTGGTATCCACAAATGTTCACAATGCTATTGTTTTTTGGTGGATAACTCAACTCGTGTTATCCCAAATAAAAAGGATGTCACACAACTTTGAGTTGGCCCTGATCAATACAAAATAAAGCCAACACATTATTTGATGGAAACTTAAGTAAGGAATTTTCCTTACTAAAAATTTTAAGTTTATTTACTTAGATCAAATTCTACATAAATTGATGACCACAATTGAGATTTGAAATTGCATCTGATGAAAGATTGAAATGAATGGATTTTTTGGAATTGATGTTTAATGAGGTGGTAATTGAATGATCTAGCAACTGTAAAGGTGAAGTTTCATATATGAAATCATGGAGTTTTTTGTTGAATCACAACTTTCAAATTGAATCACAATCATAGTTTTCAAATTTTGATGGTTAATGCATGTATTTTCAAGAGTGTTGTGTGCTTGAAGATACAATTTGGGTTGTAGGTTGGACTTTAATGTGTGCGTTAAGGGTATAACATAAATTCATGTTGGATTTATGTGTGGTCAAGATGACATCTAAACATTGGTGGAATAATATGTGTTGTAAGTAACAAGAATATGGACTATGTGTGTGCCTGATGGATTTTATGTTTACATGGTGGGTGCTCAATGGAAATTAAGTGTGGTTTAAAAATGATTTGTGGACTTACATGTGCCATGAGGATGTTTTGTGAATTGTGTGTCAAACTCATGTGTGTTTCAAGGCATTGTGTGGACATTATGTGGACACAGAATGGACTTATGGGTGATTGAAGGACATTTTGTCGACTATATGGTGGATTTTTGTGTGCCACAAGGATATTTTATGGACTTTTATGTACTTCAAAGATGTTTTGTGGATTATATGTTAGACTAATTTGTGTTTAAGGGTACTCTATGGGGACTAATGTACTTGAAGGATGTCATGTTGGTATTTTGGATGTTTTGTGGACTACATCTTAGACTACAATCTAGTTTGAAGGTGCTTTGTACATTTATACACGATTTACATCTATGGACTTCATGTTGGACCATTATTGAAATTTTATAAAATATTTTCAATTAATATACTATTCTTTTCAAGATGGGAGTATCATGACATGTTTGGGTACAAATTGTAATCAAAAAGTTCAGACTGAATTGAACAGATTGTTGTCATAAAGTTGTGCAATTTTCAATGAAATGAGGACTAAACAACCAAACAACTATCAAATCACAAGGCCATATATCAAATTATAGCTCTCGAAAAATACCATCATTTGAATCCCAGCCATAAGTGAAATACTTATGAATCACCATAACCCAAGTAGATGAACTTCAACAAACAACACTCCAAATAATGACCAAATAAAAAAACAAAAATTTGAGGGCCACATCCAAATTCTAAATATCTAGTGACCACAAAAAAGTTAACAAATGAATAATCCCCAAATACTTTCAAACAAATCAATTATGTTTTGAAAGCAATTTTTGCTACATGTAAATGGCAAATACCTTTATCTTTAAATAGTTTTTTTTGTATAGCTTGAAAACTTCAAGATGTGTGAACCTAAAGAAATTCCAACAAAACAAGAGCTCCCCACACATCAAGCTACACATTAATACAATTGTGTGAATCAATACCCATAGTGTGTGATCATCAGTTGTAGAATAATGTTTTTAAATAAATGAATGGAAAATACGTGTGAAGGAAAAGGGTTAACCACATATATTCTTGCTATGAACAAACGCCCCATGGATTATGGCCTATTGATGGGAACTCATAAATCATATTTGTATGAAAGTGCATGATTTGGTTTCTTATAACAGGTTCACACACCTTACTTGCACTGCTTCTTGATGCACCTATGAAATGTTTTATATTCAACATTATAATTCAAGGTCTACATCTAAATGGTTTACATTTTCGTACTCCATCCAACATTGAACACAACAAAATGGACTTTTGTGCTTAAAATATGTTTTGAAGAAGATTTTGTGATCATGCACTGCATTCATCAACTTGGGCAAATCTTGTTCATTTTTTGCCATGCATTCCACTCTTCAAGGTGACATTTCTAGAATGGATAGTTTATAAAGTCACCTAACATGAACCCAATGCACAAAACTTTCTCCTTATTAGTCCTTTGGATGGTCCCCCAAGAAAATGTGCATCCTATGCAAGACCAATTGTTGTATAAAATTGGTAAAAATGCACTTGTTGATGTGATCTGAACCCACATAATAGTTTGTGAAGTAGCCAAAAGCTCTAACTACTAGGATGTTATTATCAACAGTGATGAAAAATGTTTTGTTCCAAGTAATAGACCAACAATAAAAAAAGAAAAAAAGGCATATAAGCACAAACTTGGAGAAGTTGTAGTTCGGTCATGTTGCTAGGTGGTTGTGCAACTATTTAAATTTCCATTGTCTCATTCTTGTGGAGGAGTTTTATTACTAGACCAACTGCATAGGAAATAGAGTTAGTTGCTAGCTATTAGATTACAAATACAACACAAAACAACTTTAAAGTTGTTATATCTCCATGCACATTGTTGTCTTGAGAATGTTTTACTTTGTGTTATCAGATTATGTCAAAGCTTATAGATTTTGTTGCAGTTTTCAAGTTAGTCCTCTATCATTATATGCATTTAGTTCTAAAATCATGTTCTAGTAGTAATAAGATCCATTGAGCTTGCAGGGCAACAACAAGAATAGTTGATGTTTTGCTTGTGCTTAGTGGACCATATAAGAACAAATGTGGCAACCAATTGTTTCTTGTCAACTTGTCAACTTTTTCACATAAAAAGTCCAACAACAACATTCTCTATTAGGGTTCCAAGTTATTCAACTTGGATTTACTACATATATACTCAAGATAATAAATCAATCTAGCATACCTTATGGATTCCAAAAAATGGGGCAATAGCCTTGGATTGAATGTTGGAAGCAAAAATTTCAAGCAACAAAAAACCTGACACTAAACTTATTCCCAACAGAAAGCCAATTCACATATCTACACCACATGAACATCTAAACTCATCAGAATATTTTCTAATTGTATCATATTCTAACTTAACAACATATGCAAATTCTTTCTAGAAATTAGGTATGAATCTCCAAAGGAAGACCTTATTTTAATTTGAAATATATTCTCAAATTAGGGTCTTAAATGCAACATTTATTTTAAACCAACATGAAATATAAAAATAATGAAACTTTTACCTACCTTGAGAAACGAACCATCAAACGTTTCTTGCATCCAGTTGTTTGTCCATTAATGGTGATGCAACTTCCATGCCTGTCAATCATCAACATCTAAAATAGCCAAAACAAACATTATGCCATCCAATGTGTAAGGAGGCAATTCATATATGGGATCATTACCATTGACGCAAGGTGTTTTGGGAGCATCGAGAATTTGATAGCTCATATTCATCTAATTAAACACAATGTGAGATGTCTCCAACGGAACATAAGATGATTCAGATGTGCCCCATTTTTGGTAATAGGTACCTACAACTATGTCATCTCCAACCTCATACGATGAGCCCCATACATCAATAAAGTTCTTCTTAACTTTATGAAGAGGTTTTGAGCACTTGATAATCTAAAACTCCTAGCCTTCATCATTATTAGTAGCTACATTGATAACAAAATTATCTCCAATTTCTAAACACGCAGCAAGTGTATTTCCATCCTCACCATAATCATGTTCATGAAATCTTCCTCTTCCATGGTAGATTGTGCAAAATGAGTATTGGCAAGCTTCAAAGTTTTTGGCTTCCACTCCCTTGTCCATTTAACAATAAACATGCAAACCACTTTATTTCCATGCAAAACCAATAAAAACATGCCAAGTCCCTATCCATCAATTTAGTTACATCATATTGATTCATTGCACATATAGAGTGTAACTTTTGGGTGCCAAGAATTGGATCACAATTATAAGTGGTGTTTTGATCAACATCATCAAGAATAATGAGCCAAAACACCCTTTTCACTAGCTTACGATGGCCAGTGTAAAAGGTCTCTAACCTCTCATACAATTTATCATGCAAAAAGCTTACCACATGTGCTACATTTCTTAAGGGCACACCATGAACATTTAATTGTTCTTATTGCAAGAACCACTTGATGACAGCCCCAACTCCATCATGGGTTTCTTTCCCATGACTAATCCCAAAAAAAGACCAAATCATCACATACCCACTTGTCAAATTAAGATATCATCCCACAAAATACCAAGGCTTATGGGATTTAAATTGGCTTGCACAATTGTATAACCAAACAAAATGAATAGAAGGAGCATATCCTATATCAACCATGTAAGTCCAATGTTTCTGCAAGCAATGTTGCACAAAATATGAACCATGTTTGTGGTCATCACTATATAAAAATGATGTTTGGTTATCAAATACGAACATGCATCATTCGCATCCCAATTAGGGTTACGACATAGGTAATGTGGACCAAAATTGAAATTTGATAAGAGTGTTAATGCATCGATTACACCTCATTTTGAATTGCAAAGGAATAATTCTCTTCAAAACCAATCACAGATAAAACAGACCCCAATTGCACAAATTTCTAACATAATTTGAACTGCAGTCCTACCAATTAACAACATAGTTATGGTGCATAAAATATTGAAGTTTAAGTTTCAAATATGCAATAAGCTCAATAACAAGAATAACCTTGTGTATAAGGTTCGGTTTCTTTTGTGGTTTACTTGCCATTGAAATAGTTTGTTTAAGCAAATCACTCCAAACATAGTCATAAGATCCCTTAGTTTCCTTGGGACACAATGGCCATAGATTGAAACCACACTTATCACATTCAGTGAATAAACAATCTCATTTATGCCATTGCATAAACTCATCTTTTTTGCACACAATGTTTCCCAGATCTGGGTGATTCCCAAAAACCTTCACCGCTAGCTTTGCAATAAGCATTAGAAGTAGAAGCACAAATTTGGCAGTTGCATGTACAATTAAAACCATGGATAGCTTTCCACATTGTTAAAAGATGTCTGCAATTCATCAATCTCAACATGGTATATGCAACAACAAGTGTTCTAATCTTTCATCCTCTGCACAAAAAATGGCTTCAATCTTTCAAACATATGTTGCCCAATATGACACAAGGGTGAAGATCATGGAATCTCAAAAAATCTAGTCTACACATAAAAATGAAACAATTTTAGTATGTTTTTGATTTATTTCCATTATTATTCAAGTTCATTGACTTGGTGAGATGTACAAACGCCAAATTTATTTAAAGATTTCATGGACCTTACTCCAGTATATATGTCAATGGTATACAAAGTGGTTTGTTGCAAATATGACTCCATGAGCACCAAAGGACATTGTGAGGCTTTGTCAAGGATCTACTGAGGAACATTTTGAGGGTGCATGTGGGTATATTTGCTTCAAAGAGAACTTAATAACACTTTGCATTACATGAAAAATCAAGGTAAAATATGTGTTGTTGACATGGGGTTGACCAAATGGTATGTTGGAATAGATCATGAAGAGATTTGCTTTAAGTAAATCTTCAATTAAAAAATGATCTGTCATTCAATTTAAAGGACTTAAAAGTTATATTTTGGCAAAATTTGCTTATGCTTTAAAACTATTGTTAATGAATTAGGTGTAGGGGTAGCAATTACCAAGTACTCTTTAATTTAAGGATTTTTCCTTCACGATAGTGAGGTTGTGTTGGCCACAAATTCACCCCACAAGTGATAGGACATGAATTAACCATAAATGGGCCCTCCTTTTCCACAAGTGGTTGTTGAATGTTTAAGCATTATGTAATAAACCATTTTAATTGATTGACATCATCATTCTCTAAAGTGAAATTCACACTATTTGACAATTCTCTTGGTTTCAATAGTTATAGTAATGTTTGTGTGGAGAAATGTAATTTTCAATGGCAATTAATTAGGATGGTATTTCCCTCTTTAATACCCATAGAATTGGTAGAAACAATTGTTATGAGTTCTCCATTGCTTGGTAAAACAAAACCACCATCATAATTGTTGCATTTGTGGATGTTAATCCTTCAATGTTGTGAAGGTTTTTCTTTTCTTATTTAACTTGTCTTGCATACACATTCAAAACTCCTTCATAATTAAAAATCGACTTAAGCATTTGTGGCAATTTTGGCAAATTGCACCATCTATAATTAATAGTCCTATCCAAATGGCACATTTTCTAATAAATTTGATGTAGGTGGATAGTGATTATTGTATACATATAGATGAAACATTCCTTCCATTTTGGGCAGCCAAATCTAGTGCTAAAAACATTTCACATAATATTCAATGTGAAAGAAACTAAACAAATTACTTACAAGAATGAATTTGATAGATTTTTGTTTTGGTTGATCTTATGGATCTAAGGTTTTGGTTTTAACAAAACATCAGCTTCCACCAAGATAGGTAGCAACCCTCCCATGTGTAATTAACATTGGAAATTACCAAGTTTTCATCCCACATTACCTGCCCATTTCATGTGTATATAATGGTAGCTACAAGCCATTGATCTTTTTATCATTGAAAAATTTCAAATGTTGATGCCATCAACTCATCCAAAAGTCTTGGATTTGTCTACTACATTGGATCTCTAGAAGAAATTAGCTTCAACTACTCATCACATATTCAAACATGGAACTATATGTTCTTCTATATTAAAAAAAGTGTAGATTTTGGATTAGATTTTAATACATAGCTCACATTAAAAAAGGGAATATGTAAAATTGGGTTTCACTTCCTTGGAAGAAGTTGCATTCATGGATCTAGATAATGTAAGGAATGTTGCAAGCTATTATGTGTGCCAAATTATGAAGAAGGTTGCCATGCACCCTAAAGTAGATTTCTACAAAATTTCATAATTCCATAGTTATTTCTTTGAAGGAGCAACAGGCCTAAAAAGTTTACATTGTCTACATGTTCATTCCATGAACCTTTTGCTTAGAAGGTTGCATTCAGATTTGAACATTGGAAAAAATAAGATATCGAAAATCACTATGGTCAAGCAATCTTTACCAAAAAAAATGCCAAAGCAAAATATGCCCACAAAGTTCAACATGTCCCTAGGCTAAGCTAACACTTGCATCTTATTAACACATGAACCTTACACTTGACAAAAAACCTAAATGCACCTAGCTTGGATCTACCTCTAGTAAATAGGTTAGCATGTCTAACTAAACAAAATGTAGAGATCATAAAATCAATCCCCCAAAAAAGAAAGGTCCCATCATCATTTGTTTTTGCCATGATTTTTTTGAACCTTTCCAAGGCCTTGATTAGTGGAGGCTTGAGATGGCCTCAAAGCTTGCCTGGTAGTCTTTGCTATAGAAACTTGTTCAAACACAAGTTTCATCTAGTTCTCCTTCCGTGTTTGGAAGAATCTAATTCTTTGATATTAGAAGTCAACACATCTAAAAGGGGATGTTCTTTTATAGAATGGATTACCTCCTATGTGCTTGCAGCTAGTTCTTCCATTAAAATAAACCCTTGTGCATCACCGTCATCTCCTACACAATTTTCATCAAGTTCTAAAACATTGCCATGTTCTTCAAATGATAGTGCTTTTTGTTTGAACCTTTGAAAGCCACTTGAACACTAGCTTCTGCAATGATAATTAGTGCAACCACTGTAGTTAATTACAAAGGAGATGGAGGTAAATTTGTGAACCATGGGTTGTCCTTGCATTAGTTGGTTGTTCTGGCAATGAGACCTCTCCATTACATTGTTATTCAAAATAACATGTTTCAAGTTTGGTGCTAGCCAATGAACATTCCCAACATGAAGACTTATATGATTTTGTCACATAAGTGGAGTGGAGAAACTTATGCTTGTTTCTAGAAGGTTTTTTGTTAGTTTTGTAAGCACAAGAAAAACCCAAAAATATAATGAATAAATTAGCTAGCAATTTGTCATGATCATCAAAGAAATTTATAAGGGAGACAATATCCTTCAAACCATCTATGATTTAACATAGACTTATGGAAATATCTATGATTTTCTACAATCTACAAAAGACCAACACAATAAGTCCACAATTACATGCTCCAACCTACATGAACATCAAATAGTCCAATGCCATGGACTCCAAAACACTTCAATGCACTTGACTTTTATGAAGCTTATGAAACTACAATAACACTACACTTGTGACAAGTGGAATACACAAATGTGCAATAACCATGTAAATGAGGAAATGATGGACTTCCAATCCGCCAAAGTAATCAAATGTACATTGTTGAATTTAAATAGTGGACTCCAAGTCCACAACTTTGTCAAGGCTATATACCATGAATTCAAAGAATCCATCACAAAGAACTTTATGGATTAGACATGCACAAAGTACACACTATATGTGGACAAAATGAAAATCTGATGGACTTCAATTCCATCAAAGTAATCACATGTAATGCCAAATATGAATCATGGACTCAAGTCCACAAAATCCTCATGCCTAATTATTACAAGTCCAAAAAATCCATCAATAAAAATGTTTTTGGATTGGGTATACATAAAGTCCATAAAATTTGACATCGCGGTCCACAAAATTACATGCCAAACTATAAAGAACAACACAAACTCAAATTGTAGACTTGAAGTTCACAAAAGTAAATATGGTCTCCAAGTATCTTACTTTCTTACAAATTCTTTCCAATAAAATAACATACCACACGTTCCATATTGTAGAAATCTCACCACTTTGATGTCTTGTTGTACACTTTTATGAAGAAATGGACAAGCTATTCCACCTTAGTGTATATGATTTCCAGAAACATGTGACCATATCCTATTTATCTCAAGACAACATTGATGTAAAAGTTTTTGCATAGACAATGTTTTTGAACAAACACAAACAAAACAAACAAAATGCAAAAATGAAAAATATATTCTTTTGCTCCCAAGCAAACATACCTTCTATGTCAATCCTACTACATTTCAAATCATCATAATATTGTTGATTGCTACTTTTGCACTTCTACGCACCAGGATTGTCACTCTTTTCATTAGGCTTTATAATCTTAGAACCTTTCCACCAGTCTGGATGCATCTCCTAATGGCAACCTTTCACCAAACAATTCATGGAAATAGAAAAATGTGCCACAACACACCAAGAATGATACATGTGCATGTAAGTAGCTAGACGACATTCCCATGTAGGTGGGAATTTCCCACCATAAAATGCACACATTGTGACCTTCATAAAATGAACTACATATTCATCATCTAGCTGTTTATTTAAGTTCAAACCAATTCTAAGATAAAGAAGGGGTTATGGTTCACAAGGAAACCCCTTTTTCCATGTTCTATTGCCTTGATCTGTGCTTCTAATGCACACGATTACCACTCCAAGTTCTCAAAATGCTCTCTGGCCTCTTTGACCTCCTTATCTATTGTTTCAAACTTTTCAAAAGCCTCTATATATTCTGCTTCACCTTCGGTAGCTCTCTTTTCAAATGTCTCACATACATTGTTTTGCACATTTACTTCCTTAGTAATTTGAAACTCATCAAACTCCAAAACTTTCAAGGTCATTAATAACTCAAAAGCTTTATTTTTCAACAATTCTGACACCTTAAGTGCACCCCTTGTAAGTGCACCTTCGTGGTGTGCACCTTCTAAAAATTTAAATGCACCCTCATCAAGTTGTTGTTTTGGGTGGCATCCCACTCAACTTTTAGTTTCACAATATTCACCCTCAACATTTAAAGGTGTGTCAAAAAATTTGATAAGGTATTTTTCGCAACCACCACTTTTCTAGCTATCTTCCATTTGGGTCTTATGAGTCATGAGATCCTTGTTGGCCTCAAGTTGCATTGGCAACAATTCATTTAACACGCATTCTACATTTGGCAATAGACTTTGTATTGAAGAAAAATATTCCTACATCTCATTCGTGTCCATTGTAGGTTCTCGTCCAATCATAGTAGTCACAATCTTATCCAACCTCTCGTCCCCAACCTTCTCTTCAACTAGCTTTCTTATTGCATCCAAGTTTCCTTCTTCCTTGTTAAAGCCGTAACTTTGATCATCACCTGATGAATTTTTTTTCATTCACAACCTACGAACCTACTTTTTTTTCATCCAAGTTGCAAATAGGGCCCAATTCATGACTTGCTTATGAACCTTCTCAAAAGTTAATCCCCTGGCCATGGCAATTGGAATCAATCGAGATGTTGGAAGCCATGTTTTCTTATGTATAATCATCCAAAGGTTTTTTATGTGAGCTATAAGCTTAGGATCATCACATTCCATGTATTTGTACCCATTCTTGTTGAAAGCAACACCAAAGATTCCTTCAACATTAGAGTCTTGGAAATCCCTTGGAACTTTCAAACTCTTTAAGCATCAACCTTGGTGACTCAACTTGTAAACCTCAGTGAATTGTTGAGGATTGATGAACTCTGCACCATGAGCAATAATCTACAAAATTTTCCCATACATTGGATCAATACCTAGAGGATGTTTGAACTTCCCTCCTTGATTTATCTTAAACCTCTTTCCAATGCCTAGTCTATTAAGGTCTCGACCTTGTGAATGCTTACTCAACCTACTTCCACTTGTTCGTGACATATTCACTACACATCAAGACAAAACATAGAAACAAATCTAGTTTTCCATGTTTCAACACAAGTGGTACAATCATAAGAGAGAATAAAAAAGGAATTAAATTTTTTTACAAAGATAGTGAGAAGTCATTTTTTGTGAACTTTGACGAGCATGTGCAACCTACACACACATCAACCTAAATTTGAAAACCCTTGCCTTTGTGTCAATTTGTTAGTTTTGTGTACTTGACAATTTGACACATTGATTATACTAGCATAGGTTTTTTCTTTTTTAAAATAGTTGAGTCCAATGTATAAATAAACTTTCAAATGTTAGATTTAAGACACCTTACTATGCTTTCACCCCCTACTATCCATTTACCTAGTTACCCACCCACCTATCCACCCACCTACTTACCTACCTACTTAACCACCCACCCACCCATCCACTTACTTACCTACCCACTTGCCCACCTACTACTCACCTACCTACTTACTTACCTACCTATTATTTCCTATTTTTATAACCTACCCACTTGCTACCTACTTCATAATCTTGTAAGGATATGAAATAAACATGTGAAAGTAAAAACTTGATCAAAATTGGACACCTTTTGATGTTGTAGTCCATTGGTAAGGACTTATATAGTTTATCATAGTGAAGGTGAAGGGTTCAAATTCCTCATGCTTGCAACTTATGCACATTTTTAAAAGGCTAGGGTAATTAAGTAGATTAAATTAAGGTAGTTACATAGATTATGTAAGTAAGGTTAGGTAGGTTAAACTACTACCTACCTACCTACCTACCTACCTACCTACCTATTTCAACCTACCTAAACCTATTGCCTACCTACCTACCTATTAAAAATATTTTAAAATAATAATCCAGAAATATGATTATAATCTATGTATAAATTCAAGTAATCAAATGGTTTAGTGTTTGCCAATCATATATTAATCATTCATTAGATGACACCTCAACTTTGTATATGGCTATAGGATGAAAAGTGTAACATCAAACATTAAATGATTATTTGTCGTTTACTACTCATTCATTACAACAAGGGTTTTCAATCATATATTGTTTGGTATGATTACAAAATCAATTGTATATGAAGTATTAGATTTAAAATTTTCTTCAGTGTACTACTTGTTGGAGACCTCAAGCCCAACTACCACCAAGTTGTAAACATACTATTCAAAACAATGACATATTATGTAAAAGTTACAATAGTCATTCGATTAAGTCCGCATTCTGTAGGGCTAAAAATGCGGATCAACATATACGGAAGTGTTTATTGTGATCGTGTAAATCCAAAATCAAAAATCGTCATCTGCCTACTTCCATCAATTTTTTCTCGTGAAATCTTTGAAACTGCTTGCTGAATGGTATTTTTCACTGAAAACATGCTGTTAAGCTTTCATCAATCAATTCTTGAGCTAGAAACTGCGATCCAGGAAGATCGCGAAGCCTTGAGTTAAGATCCACAACTTGCAAGAAAATATCGTGGATAGACTTCTTGAAACTTCTTCATCAATTGTTTGCGGTTCTTCTTATGGCGTCTCATCATTCCCTCCCTGCTCTTCCTCATCTCCACAGCTTCCAAGCTCATCTTCGATATCTTCAATCACAACTTGCTGGTATTTTTCAGAATTTTGTTCGTCCTCAATTAAGAACAGACGGATCTCTTCTGATAACTGAGATCCCGGGTTGGCCAGAACAGGCGAAACGGTGCAGTTTTCCATCATCGATACCAATTCAGAAACCATATTGTCCACATTGTCTCCATCGCAGCTTTGTAGCGACACAGAACGGAATTCTGGAATGATATCAGCTTTTCGAAAGCAGTTCTTTAACGTTTCCGACGTAAGGGTATTCCAAGCCTTAACAGTATAATTTGCTGCGTCTAGCAGATGGGCTGGTCTTCCGAATTCCACTCCAGCTGCACCTCGTTTCATCTTGGAAGCATCTATTGCTAGCCGCATTTTGAGTTCATCAGTCAAGTCATGATAAGTCAGAATATCCTTCATGAGCATAAACTTATAACGTTTTTTCAAAGCAGCGATAATTCCCATGTCCATGGGCTGCTTCCATGAGGTAACATTCGGAGGGAAAAAGGCGACTCTGATCCCGTTTTTTTCAAATGGCTGAAAATGTCCAGGCGCATTGTCGAGAATTAGAATCACTTTGCGACCCGTTCGGCGTCGGACGTAAGGACGAAAAACTTGATCAAACCATTGATTGAACACAGGAATGTCCACCCATGCCTTTTTCTGGTTGAAATAGGGCAGAGGCCACTGCCTTCCAGCAATACAAGCCGGCTCCTTTGCCTTGCCGATCATTGCTACAGGAACGCGTTCTGTTCCTGTTGCGTTGCAATAGACTACCAGTGTTACTCGTTCTTTCGATTTCTTGCCTCTAGCTGTAGAAAGATCTTCAGATGGCAACAGAACAGAATATCGAGGAAGCAAACGATAGAAGAGGCCTGTTTCGTCCATGTTGTAAACGCAACTGGGATCGTACTCCTTAATTATTTCTTCAAGATTTTGCAAAGCCTGTAATGTTTGAGGATTGTTCTTGTCTACCTCATCGCCTTCGCCGTGAAGAAGAATGGACTGCAGTCCACGTCTTGTACGAAAATTCCGATACCAGCCCCAACTTGCTTGAAAGTTTTGGCAATCAGGCAACGCCTCCGCTAGTTGTTTCGCCTTAGCAATCACCATTGACGGCGGTAACTCAATAGAAAGCCTTCGACAACCTTCTATAAATTCATAGAGCTTTTCTTCCAAATCTGGATGTTGTGGTTTCCCGATCCTAAATGTCTTCTCTCTTACAGATATTTCCATATTGACAGCTCTGGATTTAATCTCTTGTGAAGCAACAAGAACATTGCGGATTGTTTTGTCATTAACGCCATACATTCTCGCGATGCTGCGCATGTACGGCTTCTTGCCGGCAGGCTGCTCTATCATCTCGATAATTTCCAGGCGTCGCGCCTTGCTGAGACGTTGCCCTTCTCCTCTCCTCTTCTTGTTGGCGACGCCCGCATTCGCTTGCATGTTTGCACTCTATCGTCTATTGTAACCAAAAGAGAGGGACCCTATACGACCGCAATGGATGATCGAGCCCCTGATGTGGACCTAAGCGATCCTGATCTACTCATTCAGACTCATACCTCCTAAACCAGGATGAACTCCAAACTGAAATTGCTGATCCTCTCAACGAACATTCGAAAGGTCAGTTCCCTCATCACAACACACCATTGCAGAAACAAAGATTCACACAACTAGCACACACAGAGTTTATCTGCGAAACCTTTCTTGTTTTAATTACAGAATATGTACATACCGAGAGCACAAGCTCCCTTGGAAGTTCTTCCCAAAAAACCTCAGACCTTTACTCCCTGTACTGACATTGTCTACCTTCTCCTCAAGACCTCTGCAGCAAAACAAAACATACTTCGGGTACCAGGCGCAGCGGAAAAATTCTGGTCACCCGCCAAACTTGTTCCACTACAACACACACATACTCATCAGTTCCAACTTCACTCTACTAAACTACCTCACACACATCTCTGTTGCTCTTCTCCTGGACCTGACAGACCTATCTTCTTCCTCACAGACTTCCTAACCATCCTCTTCCTTCCTTCCTCTCCTCTTGTTCTTCTCTAGTGCTGATCTACGTCTCTCACAAAAATCAGCCACCTCACTGCCAAAAATCTGCCTTCTCCTCTTCAACAACCTCCCCCCAAACTTGTTGTTGTTTTCCCTTCTTATCAGCTTCTTCCTCAAGTTTCTCTTTCAAGCTTTTTTTTTTTTTACCTGCCGTTTCCCTACTATTCATTAATGTTCATCCTCTCCTTCTCATCGTTTCCAGCCGCCATATCTAGTACCTAACACACAACCAGAGGAAACCCTGCCCATGCAAATCTATGCAACATTAATTGCACATCGTAGCAAAGATGGCCCATAAACCAGATCTAATTCCTACAATCAAGACATGTTCACACTTGTAGTTGTGACGTGTTTTTGTGTTACACTATACCTATTCAAAGAGATGAGCAGTATAGGGCTAAGTCCGCAACATTCGGATAAGTCCGCATTAGGACGCCCAGATCAAGGTGCAGACTTAACTGAATGACTACTGTACCACATTAAATCTACCCCATCTTGGAAAACATCAAAACAACATTTCCTATCCATTTCCATGCATCATGCTACAAATCTTGAATACATGCAATTTTTCAACATCATACAAGAAACAAAATCAACAACTAAAGAAATTCAAACAATTTTATCACAATGTTTTGTAAATAAATAAAATATACATTTTGAAATGGATGCAATTACAACAATTATTTGTACACATAAAATAGATGTTGAAGAATACAATAACATTATGTTACATAAGTAATTCTCAATCACAAAAATATAGCAAGTAGACACACATGCTACAAATATTAAACACATTGAACCATGGTTAAATAACAAGTCTTTTAATCATGTAAACAAGATTGCTACATGTGCATTAATCATGTTCAATGAGAATGTTAACATACCAAAAGTACCTATAAATGGTGTAACTTCAACTACCACATCTATCATTTATGGTCCTCAAAACAATGTTACAACTATAGACATTCAACTAATAAATAACTTCACAAAAATGATTCTCAAAAAACGTTCCTTCCAACACAAATATACAAAAATGGATATTATTATAAAACATCATTTTCAATAGTATTAACATATGCTATGACAAGCCACAAATCGCAAGTGCATGAACAATTGCCACAAAAGTTATCATTGACATAAAAGAAACTTTTGCACCTAGCCTCACATATGTCATGCTTTCTAGAATCACAAATCGAAACAACTTAAAGATATCGATAATTGGAAATCTTACTCTAAATGATTTTACTCGTTGCAATTTCCTAAAACTTAAAACTACAACAATATTATTTCAAAATTGAAATCCTAATGGAACAAAATGAACGAAGGTTTTAGAGGTGCACAATAACAATATTGCAATGGCAACCTAAATGACCTAATGAAGCAAAATGAATAAAGATCAACGAAAAAAACTTGATTTTGCAAGTCTTTATACTAGACCTAAAAATGTTCAACTTCAGATGTAACAACATTAAATGTTTTTTGAGCTTCCAATGTAGTTAGTTTGCAATCCTCCATATTGGATCACAAGCCTATGAGCTACTTAGTTAATTTTGATTTTTTTGCCTCCAAGTTCTTCATTTTTTGATTTGCATCTTTCAAGAAATCATAAAGCAATGATTGTAGAGTTTCAACATTACTTAGTTCTATTGTCAATACACCATATGGGCATCAAACATTGCTCGGACGCCCCTGTTTTAGATATATAACCCCCTTTAAGACATCACCTTCTAACTTGTTAGTTGAGGCTTCACCTCCACTTGTTTTTGATCCCCCATTCAATTTAAAAAACTCAAGCTCACAGGATGCATGTTGCATCATTTTTGCTAATTCCCTCCAAGCTTTCTCCCTTGTAGTGTAGGCAGTAGCTTTGGCCCAATTTATGGGCTAACTTTTTGCCTTTGCAATGTAACCTGTCATGACCACCCAAGACATGAACTTGTTGTTTGTGACAATTGGTGCCTCGTATATCTTAGTGTACAAATTAATAAGCTCCCTTCTTATGTCCTTGTGCAACTTATTATTGCCCTTGTGCTTTTGAATTTAGTGACTTTCCAAAAAACCTCTTCCAAATCAAATTCACAAACATGTTCTAAAGTGATGTCTACTCTTGGGTTCAACCCACTTCCATTCAACTTCGTGATAGTCACAAAAAAAACTCCTTAGTTTAATTTATAATCTCCTCCATCCTTAGTGGTGACTTTGACATCATGATAAACTTAATGTACAAGTGTGCTATTTTGGGTAGTTTAATTTGGCAAAAAAAGGAACAAGTGTGTGTAATGGTTGTGTGTCCAAATGTCTGGGAAGCTTAGATTTATAAACACAAGAAAGAATTGCATGATAGTTGTGCATGTGAAAACTTGGGTAGTTCATTGTGAGAAATAAAAGTGTGCATGCAATAATCACATAAAATTTAAGCTATTTATGAACCAAAATAGGTATGGGTTGCATTTGAGTTAATGAACTTCAAATTTCATTGATCCTGCCTTGCCATTGACTTGGCATGTTTTTTGGACTAACTACATGAGACATCATATTTTTTTCATATTTATTGTAGATTAAACATTTAATTCAGTCCTTACTGAAGGTGCACCCCTTGCCCATTATTTTGTGAATGTATTTAATTAAGGTTATTTTCTAATGAGATCAATAGAAACCATTGTCAATATCATTTAGTAACATTTTGACTTGAGATTTACATGAAAAAAATACTTGCAAAGATGATTTTAGAAATTTGGTTGAAAATGAATTATTTTATGGAATGTTACCACTTCACCAAAAAACATCCATTGTCAAATAGCCTTCGCCTCCCACCAACAAAGGGTCCATGGACCTTTTCTGTCATGTTCTCAAGTTGTTCTTGAACTACTAGTTACTTTCTTTCTCTTCTATAGAAGTTGTATGTTCTACATAATCTTCTTTTGCAGTAGATTACAATAATAGTTAAGGAATGTTTTTCAAATGCATATTACAATCTTATGGGAATTGTTGGCAAAAAAATGAAATTTTTGGAAAAAAAAAATGAAATTATGTTTTTTGGGTATTTTATGTGCCTATTAGTTCTTCTCCTTCTCCACAATTTGAAGTAAATTTAAGTTCAAACCCAAACTAAGAAGAACAATTGAAATTTGTTTTTTGCTACCCAACACTATGAGAATTCATGCTCGTAACAACTAAATTGCCTTATACTAGAATTCCAAAATAACTAATATACAATTACATTACAATGATCTTGTGGAAATACAAGAGATTAATACCAAGTCAAGAAATTAAAAAGTTATATTGTAGTTGCAAGTTAATTACAAGATGGACATAGATTTATATAAATGTATACATCATAAATACAATTATAGTCAACCATGTTTGACTTTGTGGCAAATTGCATTTTAGTAGCATGTAACAACTACATTACAACAAGGGTAAATTTGTAATGCCCAATCAATGACTATTTTGCAACTAGTGTACAACCTTGACACATCTATGCATTTTCACCACCCATTAAATACGACACATTCAACTTGTTTGCAACTAATTGTCAACTATGATTTTCATTGATACAATTAGTTGTGCCATTATATAAATACAACTTTTCCACTATTTTGTGACTATTGTTCAACTATTTATTGCTAGTTTTCCACTATTGCAAGTCACAACATCATGTCACCTTGCATACTTGTCAAACCATATAATTCATTAAAGGGGAAAGTATGCTTTTGAAGTGAAATTAACAATAATGTGTATATAAATTCAATTAGGGTGTACACATGGATTTGTTTTTATATACTTTGATGTTTTATACCCTAAATATTTAATTACTTCATTGATAAGGGCCATTTCCTTCAAGTCAATCACGGACCTATACCTAATATGAAAAAATTCAAAATGAACTACAAAGGATTTTTTTTTTCCTTCTAACAATTCACATTTAATAAATACATGAGCCAAAGTAATTAAATCAACCAAGCCAACAAGTGGACAACTAGTATGCACCTAAATTTCAACTTGGAATTTGAAAATTGAAAATATGAAATTTGGGGTAAAAACCCCTAGTAACACAGGGTAGTAAATCAACAAATCTTCAACCTTTTTGTTCTTGTGCTTATTTTCAAGAAACTCAAAATTATCTAAAGGAAGGTCTTTTAAAAAAAACATTTTGTGCATTTCTAGTCTTTTGGTGGTGCAATTATCATATCATTTGTTAAATAAAAAAGATTTTTTTTTTCAATTTAAAAGTAGAATGGAAAAGTTGTTACAAGTTTGCTTATTTATGTAAAAAACTTAGAAGTTGAAGGTTCTTCTTCTTGAAGGTTGAAGGTTTGTGATTTATGTTCTGTGAGATGTTTATTTGCATATTTAAAAAATATATATTAAACACACATGTTATTTAATACATAAATATGATATTTTTGTTGTTATTATATTATAAAATTTTACTTTGATCAATTTTGAATCCATCAAAATTATAGTTAAGGTTTTTCCAAAAAAAAAAATGTTGGTTTTGTTTGAAAAATATAATTTTGACTAAAAGATCACACACGTGTGATATTGTATTATTTGATTAGGTTGCTAATAACTATACCATTCAATGTGTTGTTGTTTGTTGTGTAGTAATCCACACCAATACATGCAAAAATCTAACTTCAATACTCCAAGTATGTGATGCAATCCATTTTGAAAACCATCATTGTATCCAAGTGTAATTAATTGCACGATTTAATTTGTATTGATGTTATGTATATTGCATTTTAATGATAAATAAGTTTTGTTAATGGCATCACAATTGTAAATTAGTTTTATTCAAATTCAAAGGATGGACATCTAGATATCTTTTGCATGACAATGTTATGTATGTTGTATTTTAATGACAAATAGATTTTGTTAATGGCATTGCAATCATAAATTAGTTTTATTTAAGTTGAAAGAACGGACATTTAAATTCTTTTACATTACAATGTTATATATATGTTATTGATCTCATTTCACATGTGACATTGAATATTGTAATATTGCAAATTTTAATAAAACATGGTGAAACAAAAAAATAATGGTACAAATTAAATTTTGACAAAAATAAAAAAATTAATTCACAAAAACCTAATGTTTTAAATTACAATATTTGATTATTGTGGTTCATCATCTTTGTGATGACCTTTTGTATAGTTAGAGGAAATTTTTTGTTATAAATGACTTGGGCAATATATTTATATTTATAGTCAAATTGTATTTCAACAAAGAATTTAAAAAAAACTTCTTTGATAATGCATTTTCCAACCTTGAATGTTAATGCATACAATTTTAGATTCATTTCATGTTTATAAATAATGATGGAATGCAATTTTACATTATCTATCATAATTTTTAGACAATAAGAATGTGTGTGCAAGGTTTACAAATTTGCATTGTAAGTTATAATTCATTGTTTTATACTACTAAAATCAATTGCTACACAATTACATTAAAACCCATAACTAAACACCTAATTGCAATGGACATCAATAAATTTTATTTGTCAATGAATGAATGAAAAATCATGCAAAATTAGGTTTGTTAATGGATGAATAAAAAATCACATAATTATTAGGTTTATCAATGGATGAACTTCCCTAATAATTATTTCATATTAGTCACTTAATTGCAATTTGTGAATTGCGTACATTTTAGTTACACATAAATACTACCTTGTGTCAATGTGAGTTGTCACATAATGTTAATTAGTTGCAAGCATTGATGTGTTTCTACTGCATTAATAGTTGCAACAAAAATCAACAAAGTTTATCATTGATGGATGGATGGATGAAAAGCAATGTCAACATGATGTTACAATGGTAATTACAAATTAATTGCATTGGAGTTGCATAGTAGTTATTTTTACATAGTTGCAACTAAGTTACATGAATTGCATACGTATATGGTTCCATATATGATGAGTTGCATCATTTGCAACTCATGTGCAATTCATCTGATTACATTCATGTGGTAAAAATACAATGAGTGGTGATGAAGTTGCAAGTTGTCATTACAACTCAAAAACCCAGTTGTAAGGCTAATTGCAAATCACCCTATTTCTCATAATGCAAGTATTCTAATTGTAGGACAAAAAAAGGGTGTGATAAATTATTGTTTTACAAATGGCATTTACAAAAAATATTTTGAAAATAATCATCAACAACTTTGGAAAAAGTTGATTGAATGAAAAGAAAAAGCCTTAAAGAAAAAAAAAATAGCAAAAAAAGGTTTGGCCCAACTCTTGGCAATATTTTTACATTTTTTGGGAGTAGTGTTGCTTACAACCAAAACAATCCTCACCAAAAACAATTTCAAGAGGATCTTTTATTGTTAATTGTTAAAGAACTTATGGTATGTAAAACAACAATCATTAGAACTTCAAGGCTATGTGCCAAGTTTGCAAGTTTGGGCAATTGTCCAAATTGTTTTTGACACCTTGGCGCCCATTGTCCAACAATGCATGTTGAACCAAAGTCTATAACTAGTAGTCCCAACTACTTTTTAATGCCTTTGTTATTACAATATCACTTGTATGCTATATGCAAATGGACCTTATAACACCAAATTCCAATGAGAGCCCTAGTATAAAGGGTTGGGGGTGCCAATTCAACATGTTGGCAACAATAGAGATCTTCATATTACAAATGAGTATGACAAACATGTATTGTTCCCCGTCTTGGTTTGTGCATACAATTTTTTGAACCCAACTAAAATGAATGAAAAATTTCTAGTGTTGCATCACAAAGTTCTTAATCTACAAGTTTGTGTGACCTTATGGAGATTGATGAAAACATGGCATTGTCAATGGTGAAATAATATTTTGTCCATTTTGGGATCAAGGTGGTTAGTGACGGGGAGTGCAACAATTCATTAGCATGCTAGAAAATGCATGGAGCACAATATTCTTATGTTGCGTTTATAGCTCACCAAATTTTGGAATATTCGGCTCTCAAATCAAGACAAAAATAAGTTTTAGTATTATAAGTCTTTACATAAACTTTCAATATTTTTGGTTGGGCATGGGCTGTCTTGAGATGCTTATAAGCATCTACAAGAATTGGCTAGATGATGCTTGGGTTGGGAGTTTGACATCCATGGTGCAATTCATGGAAATGGAAGAAGCCCCAATGAAAGAAAATGAGGAGCTGATTGACAAGCTTGGGCTTTTGAAATTGGATGAAAGTAGCAATAGGGTCTAGGTAGAATTTATTAGTTTCTTGTTTATTTCTTGTTGGTTGTATTATATCTCTTTCAGTTGAGATGTGAAATTTTTTGTTGTTGTTTGTCCTAGATCTTGGAGCAACCATGGATTGCAACCCCAAGATAAGATGAACCTTAAAATTTGCTCAGATTCATGCTTTTGGTTCTTCATTATAATGCGATCTTGAATTCAGGGTTTTTTTGAGATTTGTTTTTGGCTTTGGGGGTTGTTTGATATTCTTTGGGCAAATTTGGAACTGTTTGAAAGCTACATTGAGCTATGAAATAGGGTCGATTGGGGGTCTATTTGAGGTAAAAATTTGGGGCAGATTTGGGGCTGTTTGAGGGCATTTGAGGGTTTGGTTGGGAAAATTTAGGGCAGATTTGAGAACATTCTAGGGTTGAATTCAAGGGTCACAAGAAACCATATTTCAATACGGTTACCAAAAACCTAAGCATGAAACCACTTGACAATGGGTGAAATTGGTTTTGATCCTCTAGGAACTAGAAACCTATTAGAATGGTTTAGAAATTAAAAGTAGGCTACTTTTTATTGCTTTTGACATTGTGCAACCTTTGTAATAATTTATTATAAAAAAAAGGTTTTGATTTTTCACATTGAAAATTTTGGTGTTTTGAACTTTGAAACCAAAACTGGATGAGATCGATTTTGACATTAGTAGAACCTATAATTGGAACCAACCAAATTTGAAAATAGGTGAAAAATTCAAGAACCAAATCCACCCTCAAATTAAAAACTCGAATCTGAAATTGTGTCCCATTTTTTATTAAAAAATCCCAAACTAAACTGGACCGGATCCTTTGAGAAGTTTAGGAACAAGAACCAAAGGTTCTTCCTAGAACCTAGGAACCGCCCAACATTGGTGTGCACCTCGTCCCATAGTCCAAAAATTTGAACTGTCCACAAAAAAAGGACTGTCCTACTTTAAAGGTTGTCAACTTTTTTTTTCACCCTCTATTTTCTAATTTCGGTGACAGTCAGGGTGCCTTTCCGAAAACTAGGAACTAGGTATCAAAATACCAACAGGGTACGAGACTCTCCGTGAAAGTCAGGCTGACGTTATCGATATCTTTATATATGACTTTCAATCTATTTCTTGGCCTTGACTCCTAGTTTAAAGCGGGCCTAAGAAGCATAAAATGTAAGGTTTGAATACTATTTTTGTACCAAATTTTTTGTTTGTAGTTAAAGTGGCAATTATAGAAAAAGTGATGATCATCCCTAGGAAGATTTAACCGAATTTGGCTACAAATCAAAAGTAAATTACAAATCTGTAATCATTCTTCTATACTTTTGACTACACAACGAAAATCAAGTATTATAGAGAATTTCACTCTTTTTCTTTTCCTCATCTTTGGCAACTGAAAACCTCCAAAAATCACTTTTTTTTAAAAAAAATTTCAAAAAATTGAAATTTTCATTTTTGATGAAATTTCAGTTTAACAAAACACTGTCAGAGTCTTGAACCCACGAAAACATGTCAGAGAGTATATTCAGCGACAAGGATAAGGAATTGCACCTTGCAAACCATGCACTGTAGGACACTAAAAAGAACCCTCCAAATAACTTTTTTCTTTTTGTTTTTTTGGAACAAATGGCAATTTCCAGTGTAAAGCAAAAAAATTAACCAGGGGACAGTACCCCTCTGTTTCACTCATGGAAGTTCAGGGCTTCAAAGTAACTAGAGTAACCTTATCAACAAAAATTACCCACTTTGGGCGTAGGAAAACACCACATAACTAGTTTGTCGTTTCTATTGCGTAAGATAAACCTGGAACCCCAAGTTTGCTCAAACTCCTTGAGAAACATGTTGCGACCAGCGCAGAGCCTCAGACGATTCGGTAGGACTTCATGCCATGCAATATCACCATAATTTATCACATGGTCACTACTTACTAGGCTGACGACATACTGACTAGGAAGCCTGCCAAGAGTCGGCCACCGTAAAATTAATAACATAAAAAAATCAGCTAGCAATTTTACAACATGAAACTGAGAGCAAGTCTTTGGTGATTTAAAAGTCCCTGATCTCTTGTGTTACCAAATATAAGCAATACCCATTCACTTGTTTCTCCAAGCTGCTGCAATTCTCTATTCCACAATACCCATTCCTTGCTTGCTTGTTTCTCCAAGCTGCAGCTGTTGCAATTTATTCTCATTTCACGAAAAAAATTCATGTGAAAGAATTCTCAGATCTACTGCAATAAGCTTTAAGAGACAAACACAAAAGCTTGAGAGTCACTGCAGGCAGCTTGAAAGTTTCAGTTCTATTTGGCATGAAAGATTTGTAGCTTGTTTTGGGTCTGTTTGATTTCTCTCTTAGGGAGCTTTGTTTGTTCTTCAGGGAGCTGCTGAGTTTGTTTGTTTATTGTGGTGTTTTCGAGGTTTTTTTATTTTTACAAGTGGAGAATGGCATCTGCAGATAGTTTCAATGGGATTGTTACTGGTGTTGATCAGCAGCATGTTGCTGCTGTAGTGCAGCAGCCAATTGGTAGATTGGTGCCACTACCAGAAGGACCTGCATGCGTCTTGGCTATGGCCACTGCCTTCCCTCCCACTGTCATCCAGCAGGACACGTACCATGACAAGCTGTTCGAGATTTGCAATGTTGCGGACGATGTCGTTCTCAAGGCGAAGTTCAAACGGATGTGTGAGTGTACTAGAAACCAAATAATGGAGGCTGAGACTTTGCAGCTCTGGGCATGAATATTTATAGGGTTTCTTTATTGATTCTTACAATGCCAGCATGATCATTTGACGCTTTTGCAAACCGGAATTATGTGAGATCTCTAGCTTCAAAGCGAATTCTAAATTGGGTTATGTTGATTCCTTCCTTTCAGGTGATTCCTCATGCATCAAGAAACGCCACACCTTTCTAACTCCAGAACTCTTCAAGGCTCATCCGGAGCTTCTCACCTACAGGAACAACAGTTTGACGACACGCAACGAGATTGTGAACAAGGTGATTCCCGAGATCGGCTACGAGGTGGCAGTCAAGGCGATCCAGGAGTGGGGACAGTGCGGCACCAACATCACACATATGGTCTTCGCAACCACCAGCAATACTTCCATCCCGGGAGCCGACCTAATGATCGCCAGGAAACTGGGCCTACACCCGACAGTACAAAGAGTGTGCTTGTACCAGACAGGCTGCTGGGGCGGAGGCGCCGTCATGCGAATCGCCAGGAATCTGGCCGAAAGCGCCAAAGGTGCTCGAGTACTTGTCGTGGTCGCAGAAGCCAACACAGTCATGAACTTCCGCGCCCCGAGTGAAGACAAACTCTACACTATAGATGGGTTTCTCGCACATGTCTATTTAGGAGACGGAGCAGCTGCTGTAGTTATAGGCGCCGACCCAATTCCAGGAATGGAACGTCCTCTGTACGAGATGTACTGGTCCATGCAAATGTCAGTTCCAGACAGCGAGAATGCCATTGTAGGAAACATTACGGAGGCAGGTATGTTCCAGCAATTAGAAAAGGACACCATACCCAAACTGATTGCTAAGCACTTGGAAGAGGTCACATCCCAAGGGAAAAAGCTAGTCGGGAACCCTGAGTACACAGACATGTTTTGGGTAATGCATCCCGGTTCGCACAAGATTCTGAAAGTGATTGCAGAGGCTCTGGGGGTGGAGAAAGAGAAGGTGCAAGGTAGCTGGAATATACTGGAGAATTTCGGTAACATGTCTAGTCCCACTGTTTTGTTTGTTTTGGACGAGATTCGTCAAAACTCCATTCGCTGTGGCGCTTCCACTACTGGACTGGGATGCGAATTCGGCTTCGTTCTGGGTCTGGGCCCTGGGTTTAACATGGAACTCACTCTTCTCAGAAGCGTTCCAATTCAACCATTTTAGACCAACCCACAGAACGCCCCCTCCCGCCCCCCGCCCGCAACCACTCACCCACCCAAAAAAGAAAAATTTGCACTCTGTGTCCCTCGATCTTCTCGACTTCATTAGAATTTATATCATTATTTTATTTTATTTTGGCACAAATGGGAAATGTGATCAAGTGCAAAAAGGAATGGAACACCAACCCATGGATTTTATTTTATTTTTTCCAAATTTCTCAACTAGGTCCACTGGCCAGGATACCAACGTTAATTAGCATTAAATGGTGATGTCCTAGGTGGGCTCATTTTTACAAAAGTGCTGCCTCAAGTGATGACTTAGGTAGTGCCTAGGTCTAGATATGGCTAACTTAATTATTTTTATTTTAAAAATGGCAAAAAAAATCCTCTGAAATCATAACATTTTCATGTTTTTTTTCATTTTCTGGAAAAATTCGCCAAGCTGCGAAAATTCGCCCCCAAAATTTGGACACCCATCAGAAAAAATAAAAAACATAGAAATTGTTTGGACAACTGTCAATTGTTGTTTTTTTAACATGCTTGGATGCAATGTTTCTTTCTTCTTTTTTCAATTTTGTAATCTTGCTCAAGTGGCAATCATTTGTAAAAATATTTAGCCAGATTTGGTGATGTTGGAAATATGAAAGGAGAAAAACCTTCAGCACCCTTTCGTGTTGCAGGTAGTTGTGATACTTTTTGTTGAATTGTTTTTATTTCATTTTTTGCCAAATTGTTCTTTCTAAACTAGAGAATTTCGTGACAGGATATTTTCTTTTCATATATTTTTTAAATGGAGAAAATAAGCCATCAAGAAAATCACTACTTCTCCGTGAAGAAATGTAATTAGATTTTTCGTATGAGAACTAATAATAAACTTTCTAACATTTCTGGTTCAATTCAAGTTTATTGTAGCTAAGGTTTGGAGTTTAGACTAGTGTTGGCTAGGTAAGAACTAGTGGTTTTGGATTCAAGTATGTGGAACTTATTTAAACCTGAATTCACTTTTGGCAATTGAGTAGAACTGGAACTAAAAGGTTTCATCGAAGTTTTGGAATTGGAGTTGAATTGATCTTCGATTTTAAAAGGTTTGAAAATTGAAATTAAACTCGTAGTCTGGTTCCAAGTTGTGATTTTAGTTGAAACCAGATTGAATTTTTTATAGAAACTTAATTGTGATTCTGATTTCAAAGTAGGGATTTAAAATGAACTTTTAGAGTTTACGTTTTGTGTTTTTTGTTTATTAATCATTTTTCTTCACCTGTGTGAATAAAGAAACCACTCATGAGCTTGTAAGTGTGCAGTATCATTTTTATATTTTTTCATGTGTAAGTTGAACACCATTTGCAAATTTGCAAGTGTGCAATATCACTTTTTAAATTTTCTTGTGTGAGTCAAAAAAATCACTTACAAGTTTGCAAGTGTGCAATCTTTTAAAAATATTTACAAAAGATTAAAGTTTTAAAATAGGATAACTTAGAAATAAGTTTGATATTTTCAAACCTTTGCAATAGCATTTTAAAAATAAATAAATCTTTTTATTTTTGTTTCATGATTTTAAAATTTTTTGAATCTTGTAATATGTAATGTTTAAGTTTCCCAATGAAAAAGAAAATCATTTGATTGAAAATTTCAATCATTGGTAATTTTTCCATCAAATAAATAAGTAAATATTTCTATATTTTTGTGTTATTTTGCATATTGAAACCTGAACTGCCGATTATGGGACGGGGACTCAAAACCGATTCAATTTGAAATTAAGTTTCAATTTTCTAAATTTTTATGTTATGTTGCATATTGGGACCGAAACCACAAGTTACACAAAAGTAGAGGTTGTGAAATCAGTACCTGGAACTGGTCCAATTTGAAAGTAGGTTGAGGAACCCAGATCGAAATTGCCCTTAAAAAAGAAAACCCGAACTGAAATCGAATTCCAATTCTTTAGAAAAATAACCAAAACCGAGCCAAAACCGGTCCCTTGAAATTTTTAGGCAACCACAGATTTCTCCTAGAGCCTGGGAACCGGCCAACACTGGTTTAGACCAACATTGAAAAAGCACCAACTACTCCAAACTTGCAGTGCTTTTCTTATGATTTCTTTTATCCAGCCAAAGTGGTGATTATCCCTAGGAAGATTTAGCCAAATGTGGCTGTAAATCAAATATGAAACGTAAATCTCTAATATTTATGTTATATATTATTCGGCTACACACTAAAAACCAAAAAAAGCAGTCTGGCAATTTTTGGGGATTGCAAACCTCCATAATCACTTCATTTTGGAATGTTGGAACTTTAATTTCTCTTTTTTGGCAAAATTTCATGCGTCAATAGAAGTTGCTCCTAAGCGACTGTAGGTGTGTGAAACTATTTCCCATAGCATTTCAAGAAATCTCCTAGGCCATTTGGAGGGCACCATATATATGTCAATGTTGCTCTTAGGAAAGACAAGGGGGAGATCCTATTGTCTATGCCCTTAATCTTGTGAATGCACCCCACCATGGACATAATGTGCGACCAAACTGCCTCATCCTAGGGCCCTTATTTTGGGTTACCCCCACCAATGGATGAACGTCCCTGGACAGGAGACTGATGTCATCTTGCAGGATGGCAAGATGGATGATCGTCTTCTGGAAGTCCATGCCCTTTATGATGGCACTGCCTCTAGCTGGGGCTTTATCCTACAGATTCATCTACGAAGCAAAATGGACTCACTTTTTGTATTCTACAAGAGACCCTGCGTTTTGTTTTTGGAGGGTCTAATTTCACCAACTACATGATGAATGGGATGAACGTCAATATCTGCTCTTGTTAATCCATAAATACGGTAATCTTGGAAACTGGTGAATAAATATATTAACTTATTCTTTAAAATGTGATTGCAGTGGCCACTTTTAATCTCTTAAAAGGAAACAGACCTTGTCACTTTCTTCATCTCGGATACATGCTCTCATTTGGAGAAAACATTCTCTCTTAGAAAGATCTTGCATGGAATGACTTCAATGAGTCTTTTCGTTAAAAAAATTTGCAACCACACTGGTGAGCAGTGCTCTTGTTTTGGAGCGAATTTTCGCTTTTTTTCCACAAGAAAATGTGGGAAATTCTGGATAAATATGTTTTTCTAGTGTAATTTCAACCAATTTTGCAATTTTTGAGGCAAAATTCGCTAAAATTTTGACATCACAATTTTTTTTTAAAACACTGCCGGTGAGCATCCCCAGAAAGATTTCACCTTAATTGTCAACACCTTTTTAGGGGACCCTTAAAACAATAGATGGAAGTGACAACCAGTGTTGGGCAGGTATTGAAGTTTTGGTTGGGTATCAACCCGAGTTGGCACCCTGTATGGGGTACCCTAACAGTCAGGTATTGGCTCGCCAAAAAACCTCTTAATACACTACCTTGGTATACTTCTCTTTTCCCATACAAAGGCAACACCCTTATATGGGCAGTCTTGTATTTTATAAATTTTGTGAGCTGCATTGGTCGAGCAGTCATTGCACATTGCAAACATGTGCAAGTTATTGAAATTTAGGGTTAGAATTTAGTGTTTGATAAAGTTGTAGGTCAGTAATCTACAAATTTTTTGAGGGTTGTTGCTTTTACACTGACTTGATAGAAGAGAAGATCCATGATAGAAATGGCTTGCAGTGGAAAGAACCACCACTGACTTGATAGAAGAGAATATCAATGATAAAATGGCTTACAATGAAAAGGAATGCTAAATTTGTGAAATTATGGACCTACTAGCAACAACTGCATTGATGTTTAGGACTCAGGAACAAGGTAAGCATTCTTACTATAATTGATTATTTTCATGTAGCATTTTCATGTCTTTTAGTTTTGATTTTCTCCTTCCATTGTTTGTGTTCAATGAATTATTTTTGGTGTTCTTCTTTTTTGTGTTGCCAAGTTGAACTTACCTCATGTTTTATTGTTTTCATCCTATTTTTGGTGCATTGTTTTAGTAATATCAAGTTTTATTCTTGTTGTCAAACTTGTATCTCGTGTTTCATTGACTTCATCTTTGATGCTTTAACATCTTTTTCTTCTCATCACACTAATAAGCTGGTATCTTGTGTTTCGTTGATTGCATCTTTGGTATTTTTATGTCTTCTTCTAGTTGTTAAGCTAATAAACTGATATTTTGTGTTTTATCATCTTCAATGTTTTATAGCTTACAAGCTTCAAGTTTTCAACAATTGTTACATCGCAATAGGTTTGTTAGTGTTGAGTTGTGTTTTCATATATTAATCTATCACGGTTGACAACCATGATGTTTTTATGAACAAAGTCACAAAAGATGCAAAGGGAATTGATTTGAATGTAAATCATTATGGTGTGAGCTTTGGTGAAGATGAGGTTGGAGGTGGCAATGGTGGGTTTGGATTTAGAGCAAATAACAATGAAATAATTATCGATAAAATTTTTGGTGAGGACAACGAAGACATTTTTCAAGTTGAATTAGATGCATAGCAAAAACAACTACTTGTTCAATTGGAGTTCAACTAAAAATATTGGCTCACGTGGCAAATGTCAACAAATACATGGGCCTTTTTTAATTGAATGACCATAGCGTTGATCTTGATTCCTTTCAATATCAAAGAATGACATGCATTATGTGTCATAGCATGTAGCAAGAAAAAAATGGTCAAAATTTTACACAAAATCAAAAAAGTGTGGTTAAATATAATAAGGACCATGGCACAACTACCATGAGTCATCATGTTTCTTTTGAGCACTTTGTAGTTTTGACCTTATACTAAATACAATGATGATTTGATGCTACCATGACGCTTATTGATTACTAATTACTAAAAAGAGGAATAAGCCAACTACACGTTCCATTGCTAGTTTCTTTACCATTAGAGTGATACCTTACAAAAAAATTGACCCTACTCAAAAACAATTCTTTGAAAATTTGGTGTTTTACATTCCCAAAGGCTACTGTCCTTTAAACTCTATTCAAAATGTTTGGTTGAAAAGGCTTGTGCATCATCAATGTAATCGGGTTGTCTTTCTTAACAAGCAACAACTCACCAGTGATATAATCTCGAACATGGTTTGTACGACAATGGAATGCTATGTTCTTCTTACACTTCCTAAAGCCACCACAATTATAGCTACGTTTGATTTATGGATGTCCCAAGTAGGATTTGACATTTTTGCACACATTGTCAATTACATCAACAAAAAATGGCAACCATGTCATACTATAGTGGGCATTTTTGAGGTTCATGAAACAATGGGGGCTACAATGGCTATGCAATTAAAATACTTACTTGTTCAATATGAGTTGTTGGACAAGTTATTATCATATGTGAAAGATAAGGGTGTTAATTTGAGCACCTTCACAATGGCCTTAATGAGTATTATCTCTTGTGCTCCATTCATGTTGCCACAACCCTATGTTGCCATTTATTATGGGCATGCCATGTCTAAGTGTTATCAATATGCTACAAATGATTTCAAGTTGTGTAATGGAATGCAAGAATTTTCTATTAAAGCTAATTAGTCGTCTTTGCAAAAGACAATTACTTGGACCAAGAAAAGTGGGAGGGCCAAGCAAGAGTAGGCTAAGGCTTGTAGAAATTCCAAGCATTGCTTTAAAAAACTAAAAACTCATGCCAAGTCTCGATTTGCCTCCAAAATGATTTTATTCAAAGTGACACTAAAGTTTTAAAATGCTAAAAAAAAATGTTATTCAAAGTAAACCATTGGCTTGTAAAGCAAAATACCTACTCCCCAGACACGAACTCTGGCACAAAAAGTTTCAAAAATTATGACACCAATAGTAACCTATGTGTCTTGAACTAGTTTCACAGATATTGGTTAATATTATTTAATGTCATTTCTATTGTTATCTCCATGATTGGTGGCATGCGTACCAACAATTATGTTATGGCTAATCATGAAATGGAAGTATATGGGCCAATAGATTATGGTTTTGTTTGTTTAAAGTTTCGAGTTAAGGGTTTTATCTTGTAAAAACATTATGAATTTAATTGTTTGATTATGTTTGTGTAATTATAAGTTGGAAACTTTGATTTAGAGTTGATGCATCTTGGGCATCACATGCAAGCTAAAGTTATTGGTGTGTTAAGGTCATTTAATATGTTTGACCCAAGCTTTAAAAATTTGCAATTCATTCAAGATTACATTGGCGTTGAATTAGCCATGCAAGTTGTTAAATATGATCAAAAAGTTTTGATGCCTTTGTTGTTGATTGTTTACAAGGCACTAACATTAATTACTATGACTATTTATGACCCTGCTACACCTAATGTATTTAAACTAAAGGTTTTTGGATCTTTGGCTTCCATCGAAAAACTACATTGGGCTTCCTTAGAGTTGAATTATCATATTTTTGAAGTCCATTGCAATGTCAATAAAAAAATTTCAATCCTTTTACTTGATGGGTAGAACATGAATAACAATTTCCCAATATTAGACATCTTGACCAATAAGTGATGGGTATTGTTGATTCACAAATCAAAACTAAAAGAATTTTTAGTATGGTTAGTATCATCACAAGTTCGAAACGTTATTGGTTTCATATTGAAATTAGGGTAAGTTAATTCTAATCATGAAAAATTGGCCAAATGATCCTAGATTTGGGTGCACAAATGTCGAACCTAAATCAATTGAAGAATGCATAGACATTGAAAATGGCATGGTGTTAGAAAATGAAACTCATTTCTTATTTCAATTTGTTTGAAGAAGACTAACTTTTTGTATTGTTGAAGAGTGAAAAGTATGAGGAAAAAAAGGGGAAGTACCCAGTTGCATCTATGTTTTCATTTCCACTATTGTTTTAATTTGTTAGGTGCAAGTACATTAACCTTAATTGTTGTCTATGTTTTTTTATTTTTATGGTTGCAAGTACCCTAATCTTTAAGGCCAAAGTGCTTCAATGATGAGCAATCAAATTGTATGAAGCTCCTTGAATTTTTTGAAAGCATCATATGAAATTAGAAGGCATATTTGTGGTGTCATTTTGGTTGTTTACTCCAAGTACATGTGTTTGTTGTTTGTATCTATGTTAATTTCTACATGAATCAATGTTTTTTAGTTTTTACTCTCACTTGTTAGGTGTTGTCTAATTGAAGGACATGAATGTAATTGTTGTGTGATGTCTTGTGTTAACTTTTATTTTTGACATTGGGGCTTTTTATGGTTGTTGTGGGTTGTTTTCAACTTTTACTCTTCACCTTGTGATTCCTTGTCTAGTTGCAAGTTGTGTTCAATTTTTATTCCTAACATTGGTGGGTGTGAAGTATGCCATATTGTATGTTGTTTTGGTGTGTATATCATTAAAATTTTAAATGTTGGAAACATATGGGTTGCCAAAATTGATGGTGAGAGTGGCTAATTGTGTTTTAGTTTTGAATTGAGATTAGATTACAAATTTCATAAAACTGAACGCAAATTTATTGATGGCAAAGTTGTTTAAATCTATTGATATTCTAATTCCTTTATGCAATTGTGTTCAATGAATTGAATGTAGGGTCCTTAGTTTGAATGAACTTCAATGTTTTTGCTTGCTTGTGTGTATGGTGTTTGAGAGTTTAAGAAAACATTCTACACCCACCACTCAATCTCCTGTCAATTTCTTGTTAGTTAGTAATAGGTTTATAGTATATACAGAATTTTCTATTAAAAGACATGGGGTTTTTGTTATGTGATAGTTTCACACTCACATTTGTACTTTCTAGATCAATCAAACTTGGTATTTTTTGCTTGAAAACACTATCCATTATGACCAATTTGTCAATGTACAGGGTTTATGACCAGCTAGCATCACCCTTTTTCCATATCTAATATGCATGCCCATCCAAAAAAAAAAACATGTCTTATGTTTAGGCCCAGTGGGCTTCAGTTTGCCAAAAATATTCTTATGCCCAGGCCTGCCAGGCTTCATCTATGATTTTTTTATATTAATAACCTGCCCGCTGGGTATAGTTGAAAATAGATACCCGCCCAACATTAGTGACAACACCCTCCCCAAGATTGTTTTTCGAAATTTGGCGAAGTTTTAATTTAAAAAGGGAATTTGTCACAGGAAAAGAGAATTCCTTCTTTTTAGTGTGGCCTTTTTCGGCCAAAACAAATGACTGTGACTTCAATATCTGCTATGCAAATAGCACACTATCCCATGCACATAAAAATGATTCATGATTGGGAGATCCCTCACTTAGATCCTCTCTCGATCTTAGTGAGAAAAGCTCTTTCTGCACCCATTCCGAAGAGGGCACTGGCACTCTACTTCATCGACCTGCAACACTAGGTATACGTAACGGAAAGAACTTTTTGATTTCATCTCTTTTTTCTTTTCTTCAACGCACATCCCCAGCGAGTAGGTACTTCATGTTTGGATCTTTACGAACCTGACAAAATCCTTTTTTTTGAAAAAAGTAGACTCATTTTGACATTCGAGGGTTGCTCTGATGTGTTATGATGTCAGCAGCTGAATGACAAGTGAATGACATAGGCCTTGTTTCTTGTTGGATGGGTAGGAGCTTTCCACTAAAGAGCAGCTGCAAGTGCGTCGAAAATATGTAATTCATCAATGTTACAAACTCTCAGACCACATTCCCATAAAACAAACAGATAGATGTTACTTTGTGATGGGTTTGACGTAGAACTTTGTCAATGCATGACTTGTGAAGCTGTGAGGTGATTAAATTTTAGTAATATATATTTTTGACTAGATTATGATTCATGGTTCACGAACGCATGTCTAATCCAACATTCAATTCTTAAATCAACTTTTAAACATAGGACACAAGCCAAATTTGAACATTCCACCACCTTCTTGGCCATCATCATACACCAGGCCTTAACCAACCATTCAATCACGAAATCATGTGATAGACGATATTGACATCTAAATAGATGTAAACATTAACTTAATTTTAAATATGTTTTTCAGAAATTCAAATGTAATTCCTTTAATAATGAATAATTTTGAATTTCATAAATATATTCAATTTCTGAAAATTTCTGTTTGCATGTATCAATACATTACATATTAATTAACTATATTTTGAAATTGGGTAGAAATTCGAATTATATTTGAATTATTTTTTAAAAAGTAATCTCATAATTATATTTAATACAGTATTTTTAAAGATCAAATGTTAATACATATACAATAACTATATATATTCTAAATTCAATGTAATGTTTTCTTATCAAAGAGATTTAATCTTATAATTTTCAATGAAATTAATTCCAGATGTGAAATACATAAATATGAATTATTCTACCATTTCCTTCATAATAATATACTTTCATAATGGAGCTGATTGAAAATGTTTTTAATCTTGTTATTTTATTTTATTTCATTTTTTTTATTTGGTCTTTAAAAAATTCATTTGTTACTAAATTTCCAATGAACAAATTTAGTCATCTCAATATTTCTTACACCATAAGTCTAAAAATCTATAAAATCATTTCCATTGAATCATACTCATTGATGTCTTTCCAAAGACACCAAGAGTGTGCCCCCAACTTCCTTAGTTTAAGTCTCAAATCCAACTTTCATTTTCACAAAAATTTGAAATTTCATTTGTTACTAAATTTCTAGTGACAAACATAATTTACTCAAAATTCAATATCTTTTACATATTAAGTCTAAAAATTACAAAAGCACTTCCATTAATCATGCTCATTGCGAGATGTCAAAAAACACCAAGAGCACATCAAAATTATTTTTCCTAAATCTAATCTCCAATTTTCATTTTCATTAAAAGTTGAATCTTCATTTGTTACAAAATATCCAAAGATAAAAATATTCAAGATTTAATATCTCCTTCTAATCATTTAAAGCTTCAAAAAATATCAAGTGGGTGCCCCAATTTCTCAAAGAAAATAAAATGATTTCATTGAATTTTTTAAGTTAAAATAATATTTAATATATTTTGCACCATAGGTCCAAAAACTTGATGCACTCTTATTCATTGAGAATTTTCCAATGGTACCAAATTTCCCAAACCATTTTTAATTCTTGCAAGGTGTAACTTTGGCTTCCTATGTTTAGGTTATGCCTACCTTTGTGCCATCTTTTATTATCTTTTTCATTTAACTTCAATGAGGTCTTTAAATTCTTTCATTGATTTTATTCCATGGATCAATTGGCCAAATAAACTAATACTTATAGTGGTACCTTCACCTTTTCTAATAACACCTTTTTGATGTTATGATGTATCATGGTTATTAAAAAATTAAAGAAATTTCTACAAGTTTTTAAAAACATCCTTGAAGAACATTTTTATAAGTTTCCAAAAAGAATATGCTTAGAAATTTTTAGAACGCATAGAATAATTGAAAGCTATTAAATAGGATAATTGATTGAAGTTTCAAAAAGATGTAGTTAAAATAATTTCTTTTAAAAAATAGTTGGTGAAAGCTTCCTAAAAACATGGTTAACAAAAGTTTCTAAAAGGTTATCTAGTAAAAATTTAAAGAAGGATTAGTTGAAAAAAATGTCAAAAGGTTAATATGATATTCTAGAAAGTTCCATTGGATAGTATAAGAAAAGGTTTGGAAGGTGACATGCTTCAATCTCACAAATACAAATTGTGACCCTTTGTACTCGTATTCCATTTCAACCTTAACATGCATCATGTTTTGTTCAAGTAATAAATTTGTTTAATTCATATTCATTGTCAAATTTCTTGCTTGTCAAATTTTTTAGCTTTTTCCAAGGTATATGTTTATCTTGTCCAAGTGACAATTTGAAAAAGTTATTTATTGTTTTGTCAAATATTTTGTGAATCATAATGGAAGATTTCATCCCCATGATTGTTCCAGCATTGCATAATATTCAACAATTTGAGAAACTTTGAAATAATAAAAGTAGGGATCAAGTACTTTTGAATTTGACTAGTTAATATGTTGTTCAAAAGTATTTTTTCAATAGAAAATGTAATGAATTATATTTATGTGGTTATAACATAAAGATCATTGTATATTCAAAAGAAGGAAAATAAATAAATTTTACTTTCTCTTTTATAGAATATATTTGACACATACTTGAAACAAATGTTACACTACAAATATAGGCTTCAAAAGCTACTTACATTTTAAAAAGTCCATTTGAAACCTATTTCTAGAATGTAAAATTTTATCTTTTTTTTTATCATTGAAGTAAAATATTGAATATATAATTATTTTATGATGGTTTTTGGTCCTACTTGGGTAGATGCAAGCTATGGTGGCTCAGAAGCGACAAGAGTCCCAATCCCAAAAGTCCATATAAATGAGAAAAAAAAATTAAAATGGAAAAAAAAATGTTAAAAACTAATGTTTAGTGGGCCTATGTGGTGATTAATCAATTAATAAAGTCCATATGAAAAGCTGACATTTTAAAAATTCTTTATTATACATGTAGAAGAAAAAAAATATCAATCCAACAAAAAATGACCAAGATTAGGACTTTTGAAAATATGGCCCAAAATTGGTCATTCAAAAGTCCATAGTTATTTGTTCATTAAATTTTTTGTTGCAATTATTTTCAATTCATATTTTTCTCCCAACATGTATCATATATTGAATCCTTATAAAAAATATTGAAATGACATGATAACAAAAAACACATTTGAATGCTAATGCAAAACCCAGATTATAGTACATATGTCCATTTTAAAAGTCCATTACTATATGATTGATGTCTATTTATTGAATTTCGCCCCTTAATAAACATATCCTTATTTAAGTTGAAAATATTAATCCATAAATAATTATGTCAAATTAATGATTTTACAATGTGTTTGTGGCATTTGAATAAAGTACACTCTGCAAAAAGTCCATAAGATCGCAAAAAGTGACGCACCATAATTTGCATTTACCCACTTCTTATTAGCTTGACAAGTAGATTACCAAGGTAATTGAATTGTATACTTTACCATGCTTTCATCCATATAGAGGTTGTGATTACCAAAACTAATTTTGAGCTTTTGTACGATGTTTCATTACTTTTAGCCCTTGTTTGTTTGCTTTGAAACTATACATGCACTCATCAAATTCTCTCAAAAGATGAATATTTTTGTTTGCAATCATGTGGCAATCATAAAGGCTTTCCAATCCCAATTATATTCATTATATAATGACCTAAAAACATGTTATGTTTTTAATACTTTCAAAGATTTGGTTGCTTCAAAACATGATATTGTTGACTTGCATTGGGTAACCAAGGATTTGGACCTCAATGGTCCAGATGTGGAATATTTGGCATTTCATTTCGCTAACCACACATTCCCTACATTTTATGTTAATCCTTTTTTTGGAAATTTCAACCAAGTCACTTGAAATGTCTTCAACAACATAGTTGAAGAAATCAAAACATCATGCTTAAGTAAACAAATCAAATTTCCCAACTTGTTTTAACTTATTTGTCACAATTCCTTTGAATTTTTGAAAGAATTTGATCAAGTATTTGATTAGGTTTTGAGAACAAAATTTGACATACAATTAGAGGTAGAAAAACACTTGTTGAAAGTAGTTGTTGATAATAGAAAGTTTAATGTTTATTGTTGGTTTTGCAGGGGCTACCAACTCCTTGACTAAGGAGCTTACCACAAGTTTTCCAACTAGCCATTTTATGGATGCCATGGGGATATTTGTTCTTCAATACTTGCTCCAACCAAATGCGGAGAACTTTGTTCAACATCTTGCCCTTCAAAAGGCCATTATGGACAGAAATGAATGCAAGTTGGGAATAATCTTCCTCAATTTTATCACTATTGGCATTCGACTTTCAAGCAAACACGTTCAAATGCAACATGTAGTCATGCGTTGCAACTGCAATGGACCCTCCATATGAGGTGAATACATTTACAAAATTGTGGTGTAGATTATCTAATTCAATTGTTTTGAAGAAAACCATATTTAAATACTTCAAAGTTGCCGAGATGGCCATGGTACAAGTCTTGAGTTTAGTAAGTCTTGAGTTTAGTTGAGGATGAATGTATTTTTTTGACATTTTCCTTCACAAAAAGTAAGTTATGAAATCAACTTGTTGAACACTTACCCATAGTTGTGGGCATGTACTTTCAAACTTTCTACAATATAGAAATTTTTCCATATGCAAAGGTGTTTAATGCATGGTGGGTAGCAAAGAAGTACAAAATTCAAATTTAGAGGAAAATGTTTAAAGTGAATTTTTTTTTTTGGAGCTCTAGGTTTGAAAGAAGCTAGAACATAAAAGTTAGAACTTCTTTTTTTAATTTCTTTTGAATTTGTATCACCTATGAGTTCTTTGGTTAGTTATTTCATAGCCAATTTTGCGATGAACTTTTGGAATATTATCACTAGTTGAAGTCAATGGAATGCAAATTATATAACCAAATTTTGTATTTGACAGAAGTCAAGTTGTATAACCACATGATTAATGATCCTTGAGGATGTATAACAAAATAAAAATAGTTTAATATGTGTATTTTTACCAAAATTACTCCCACATGGTAATTTCAGCAACCATTTAGTCAATATATCAAAATCTCTAGAAAAAACACAAATTCACATATGCTTAAAGAACTAAACAATATGCCTTGTAATTTGTGCAACCTTGTAGGCATGTTAATGTTTTAAGGGTGAAAGCATGGTAAAGTATACAAAAAAATGTAATTATAAAAATATAGTAAAAAAATGGTTCAATTTTTGACACAAGTAAAAGAAAGTATATAGAAAATAAAAAAATAAAAAAATAACAAAAGTATGGTGTTTTTGTTTTGAGTTTATAACGAGTGATTATAAAATTTGAGAAACTTTGGCACAATAAAAGTGAATAACAAGTATAATTAGTGTATAACTATTATATGACTAGTCAAATTAAGTTTAAACATACTTTTTCAATAGAAGTTTCATGTATTCTATTATAATATTTAAACATTGAAAACTTACAAGCACATTTGAAGATTGCATCATGTTGAAAATGAAGAATATTAAAAAATGCATCTATTTTCACCTACTTGTACAAGTTTGGATAGCTTAAAGAGTAGGGGAAAATATAGTTATTTTTTAAAAATCTACTTGAATGCATATTAAATATGTGATTCATCAACATCATTGTGATAAAATTAAAGATTATCTTCATGTTGATCACTAAATTAAAAAAAATAATACTTGAATCAATACATTAAAAAGAATCAATACATTAAAACTTGTTTATGACTAATTGTTTTTTTTGTGACAAGGAACAAAAATTGTGTACTTTACCTTGTTAGCACCTTTAAATATGTGAATGTAAAAAACACATGTACATGGCTTTGAGATTTGGGGTATATCATGATTGCATAGTACTATAATTTGCCTACATTTGGAGCTCAATGCAAACAAGTTTATGATGTCATTGTGAAATATCTCCAATTATTAATTAGATGGAACTAATGAATGCAATAAGAATAAATAAATTTATGAAATTGAAAAAATGTTTATAACATTTGGCACTTAATGGGATGGCAACATAAATCTTCATGAACACATTTGTTTTTAGAGATTTAGATATTTTTTTGCTTAAAAGAAGTGTACATATATTGACATGGTTGATTGATCATTTAACTTGGATTTAATGGCCTTAATTTTAAAGGAAGATTGCACATTTGTAGTTTTGATTCAGTTGTATTCTTTAACAAGTTCTTTTGAAGTATTTATAACACAAATCATTATTTCTATTTTGGAACTTTTGGGGATTATGTTTGCTGCAAATGAATATATAATTAATGTTCTAGTTTGAATTGTGTTCAAACTTATTTGAAGATGTGTTTAATATTTAAAATTTTCAAGGCTTGCATGTTCAAATTAAAGTGTATACAATTTATGAATCCATTTCTTTATAATGTAAAATTTGAAATGTTTTAATTTCTTGGTATTTGTTGATTACACAACCAAATTGATGATTGATTATGTTAAATTTCATACTTTCCAATCCAAATATATTGGATTTTTTTAATAATGCATTAATTTTATTCTTATTTTACCATCTTAGAAGTAAATGATTACAGTTTAGAGTGTCTTGTCAAAAGTCATCTTACATCTAGTCTTTGTAAATTTGGATGTCTTCTACATGAAATTCATTTGCATGTCATGCACATAAGAATTTGAACTGTAAAGTCTATAAAATTTCACTACACTATAAAAAATCACAACTTTAAAAAAAACTAACTTGACCAAAATGTCCACATTGACTAAAGGGTATGTCCATTTTGACTAAAGGTTTGGAAAAGACATGTTACATTTGACCAATACATTTGATTAACATGACATTTTTGACCAAGTGTCAAACTGAAAATATGGTCAAAATGGACAAATGTCCATCAAGATGGCCATTGTTTAATCAAATTGTCCATATTGAATGGATATGGTTTAGTCAAATTAACAATGCTAATTTGACCTTTAGTCAAATTATCTGTTATGATTTAACATTTAGTTAAATGAGCCATACTCATTTGATGATTTAACCAACTTGTTAAGCCCAAGCTACCTATCTAACCTAATGTAATTAGTAGATTAAGTTTAAACTACCTATTTAACCTACCATAACTAATAGGCTAGTAGGCTACTTGTTACATAATAATTTAGCTAGTGGCCTAACTAAATAACCTAGCCTAAACCTATTTAGTAGGCTACCTAAGATGTAGCCTAAGATTATTAAGTAGCCTATTAGGTAGTGCAAGCCTTCTAGGTAGGTATCCTAGGTGACTTAGGCTTATTCGGTAGACTTTACGTAGCCTACTACCCTAAACCTACTATAGGTGCTTAACCTAGGCCTATTAGGTAGGTACATAGCCTAACTTAAGCTACTTAGGCCTACGTTAAGTATGTAGCTAAAATAGGTTAAGCCACTTGAGTCTATTAGATAGGTAGCCAAGTAACCTATTAAGTATGTAGGTTAGACATAAACCTACTTAATAGGTTAAACTACTTACTTAGCATTTTTATGTTAAGTCTATTAATAAGCTAATAGGTTCCTAGACATTGCCTATTAAATATCATATATGCATAAGTAGCTTGCTAAATAAGTATAAACATAGACCTAATAGGTACATATAAGGCTTAGTAGACTATAATTTACATGTTATTTAGGTACATGCATTTATTAATAGGTACCTTCTACCTACGTAGGCTAATCTACTTATAACTGACTTATAACCTACGTATTTATGTAAGTAATGTAAAAAAATTCAAGTTCATTTAATATAATAGGTTGAAAAAAAATTCATGAAAATTGATTACAATATGTTGTTCAAAAAAATCATCTTATGGGTGGTGGTGCAATGGTTAAGGACTTGAGTCCTCAATGTGCAAGTGAGGAATTCAAGTTTGCACACATAACCTAAACTACCTTGGCTACTTAGATGACCTAATTAGGTAGCTTGGGTTGCAAACCTATTAGATCACCTAATTTAGAGGGCTTGGTTTAGCCTAAATGGCTTGCTCTAACCTAGGTCGCTAAGTTAAGTAAATAAATAACTTACTATTTGGCATTAAATAATAGGTTTATTAATTAGGTAAGTAGGCTAGGGTAGGTAACTAATTAAATATTATATTTTTTCATATTAATTTTAAATAAAATTTTAAATAATATATATTTGTGGTTGTTATCTAAATTATGTTATTATCATGACGGTTTAGTAAAAAAAATTAATAAAAAAAAAACCCAATTAAAAAAACCAACCAAGAAAACCCAATCAAAATGGTCGGGTTTGAAACGACTTATCCAAAATGGCACTTTGGTCAAGTTGGATAAGGGGCAAAAAAACCATATGGGGGGGTTTTTTTACCAAAATTCTTAGTAGAAAAAACCACGATTTCTTGTAGTGCTACAAAATGTTTGTACAACAAATGTTTACATTATTAAAGTACATATAATTTCTCATGTCTTCTTTTTAGACATCAAACAATTTTATCGTCATTATTAAAATAACACCATCATTTTTAACATCAATGTGCTAGCACATCAATCACATGCATGATAACTTCAAAATGATTGTTGGGTTCCAACATGTCATGCACAAGTGCAATCACACTAATGTGTACAGAAACAATTGTAACTAGTGTTTTTAAACAATAAAAGGACTTGAATTTTTTTAACAATGACATATTTTTAACAATTTTCTTATGGAAACCATAACATAATAATGTGATGAAAATTTCAAAGATTTCAAAAAACTTTAAAAAAAACTTTTGTTCAAAATATTTAAAGAATATTCTAGAATAAACATCCAATAAACAATCACCCCGGGGGGTGGGTGTGGTTCATGATATCCAGTTTGCACATGTACATGTTAATTTAACTAACAAGTTTTGTTACTTAACATGGGTATGATTATAAATAATGTTTTATTTACAATAAGGAATAAGGAATAAAATAATATCAAGGTACTTACAACTTAAATTGTTTATGAGGTTTGACTTGTTGATTTGTTGCACGTTGGAACATTTAAATGCACATTACATGGTGAACTGTAAACTCTGGATTGAATTATTTGATGAACTATGGATAAAAATTAATAACAAAGTGTGACAAGAAAATGTTGATCATGCTCAAAATGTCTTATTTTAATCTTTTTGAATTTGATGGATGTATTGGAAAGGGATAAGGTTATTTTGGTGACTTGGTGTAGTGTGAGGTAGGGATGAGACAATAACAATATTAAACAAGGAAAATTGTTGATTTGCATTTTTAGTATGTTTTTTATTTTCCCCCTACCATTAAACATCTAAACCCATTTTGTTTATTGCTTTACCTCCCATGTTGTTGTTGATTGTATGTAATTATTGTTCATTATCATATTTTTCATCAAGTATTTTCATATAGTTTTCATGATTAACATTGAATAATTTGGGTGATTGCAAAATAAAGTGGATCACTTTTGGTGGATAAAACATTCCATATAAATCCATTTAATAACATTAAAAAGGTAGTCATCAATTAAATGAGGATTACACTAGAAATTTTTTTAACATACATATTAACCAAAAAAATTGAAATCCATAAAAATTGGTTATGATATGGACATTTGAATAAGGTCCAATTTAGGTCATTCAAAAGTCCGTAACTTCTTTCAGTTTATAATCTTTTAAAAAAAAAATTATTTATATGTTTTTTTTTCTTTAAAAATGTCATTATTAATATTGCAAAAAAAATATTAAAAATGCATTTATAGGTAGAAGCATAGACAAGAGTCCAACCCATATTTGTCAACTCTAAAAGTTCATTATTTTATATTCAATGGTGTATATTATATGTTGCAATTATGTGTGTATGTGTGTGTGTTTATTCAAGTTGAAAATATTAATGGAATGGTAAATTTGGGATATTGATAATTGAAATTTTTATGACACGTCAATGCATGACATTTTGTAAAGTGATGGAAAAATGATTTAACTTGTCTTTCAACCACCCATTTGTTAATATAACGGCTTCCTATGTAAAATGGTGAATGGATAATTGCTAAAACAAGTTGATACTCCTTCATTTGAAAATGTGACAAGTACACTAGTTTAAAAGTTTTTTGACATTATATTATTTCCTTAATTTTTATTTTGAGGTCTTAGTTTTTTTAATAGTATTTTGTGGATAACAATAGATGCAAATGCTAATGAACAATTTTTTGCAACTCCATCATGAATAAATTTCATTGGCCACAATTTGGTAATAGTAGTCACACAAAATTTGTTTTCCATTGGTTTATATCATATAAACATGAATGTTGTACATCTATTCATATTGTTTAAACATGGATGTTGTATGTTTATTCATACTATTTAGACATGAACGATGTGATGTACGCAACATTTTTGTTTAAACAACACACAATATCTATGTTTAAACAATACGAACTTATGAAAAAATAAATTTTGCATAATTATTATTGCCCAATCATGGCCCAAGAAGTTTGTGATGCCTTGTGACTTTAAATGGACAAAAATAAACATAAAGATGCCTCCAATTATAATATTAGCCTTTTCATTATTAACATTGGCAACAACACGAACCTTTTCAATGGTGGCATCTTCTTTAACAACTAAAACAACACATGCACATCCGTCAACCCCTTCTTTAACAATAAAATAGTTGGTCATGCATCTATTTCCTCTTTAATGGGTAGGATATAGAGCCCATCCTATGACCCTTTCCAATATAAAGAATCTTCTCCATGCCCACCCATTTGTTTGTAGCTTATATTTAAATCAACCATCTTCGTAATTATTGATGCAAATATCTTTCATGGCTCCATGGTAAAAACAACATTGCATGTTTCATTACAAAATGATTTAAAATCATATAAGTTAAAAAATGACCCTTGACCATTGTGAGTTTTAAAGACAAAATGGTGCAAGGGGCCATGAAGATAGTGTTGGGAGCCATGTATGAGCCAAGATACTTAAGGGCATCTCATCGTTTTCATCTTGATCACTTATGTTATATCACTTTTAAACAAATCAAACAAGAGTGGAAGGGGACCCATATGCAACTATGACTTGTCACTACAATTGGTTTGGATGAAAATGAAAATGAAAATGCATTCATATCATTCATGACTAATGTTGTCTAACATTAGATGAAAATTTAGTTGTTTTGTGATTGGTAATGTAGTTCATAGATGATTAAACAACATGTGGCATTTTACACAATTTGAATTACGATTATATATCACAATTACAAATACAATTATGTTAATGGCTAATTAATGCATGCAACATGTCATGCTAATTTAAGTATCTTAGGCCTAAGCAACCTTGAAGTTGTACCCTAGGTAGTTTGGGTAGCCTTTAGATATGCCCTTAAATATTATAGGTAAGTTAAAACACATTATTACAATAACATGGTTTTATGATAAGAGAAATTTATTATGTTAAATGATTTAAAATAGCCTAAGGTAGAATAACCAAAAATAATTTAAGGTATAATGGCCTATAATAATCAATAATAACCTAGGATAAAACAAGTTAAGTTATTTTTTAATAATTTAAAATAGCCCAAGGTAAAATAATTTAAAATAGTTTATATGATATAATACTTTAAAATAACTTAAATGATACAATGACAAAAATTGTCGTTTGTTGAAAAAATGGCGCAATGGTTAAAAACTTGGACTTTTAATGTGGAGGTGCAAGGTTCAAATCCTCACACTTGAACCTATTTGAATGTGCACAATTAACTTATTTAACCTAAGTTAGATGCTTGAACGTAGAGGTAGGTCACATGGTGCGATTTTTTTAATTTGACACTTGCGATATCACGCACCCCCAAACTCCTTGATAGATTCAACTACAAGTCCAAAGGTGAAAACATCAAAAGGAAAAGGAGTTGGGGTATGCTCTTTAATTTAAAACACTTTGAAAGTAGAAGGGCATGTTGGAGTTCCGGGATGGGGACTAGGATGAGTGACAAGGAGGTCAATTATTCACATGGATTTGCACAAACCAAACAACAAGTTGGTTTGTGCGTAGTTGAAGCACTTTTGGTGCACGGACAAACTACAAACATACAAAGATTCACAAGACTAATCACAACCCGAATTGAGGGGAAGTCATCACCTTCCGCCTTATAATATTATCTTTGATTAACCATGAGGGCTACATCCAAATGTCATTTTGTTCCAGGACTCCCAAATTGGGATTCTCACAACTTTGGAGGCCCATAAGTTCTTGTGCAAACCTCTGATAGAGGTGAGGCCTAAAGCAAAGTTCTAATTCTCATGGAGAGCTTTTCAATGATGTGTGACATGTCACCTGAACGCAAGTAAATCAAGCTGGTTCCTGATTTTTAGTGGGTGGGAGTCAAATTGGTATTTTGACTCTTGGCCTTTCTTTTGGCCATAACTTATGTTTTAAGTATTTAAATGGGTCATGCAAGCCCATTTTAAACATTTGTGTTTCAAGAACTTTTCGATAATATAAGTATCTTTTCAATCCAATGAATTTTGACCCCTGACATTATTCTTTGAAAACCTTAAAACCCAAAATGGGAGCACACTTGGGAGTGTGTGGGTTCATTCCCTCACATTCTCGTACACTCCTATGAACATAAAGTGTGATTCCTAGGCTTCATTTTTAGCCTGCACCTTTTCAAGCCCTTGCCTTGGTCGTGAACCCAAGGCTAGGGTCGCGACATACCATGTGTCAACATTTTAATGGTAAAAAAAGGGTGTTTTCACATTTTGGTCATAAAATTAGATGCAAATGACCATGCCACATAAACATATGCAACTACAAATTTTAGTTCTAAAATCATAAATGACCATGCCATGTTGTTTAGAAGAAATGTTGGTGTTAATTGCACCTTTAGGTTATTGTTGTTTCAATTAGATCCCATGTCATGTCTTTTGTGATTACAATTTTATGTGAATTGTCTAAGGTAACTAGACATTAGCAATTGCATGTGGCACTACAATTTACAATTGAAAAAACTAATTCTTAATATGCAAACTCCTTGTATTGTTGTCCTTTGCTTATTATCACCACATGCCCCCTTGTAAAATTACTTACAAAATCATAAATTTGACCCAAAGTTTAAAGATATGTCCTAATTTTAAAATGGGGTAAATTTAATCATATACAATCAACTTATTTCTTTCATCATTCTTCATGCTTTCAATTAAAACTAAAAATTCAAACAAATATTGAATGCCAAAATTCAATGCAAACATAAGATTTAAATTAATCTTAAGGTGGTTTAAATATGTGGATATTAAAATGTCATATAATAATAAGGTGGGAAAATTCAAAGATCCCTCACATGATACCTCAACAATACCTTCTTTGATGCATGTAGTTTAATAATAAACACAATATGACCCCCCATGAATCTGCTCATGACACATTAAACCTTAATTATCTATTTTCAAATTTATAAAGTAATACTTATAATATTCTAGAATGAGTGTAGCATTTTAAATTCTAAAAAGATATACATTTTGTTTCAAAAAATCTAGTTTTGGCATAGATTTAATGCAAGACCTCAATTTCTGAATTACACCCTTTTTAGTCTACTTTATCATATTTTTATCCACTATAGAATCATAGCCTGATACATTTTTTTGTGTTGATATGCATGCACATGTGTTGAAGTTTGAAAGACAAACTGAAATATGCAATTAATTGATATAAGAAGTATTTCAAGGAGAAATTGCGGCGAAGAAGGAGAACCCAAGGAAACAAATTGATCTTGCAAATTTGCTAAGGCAAGTAGGAAAACATTGGCTTTTGCATTGTATATTTTACATTAATGCATCATAATGTGAATCCAATTTTGAAAACCATGATTATCCTTTTTGAGGATTGCAAATAGATTGATCTTACAATCCATAGACCACCACTTTGACATTGTGTAGTTTGTTTCAGACCATGTTGTATGTTGTTCTTACATGGCAGATGCTTAAAGAAACAAGTTTTCAATCCAATTGTTTTTTTAGTAATTTGTGGATGTTGCACGTGATTGATTAGGTCCATGAGGAAAGCTCACTCACGTGGTTTTGAATTTTGAGTCTTTGCATGATGCCCTTGAGCAATTAGGATGCCATCATTTAGGACAAGGTGTAAGAGTTCCCTATATGTTTTGATTGAAAATTTAGTCATTTCAGACATTTGGAAGTTTTTTTGTCAATAAATAGACACCCATGATTTTTAACATCAACTCGTTAGCATGTCATTTATGATTGCTTAAGTGACTGCTTGGCTCCAATATGTCATGTTTGTGTTGGCAAAAGTGTCCAGTAGTGCTAGCTAACATGGCTATGCCAAAATCCAACATGCATCAATGATGTGGCTGGACTAAAAACTAATTCTAAAATTATATAATTTTAAATAAAATTAAAGAAATTCCATCAGAATGTTGGAAAGTCACTACACTGTCACTAGAAGTATGACTCATTGTGAAATATATATGTTAAATTTTAAAAATTCAATCTTCTAAGTCACAACTATAAGATGTCACAAAAGAAAACTGAACCGTCATGTTTAGAGCATTAAACCAAATCCTTACCCATTCAACCATCATTTCATGTGGTGACAAATAATGTAATCGCATAAATATAAACAAATGTATATTTCAAATTGCACCCATCATGATATGATTATGCAAATTCACAATGAAATTATCGAGATTCTTGACATGAACCACCCGTGTTGAACCTAAAAGTTTGGTGCAAAAAGTCTTTCATTATGAAGGATATTGCAATAGAAAACATGTGCAAACAAATGTGTAGAAGGTGAGAAGTGGAAAATGGTTGTAGAGACACAAACCATCTAAACCTTTATGCAGTAGGACATGCTAACAATTTATAATGGGGAGTGAAAGAAAATGGTGCCTAAATATTGGACATATTGTAAACAATCTACGAAGCCAAATCCGAAGGGACCAATTGGTATTGGTCCCCTTGCTTGCTGAATCAAGAGCCTACATATAAGAGGAATTTCAAAAAGAGCCCTTATATCCAATGAAAGAGAAGAGAAAATCTTGACATCTGCTCAATCAAACACAACTGATTAGTTATGGATGTCCCATCACGAGAGATTGAATCAGTCCATGGTCCTTGGGATCAACAGACCCAGATGAGAATGTATAATTTCATAGCAACCCACACCAGATTCTTACAAAGAACCTTGATCCGGATCAACAAGTGAGGATTGGCACCACACATTTCTAAGAACCTTTTGTATCAACAAGTGAAGATTTGCATCTTCTTTTGAAGCAGTTTGGATGTAGGACTGTTCCCCAAGGAGAACCAAAATTGTGACTTCAATCAGAGGTAGTTCACTCTCATTGCTGGTGGCCTCATTTGAATGCCTGCAAGATGATCCTGGAGAGAAGCCCAATTTATCTTTTACCCAGAGAAACACAGCACCTTATATGCACAAAAATAGTAGCCAAACCTCATCCTTGAACTGTCAAACCTCGGGGAAAGCAGCTTGTGGTAACTCATTGTTAACTCTGAGACCCAAGACACTACTGCATAGCTTGCCTGTGATAATGCAGGCCTACCAGATTCAGTGAATTGGCTTTAACTGTCAACTGTCAGAGACCCAATTGCCACATTTTGATCACATACTCTCACCAAATCTATAATCCATGATCTGCGCTGCTACAACTCACCACCCCACATTACATGCTCTAGTATACATTCATCAACATTCCTTGCACAATTGTGCCTTGTTCACCAGCTACATATTTTCTGATATGATCTTGACATAGATGCATCAACCCAACACAACCAACTGCTACCTATCACCACCATACATTGGTCACAATAATTGCATGACTGCCTGATTGATTCACACTCTAACATGACAGATGACTATGACTAATCAACCTAGACTTACTATGTTATCAACTCAACAAATTGTGGTATGTCCTGGCCAGTCATCACTTGTTCTATAAGAACATCAGAATCCCATTTTCTCAAAATCAGCTCAGGTGAAGCAGTTTGTTCCTGTCTTTCGTCCACCATTATTGTGCCTCTTCTAGTCTTCAATCTTTGGCAATCTTCTCTTGGTTGAGTTAGTGGCTACAGTGAAGATTGAGTTTGGAATTTCTCTTTTAGTTTCAAATTATAGTATATAATAATACTCAAGGAGTGTAATTGCTAAGATCAAAGTTCAGAAAAATAAAAGTAAAAATGGGGAATTTATCTCATGCTCGAGCTGCAACAACAAGATCTGTAGCCCAGTACATGGGACTACTACTGCTCATGGTCATAATCATGGCCATGATGGTAACAGATGTGAATGCCGCATGTCCAGGCATAGAAGAATATGATTCATGCCTCAGTTCTGCTCAAGACATCAACAGCGTACCACCTACAGACTGCTGTGACCATATAGCACAAGTAGCAGCACAAGATGGAGGACCCCAATGCTTGTGTGATTTGGCCATAGCCGGGGAGGAACTGGGATTGGATATACAAGCAGCTCGAGCCTTGCCTGGGAAGTGCAATGTTCAGAACCCCACAGGCTTCGAATGCAGTAAGTCTAACCCCTTTCTATAATCTGACAAAGCTAATTTGCCAAATTACAACTGTAATTTTTTTTAATTTAAAGAAAAATTAAAAATAGGACTTGATCACAGTACACTAAATATTAATTAGCTTGTTGTAAGATCCTGTTATTGATATCTTTTGATAGTATTGAATTGTGATACTATTGAGTTCTTGGATTCAAGTCTTTGCTGGTACATCATTCTTGGACTTTTTGCTAAACCCCTTCTTTTCCTTTTTCTTTGCTTTGCCTATGTATAATAGTTTTGAAAAATTAAAGTCATTTTAATTAATAGCTATAGGTGCTGGTGGTGGCGTTTGTTCACTCATGCATGGCTTGTCAACATTGCTAAAACATTTGTCACTTTGAACTCAAATTTACAGTGATATTTTGTTTGATTTACTTTCTGCATATTGATTTTGGGCACACAATCCACAATGTCACCTTTTGTAGTTTTTAATGACAATAATGTCAACTGGATGCACAAGTAAATGAATGTAGTAGAAATTTCATAGAAGATGATCTGACTTCTGTATTTTGGTAATAGGTATTGATTCAGCACCCTGATGGTGGCCGACACAAATGTGTTCAGATCCAGCACAAAATAAAAGGTCCAATTTTGCATATCTTATATATCTATATTTATGTACTCTATTCCTCAAAAGTTTTCAACAAAGAGATTAATGGAATGTATATTTCTCAAAATTGACTACAAATTTGTTTGTTTGATGTTTATCCATTCCAGAACTTCAGCCATTGCATGCCAGCATAAGAATTGATGGAATAATTGGAATTGGGTTGATTATCAAGTGTGAGGATTGTGAAGCTAAATACTTGTATCTCAGCAGTTACATGTTGTATTATGTTCAGAAGAAAAACCCCATTTGGAAGCATGCAGCATTAATACAATATCAGTGTGTTCTAGTGCAGATATGTGGTAATGTCAAACAAAAGGACTCCCATCATTGGCCCACTCACCATTGCACCAAAATCAACTTATCAAGGTTGCTATACTCCCAAAAAATGCTGAAATATCTAGTGACACTATCATATGGACACTAATAAATATCTTTTGGCTGGTTCTACTACAAGTAATGTATTGCTTTGTGTGTAATTTCTTGGGGATGATTTTCTTGCAAGAGATTTTGCAATGCTAATAAGATGAAAACTATACAATATTAATAAATGAAACAATTCATGGTTGATTCATTTTTGGTCTTGCATCTCAATATTTGTGTGCTTTCTATTTTAAATTTTGGGTTACAGTCCATCCATAGTACTCTTAGGATTCAAAAGATTTTAAATCATGAAATGCTTAGGATTCAAATAATCAGCAATTCCAAATACACCTTCCAATTTTATAGGACCCAGAACCAAAACATTCCATCTTGAAAAGGTGTGGGACATGAATCTTCATTTCAACCCTTTTTGATAGTTTTTCAATGTAATAAAAAATAAATATTTTTCCCTACAAGTCAATCTGAATATCACTTTCCAGTTTCAATTTTTTTGCATTTGGCAGCTTTAGTGTTTTAATCATTTCATCATTTAAAAAAAAGAAAAACATAAAAGCTGTTAAGTAACTGCAACTAAAAGTCAGAGCCATGAGTCTATCATATAATTAAAGTGCAAATATTAACACAATTTGACATCAGTATACCAAGGGATTTTGCAACTTATCCAATCTCCGATGAAATGTATGTGTTTGGTGAGACATATAAAAATTCATTAAATGACACTTTCATCATTTTAAATTAATATCTTCTTACCACACAGTCTTGTAAATTTTGAACATAAAATGTCCTTCAAATTCCATGACATTTCAAGTTAGGAACATATGCATGAAGCTCTCTTGTAGAAACCCATTTTTCCTTTGGTTTAGGGCAGTGTTTTTTTTCTTCCGGTTTTTCAATGTTGCTAGAGTGATGGTTATTTATAACAAGATTTTGTCACAGTTGGCTACAGAGCAGATCTCACAACGGAGTAGATGGTTTTCAAAATACTTCTACACTTGTGATGACCTACTAGAGCCAAGGTAAAAATCAGATGATTTAAAAATAAATAAAAATCTGGTGAATTCAAATCATTTTTAAAGAAAATAATTTGTTCATGTTATGGGCCATTTTTTTTCACAAAATGCAAAATTTCGCCACAATAAAAAAACCCTGGTTTACGGTCCAGGATTTACATTCATTGAAAAAAATCCAAGAGTGGACTAATGCACAACCATGTCTCATATATAATGCTCTTTGTTGGCCTTGCCTACCAAGGCAAGGATGTTGTGTTTAGATTCATTATAGAGTATAGTAGCTTAAGGGATTTTGGCCCCTGTGTAATAGGTCTATTTTCATACCAGGATTTCTGAAAGATGATATTTTGGCTTGTGTTGAAACTTGAGATTAGTTATAGAGTTTTAATATCTTGAAGGATTTTGGTTTCGTTTAGAGGATTTTTTGAAGATTATATTTTTGCATGGTGAAATATTTGAATTTCCATTATTCTTCATTTGCCTTAAGATACTTGTTAATGTAAATGGCAAGGCCACAGTCTTGTTTTCTTGGATTTTATTTAAAGCCATGATATAATGAACTGGTTGTTTAATGGTTGTGGGTTGAATATGTCAGCCACAGTGAACCAGAACCCACCAGGGCACAATACCATCAACATGGATGGCAAGTGGTCAGGAAACAGTTTTCTGTTGGGTTCCAGTTCCCTAGCTAACTCCATTGCTTTCTTTTTGCTACCCAGTTCATAGGTAGGAAGTAAAATCAGCCCTTGCCTATGTATAAACTGTCTATTTACCTAGTGTTCACCTATTTTCATATCTCTATGTAGGACCTACTTCTTACAGAATGGGTTACCAAGATGAAACCAGATATTAATTCAGTTGAGGTTCATCCACAGCTGAGTCATAATGGGCATCCAATGGATGGTGTGCTGGTGGGTACTGCTAATTTCATGCCTCATGAATGGATATCATGGGAAACTTCAACTCTTTGTTCAGCAATTAATAAAATCAAAGGTAGTTTTCAAGGTTCAGTGACCAGTCCCCAGGAGCAATTTTGACTGGCAACACACAAAACAATCAATCACAGATGAGCATAAGCAAAACAAGAACCCATACATATATCATCATGTTTCACTAGATTTGAAATTGTATGCTCATGCAATTTTCACAAGTGAGTTGGTTGTCTTTTATTGAACTCATGCATGTATTTTTCATCAAATTTTGAAAACCTATGTTCTAATTTTGTTGGAATCTAAGGGGGGAGGTTACAAAAATCTCCCAGTATGATGTTTCTACTTCCTTGTTGTAAGGAATCTACACACAATTCAAAGTGGCCCAAATTCCATTCTTAATTTGCTTCACTTAAATGTTGCAGCACCGATCTTTTCATGATTTACTCAGAATGTGCACAAAACCTTACAATAACCAAACTTGGATATCATTGCCCTTTACCTAGACCACTTGAACCTTTTGACCTTTTCACCATATCTTGTTCTTCAAAATTCTCACAAACTTAAGGGTGCAACAATCATTGATGAATTTCTCACAAACCTCCTACATTTTTGTTGAACTTTAGATTGTAATAAAAAGGCATTTGCGTGCACATTACTACAACCATTTGATATGGGCGAAAATCCTTATAGGTGTACCACTTGGGATGAAAAGGACTTAATCCTTACTATAATTTTTTATCCTTATATTTTGATCCCCATCAAAATTAATGAATAAGACAATGTCAAATATTTCATAAGTACCACTTTTTAGACCACTAAAATTATAAATTCCATCATAATCATTTGTAAATGTGTTTTTACATGGTTTAACATCTTTATGTCATTGGAAAAATTCCAATTTTTTGTTATTGCACAAGTCTAATATGAATATTGTAATGTTCAAGTTTCACAAATTTCTAGATCTTTATTACAAAATGATATAAATGTAACTTTGAATTCAAAAGTGGTTACACAAAAATTAGTTCCTTTTACCCCATTTTTACCCTACAGTAGAAATTGTGACTAAGAGAACTTGTGACTAGGGTGTTGCAAAATATTTTCAATTTAATTGCAAAATTAGTTGTAAATGATAGTAGTTCCAAGGTAGTCACAAGTAATGGCTTGGAATGGACAATTTGATGGAGCGATCATTAAATTCAGTCATGATGGATGGCAACTACTATTAATTCTACATCACCATGTAAAAATTTGATCTTTTGTTTTCTTCTACATGAATTGCCAAGGATATCATGTAGTAGGGATTAGCCCTTGGTATATTTTAGTGTGCTTTAACCTTAATCTTGAGATGAAATCCTTACAATAGTTAGAAAATATTAGCTACCTACTCCCTTTCATAGCTTAAATACAATCCTTATATGATAATTAAGTTTGTTAATACTTTGTTTTCATGATAAAAAAAATTGAATGGATGGAAATATTTTCCCCTCTTACAACATAAAAATTAAAAATGTATATGAGATCCCATAGATTTTAAATATTTGATTCACCCCTTCTTTAGAGATAAATAAAATGAATTTGAACCCAAATGATGGGACCGCCAACTATTTATGGACAAAATACACAAAAGAAATGAAAAAACTTCAAATATCGTAGGCATGTTCAAACTAAACTCACGCATGTAAATTCAAATTAAAAAAAAAACAATTAAACTACATTACCAAATGAAAAGGAATGACAAATGTTTCAAAAGTCTAACTTGATTATATGAAAGTACTTGTAACTAAACTAGTTACTTAACACTAAGTAGAAACTAATTTAAATTCAAATAATTAGTAACTAATCATTTAACACATAAAAATATTAATTAACATTTATAACTTGGGAAAATTTACTCCTCACGATACCCTAGTTATATCTTTATTATATCCAATTAACATTCCCCATCTAAATAATTTGGCTTACATTTTTTCACATGCCCTTTTGGAGTCCGCTGTACCATGAAGGTCAAATGTCTTGTTGGAAGTTGGTTTCTTTCTTGTTTCCTAGTCTTTTATTGTCATCACATTTTCGAAAAAGCTTGGTTCAATGCATTGTCAAAGTCCCTCCTCACTTTGAGGACTCTGCACAAAAAATGACCACAGAAAACTTTTCTTTCATGAAGAATTAAGCTCTTTTATCCTTCCAATGAATCTCATCTAGCTTCAACTACTTAATGTTCTAGCAATTGAATCAACAATTGAAAGTAACAAACTTCATAATTAGACTATATAATCAATGTTGGTACAATCATGAATTTATTAAGATGAACAAAACACAAGCCTGGAAATTTCCTATTTTAAGCGTTTACCATGTGTTGAGGATTTTCCGGATTGTGGAACAATTGGTTCATGTCTCGTAAGGGCTTTGTTTCACATCATCGTTATAATGGATTGCTTTAGTCCGCTTTGTTGGATGCTCCCCATCTGGATCATTTGGCTTACATTCTTTTTCACATGCCCCTTCAGAATCTGTGGTTCCATGAAGGTCAAATGTATCGGTAGAAATTTTTCTCTTTTTTGTTTTCTGGTCTTCTCTTGGTGTCACATTCTTTGGAGAGTTTGGTTCAATGCATTCTTGAAATCCTCGTTCACTATGAAGAATCTGCACAAAAATTGATCACATAAAATTTAATTTTGATGAAGAATTCAACTCTTTCATCCTTCCAATGAATCTCATCTAGCTTCAACTATTTAATGTTTTAACAATTGAATGAACAATTAAATGCAACAAAGTTCATAGTTAAATAATATTAGCAATGTCGCTATAATCATGCATTTATTAAGGCGAACAAAACCCAAGCCAACTACATTTGAAAATTTCTTATTGTATGTGTTACCACGAGTTGAGAATTTTCTGGATCTGGGAACAATTGGCGTTGTGTCTTTCTTGGGCTTCGTATCACATCTTTGGCAGCTCGCTTTGCTGGATGCTCCCCATTTGGATCATTTGGCTTCTGTTCTTCTTCACATGGCCTTTTGGAATCCGTGGTATCATGAATGTCAGGGTTGTTGTTAAAGCTTTTGTCCCCACGATATATTCGATCACACTTTAGTGACCTGCACAACATATAGGTAAGAGTTTCACAGAATCAATTTCAATGTATATAAACTTAAAAGCAAGGAGTTGCAACTCACATTGGAATTATTTCTTTTAATAAATTAGATTAAATTTTCTAACTAGATTAATAAGTAAGCACAGAAGTGATTTTCTTGTGTTATTTTTAGAAAATTCCAACACGTACCCTATTGACATTTATCAATGACTTGGACATTGAGCTTATAGAAATGGCCTTCCAAATGTCAAGGGAAAGAAATACATACCCTAAGTTTCCTCTTTAATTTTCTTCTTTAGTTATACCTATATAATTGCCAAAATTTTGGTTGCTTAGCATCACTGTCACATCTCACAACCTTGTACACCATCTCTAAACAATTCATATCGATAATTATGGCAACATGAGCACATGTAAAGCCCATGTGCACATTGAAAATGTTTAATGAAAGTTGAAGGGTTAGCAATAGATTATATGCAATGCAAATTCAAATTTCTTTTATTCAGATGACCACATCTACATACCTTTGCTTTTCATCATATTGGATGATGATCTGCTGGTTGTTAATCAACTCATGTCGAGGAATTGATATTTGTCTCATAGGTTGATGCTTTTTCACGGACACTTTGTAGGTTTCATCTGTATTATCCATAATTTTGACTTCACAAAAATGTGACTCTCTTGTTTGCTCATCATTGATGTTACCTTCCTTCACTTGTGATTTTGATTTGAGCACTTGTAACTTTTTTGATTCACAAATAGTTTCTTCATGCAATTCCAAATCATAAATTGTGTTATTGACAACAACGGTTGTGTACGTGTTTTTTTTCACTTGATTTTTTTTGGCCACCTTCACCATCTCATCCTATAACACATAGCAAAAGCATCTTCATTAAACTAAAGTTCTTCAAAATTTCTTAACATGCCTAGAATCATATCATAAAGTCATTGCTCACCTATTACAAATGTATGCATGTTACATTATTCGACCAATAATATAAGACATCAACAAAAGAATAAGCAAATCAATTAGAATGAAAAATCATGAACATGGTCGAGTTGGCTTACCTACTAAATGGCAATCTTAGGACATAATACGATGAAACGACTTGCAAAACTGATTGATTCAAGAAAACAACCACCAAGTTGTAAACATAGCCCATATTAGTACCAATGCAACACGATGCTTAGCAATCCTTGGAAAACACTTTAACCTTGGTACCCTTCTGGCTACTTTTATTGTGACTGCACCAGAGTCCTTCGGAACATGTATTGATATGTACATGTGCTAGATTCTTCAATAAAAAGTATACATGAGACTTCTTCAACACTTTATTCTCAATCGCATTAAAAAGAAAACTAAATCAGCAATGCCTACCAAAATAAGTCTTGTGACCCATTTTTACATGTACATATGACCTAGAGTTGGGGCTCTACTTTTGAAGCTTCAAGCATTTCATTCCACCATGAGAAACCACTTGTGTAGAATTGTTGAAAGCCATGTTCTTGGTAAAATTTACAGTGTATCATTCCCTCTCCACCTCTATCTCTCTCAAGCATACAATCATCTGGATGAACATTTGGTTATGGATAACAAATGCGGAGACAGACGTGTATTAGTCACCAAAACTTCCAAAATTTCCCATACTTATCAACTATTTAGGACTGTTACCGGCCTATCTTGGGTACATGCAAAAGGAAATAAAGACTGAAAGATCTCTACTTAAGACCCGAGATTTAGAGGGGTTGGTATCGGATAATCACCACTTTTCCCGACGTGAGAAAAAAAAACCCAGGAAAGATTGAGGAACAAGGAAGAAGATAACTGTGGAAGAGAAGAACTAGTTTGAAAGAACTATAAACCTAGCAATACGAACAGTTCTGAGAGGCACCCCTGTTTTGCCAAACCCAAGGCATGAGACGCACATAGCAGGAAACAAAAGATAGGCAGACACAAGGGAAAAGACCAACGAAAACGAAGGCGACTCTCTCCAACCAAATAGACCTGTGAATCGAGATCCACAACTTCAACTGCCTCCAATAAGCTCAGTAACCTTGTGGCTTGATATGCAAACTTACAAGTGTAACGACTGAAGCTTCTAGGGACAACAGACTGGGGACTCAAGAATTTCTGCGGCTGAGGATAACCAACACAACCACAGCAGAAAGAACCACGCCTTGCAACACATTGTAAAACCGAATCGAACTGATACATGTTAGTTTCAGCGGTGATTCGACGGGAAAAACGTACTGGATTCTGATGAATGTAAAATCCAAAACGTTCAATTCTGTTCAATGTACACCTGAGGTTACTACACACAAAATTTCAAAGCTGGCAATTTTAGGCAACGAGCTATGCACCTGTAGTGGGAGTTTCGGCGACCCGATGCTGTGAGGCTTACAAGAGATTCGACATTCTGTATCCGAGGGGCGCTGCACATGTGTAGCAGACGTCTCAACGAGAACTTGTACTCACCGTAACTCTAAGTGCGTATGGAATTTTCTTCCTCTGTCAAAAAAAAACTAGCGGGTTCTCGTGCAGAGCGAACTTGCTCTCGCTCTGATTATGTGTGTGTGTGTGGCAGTTTCTCTTTCTTCGTTTAATAACAAGCGGCTTCCCGCATAAAGAGCTCAGAGAACATGCCCTCGCCTTTATGAAGAAAGGCAGTGGTACGTACCCTGATTTATTGACTTTGTTGTGACACAGTTGGGCCTCCTGATGTCTATCAACACACTTGTGAAAAATTTCCCCCGAAATTGCTTTGGAAAGGATGCAGGCCATTTATTTTTTTGGGTCAGTAACCGGAGAAATTTCGTCAGTCAAAAAACGTTGTAGGTTGTACCTATTGTCTGACAATACAAAGTCATTCATTCATTCATTATGCTATCACTAGGGTCAGTAGCAAGCTCTTCAATGTGTGTTGCATTCAAAGCGGTTTTTGACAGCAAAGCTTATAACTGATTTACACATCTCAAGAACCCCAACAGGAACCTGGAGTGATAATTAAAACAAGTCTATGAAATTTCTTAGTAGATGGGTTTTCATCTTATTCCTTTTTTTGTTTTTTTAAAAATAAGTCTTAGGTGAACGAGAACTTATACTAGTGCCATGGTAAAAATGTTTAAGTTTTTTGGACAATAAAGGTCTTAGAAGAGGTTATGGATGCGGTGAAAAAATGTGTCCCCTCGTTGAGGAAGGTTAGCTTACTGGAATAAATCTCTCACGTTGTTATTAGATCACCTCAACAATAAGACCATATCCAAGAAACATGGCTGACCAAGTGTGTTGATAGATGAAAAGGAGGTAATTATTGTTTATTGGGTACTTGGTATGCAAGAATGTGGGTTATCAATCACATTACAACAACTCTTAAAACCCAAGTTACACCATTCAAAGACGGAATATGAGGGAATTTATGATGGTATTCGTTCAAGTCTGGACATTCAAGATTAACCAGTAGGCTTGCAAAGGGACTTGAGGTCTTAAAGCACAAGGTTTAACAAATGAAGCATGCAAATCATTTTATTAGACTTTAACAACTTTGTACATTTAGCACAATTAGTTTGTAGATCAAATTTGGAACTATTATTAGACATGCATCTAGGTTGGACAACAATCAAGAATTTAGGTGTTAACGAAAAGAGGTTCATAGTAGGTGTACAACACCATTTCCAAGTCTAAAGTGTTCATCAACCATATGACAACTTCAATTTTTGGGTACATGTATTTTTATTTTTGAAATTATATTTTTATATTTGAATGATTTACCATTTATTTTTGTGATTCGCAGTAATTAACAGTGATTCAAATTTTTATGATGATCATGTGGCATGCCACATGTCAACAAACAGTTATAACTAGTATTCAACCTCACAATATATGACATTAATTTCAATAAAATTACATTTATTTATTGGTCAAAAATGTTCATAATACCAAAACATATATTTTATGATTTCTTTTATACAATTACAATGTCCAACACAATTAAGGAAATGATTAAAAATGTCTTTAACAACTAATGGTCAACCTAATGATTCATGACATTAATTTCAATAAAATTACATTTATTGATTGGTCAAAAATGTTCATAATGCCAAAATTCATAATGTTAAAATATGTTTTTATGACTTTTCCCATGCAACTACAATGATGCACTCCCAACTCCTTGAAGGATTCAAATGTGAATCCAAAATAGAAAATAGCGAAAAAGCAAAGAGTCAAAACACACTATCTAATTCATAGCATTTTGGAGAAATAAAAGGGCGTGTTGAAGCTCCGGGATGGAACTAGGAAGAATTAACAAGCTTCACTTATTCACATGGGCCTGCACAAACCAACACAAAGTGGTTAGGGCATAGTTGGAACACTTTTGGTGCTAGGACAAACCACGAGCAATTCAGACACATAAGATTCACCACAGCCCGGACTTGGGGGAGGCCACCACCTTCCCCCTTATAGTATACTCTACACCTTTCTATAAGGCCCACATCCAAAGGGCTTTTTGTCCTTAGACTCCCAAGTGGGAATCCCAAAGTTCCCAAAGTTGGGACTCCCACGATTTTGAGGCGCCATAATTTTGTGAACAAACCTTCGATGGGGATGAAGTCTCAACCAAAGTTGTAGTCCTCGCTAAGAGTTTACCAACAGTGTCGCACACAATCTGCATGTAAGGGAATCAGGTCGATTCTTGAATTTTAGTGGTCGGGAGTCAAATTGCTAATTTGATTCTCGACCCTTCTTTCGACCATAACTTGTGTTTCATATGTGCAAATGAGCAATGCGAGCCCATTTTAGACATCTACGTTCCAAGAGCTTTCCAATGATATAAGGATCATCTCAAACCATTGAGTTTTGATGCATGTAATTTCCTTCTAAAGATTCAGAAATCCATCGGGACTCCATCTCCCAAGTGAGAATTGCCTTGGAAGTGTGAGGGTTCATTCCCTCACACCTTCCTACACTCCCAAGAGCTTGCGGTGTGACTTTCGAGCTTTTTCTTAGCCCACAACCTTGCAACCCCCTTGTCTTGGTTGCGAGCCCAAGGCTAAAGTTTTGACATACAATGTTCAACACCATTAAAGAAATGACAAAAAATGTCTTTAACAATTAATGGTTAACTTCATGATTGAACAAAATGATTAAAGAACAACTATAATTGCATAAAACCAATCATTTTATTAGCCAAGTTTAATTTAAACAACATAATTTAGTTTATAATTTTATCACAATTTAGATTTAGCCATGTATTGTTTCAATTGTGAACTATATTTTAATTTATATTATTTTAACCATGTTTAGATTAATTTAATCTATGTCTAACTTAACCTAAGTCTAGCTCACAACCTAAATAGTTTTAAATAAGGTAATCTAAATTAATTTATTTTTAGCATAAGGAAGCCTAGGTTAACTTAGGCTAGGCTTATAGGTAGTTTAAGTTGACCTAACTCATCCGAAATCAACCTAGGGAAACCTATGTTAATCTAGGTTAAGTTGGTAGGTAGTAGGTAGGTTGACCTATGTCCACCTTGGGTGGCCTAATTGAATTTGAGGCTAAAAACTTTGATGTTTATAATATCATGTTTAATGGATTTAGTATTAAAAAAATTGGTAATGCAATGGATGAAGATTTGAACTCTAAAGTGGAGATGAAAGGTTGAAGTCCTTGTTCTTGCAACTCATGATACCTAGGCCACTTAACCTAGGTTAGAGGTTCAGGTTTTTTTGGCTTAGGTCACATAGCCTAAGTTAGGTGAGCTAAGCTAAGTTGACTTTTATTCATGTGTGATGACTCACAATTGAACATGTGTTTATATATTTTTAACACATGTCATCCATTTATTGAGGTGTCTTTTATAACTTTTAGTTGAGTAAAATGATTAGGTAGACATGGCATGCACTTACATGTCAAATCAAGGTCAATGATGACATGAAATTTCAATATTATAAGCAAATAAAAATATCATAGTTGATAAGATGATTAAACTTTGCAACTATATGCCATTTGCAATTAAATGGGTGAAATGACATGAGTTTAACAACTCAATACTCGCTAGTCACAATTGTCCTTTCTAATTAATACATAGTCATAAAGGTAAGTCGCAAAACTCAAAATGTGTTCTTGTGAATAAAATTGGCACAATATTGTGGCTTGGACATGATAATTCTACCTACACATATTTCACACACATTATAACCTTTAAATGTGAATTGTTTCAAACCATTCAAAGCAACCTTCAAAAAAAAAAAAACAACAACATGGTTTGGAGTAACCAGAATGAACCAAACAAAACAACATTAGTTAGATGGGTTTACAAATCATTGGATGAATTGTTGTTTAAAAAAATGAAGAATGGGTTTAAAGCAACAAGGATTTAACCAATAAATCCAAAGGCCATGGACAGTAAGACTAAACCTAGTGATGTGTATAATGGGACACCAAGGATTTGCAATTCAGACAAAGATATTGGGAATTTCGATGGTGCGATAGATGATATTCCAAAGGTGCCACACATAACTCATTAAGGTTTTATAACTTGAGCTTTCTAGAAGTTCAAATCCAATTACCTTTGTAGCCACAATTTTTCTTCATGTTGGTATGCCACTTGCATTTTTTCACCTACAAGTCCCAAAAACACAATGCAAACCATCTTCAAATTTTACCCCAAACTTTAGAAATGTTGAAACTAAAATTTGAACAAAACAATATTTTTGAAAAATTGTTGTTGATAACAAGCAAGTTGTTGAAATGTAATCACAATAGTTCTTCTTAAGGACTCCAAATTGTTTTGAAAAAAGATTAACACCCCAAACAAAAAGAGATAGACACATAAGAATATGGGCAAAACATACACACTTGAACAAAAAGGCAGTAGTTGCAATCTCCTTAATCATGGGTGAAAACAAAACTAAGGCTCCTCTTCAATCAATATGCAAAACACAAATCCAAAACATGAAATGCAATAAATAATAACGTACCTCAATGAACACACTTTCTTATAGTTGAAAACAAACCTCCCTTTTCTTATTATATGTCACGTTTAAACAAAGCAGCATTTGCTTCACCCTCAAATACCAATGGCATAGCTCCAATGATGCAAATAGAAGATTGGACAAATAATGCAACACCACTAGGGTTGTGCTAAAGCCCTAATGAAGTTGTAATAAGTTCATTGGAGTGTGTTTGAGGTTGCCATAACAACATATGAGCTCCACACCTACATCCTAGACTTCATGACCTATAATACTACACACATTCAAACACAAATCTCAAGGTTACACTTCCTAAAATGTTGGTGCCAAATTTCAAAATGAATATTTTCAACTATACAAAATGTACTTTAATGATTTTAAAGGTTGGGCCATTTTTTAACAAAAATGGGTCACCCTTAATGTGTTTTCACCCATCAAAAGAAATGGTGAACTCCTAGAAGAATCCATGACAAACATGGTGCAACTTGAATGTAAGATCATAATAAAAAAATTAACAATAATGTTCCACACCTACATCACATACAAACAAACAATTAAGCTATGAATCGACTGCATGAACAAAGTAAGAGAAAAAACAAAAGAAAGGAGGAAACTAGGATGAAAAGCTCCATTCCATCAATAATAATTAACAACATCAAAGCAAAAACAATCACATTTCGTCAAAAGAGGATGATCATCAAAAGAAAAGACAACAAACAATAGGAATGAAATGTACGGTAGGTATGTCAAGCCCTATTATTGTGGTGCCTCCGATTGAAAACAAAGTTAGGGTTGCTTGAACAAGGTTTACTTCGTCATTATAGATGGGGAAACCTTTTTGAAATATTTCATCAAAACCATTTGTAGTTGGTAAACATTTTCACATGAAACTTCCGTTTTCATCTCCATTCATTTTGCTTATGTAATAATTGTTGTCCACTTGTCATCATATGAGTTGCTAATAATAGGATACTCACTATTTAGTGATAGGGGTAATTGTGTTTGTTAGGTCTTGCTTGTAATTGCAAGGGATATTCACTATTGATCAAAACAAGATGATCCCCATCTTTTATTACTCATATTTCACTCGATTCTAACCCGAATGCTACAATCTAAGCGATGATTAGAGTGTCCAAAGGTGCTCTACAAAACGTTCTAGTAACCCATTGCCAACCAAGCTAGTGACAAGACACCTCTAGCCTCTTAGCCATTAAGCGTTCGAAAACCAAACTATCTACCCTAATACCATAACTAGGCTGGTATGAAAGTTTATAAAATGGAATATTAGGATGACTTTAGACAAGGGTCCAAGGTCCAGGGACCAATGAATTCAAGCAATCTTATTGGTCAAAAGTCTTAAATTGGTCCTAAGGCATTCAGACGAGGGTCCAAGGGCAAAAAGTGGCAAATTGAGGCGAAACTTACATGGCACCTCTTTGGAGGGAAAATCAATTGGTTGGGACCAAAAAACAGTGCTAAAAGGAGAGCTCCTGATTTGGAGAACCAAGAATCAGGCTAGGGACAAAGGTATAGTCCAACTCAAGGATTCAATTTGCTTCAAATCAGTCCAAATTGGTTCCTTGGGAATTGGACCCTGGACCCTTGTCTAAAGTGGGCCTTAAACTAGATTCGAGTAAATTTTTTGACTTGTTCTCAATCTGAGGACCTGGCTGGTATGTTAAAAAGTTAGCCCAGCACTGGTTTAACACCCCTTGACCTGGTTTGGGATCTTGAGATCTACTTCGAATATCTTTATTTCATTTTGGACTTTGTTTGTTTTCCCACATCCAGGATTTTAAACTTTTGTTTAGCCACTCTTCAGCTTGCAGATTTTTAGTTGTTACTTTTAATTCAATACAAAAGTCTGGATGATTAGTGAACGAAGTTCTGGGAACTGTCTCATTTCTTGAAAGTTCAGAGCAAGCAATCAACCACCTGATAGGATTGAATCAATACAAACAGGATTGTAATGCAGAGTAGATACTACAAACATTTCTTGATGTTCAAAAGTCTCCTACACTAGGAATTTGTTCAAGAGGTGTGATATTTGAGCTCAATGGGGCCTACATGAACACCTTAAGGTTCATGAAATTCCTTTCAGTGTGGATTCATGCTAGGTCGAAGAGATTACCGGGGTTTGCTTCCAGAAGTGGACAGAACAAGAAGAAATAGTCAATGCTATGCTAAAAATTTACCAACCATTGTTGCAAGCATTTTTGTGCTCTGTACCCAAGAGACCTGGAGCTTACAAGCCCTTGTATATTATGAAATTTCAGTTGCTTTACTACCCACAAATAGGGTGATCCTAATGTCAAGATTCCAGATTTCAGGATGTCTTGGATGTCATCATGCGATGACAGAAGGTTTGTCAAGGATTAGAAATTTGGTTTCCACTCTTGCTGGAGCCTCTAAATCATTTTGTAGGGTCAATGTAGTTTGGAGTAATGTCCTACCATCCCACATTTTAGGTTGCATTGTTGATTTGCAAGCTATAGACGTTTTTGAACTCCCAATTTGCCCCAAAAAAATAATTTGATTCATATCAAATTTTTATTGAGAAAAATAAATCCAACTCAATAACTCCTGCAATGTAGGTCTGAAAACTAGGAAATCACCTCATTGCACCCTTATTCACCTGAGGGGGCTTTTAAAAATTACCAGCTGGTGGTCCTGAAATCTCAGGTCCCAAAGTAACAAAACAAATTAAATGGGCCAGGCCATGACATTTTTCTTTCCCTTTTAATTATATTTAAATAGTTTAATTTATTTACAATAGAGATAACAACCTATGTTACTTATTAAATGACTAAAGTTGCAACTAAACCAAAAATTGCACCAGGAAAAAATTAAATGCATGTAAACCGAGGGGTCTGGTATAGCCCATTCTGGGAGCTTCAGATCTCAAAAAGGGGTTTTGGGTTGAAACGCTGGAACCCATTGGAGTGCAGGCGAAATTCCTGTTGGCCTTCTGCCAATGAGCTTTAATTGGGGTACCAACAGCTTGTCAGGTAAGGTCTGCTGTTGTGGTTCAAAAGAAAAAAGAAGAAAGTGGGATGTGTATCTAAAAAACTAATTGCATTAGATCTTTGAATAAATCATGTGTCAACTCATTTGTCTCTGCTTGCTTCTAGAGCATATGAAACTCCGGCCCTAGTTACAACTTACTACCTGTTGATAAAAGCTTCCTGAGTCCTGACTTAATGAGGATAAGAACTCAGGGTTCGGCTACAGAATTTTCAAAAATAGACTTTGGAACACGATTGACACGTGAATGTGGTACACATCGGTGCATCGATCGGCGTGCTACCAACCAAATCAATTACAACTTTAAAGGGCGACTTTAGGTGTACTAGCTCATTGGGAAACGTGCGGAAAACATTTTCTAGTGAAGTATGGTGCACTAAATTGAAAGTCATGACCTGTTATGATAAAAAGTTGAATTCCATTGTAAAACTTGCTACCGATAATGCTTTCCATGTAATGCACATCGAAAAGGTTGTAAGTTGAGAGCTGCCCATGAAAGGGTAGAGTTCCATAAAACACAATCATGGGTACAAAAACTGAACTTTTTTATAACATGCAAAACTGCCAAGCTGTCTGTCGACTCCATCAATGAGTGAACTACAGTGCCAAATTGCCACTTTTTTGGCTGCTTTCAACCCATAATGAACCGATTAGACTTCGGTAAAAATATGGGATTGAAAAAGTCCTGACTTTTAGTTCCAGAAAATCAGGTTATTGTAGTAGCCTTGTACATGACATATACATGATCGACAATAACTATTTGTTCCTTCCATAAGTTTTGGGGATGAATAAAAAACACATCCTCCCCTGCCCAAGGTTTTTGGTCGTTTCAGCCTCTTTTTAGCCCCAAAGTTTTTCCCTTCTACTTACCTCCCTCCTACCTACCTCCCCCCTCTTACCTACCTCACCTCATTTTGTGCTCACTCCATCTTCAAAACTCAGGAGAGTTTGAAGTGGGAGGGCTGAACTAGGAGCCAGAAATAGGAGGGCAAAAGTGGCAACTAGGACAATGCACTTGAAGCGTGAGCCAAAAGTGGGAAGGTAGATTGGGAGCTTGAAGGTAAGCTCCCCTCCTTCTCTTCATTTTTTTTGGTTATTTTCTTGTGTACTATTGTTGCAACAAAGAGGTGACAACACCTTGTTGTCGTCACGTCTTTTGTGGTGTTGTTGTAGAAAAGAAGAAGACAATGATAGTACATTATAATATTTTTTTGTGGTTTTGTTGTAGTGAAAAAGGTGATGATAACTTGTTGCCATCACTTTCTTCTATATGGTGGTGTTGTAACGAAAAAGGCGATGATAACTGTTGTCGTTGCCTTTTTCTATGGTGGTGTTACAAAGAAGACGAAGAAGACAATGATAGTTTCCATCACTTTCTTCAATTGCTTTGTTGCAACAATGCTTTCTTTTTTTCTTTTTTTTCTTTTTTGGTTTTTTTAATCTAATTCATAGAAATTGACAATAACAATGAAATGGTGGGTTTTTTTTTAAGTTGAAGGTTGTAATGGTTAGAGAAAGGAAATTAAAGGAAGCTAGTGGTGATTTGGAAGCCTCAAAACAAATCATTGCTTCATCAGAACAGATAATTGGGAAGCAAAATGTTAATCCATTACAATTGAGATTTATGGAGTAAATCATAATTGAAAATTGATGAATCAAGCAATCTATGTGGCTTAGAGTTGACAATGGTGATAGTTTATAATTCAAATGATGAAATCACTCCCAATATAGATTGGGAATTTCGATCCAGAAATGGTGGGTTAGATTGTTTTAGAATTTACATACATTAAATTAAATGCAGATAAAAAAAATTGTCCAAATTTATTTATTGCAATACCTAAAAATAATTAAAATTTGTAAGAGTCATATATGATTTTGTGATTTTATGTTTTGCAATAATTGCATTTTATTTTTTAAACTTTTTATGTGTAAGGTTTTAGGGTTAGGATTTTTCTATTACAAAATAATGATTTTTTAATATATATTTTATTGTTTTAAATCCGAAACTTGAAACTCACTAAGCTTCTCAACCATCGGCACCGTGTTGTCCACCTAATATGGCTCAGAAAGACAAAGAATGGACGAAGGTTGAGTCAAAATGGAAGTGTAAAGTTGGCACTTACATTGTCGCATATTATGCCAAATGGTTGTTAACCAAACAATTGAAAAAGGTGCATGGCTTAGTGACAAAAAAGGCCAAACTTGGGCGGCCTTCAACTTCTGAAAGATGTTTTTGACATCAAGACCATATTAAAATAAATGCTCGCATTTTGGGAGATGTCATGGTTGTGTAAAGGCAAAATGATCAAAAGGTTACTAATCATGCTTGTGCCAAAGCCCGACGTAAGTGGGTTAAACTGATAATTGTTACAAAATATTGTTCACAATTATCAAAACCAACTTTGGTCAAATTAGCTTCAAAACAATTATTGCAAGTGTTGGGTTTTAATGCATGGGCCGTGGAAAACATGTCTCAAAATGCAACATCACAAGGAGAAGGATGAAGATGTACAAGAAATGATTTGATCCACTCATTTTGCATATGCACAATGATTATAGATGGCATGGGATGTAAAAAATTAGGATTGAAAATCTAGTAATGTAAATCAAACATTAGAGTTGACAACTGTATTGGATTTCCATGAATTTTAGAAGGTAAAAAAAATAAAAATTTGATGTTTATAATTTTTTTATAATTTTGTTTCATCCAAAGTGTGTTGGGGTTTAATTTGGTAGTTTTTAGGTGTTTATAAGGTTCATGGCACAACAAAGGAAGAGTTTGTTGCAAACGTAATTCAAGTTCAAATGCAACATCGCCATCTATACATTGTTCATCATGTAGTAATGACTACAAATATAACATTTCTTTACCGAGTTAAACATGAGATTATAAATAATGATATGGTTTAAGGTTTCCATTTTATATAGTTAACTAGGTTTTTTCAATCTTGCCATTTTTTGGATTACCTAATTTTTGAACTTTGGTTCTTTGATATATTAAAAAGAATCCTTTTTTTTCATTGAGTTCTTTAACATTTTTTGGTCCACCCATATTTGTACATCTTTTATCAATATAATATTTTTCTCTAGCCACACTTGTTTGATGGGTATATGGTTAATTATATATGTCTTTTTTTTCATAATCTTCCTAGTGCTTTAGATGTAAGAATCAAAACTTAAATAGGTTCATATGAATAGGTAACATTAATTTGTCTAAGGTTTACAAACATCAAAATAAACATTGTGTAATACCTACATCCTTTTTATTATAATTTTCATAAGGCCATTTCAAATATGTAATACCCACATATATGTTTCATAAATAATTGTTAATTTTTTTACATCCATTGCCATACCTACATATAAGATTCCATTATAATATTTATGGGACTCATATGACATAAATCTAGTCTAAATATCAAAAAACAATGTCATAATTAAGGAATTACTAAGAATTTATTTCAAATAATTATAAATGATTAATAATCATATTTAAAATATTAATTAATTGATTATTTGGTTGAACCTTAATTATCCAAATAATTAAAATTTAGATCTAAAAATCAAATTAATAACTTGATATTTAATTTAATATTTTAATTATATTTTTATGTTGATAAGTTATTCAAATCATTATTTTAAATCATTATTCATAATAATTAATTGTCCTAAAATTAATTTAAATATATAAAAATACATATTCTAGGTACCCAAATTACTTATTTTGAAATGATCGTACATGTGGGTAATGCATTTAAGGTTGGTTCTGCATTTTAGGTTATCTAAATCACCTATGGATTATTTCAAAATGAACTTGCATGTAAGTATTACATAGAAGTTTTAGTTTTCATTGAAAGGCCACCCAAATTACATACTGGTTTTTTTGAAATGACCCTACATGTGGGTATTGCATTTAAAGTTGGTTCTGCATTTAAGGTTATTTAAATCACCTATGGATTCTTTCAAAATGAACTTGCATGCAAGTATTACATATAAGCTTTGGTTTTCATTAAAAGGCCACCCAAACTACATACTGGTTATTTTGAAATGACCCTACATGTGGGTATTGCATTTAAGGTTACATTATTACAAAATGCATCCTAGTTCACTCTAAGTTTCATTAGATTTTGAGTGAATTTGTATATTTTCATTTAATGAAATTATTTAACCCCCTAATAAACGGGGACCAGTTACTATGGACAATGAATTGTTTCATTAGTACCTAGGTTACTCCCAAGTGAAATATAACTTTATCAAACCATTCATTTGTTAGTTAATTAATTAATTAACATGGAAATCAATTATAATTTAATAATTTAATACATAGTAGTATTGATAATTTCATGATTTTTAACCTATGATTTATTGACACATGTCACTACCTAAGCTAGGTTAAAATCCCAACTTAGGTAAGCAAGCCAAATAATTACCCTAAACACTTATTTTATAAATTAGATACGAGAATATTTGGTCAACATACCACTGTTGACCACACAAAACACCATTCATGAGGTTTGATCCCTTAACCTTTAAATTGAAAATAAACACCTTTACCATTAAGGCACCCCACTTGTTTTGATAATATGTTAAATTACATTCTATTTATCAAATATTTCATTTTAAACCTTACGAAAACATAAACTTTAAAAATTCATATTTTATTCAAATTTTTTTCAACTAAATTGATACGAGTTTTTTTATTAAAAAAATTCAATAATGTACATAATTACATTTATTTCTTTTTGAAAGTTTAAAATCATTTGAACAAAAAAAAATTTGAATATCATTATTCAATGAAATTTCAATGACCATTCTTTTGATTTTTTTTTTAATAAATGGATAAGATTTTTGTTAATATAATAATACTACTTATGTTAAGTTAATTTTAATTATTATATGACTATTTTTCATTAATTTAAATTATTTCATCCTACATTATTTATGGTTGTTTATGACTAATTTTAATTACTTTTGGTTATTTAAACATATTTCACTTTAGGTTATTTCTGCTTATTGGGAATATTTTTGGTAATTCTATGTTATTTTTGGCAATCTCAATCAATTCTAATTTATGGTTATTAATTGTTTATTTATCAAAGTTATTGGTGGTTATTAATGGCTATTAATCTATATTCTATTGGTGGTTATTGATGCTTATTAATGGTTATTTTATTAATGGTCATTACTAATTATTTTATTAATGAGTATTGGTGGCTATTTCATTAATTATTATTTATTATTTTATAACTCACTATTGGTGGATGTTGGAGGTTATGAATGGTTATTATATTACTAGCTAATTGTAGCTATTTTATTAATAGATATTGTTGGTTAATAATGGTTATTATATTGATGGTTATTGGTGGCTATTTTGTCAATGGACATTAGTGGTTAATAATGGTTATTATATTAATGGTTATTGATGGCTATTTTGTCAGTGAACATTAGTGGTTAATAATGGTTATTATATTAGTGGTTATTGGTGGCTATTTTGTCAATGAATATTGGTGGTTAATAATGGTTATTATATTAGTGGTTATTGATGGCTATTTTGTTAATGGATATTGGTAATTAATAATGGTTATTACATTAGTTGTTATTGATGGCTATTTTGTTAGTGGACATTGGTGGTTAATAATGGTTATTATATTAGTGGTTATGGATGGCTATTTTGTTAATGGATATTGGTGGTTAATAATGGTTATTACATTAGTTGTTATTGATGGCTATTTTGTTAGTGGACATTGGTGGTTAATAATGGTTATTATATTAGTGGTTATTGATGGCTATTTTGTCAGTGGACATTGGTGGTTAATAATGGTTATTGTATTAGTGGTTATTGATGGCTATTTTGTCAGTGGACATTGGTGGTTAATAATGGTTATTATATTCGTGGTTATTGGTGGCTATTTTGTCAATGAATATTGGTGGTTAATAATGGTTATTATATTAATGGTTATTGATGGCTATTTTGTTAATGGATATTGGTAATTAATAATGGTTATTACATTAGTTGTTATTAGTGGCTATAAATGGTTATTTTATTAATGATTATTAATGAATATACTATTGGTGGATATTGGTGATTATTAATGTTATTATATTAGTGATTATTGGTAGCTATTATATCAATGGCTATGACTGGATATTGGTGGTTATTCCATTATAAGCCATTCATGGTTATTTTATTGGTGGTTATTGATGGTTATTAATTGTTATTGTATTATAAATTATTGTTGGATATTCTATGTTATAATATCATAGGCTATTGGTAGTTATATATTATAAGATATTTTAAATTATTTTTCACAAGTTATTACTTTATATTTTAAGTTACTTTACCTAAGGTCATTATATTTTATTTTAAATTATTTTAAATTATTATATTAAAATAAAATAATTTATAATAACATAAAATATAAGTCAGAACAATTAAAATATTTAAAATAATATAGGGTATATCATAATGTAACATAGATAGAGTATTTTTAAAAACATAGAAATAAACCTATTTAGTACAGTAAATTATAATATGAATTATGTTAACTAATAATGAAACCTGAAGTTTATATAGTGATATTATAGTGAAATAACTTCACTAGGGTGAAATCAGTAAAATGCAATGACCTTATTTCATTTTTAAAGTTAATGATTTAGGCTAGTAAATTGCACCCCACTTTTGTAGTAGTGTAAGGACTTTTGAATGTTTCACATTTGACTATATTTTCATAAGTCCATATGAGTTATAATTTTTGTTTGTTTTTCAAATTTTTTTTGGTCTTAAAAGTAATTTTTTGAAAGCTTTAAATAGGTCATTATTCATATGGACTTTGTGGGTTTTCCTTTTAGGACTTCCAAGTTAAAGTAAGATCAGTTACATTAAATATAAATTTTCACATAGGTTTAAGAAGTTGTGTAGGTGATTGAACATGTATTATTCAAAGATTATAATAATAACAATTTTTTAAACAATCGTGTCCATTTGAATCATTTTAAAGAATCTTGTTTAAATTCATAGGGACTATAATTTCTACCATTTTGGAGCCACTTGATTATGCATTCACCCAGGAGCGTATTGGAAAAATCAATGCATTCAAGGTTGAATGGAAAACTTCAACACCCTTTTGAAACCATTTTGTAATACCTTTTTTAAATGGATAAATTTCATTAACACACCTTAAATCACATTCCACAATGTAATATTTTCATGTATCGTTAATGAGTTGTATTAATCATCAAATATGTAAAACCTACATCTAAAACAATTATGAATTGGAAACCAAGCAAGAAGTATTGCAAATTTTTACAAATTACCTAAAATGTAATACCCACCTCATGGGTCATGATGAAACTAGCATTTGTTGGTCCAAGTTTTACTTTAAATGGACCCTCAACCTTAAATGTAATACCCTCATTAGTGTTATGCCAAAACATGTTGGACATGACACATGCAATATTTGCATATAAGCTAATTAGGAATGGGCAAAACATGTTTTATGTAAATATACATTATTGGTTAATAGTATAATGGACATTTTAAGACCCATATGTAGATATTGCATACTTGACCAAAAAAATGAATGAAAAATTTGGGAGCTTAATGTGGGTATTGTGAGGTGGCAATGTTGCAAAATGCACTTTGATGATTATGGATGTGGGTATTGCATAGTTGGCCAAAAAAACCAGTGAAAATTTTGGGACATCATACAATTATTATGAGGTAACAACATTGTAAAAAACAATTTAACAATTATGGTCATTTGCATGGCGAGTTAAAAAACTAATTAAAATTTTGGGAGATTGATGTAAGTATATTACAAGGCAAAAATTTGTAGAATGCAATATAAAATACCCATATGTAAGTATTACATGTCCAAATAAACATTATGTTAATTGTCAATGTTTCATATTTTTTATTTTGCTAACACAATAAAAACTGAATTTGTAAAGAAACAATACTTACATGAATTAATGACAATTTTGAAATAAAATTTAAATTAAAAATTCAATAGGATCTTTTGGAAACCATTCACATGTCATTAGCTGTCAAAATACCAAATGGCATAAACTGACTTTTAGATTTTATATACACCGAAGTTGCATGCAAAATGCACCAAACCGTAGTAGTTGTGTTAAAAAATGCAAATCAACAAATCCATGTTAATACAAAAGAAGAAATAATGACATGTAACTCCTTCTCCACAAAAGAATTTTTTTATCACAAGCCTCGTCTATAATATCATGAACTTGACAATAAGTCGCAATTTTTTGGTCATCTTTGTGTCATGGTTATACATGTACATTTGTCAATTGGTGAAAACGCATTAGGGTGTCACAATTTCAGCGAATTAAAATCCCTTTTCAAACTTTTTATTAAAATGTTGTTGAAAATTAGCTTAAACTATGAATATTTAAATGACATTGAAAGTAACATTTTTTTTCCATTTCCAATTTCAAATCATGATGTTATAAGATATATTAAAAAATCACAAAATATTTTTTTTATAAATACTTATTTTTAAATGCTTAAAGAGGTTTTTTAAATAATTACAATTTTTGGGATTTTAAAAGGTCCATAACATAATAAATTAAAATCACATTCCATTCAAAGTCCATTACTTGTTGGTTATCCATAGTTTTGATTTGATTTTTTCATTCTTGGAAGGCTTTAGATAAATGATTCCATTTTTCTATTATTTAATACATTTTATTTTACTTATTTCCTTGTATTTAAGGAATATAAGAAAAACTACCATTGTGATGTCTATATAAAATCTTTGTAGTGTGCAAACACCTAGGATTGTCTATCTTCAATTTTGATTGGACTTTTATGCAAAGACTACATTTTATGCCCATTTAACCTTGCTAAAAGCATAATATTGTTTTGAAATGTAATCTGGTGTTGAATGTTTGAAGGTGCTTGCCTTGATGAATGAATAGAAGGTGGACATGGGACCCTTTTCTAAAGTTGACTTTACAAGCAAGATGCATATTAATTTAGTTCTATTTTAAATTAATATGCACCTTGCTTGTTGTCGTCTTTTTTATTGTTTTCTTGAACTGGCCCATCATCAAACAATAGCTTATCATCAAACACTTTGACAAATCATTCTCAATTGTTCTCCATTTTGAGTGATTTAAAATGTTATAGATGCGCCCTCTCAAGCTTTACAAATCATCTCTGAAATGCAAATCCAAAGGAGTAGCCAATTATATATATATATATATAGTTTTTCTTCTATATTTTTGAATTGCAAAGTGCATTTTTTTTTTCAAATTGAGCAATTTAAACTACTATGAAATCATCATTTTAAGCTCTACAAATCATCTTGTAATTTTCTCACCTCTAGTCCATTTTTACTGATTTTTGGTGTGATAGATGCCCAAAGAAGAGGGCTCCATCTACTCTTTGGACACCATAAACAATGGGGCCTTGTGAAAATACGATGAGAAACCCTACCTGAAATGTACTATGACCAGCCTCTCTACCGTAACATGGGAATGCAAGGAAGGTTTTTATGGGTGTTGCTTCTGCAGATTTGACCTGGGCCGCAATGGGCAGGATCCAAGAGGATTGAGATTTGATCCTTTCTCATGCCTTCAATTTTTGCATTGGAAAAAAATTTGGTTTGCACATTTTGTATGTAATGTTTGACCAAATCACATACATGTCTATTGGAAAGGTTGCCAAACTCTGTACTTGTGAATGAACCATGTAACCAATCTGCCACACTTGAAAATTATCTTTGCCACAACTAAATGATACTTTCAATTTTGTATTGGATGCCGTATTCTTCCTTACAGCTATTGCAAATTGCCAACTGCACTTATAAAAGTGTAAAATAGGTGCCAAGTGCCAACACTGCCTCCAAGAGGCTACATGTATAGCCAACTTTGAGACCTTGGGCAAATGAAAAAAATAACCCTGCTACATAGGTACCCACGCCCTAGTCCAGGTAATTCCCAAGCCCAAAATGATGCTGACAAAATATAGGAATAGAAATTCTACTGAGCCAATGAGGTGAGGCGCCATGTACCCGGCCCCCAAAGAAGGAGCTTGGGGATTCATAATTTTATACACAGCTAAATCATATGGATCACAAGAGGGCTCTGAAGTGCATGCGAAAATAACAAAACCAGTAGTCAGGATCTTGCGTTTACGACGAACGTCAGACCTTGTGGCGGCTGGCCATTTTGCACTTATTAGAGTCTAGCAGAGCTTTTATGCTCTAATTGCACATGAAGTTTTCTTTTGCGGCGCGGGCGGAAAGGTCCTGCAAGCGGTACAAGATGCCAAACATCACACAACAAAGTCTATGACCGTGTAACAGGATGGATTCTAGCATGTTACCGATAATGCTTTGCATGCGCCAATTAGGATGAAAGAGGAATCTTGCTACCCAGAAAAAGCTTTCTGAGTGAAAAAAGGGTGAGAAAAGGTCATGCAAGCGGTACAAGATGGCAAACATCACACAACAAAGGTTTATGGTTTCGGTCCATGACTACCTGACAGGATGGATTCTAGTGTGTTACTCATGAGGCTTTGCCTGCACCAATTAGGAAGAAAGAAGAATCTCGCTACGGCCTGCCCATAAATGATTTCTGAGTGAACAGGGTCAGGAAACGTCATGTAAGCGGTAAAAGAGCATCCCCAGCGGTCCTCAGTATGGGACCCTACAGAGTAAAAATTGGATGAAGAAAAGTCAAAACATGCAGCTTTGAATAGGGAAAATGATTTTGAGCAAAGCATATTTGCACAGTTTGCTGAGGCTCGAGAAAGGCAATCAACACTGTGCACCGGCTAGGAAAGACTGTGATAATTTGCTGAATAATTTGCTGAGGCTCAAAAAAGGCAATCAACGCTGTGCACCGGCTATGAAAGAATGTGATAATTTGCTGAGGCTCGAAAAAGGCAATCAATTCTGTGCACCGGCTACGAAAGAACGTAATAATTTGCTGAGGCTCAAAAAAGGCAATCATCACTGTGCACCGGCTAGGAAAGAATGTAATAAATATGATTTGACTGCTATCCTTGTTTTCTGAATGGCCAAAGATAATGACTGATCGAGGTGGTTCGCTATTAGTAGTCTCCCATTCATTTGCAGTCACAATTTTAGTTTAATATGGGGGTACCACAAAAATAAATAGCTAAACTTAAACGTGTGAAATATTTTTGCATTGTCACATACTGAGCACGCCTGGGGATACTCTCTAAATGCCGAACATTACACAGCAAAGCTTGTTGAGTGAAACAGTTTCAGGAACAGTCTTTTATTACTGAAATTTTTTTGTCAAAAAAGCGCTCATATTTTAGCTCCTTCTCTTTCGTTAAAGAAAATCCTAAGAAAAAACTAAATGAAATCCCCTAAATTTTGCCCTGGTATCTGATGCAGGGGCCGAAAGGCTGCTGGAGGTTCCAGCAAGTAGCGAGAAATATAAAAGGGTTCATTAAAGTTTTCTCCTTTGTACTGGTTTATAGCCAGATATGGCTAAATCTTCCTTAGGATAATCGCCACATTTGCTGCATCATTTTATTGATGATCACCAATTTGGCTTTGTCAAAAAATTCCTTTAAAATACACTAGTCAAGAAAGGTCATGCAAAGTGGTACAACATGCCAAAACATTATACAACAAAGTCAATGAGTGCCTGAAGAATGGCATCTTCCCGACTAGGTGTCTATTACAAAACGTGCATTTCATGGTTCCAAAGTGCGCCTGGGCATTCCCATCTTTTTTGAGAAAATTTGGATTGGGCCAGCGGCAGACAGGGAAACAAAGAAGCAGGCACTACTTACTCTTGTACTGTGTGCAATAACAACACCATGTTGTGGTACAACACTCCAAACGTTACACAACAGAGTCAATGAATTCCTGCCTGAAAGTACCAGACGCAGGCACTACTTACTCTTGTACTGTGTGCAATAACAACAACATGCAAGTATGATGTCGTGGTACAACACTCCAAACGTTACACAACAGAATCAATGAATTCCTGCCTGAAAGTACCGGATCTGACGTCTCCCTCTCAATGTGTGTCATTGAATGAGTTAATGTGCTGCGTCTGATGTTTATCATGAAGGCAAGAAGTAACTTACGAGATTCATTATGAGAGAAAACAGGGCAAAGTCTCTTGTAGTCCAGACGCGTTAAAGCCTCCTCGCAGCATAATGTCCCCACGTGATAAAAGGTTCATCGCTCGTTGCCTAAATTGGTGGCCTTGGAAGGGTTTTTTTTGGCCTGTCTGTCTGCTGTTGTGAAGTTTTGTGTGCAGTAACTGCTGCTTTAAGGTATCCGTACTATATTCAGAGCTCTAAGATGTTGGCGATTATTGAGTTACCGTCACTTTGTAAGAACCTGAATTTCCTAGAGCGGTGCTCTGCAAAGTGGCTTGCTGTCTGATCCATGGCTTTTGCCACTGTGTTGTGTATGTTGGTAAGTTAGCCGGCCATCTTGTGGAGACATAAGAAGGGGACTGGTTTGATTAACAGCCAAGATGGTGTGAGAAGTAACCAGCTCTGCGTTGAAGAGAAAGAGTTGTGTCGGTGCTTTTGAATGAGATGACAAGTGGTGAACTAGGGCCCGCGGATTTCATAGACAAGGATGAGAACTTGAACGCTATGGCGAATGAACGTCGGCGTTTGATAGATCAGAATCCTCATGTCCGAGTCGATATCGAGGCCATAAAATTGAACGTTAGGGCACCTGAACTTTTGCGTCTCGTAGATCATAATCCCGAGGCCAGAGTCGAGATCGTGGTTGGTGCTATAAATTTGAACTTTAGTGCAGCTGAGCCTCCGCCCGTAACAGATCAGGAATCTGACGCCGATGATGTAAACGAAAACAAGATTAAGGCCCAGTCACTACGTATAATAGATGAGGATCCTGAGAAAAAACTATTTCTGCAAAATTGGGAAACAGAGCGTTCTGATTTAAACAAGAAGATAAATTCCAAGTCGACAGATGTAATCACCGTTAAGGCGGACTTGTATCAGTTTATTGGGCTTTACAGTGTGTTTCAAGGCGTGATTCTTACTGCCGTGGCTCAGTCGAGTGCCCTCAGCTGCAACATTTCTTGGGCCCCTGGACTCCTGTCCTTATTTGCTTCAGTTGTTACACTTGCGAGCGTGTATTCCAAGCTTGATTATTACCATAACCAGAAGAATATTGTTGACGACTGGAAGAATGGTGAAGCGGTGAGTGTTATTTGGTTGGAGAGAGCCGACTCGGTCTTCGCTCGTCTTTTCCCATAAAGTCTGCCCATAATTTGTTCTCTCTAATGTGCCTCTCATGTGCCTTGGGTATGGCGAAACTTGTGTACTTCTGACTTTTCTACTGCTCATACTGCGAGTTTTACGATTCATTTCAAACTAATTCTTCTCTTCCGCGGACGTCTGAACTTCCATGTTATTTAGCCGTTGTCTGGAGATTTGTCTTTTAATTAAAAAGGAAATGTTTCTCCGCTTTTGTTTTAGTTGCCTTTAATCGTGAATATGGAGATTTTGCGATATAATTCATGAAAGTTGTTCGCTGCAGAATTTGACTTCACAGATCGACGACTTCAAAATCAATGGAGACATTCCCGACAAAAGAAATCAAGCCGATAGCAATTGGCAGAAAAAGAGAAGGAAACGGGAACAATCATTTGAAATGGCTTTGACTATGACGACGTTGGCTATTTTTTCATTAATCGTTTTTGCAAGTTGCTTCGTCATATTGTGTCCTAAGTAGGTAACCCAACAACCCTGTGTTCATGTTTTCTCATTCTAGTTCATCATCCTCACTTTCCTGCTAAATTGTCTTGTTCTATTGGCCAAGAACAGTGTTGTTATACATGTTTGAATTTAGCTTTTGATGTGATTCTTGATAAGTTCAAAAAAATTGAGGCTGGTCTAGTCTAACATTTTGAATCCTTTTGTTGTGTGTAGGCTGAGGTGATGTATGTTATGGAGGAACCTTGTGGCCACCCTCACATACAAGGCAAGGTTCCCTCAAAGTTAATTATGCTTCTTGATTTTGCGCCTTTCCACCAGAGTTTCTCCTTAAATCCACTTCTCATACATTTATTTATTTATATTTATGACGTGCAAAAAGCATTGCCTGGGTTTTGAAAGTTTTTGAAATCACTCATGCATTGTGTTTCCATGTATTATTTTTCTTTTCTAAACAAGACTTGGGTCTTTTGCACATGTATTTGCAGGTTATTCTCTTCAGCAACAAAGGCTTTGAATTCAAGTCTATACATGATCTTGGTTTTTCTTCTGTGGATTGACTTTTCGGTTGAATATTTGCATTGAAATCCCCACTCCCATAGCAACATAGAGGTCCTATAGCAGCCCATAGCACACAACATTACCTGAGTTTACTTCAAGGTTAGATTTGCAATCCATTCTCCCATTATACAAGCCCCAACCAAGGCCTTATTGAAGCAATTCATTTATCAAAATGTAATTGTTTTTTTCTTTTTTTTTCTTTTTTTTTGGCATGTTGTGACCTTGACACAAAAGAGTCAAACTTGGATGTACATAAGATACTAAAAGTATCACAACTTCAAATTCATTTGTTTTGAAGTTTTCTAAAACTTAGATTTGGTTGACTTGAAAGTTGGGCCTTAAAAAAATAAAAAGTTAAAACAACCATGAGTATTAAATTGCTTCGTTTTATTTTATTTTGAGTAAATTTACATTAATCACATTATGAAACTTTTATTGAAACGCCCTATTTGATAGCAATATACCTTATTTTTACTAATTTAAAATTTTTATTTCAATTTTGTGAATAAATAAAATCAACACCTAAACCATCTACATCTTCAATTGAAAAACATTTAGGACCTACAAACATCATAATCATCACTATCACAATGTATCACCGAAAAGGTTTTAAGATAATTTAAATATATAAACTTCATGATTTTAAAACAAATTGAAACTTGAACTTTGATGGACTTGATTTCTCTTTATAGATATATATGTACATTGATGTGCAAAATTTCATTGATAAATTTTCTAACAAAAAGAAGTACTTTCTAATCTTTTTGTTAAAATAATTGTTCTATAACAAATGACTAGAGATTATAAATGTACTCTGAAGGAGTGTTGCATCATTTTTATATGCACACCAATTAATATAATGATAGATTAAAATGTGAATCGCCTTTAATTGCACATTTTTGACCACTAGATATTTTCCAAGTATGTCCCCCAAATCATTCAATTTTTGCTTGTAATCAAAATTACAATATTGTGACAAAAACATTTGTGTCCATTATACCATACAAATGTACCCTTTTTCTTACCCTTTTCTCCTTTTATGAAAAGGCTAAAAATTGTTCAATACAAATTTGTTTGGAAGATACTAATTTACCCACATCTATGATCTCACAAGTTTGCCACTTAGTTTTAATGAATTTGATAGTCACATGTAATTGCAGCTTGCTAGCAAAATAAGCATTGGTGCAAATTGGAAACCCACCTACTTTTCTCACCTTTATATCATGACCTTGGTGTTCATCCTTTAAACTACATGCCAACATTTTCATCAATCCCACCAACCACCCGGACTTTGTTGGACTTTTTCTTTGGAAGAGCATTAAAATTGACATGGGAATATATGTTGAACATTATTGGAAGTTTGCAGAGATGCATTGAAATGGAAACTATGGGATTCTTAATAAATATGTCTAAAGCAAATTTAGCAAGCAAAGTGAACCAAATGGTTCTAAATGCTTGAACCATCACACCAACTTGATTTAACCATCTAGGTATAAGGCAAATGTTTGAACACATTTTTTTATTTTCACTCCTCAAATATTGGATATGAATTTCAAGTTGGAGTATAATAAAATCTTACAATTTAATCAAATGAAGCATTTAGATGCAATCAAGAAGATGGAGACTCAAAAAACATTGTAAGTTACACCTTACTCCATGGAGAATTTGCATGTGCATTTTTTCAATTCACTAAATTATTTTGATTGTCACTCACATTGGATGACTATCATGTTTTCCATGGGCTACAACACATTGTGGCATCTTTCGCATTCAGATTTTGTTCAAACACCTTGTTGCTTTATCTATTTATTCAATTTTTGAATCTTCTTGCCATGTAAAATGAAAAGTGGTTTAATATTGGTGTGACACATAGTCAAAGTCCACCAACATCTTGGTCCAAATTTTTTAAGGTGTACCAAAATCTTATCATAGCATCACCTTTTTCAGTATTTTTTATTTACTCTTTTTTTACCATGTAAAAACACATTTATGGATGATTATATGATAAAATCTAAAATGGTAATGGTCTGAAAAATGATACTTATAAAATATTTGACACTTTTTGACTCATTCATTTTGATAGGGATTAAAATATAGGGAAAAATATTATTGTAATAAATATTAGGTCCTTTTTGTCCTAGGTAGTACATTTCCCAGGATTTTAATCCATCTCTTTGTTCTAAACCTTGATGTAAGGTTAAATGTTAATAATATGAAAATGTCATAGCAAAGAAGCATAAATGCTAGAAAAACACATTCTCCAAAACATTTCCAAAAACATTGTGACCAAATCACAAAAATTCACCCAAAAAAACCTTCATCACGAAAGTAAAATGCACTATTTAATCTAACTCCCTACATTGCAATCAAACCTAGTAATTGTCAAATATGTTATACCATAAACAAGAAAAGCAAATAAATATCAACTCAAGTTTTGAACCTCTCAAGGTTGCCTTCAAGATCCCAAAATTTAACCATTGGTCGTGGTCAAAAATTAAATTGGTCTTTATTATGTATTAAAATATTTCTACCTTTTTAAATGATAATAAAAGTACAAAATAACGAAATTGAGGTACCATAGTACCTTTACCATTTTTGTAATAGATTGTCGAATAATTAATTAAATGTTAAATCTTAACTTCAACACTTGGATTTTTGCTTTTGAAATTTTCACCAAGAAATGGTTATAAACAATAATAAATGAAATATACCTAGTGATATGGAATAGTCTATTATGTCTAGACCATTTCAATGTTAAAACCTTGTACTTGGAGGTTTGGGGTTCCAAACCTTGATAGTGAATGTCGGGGATTTCAAACCCTAATAGTGAATTTTTTTATTTTATTCAAACTTCAGCACAAATAAGAAATAATTTTTCAAATTTTTAAATAAAAAAATAATAAGGTAATTTATGCTGAAATGGTAAAGGTATTACAATAGTCCATGTTTATATCTATGTTAGGGTGAAAGCACAGTCAATTATACATTTTGTGATCCTTGTTAAAAAAAATGTAATTTATAGTCATAAACTAAACCTTAACAAATTAAACCTAGAAATATTATTTGATCAATATGAACATGATTTTCACATGTATATCAATGATATTGAAAAATCACATGTTTAAAGTAAATTTAAGTAAAATTTTCAAAATTGCAAGCAAAATGTTTTTACTTTGCGGGTTGTCCAAAAAAAATGTAAATGAATATTGGATTTTTTAGCTTTCTTGGTTAATAGCAATCTGAAATTTATTTATGCACTTACAACTTCTAATGTAAATGTAATAACATATCAATCCTTTAACTTGTAAGAATAATTTTAAACACAATTTCATTAATCAATTTCAAAAATATTTTTACCTATTTTTAATACATTAAAAAAATTCAAACTTTGCATACAAACGTAGTATAAACTCAATATTTAATGCCCACAATGGTTTCACAATGATTAAAGGTGAAAGCACACTATAGGAGGGCCAAAATTGTTATCACATTGTATTTTTTTAAGGCTCACATGTTTGAACTTTAACCATGTCATTATTATCAAGGATTTTCATAATGTTTTTGCATATTATGATAGGTCAAAACCCAAAGAAACTACATTTTTAAATTTCATATGATGTGATGTTAAAATATATTTGTGCCAAATATATATATATCACAATGACCAAAACAATGCAAATATATTCAAAAAAATGATTGAAATGATTTTTAATCTCTATGAAATTTGTAATATATATTAAACATTTTGATCCCATATGATTGGAATAAGTTTGTGGGCCATGTGAAAAGTTTGATAGTTATCATATCACACATGGGTGTTTTTTAGGGTGATGACCATAAGTATGTGGTAAATTCACATTTTGATAAACAATTAATTTCAAATGAAAGATGGCAAGATAAATGAGGTGGGACAAAAAGTTTAATTTATTTCAAACATTTTTTGGTTGACTAATTCAAACCAAAACTGAGTGCAATCCAAAAAACAAATGGGCTCTATAATATTACATATACCATAAATATACCCATTATTTTTTGAATTTAATCATTTAAATTAATTCTTTAAATGAAATTAAATAAAATTAACTTTGTGAAAATCAAAATATCAAGCCCAAACATTAAAGTGAAACCCATAACTAGAAGTGAATTTTACTATCGTTCTAATTTTGTTCATCCATTGACACTCCCTCTTAATGAATTTCTCCTTTAAAACAATTTGTGTTCTCACTACACTTCTTTGTTACATGTGACTTTGGGTTCAATCATCTTCTTTCTTAAGCTCACACCATATTTTTCACAATAAAAAATATGTTTCAACTTTGGCACACCTTTCATGAAAACATTTGTGAGTATATCATCAATGTTACAATATAACAAGGTAATCTCATTATTTTCTACCTTCTTTCTTTAAAATGGTAATGTAGTTATATATGTTTTGATTTTGCATGATATTTAAGGTTCATTGAAATGAGATTGTTGATTGATTCATAGAAAAATATATTAAGATTGTGGTATGGATAACCAAAATTAGAAAAAATTTGTCAAAACCACATAACCTCTTTGGCAACATGATCTATATGTAGCAACATACACTTTCTTCTATGAATTTTACAATAGCTTGTTTCTTACTTTTCTATGATACAACACCTCCACTTTTTATGAAAATATATCAAGATCTTGGTAAATGTGGAACTCAAGGTCACTTGCCAAATTAACATCACACCACCCTTGAACTTTTGATGTCATTTGCTTTCCACCATACCTAATTCCATAGTTGATTATTCCATGCACAAATAATGTAGTATGTATTTAACAACTACCCACTATAGTCTTCATTAGTTAATTATAAATTTAATTACTTGCCCGACTATGTAGGTTATATCTAGTCACATACAAACCATAACATAGACTAGGTTGCAAACAACACGAGCATATGATATGTTCTTAATTTCAAGCTTTTCAATTTCCTTTCCAATAATCATTGTTATTGAAAGTTTGGTACTAGCTTGAATGTGAATTGAAGCACTTTTAGCTAGATTCTTCCATATTAAATTGTTTTAGAATATCAAAATAATTTAGTTTGTGATACGTGAAAAATTCAAAGATTCTATCCCTTTTCACTTGGATTCCAAGGCAACACTAAATAGGTCCTATTTAGTCATGTCAAATTTTGATGATAAAATTGCATTGGTATGTTTTCAAATTTTGATATTATTTTCAATAATGTAACTCAAAGGGAATTGTTTGAGCCCATACCATATATGTATGCAATTTGAACATCAATTTGATGGATTTGAAACTCAAGTTTAACAACAATCAATAATAAAATTCACAAAGATATAATTTTCACAATCGTTGAAAAGGTTTCATAATAATCAATACCTTCTATATATTTGGGAGAAACCTTGAGCTACTAATCTTTCTATAAAGTTTAAGCTTTGCAACACTTCCATCCAAATTATATTTCTTTGAAATTTCACTATTTATATCTTGTTCTCTTGACCAATCCTTTGGTAAGTCCTCCAATCACCACATATTAATTTTCATCAAAAAATCATATTTAGAATCTAAAGTTGTTTTCCAACGAATAGCATCTTGACTTGACAAAATCTCCTATCGATTGTTGTTGGTTTCAATTAATAAAACATGTGCAAAGGTTGCATAATCTTTCAATTTTTGAAGTGGTTATCTTAATTGAAACCAACAAACAAATTGTGGATTTTTAACCCTATTGAAGTGGTATTAATATCCTTTCAAATTCAGTCTTTTTGTTATTCTTTAATGGCCTATCATAACATGCACATTTCATGTTTGATGTTATTTACTAAAGTGGACCAAAATTGGCATTTGAGACTCCATATCCAATTTATTTTCAACCCACTAAACCTAGGCTTCAAGCAATGTTGACTTTTTTTTCCCATGTCCAAGTTCAAATCACCCTAATTCAAACCATTTTAAATCAACCCTGTGAATATTTGTGTCAAAAAAATCAATTAAATTATCTAAAACTTTGTGATTGAATCTTTTACATAAATTTCTACTCGTTTTCTACCATTTGAAATGTTATAAGCCTTCAAAATAAGGTGTCCCAATGTTCAAAAGGTGAACATATTCTTCAATTCCATCAAAAGAAAAAATTCCATATAAATTATAATTTTTTTGGATTGTGACACTAAATGTACAAGGTACATTATAAAGTCCACCTTTCACTAATCACTACTAATCTTATTAGGTAAAAACACAACCAAAGGAGCCACCCAAGTGAGTGGACACTCCTTAAAATTACATTTTTGTTTGTTTGAAAAATCACAAGGAAAGCATAATAATTTGAATTGTCAAAAAAGTTTGGAATATTTTCCATTGATTGCAAAGTTTACATGCTCAATTCACACAGGTTTGAGATATATTCACCTCCATTATCAGATCATGTTATATCTTTTTATTTATTTCTTGTATGTGTTGAATTACTAGTCAGTTCCTTATAAAATTGAAACTTTATAGCAACACTGCTGATTTAATTTTGATTAAATAAACTCAAGTATTTATCTTGATATATCATCAAGAAATAAAAGAAACGAGGGATTACCCCCTTGCATTTGTAATTGCACGGACCCACATGATGATCTAACCCAACAATGTAAACAGAGCTGAAGCTCACATAACTCACAGTTGACATTATAATTGATGCTTTCATGTACCTTGATCTATTATGCAAGATCATGTCTCTTGGACATGATTGATGTTGCTATCAAAATGTTGAATAAGATATTTGGGTTATTTTGCATCACTCAGATTAGAAGGTTTTGATAACAATCCCCCAACGCAAAATTTGTTTTCCCTGTGTGGGGATCGAGCCCCTTGCTCGCCTGCTATTTAGAATGCTACAAACACCTTATGGCCAGTGTTTTCTTTTGGGGGGAGAATTTTTGCACTGCGGGAACCCAAAAAAAAAACCAGTGCAAACAGTGCAAAGGCTTTTTGAGAAAAAATTTTGGTAGAAGTCGCCATATTTTGAGGGATTAAAGTCACATGTAGCCAGATTTAGACAGTGAGTTCCTATCGCTCGCCAGAACTAGGCAGGATACTTTCGAAAAAATTACCTTCCTGTCTGGCCTCTAGCCAAATTTGGTCCATTCCTCTTGTGGATGATCACCAGTCCCCATGTTAAATCAGCAGTGAGTCTTGAATGCAAGAAGGACTACAAAAGTAGTGCTGCATTTCTCTTCTCACGCCTGCCAAGTTGGCCAATTAAAACGTGTCCAATGAAGCCCATACACATTTGGGCTCATGATTATGTACATGATGGGTGTGTAATGGACACTAAGAACGACAAGGAAGCAGCTTAGTGTCCATTACATACCCAAAATGGGCATAATTCACAGCCCCAAATGTGTTTGGGCATCACCCATATTTTTTGGGGAAAATATGAGTCAGTGTGAAAAAATAATGGAAGCAATTCTTTTGTACTGCCTGCATGTAAGACCCAGGTTGATTTGTCGTCAGGGTTGCCAGTCCACCTACTTCACAAAATTGAAAAGAAAATCCTTATGGCCAAGTCTGCAAAACCTGTGTTCCCTAAACCAGCCATTAAGGATCCTAAAACCTACAATAGTCAGCCCCAAACCCTGAACAAGCCCTTTTCAGCCACTAAACTCTATGCCAAGAGCTCTAAACTCTAAACCCTCATTGTTTACTTTGGCACAAGAACTGAAAACTGCTTCATAATTGTATTCGAAGTCAATCTGAACTGAATCAATAGACAAGCCCCTTAATGCCATACCAGAGTGCGATTTAGGGACTTGACATACTCTCATCTAGTTTAAGGGAATTGTCATACTTTTCATAGGGCCCCTAAACCCAAAGCCAAGGTCTCTAAACCTTTTGATCTTTATCTTCATAAATATTGGCAACTTCTCCAAAATTGTGATAAAAGTCAATCTGAACCAAATTGAAAGACAAGCCACTTAATAATACTGAATTAGAGTATGATCAGGGCATTTTCAAACAAAGGACTCTTGCCACATTAACCTTTCCCAATACCCAATCAGTATAAAGCACGCAAGCATCTTGAACAATCAACATCATTAAGAAACTTGGACAGGGGACTCCCTTCAGGTCTCACTCCAGGCATGACTTAAGGGAGAAAAAATTTTGGGCATAATTTTGCCCAAATAATATGTTCATGCTCCATTTACAAATCCAAATTTATCCTGGTGGATCCAATTGAACTCAGGGTGTTGCAAAGAGATCTGGGCAAAGGCTGGAAAAACCTGAGCACAGTAGGAAAAGTACAGAAAACCTGTGCAAATTTTCAGCAAGGTGAAAGAAACATCATAGACCAGGTAGAGAAGGATTGATGCACGCCTCCAAAGAATGCATTCTTAATCCAAAAGTGCAATCCATCCCATTGGAGGCATCTATCTGGGTAGTGGGTTCATGTAGAGAGAGATGATGTGGTAGCCAATCACTTACCCATACTTGCAGGGTGCCATCTTGACAGGGCCTGTTGTGAAAAGCATACCTCAATTTCCTGCTGACAGCAAGAAAGTAGTGCTTCCAGTTTTTCCTGAGTGGGATAAACTAATATGGTCAGAACAAACAAGTGCTCTTATACAAACTTGCAGATCTCTCTCTCTCTCTCTCTCTCTTGCAGAAGCAATAGATTAAGTGGAAATGGGTCTCAAAGATTAGTCCTAGATATTTAAGACAAAACACTTTTATACCCCACATGAACAATTCCCCCACCCACAATAAATTCCTAATTTGTCTCTGTTAAAATATTATCCAGATTCAGTCACTACCATGGTTGAGCTGGCTATCATACTAGAAGATTGATTCTCTAATCCCCATTGCCAATCTTTGCATGAGTCACATGCTTTTCCCTAGTAGTCTATCTGGACATCTGGAACAAGATAGTAATGTGCCAAAAAGAGACACCCACCATTAGACATCTGCAGGTGGGCAACATAGTAAGTGATTGAACTCTAATTCATACAATTTGAAGTGTCCGTCTCCATTCATAATATCCCCGAGGTGCAAAAGTGGCTGAGAAAAGGTGAGGAAGAAATCAAAGCAATTTCTTGTCCATTCACACAATTGTTCTGAACCATCTAAAGCAGTATTCTGTCCTAATAACTCTTTCGTGCAAATAAGGAATTTAGGGAGGCAAAATGTTAACCCCAACTGAGAAGAAAGCGAATCCAAAAACAAAGCACAGCGAATTTAGGGGGAAAATGTAAAAAAGTGCAGCTAAAGAACCCTCCCATTGAGGCAAAGAAATGCACTTCTGCTGCATCTTAAGCCCTGTTGTTTGCGGAAGTGACAGTACCATTGATTGACACACCTTTGGTGGAAAGAGCACCATTGCTCATGGTTGGTTCCATGATGGTTGTGGTTTTGTTGCCATTGCTCAAGGTGTGCGTTCTGTTGGCACCAGATCCTGAAGCTGGGGCAGCTTCCTCTCCATCCAGTGGAAGATTCCTGTGAGTGTAGGACACACCTCTGTCCCCATCCACCACTTGACCATGACCCCATAGCAACCTGAAGACAAATTTGGAATTAACGTCAGGAAGGAGGTCCATATAATGTATGGTTCATTAACCACAACATGAGATGCAAGTAGAATTGACTTCTGTATTGTACAACAGGTTGAAATATGTTGGTCTTTTTTAATTTTTGAAGGGTAGAAAAAGTAGGCTACAAACCATCTTGTGGTGAGAAGGCCCTCCACTCCAACAGGACCTCGAGCATGGATTCGACCAGTGCTTATGCCCACCTGTGCAGCAGTGGAAGTGTTTTGAGGAATGTTTTCTACAACATGTTCACCATAGACTCCAACATCATGGAGTACAACAGTAGGAATAAATAGCCACTTGCTGACAGGCACACCTTCTAATCCAAGCTGGCCAGACCTCCACTGAATCCACAAATCTACACTAGATCCATAAGGCTATTCTCAACAAAGCTTCATGGCCTCTAACCTTGCATCCAGTTAGGTTTAGAATAAGGGACAGACACAGAAAAAAATACCTCAGCACCAAGTCCAAATCGAGCTCCATCAGAGAAGCGTGTGCTTGCATTATGGAAGACAGCAGCACTGCAACGCACAGACAGTCCAAAGGCCACTAAGTTAGTGTCCCTCTTGTCAATTTCACATGATGTTCATTTAAATTTTGATCTTTGCATTTTTCACTGGACAGGTCCAGATTGTGAGGTAGCACACCTGTCAACATCACGCAGGAACCTCTCTGCAACATCCATATCCTCAGTCACAATGCAGTCAGTATGCGCACTACCCAACACCCCAACCCAATGTTGTGTTTCAATTCGCACCGAAGACATAAATTAAAGAAATTTAGGAAGGGGCCCTCTCAACTGTTCTTTTCCACCAAAACTAGACGTGTTCTACCATCCTGGAAAGACCTTCTGAATTAGCCACAGGATGTTTGATCAGTCCTTATGCAAAGGTGTTTGGCATCCCCAAAGGAGAGAAGCAGAGCATTTCATATACATGAAATTAACAAAACTCTGAGAATCACCTGCCATGCTTGTGGATGTGATCAATCGCAGCACCAACATCCTTGACAACTTCAAGTGTACAGGCCAATGCACTGTATTCCACATGAAAGCTGGTGGCTTTTGGCAGTTTCAGTAACTGCACTGCCCGTGCACCTCCATACAATGTCACACCTGCAATACCAAACCCAAAAAACCACAAATTGCAGTGGTTCTTGACTTGGAGGTTCATCAGAATACACCTGACTTATTCAAGTCTCCAAACAAGAACCGTAAGGCAAGTAATCCATAAAGCAAGAAACTTTCTTAGGTCAAGAAACGGTCAAGCATCTTACCTGCTGACTCAAGAGCAAAAACAAGGCTTTCCAAACCACCAGTGGCAACTAGGTGTTCATGTACCAACAATGTTTCCTGCAATGACACAGGCAGGAATTATCAAACAGTTTGGTTACCAATATGTGTGGCATAGAATGTCAACTTGTCGCCCAACTTCTTCTACCCAGAAGGACCCAGCTATGAATCTGACAGATCCATCATGATGTATTGCAAACTAGCCTAAGCTAGGCTTTAGTCTGCAATCCCCAGAAATCATAAAAAGACTTATTATCTGCCCTTCAACTCTTCTACACATTGGTAAATCCAGGACTTGTCCCCAGGTCTCATTTGTTGTACCCTGTCCAATCCTGTCTTGCTCTACATCTTGCTGCTGCACAACTCACAAATTTCACTTTCAAAAGACTTTGGTGTTTTCAACTGACAACTGTGAGGTTCCCCTACCATTGCATTGCAAGCAGCTGGATAGTCTGTTTTGGAGTCAACTACAATGTGCTTGGCTTTACCAATATCAGCAGCTTTGTCAACAAAGACATGGCAGACTCCATCTACAACACATGCAAACAATGGAACAAGTGGAATTAAAAGGAGAGGAAGGAACTTGGAGAGGGGGGAAAAAAGAAGCTACATAAGGTCCTCTACCAAATGAAAATAAGTTTGTTGGCATATAACACACCCAAAGAGGGCAGCAAAGAAGAGTTTCACAGAACAACCCATCTAAGGAAATTGGGTTGTTTTTGTACCCAGAGACGGATGGACAGACAGAACCCACATGGGCTGAGATGCTCAAATGATAACCACATCAAATGCTGCTTGTTAGGGCCTATATATCCTGTCTACTATGTTCCACAAGAGACCACCCAAGTACAGAAAGAGAGTGAGGGCTGACCTGCATGGCCAAGGACAGGGATCTTAGTGGCTGCTTTGATATCAGATACAAGCTTATTGCTTCCTCTGGGTATCACCAAATCTATTACATCATCCAACTGGCCAGCAAGTCCAATGACAAAGAGGTTCAGAACCACCATGTCTCCATTTAACTAGAATGCTTCTGGTCAAAAGGTTCATGGTGTGGAAAAGTAGTATACATTTGAAACACTTTATGTAAATCAGGTACACAGTTCAACAAGAGACTATAGATTGCTCAAGAGTCATACAAACAGAAGATCATCAACTACCCAAAATCAGGAGGGCTGCAAGAAATATTATTGTACCTTCAGTAGGTCTGGGATCTCCTCCCTAGAAGTAACAAGTCCAATGAGAGCTGGACCCACAGATTTTGGCAGAGCATCAGTGATCACCTGTGTAGATTTCTCTTAATATTAGAAAGGTTTTCCACAGAAAGGCATAGAAAGAGATGACATCTCTTGAGGTGGCACCTTCTTGACTGCAGCAATGAGACAACATACTGTACCTAGCTATTTCACAATAGCAACTGGAAGAAGCTGACATGGGTACCTTATGCAATATAGCATTTGATCGAGTGGCTTCTTTGCCTCCCTTCAGTAAGATACCATTCCCACTCCGAATTGCCAATGATGCTATCTGATCCCATTGAAAGAAACCAAAAAACTTTAACATGTGATAGCTTTGGCAATTGCAAGAAATTGCCTGAATTAGCCTGTGCCTGTGTCAACCACAGACTGACCTTTATGGTAAAGATAGTTTGGACACTACTACTACAGGATCAGATTTCAATGAGGGAGATGTTTTCAAATAGCAGTCAACAATCAAAGAGATTGAAAAGAAATGACAGCAGATGACAATGCCATGAAAATCACAGTATACACAGTCAATGGTAAAGAAACCACCCATAAAACAGGATCATTACCTGAACCAAAGCATCCGGTCGTGACTCAAAAATAACCAAGACAACACCCAAGGGACATGTTGTCTTCTCCAGAATAAGCCCTTCAGCAACCTGGAAAAAAATTATGTCCACAGCATAAGAAGACAGTTCACATTTCATGTACCCCCTAGAAGCTAAAGATCATGCTGGAGTTCTCTCTCGTTTATCTTTGAGTGTTTAGGGTTTAGGTTCCACTCTGAACCTATGATGGCCCTGAAGACAGGCCTCTTCCCTTCAGACGTCCCTTCACTCTACTGATTTGCTCTCTTTGCCTCATAATTTCTTTCTTCATCAGCTGACCACAAACATCTCACGACACCCATACATCTCACGACACCCATACATCTGATGACAACTAGTATCATCACCAGTCCACAAAAAATCCTGCATTCCTGTGTCATACACACCTCACTTGGCTGTCCTAGCTACCACCTAAGTGAGAGAGACAATGACCACCAACCTCAGTACGTTTTGAAACAGCCCCAATTGGCTCCTTCATCTCTGCAAGGACCCTGAGGGAGTTCGCTAAACTTGCAATCTGCAAAGTGTGGAAAAAACTAACATAAGAACCCAAAAGAAACTCAAGTAAATTTCCACAGAGGTACTCCAATCGACACAAAAGCTCTCAATCTGTCTGCCCAGTTCAACCTGGGTGAAGGGCAAGCACAAGCTACTCTGCATCTTCTTTCTTCTGCTGTAAACAACTGACTAGCTTTACTGCAACTTAACATGGTAGCAACATGATAACGACATGAAGAAAGGGATCCTTTTGGAAAGAGAGGACCTGGAACTGGTTGTGACTTACTTTTCCAGGCTTTATTGTAAGGCGACCAATCAATGACTTAGCAATGCCACTCAACTGGGCTGCTTCCACATCAGCCTCATTTTCTGTCTTGATTCTTGCCTCATTGGCCACCAAAGCTTCAGCAACTGTAAGCAAAATTTGCTTCCGCTCCTCAGATGAAAGACTCTGCAATATCCCCCCACCCCCCCCATTAGAAGACAAAAAATTAGGGACAACCAGTCCAACCCCAGCTTGGTGAATAGCTGGTACACCAGAATTTGTATGCTCTCAGATGATTTTCCCATCACGTTTCACTTTTTTCTCAAGTGGGTCTTCTCATCACTTTCAAACCGTATTTGTTCTTCTAGAAGAATGAGCTGCTGTACCACAGAGCAAGTTTTTAGTCCCACTGACTGGAAGATAAAAAGGGTTGAAAAAGAGTATTGCAAGGATGAAGAGATAATAGAGACACACCTGCAGGTGGCGGCTGGCATCCCTCGCAGAAACAGCCATATCCCTAGCACCCGTTTCCTTCATGTCAACCCAGAGATGGGCATCCTTGTGGAAGAGAGTACCAATATGATCCCCATGCATAACACGCTGCAGACCCTCTGGAGTACAACCACTACCCTCCCCACATCCCACCCAACTCTTTACTCAATCCTAGTTTCTTAGCTTCAATAACATGACTGATGTGCCCAATTCCCTGGATTTTGTTTTGTTGCAGAAAACCTAAATATCTATATGCATACCACCATGGCTCCCAAACCTGAATCTAAGATCACAAGGAGAGAAAACACATTCTGTCCTTAAATGAGTGCTATCTCTGAAAGCCACCCAAGATACACAAATTGAGATGGTGCTCACCTTGTAATAACCACAGGGATTCCAGCTGATGCAGCATTCCAGGCTGCATATACTTTGGCTGTCATTCCACCCCGACCCACTCTTGATTTTTCACCAAACGTGACCATGTCATCATGCTTTTCTTTCAAGTAGGTGTGAATCAGCTGTGATTTGGGTTCACTCGGTGGGCCTGTGTACAGGCCTTCAACATCACTCAAAAGGATAAGAAGATCAGCTTTCAATTCCAGTGCCAGCAGTGCTGCTAAGCTGTCATTGTCCCAAAAGATACCTGTTGCATCCTGTTTTCCAGAAGCACCAAGTGAGTAGATTATTGTAGCAATATTTGTGATAAGCCCTGGTTCCAGCTCTACTGCTTGCACTTAAGTAGGACATGGGGAGGAGTAACAGAGAATACAGAAAACTAAAAATTGAAAATCTCATACTTCAAAAACGCTATAGCCAGTTGTACATGGAGATACATCATGGTGTCAATTGTAAACTGCAAAGATTCTAGTCACCCATGAGCTGATTCTAAAACACTAAATTCCTCTACTCATGAAAAGGAAACAGCCTGTATACTACAAGGTTATACATCCATTGCCAAAGTGATTTAGTTACCTTGTATGGTGCCCTCCTTGTACTAATTGCATCATTCTCATTAAAAACTGGAACCACTCGAAGTTCCAGCAAGGAGTTGACAGTTTCAGAGAGCTGAAGTCTGAAGTCAGGATCCCTGAAATCATTATCTGTCACAAGAAGTTGGGACGATGCCACATCCAGCTGCCATAACATCATCATCATAGTACATAAGTTGAGTAAGATGACCCTTGAATGACGATTAAAGCAGAAGTGATGCACAGCAGGTAGCAAAGAGTTTAGACAGATAAAGAAAGGGCCAATAAAGAATTGCAGCAGAGGATGGTGGCTGAGAAGAAGACAGTTCTTCTGCATAGTATGATGACTTTGCCCTTGCCCCCATGCAACTGAACATTGAAATACTCAAGGAAGGAGAGAAAGAAAGCAGGCTAATTCTGAAAGACTGACCTAAACCATGGCAAGTTATTTTGGCATCTCTGAAACTGCTGCTTTCACTTGAATCAATTCCACAAAGAGCACTCACATAAGGAGGATCTGTCTAAAGCTATGACCAAAGATGTAGTAAGGGTGATGTAACAGAATATGAATACCTGGCTGAAGAGACTGTCATAGAGCGCCATAAGGCCACTTTGGCCTACAGCTGCACAAGGCTTTCCATCCAACTCCACCTGTGGTTTAGCTAGATCTACAAAACTGCATCATCAGAACATCATCACAAGCATGAGAAAATATAAACAGGCCCATGATATGTAATTTCTTACAGTGAAGGTGGCCATGGAAACTGAACATCATCTACTAGATACTAGGCTGCTGACAAAAGGGATGCACAAAATCTTCTATCACCAAAACAATAAGAACAATACATACACAGAAAGCAGCTCACCTGCTATTCATAAGACGTTGGTGGCGCAGTTTTTGTCGGCCAACACCAACTGCCCCTGAAGTCACAAGTATGACCTCTATGCCTACCAACATCAGCTCCTTCACCTGTCCAGCAAGCATGACCATCATCATCAGTATATACTACTACTTTCAACAAATCCAATGTTAGTAGACAGGCTGATGAGTGCTCTGGAGAAAACCGCCCATCAGTTTTCTGCTCTTGGGTCTACAATTGATGATGGAACCTGTTGATAATGAATGGGATTTGAATATGCAGATCATCTGACAGACAGGTGGATGATCAGTAAAATATCAGTAGAGATCTTAGCACAATTGCCGACAATGTCAGTTCAATTGATTTGCACACACGCGCACACATGCAAGTACATCTCAATTCTCATCTCTCCCCCCCCCCTTGAAGAAATAAATACTTGAGAAAGTAAGTTCAACCAAAAAAAGAAAACGATACAGTAGGTAGCTGAAATGGGTCAATGTGACTAGGCTTCAAGGAGGGACTAACTTGTTCACACAAAGCTCCAAGCCGACCCAATGCAAGCTTGCCATCACTTCTGGTTACCACCGCAGTTCCAACCTGAGAACCATTGAGAAACAAAAACACAAACACAAAAAAATTGATACAAACAAAAATATCATCTAATTGAGAGCAGAAAAGTGAGAAGAAGAATGCCATTACTAGCCCATGCAAGGATGATAGATAGGTCTGAAAAATGACACTGCCAGTTCAAAGTCTGCAAGTGAAATTCAGCACCACCCATTTGACATCAATACAGTGAATTTTCACCAGAATTATTCTGGTCTAAAGACGAAACAGCTGTGGTAGTAGTAGTAGTAGTAAGACATCAAATGTTGTGCCCAAAAATCCAGATCTAACTTTCTCAATTTCTATTATCCTGTTGTGTCCAATCTCTTCATCTTCAGCTAAAAATAAAAAATTAACATTAACACTAAAAAATTTATAATAGAAAAATCTGATGTACACCAAATTCACTGAAAGAAAGAGGGGTGCTGTGCTTATCATAACTTCCTTATGATCTCCCAGAAAGAAAGAAGAGCAGAAAATGGGTATAATTGAGGAAATGCTATGAGTCCTATGTGAACTCCAAGACAGATTGTAAAGAGATATGTATGACATTGTAGGCACCCCCCCAAAGAAAAAAAAAGCAAACAACAAACACAACCATCGCGCACCTTCACAACCACTCGCTTCGCATCCTTTATGAATGCACGAGATGGATCCATTGTTGCTCCTAAAACGAAGAAGAAGAAGCCAAAGGTTGTCGGTCTAGTTCCTTTGTAGAGTTGATCGGCTCCGAACCAAAAAGCAGCAAAAAGGGGCCGCCGCCTGCAACACCGCCAAGCTTCTTCTTGTTCTTCTTCTTCGTCTACAATCTGCCCCACCCCACCCGCGTCCCACCACCACACCACCTCTACATACATACACAGCAGCGAGCTTCTCACACAAAAATCGGACCTCCTTCAAAACGCAGCAGCATTTCCAATTACATTCATTCGTGCCAACATTGCCCAAAACTAGTGTTGTCACCGCAAAACTTCTTCAACACACAACAATTAGGAGAAAAGGAGAAAAAAAAAACAAACAAACAAACGCTACCTAAAAAATACCCAACTGAGAAGAACAAGAAAGCCTACAAATCCAGACTCGAGCGCTAACACAGAGAGAGGAGTCCTACCTATGTTTTGCTGCAAAGGTGCAAAGGGATAATCAAGGACTCCAAAGAGTAGCAGCAGGGAAAAAACCCAAAAAAAAAATGAAAAGAAGAAGAAGAAGGAAGACAAGCTTAAAAGCAACAAACAGAGTAGTGAAGACGACGACGACTGGGTGGATGGAAAGCGCAAAAATTATCTGCAAAAACTCATCCATGGGCTATGGAAATGGAAGGAAAACTAGGATGGGCCTTTTTCCTCTGCAGTTTCGTGCGCAAAATCTACGTTTTCTTATAATCTACAGCTTTTGAACATCGGTGTTTCAAATCTACGAAAATTGGAGTTTCTGTAGTTGGTTCTTTTGTTGTTGTTGTGATTTTTTTTGCTTTTGTTGGGTTTTCTTCTTGATTCTTCTTCTGCTCTTTTGCTACTTTTACTGTTGCGGTGGGATTTTAGATAGTAGGCTATTGGGGGAGAAATCTTCAGATGTGAACTTGCTTACCCTCCAGTGCCATAATTGGTATATATACTTACAATCCATCCGTAGTTTTGTGTAGATTCTAGTACCTTCTATTTTTTAACTTATATTGCAGCCAGCCAGCCACCAAATGGTGGTGGTCGTCACTTGGGGTTTTGGGTTTTGGAATTTTGACCTAATTTCAGAATGGTGTAACTAGGGTTTTTATTTTCCCCGAATTTTGTGGTTTCATAAGTTTAACAATTTTTATCAAAATCTTAGCATTTTTTTTTTGGGGGAATTTTACCTTATAAGACAAAAGTGTTCCTAAAGCATTTGTCACTAGAATGCAAAATTCACCCCAAAAACAACTGTTGGGTGTAACTTGTGATTTCTCTTATTCTATTTTTGGGTTCAAACTGGAACTATGTACCCAAGGGATTCATTGGAGCCATTTGAGCTGTGATCAGCCCCCCAGTTTAGGTAGGTGTTTAAGGTGGATTTGGGAATTCTAAAGTTTATATAGGTTTAGCTTTGTTTCCTCTAGACTTTCAAGCTTTGCTCTTGCTCTTAGTTTCTCTTGTCTTTTGTTGCCATGCCTCAGAGGCCAGCATTGCTTTTCTCATGGCGTTGAACTCGAGCAAAATTGTGACAAAAGGAGTCCAGCGTCATTTGTTTCAAAACTCATATTTCAATTTGTTGTTACCTCCTTGTAACTTTTGAGATAATTTGGGTGATGAAATAGGAAAACTAGCTCAAATGCTTGATTTGAATAAAACCAGCACTTTTTAAATTATAACCCTAAACCTAAACTGCACCCTTTTTGAAATATCTCTGTCCCTATACCTGATACTTATCAGGTTGGGGGAAAGGTTTTAGCATACTTTTTTTAAACATTCAAAACCTTACTCAAAAAGGTTATCAAAATTTTAAATATATAAGAACCAAGATTGAATGCTCTCCTAACACTAGTCCAAGTCAAGATTTTATTTTTTTATTTTTTTCATCCAGTTTTGAGTATCAAAAATTTGACAAATTTTTCCAACAAATAATCAAATTTACACTCTAAAAAATCAAATTTTCTCAATTTTTTTTGTCCAAACACTAAAACACTAGTCCAAGTGTGTCACAATTTATCAAGGCATTAACATTACCTATTAACCCAAACATAGCCAAGCATGACACAACAAGACTAAAGATTAAATATTTGCAAAGTAAGTAATCAAATATCATGATTTTTCTTTTCTTTTCTGCTTTGGGGATGGGAAGGGGGTTTGTTTGGCCTTAATGCCATATGAAGAGATACCAACCGTGTGCTTAGGAGCGCCTTGTATTAAACTAAGTTTACGGGCTAGATAGTAATAGTTTTTCATGTTTCTTTTAGCATGCGAGGGAGGGGAGGGAAGAGGAGAGCAAGGGGGGACATCACCCTGCCAATGTACTACATCCACCCTAGTTACGGAGCATGCCAACCTTGTGAAGCAATCATCAAATTGTCCAACCAATCATCCAACTTGTGCACCATCTGCTAAAGGAAGAATCCCCATGCAAATAATTTTTTGAAAACAGGCATGTTGGCATCCCTAGCTTCTTCGTCTTCTTCTTGTTCATTGTAGTTAAGAAAGTGATTGCACACTCTAAAAGCTCATTCACACTTGGTGTTAGGGACGCTAGTGTTGAGTCCCCTAACACCATGCTAGTCATTTAGGACTTACACCTACTTACCATGAACATTTTATGTTATGGTAACATTCACTTAACATTAACTTAACATTAAGCTTTCGCCCATTTAATATTGGGTGCCACCTAGGATGCCACCTAGATTTTCATTTAACCCTGACTTAACATCAAGTGTGAGTGCACATTAAGAAACCAAATTATGAAGCAAAGCAAAGGAAAAGATGGCATTGTACTTACTTAGATCAAGAGACCTGGAAAGCAAGGACATTGCAAGGAAAGGATGTTGAAGAGGTGAATGTGAGACATATATATTCACTTTCCCTCTTTGGCTTCATCTTCTTCACATTAGAATGAACTTCTAAGAGGTGAATGTGACATAGATTCACTTTCTGTCTCTGGGCTTTTAAGTTACCCTCATACCTTGGCAGCTTTGACACTCATTATATTATTTCCAGAAATGTTGAAATTTTGAAAAAAAAGATTCAAATAACAAAAATTTGTGAAGGAAAATATTTAGTCTTCAAGAATATTTAGTTTGTCGAAATGGAATTTTCAAAAGTAATTAATTATTCAACAGCCATGTGGTGAAGCTGCCAAGGGACTAGGGTATTGATCTTCTTTCATATTAGAATCAGCTTCTAAGTCAGCCATGTCATTCATAATAATACCACATGGTGGTGACATGGGTTGGGTGTTTTTTGCACTTCGAGTCTAATGTGGCAAATGGTGACAATAAGGATTGGTTTGGTTATTTGATTGGGCTGGGAGCCATTGAGAACCACATCAAGGTGGAGACATGAGATCAAATCTAAGCCTTTTTAAAACCTAAGTACATTTAACAGGCAAATCGTTGGGATGGGTGATCAACTAAGAAAGGTTCTTGCTTTCTAACAAATGTACATAATTGGAAGCCATTTCACCATCTTGTGAATAGTACCACTTGTAACTGGTGAACTCTACATGGTTGTAGGACCCAAGAAGGAAATGAGATGACAAAAATGAAACATCCAATAGACCACTATTTCAATCTCCTATCTACATCTATCAAACCACTAGGCTATCCCACCTTTTTTTCAATTTTCTTGATCTTCAAATGATCCTACTAGGTAGTCCTTTCTTCCCCCAATTTATTTTATTTTATTTTACAAAGTGGCAATTTTTTCTTGAAAAACCAAGTTGTACATTGAAAAATACCTCTTTCTCAATTTCATCGAAATTATTTACCAAATATCAAAAATCTGTTGTAAAAAAATTCATGGGTATTCAAGCTATTGGCCTCCAAACTTTTGTTGACATGTTGTTACAACAAAATATGGGTTTTCCTCCTGCAATGTGTCCCACCATATTATAATGATGTCAAACTACTTCAAACACCACATATATATATATATATATATATATATTTCAAATTGGAAATGAGAAACCACATGTATCTCACACTTTGTCATGAGCCAAGTTTTATTACCACAAGAAAAACCATATTCCCCATTGTAATGTATATTCTCTAAAACAAAACATCATTCAAATGCATCAACTCCAAGTGCCACTTGGCAATATCCAAGTTAGGGTTTAGTCCTAATGATAGGTAACCTATTATTGCTTCAATTGAGTAGTCTATAATTGGGTCTGCTGACGCCCCCTTTTGCAGGGTTTCCAGTGGAGAAAAGAGGCTTTACCTTGTTCTCCAAGTTTTAGGTATTATAGGTGCAACAATGACCAAACATTTTTCATCCTCAGATTTAGATGGAACTCATCAACAAATCAAATTTTGCACTGAGCTCCAAAGTCATAACCATATCATCTACAATCAAGCCAGAGGATTGCACCAATAGCCTTCTTTTGTTGCAACCTTTTGTTTTCCTACTACATTTCACACTGTTGCAAAATTTTGGAAATTTTCACTTTTCAAAATTCAATGATTTTTTAAGGAAAAAAATCTCCAAAAACAGAATAATTTTTTTTAAAAATCTACAAAATCAAAAGATTCCAAATTCCCCCAAATTCTCTCTCTCTCTCACACACACACACAAGTCCTAAATCAAAGGAACTTCCAGACTGATGTACAAAGCACAAACATATCACAAATGGTGGCTTAAGAACAAGTGCTGGATTAACATTACAACAAGAGTCTTGTCTTCATATAGCTCGTACTTTACTACTTACATCTCTTGGGTGCCATGCCACAAATTGCATGACAAATTTTAATCCCCGAATCACACAACAAGTTTTATGTGTACATTAAAATTAATCTATCAGCTGAGTAAGAGCAAATAACTTATGTGTTTACCTTTACTAGTGTAGCATGTGTGCCATTGGCCCCAAGTGTGAACTGGTTACCCAATTAATTTTTCCTTTCAAAACTATTTTTTTGTAATCTAATTGCATTTTTATTAACAAGAACTACTAAAGCTCAACATCTCTTACTTACACCTTAGGTCTATTTTCATTTTTTTCCAAATCAGCTTCATTAAATCCTATTTCACTTAGGGCTTTCTAACAAAGATCAAGAGAGCACCCAAATTCTCTACATTTTTTATTTTTTATTTTAAAAAGTTATCAGTGAATAAATTGTTCGATATTCAATAATTTCTTCACCTTCAGTTGAAAGAATAGGAAACCAACACAGTGCACCCCCTCAGCAAGGGCTTTCCAAAGGTATCAAGAGCGCATTAGGAGACATTGTGGTTTGGGAGATCTCAACATGATAAACAAATCAAACTTACTACTTTCCTTCATATATAGATATAGCCACAAGTGATGTTTAAGGACTAGGTAACTACCAAGAGGACTCCACATATAGGATATAGTCTCTACATGTGAACATGAAGACTATCTCCGGTACCTAGTCACGTCCAACCATTTATCATTTATGGGACATAATCAATAGGGAAGGCAAATCAAGTTGACCTATAATTGAGCACAACTTCTCATGAGTAGGCCTCTTCAGAAATAGAAAGGGCTACTTGTGGATGAAAATTAGATTACTACCTCTATGCTTGAGAAGGTTATAAGAAATAGCTCTTGCCTCAAGGACAAATCAAAAGGCAACTTGATTACAAGATTTGTCTTCTCCTTGATGATGGTTAGTGTATATATTTCTTATGGTTTATTTTTTATTTTTTAGGATTTAGCAAAAGTTGCAATTTTTTGGTAACCAGCTTGTAGAACCCCTTACTAACCTGACTGTGTTTTTGAAAAGAACTATTTTACCTACTACACTTGTCAGCTGAGAAAATAAAATCAAGTAGTAGGCCCATGTGCCATTGGCCAAAGTATGTGAAAGATGACAATATGAGAGGACAAAGAGTATGGCAAATGGAAAACTCCCCCTTGCATTTTCTCATGTGATATGAAAAGTGATGGTGTGAAAGAGATTGCAATAGGAGATCAATGGGAAATTCCCTATGCATTTTCCATGTGAAGTGAAAGGGTGATGTGAAAGGGCAAACATAAGGGCCAATGTATCAAAAAATCATTTTTTGTAATTCTAATTAATCTTCAATGACAAATTTCAGTCTAAATTCAATAACTTTTGTTCCATTGGTTCAAAAATTGTAAAACGACAAACATGCACACCACCTTGGTGAGAGCTTTTCAACAAAACGAAAAGCAAAATGAGGGCCTCATGATTTGGGAGGGTTAGGGCATGATTACAAACAAAACAAAACTCTATCCTAATATGTATATAGATCATACCCACCCACTCAACATTGAAAGTATCCCTATTTTTTCATTTTCTCTTTGTTACCCGATCTTTCTTGTTTGGAGGACTGGAGAGGATCATAGGAACCATGTGATTTGTTCAATTCAAGGCTAGATCCACAATTTGACATGAACATGAGATGTGTAGTAGAGACTCTAGAGTAGTAAACATCAATGAATGTTAGTAGTTTTTCTTTGGGCTGGAAACAGTACAGCATTTTGTAAGATCCATGAGCAAGAAGAGCATTATGTTGTGCTCAAAAGTTTGACAGAAACCGATATTGGGGTGATGATTAATGGTACCAATTGAGTTAGCTGCATGTATCTTGAGCCCATATCTTTCTCTCTTTCTTTTTGCCCAGTACTTTGGGTTAGGAGGACCAAAATGCTCTTTTACACGAGCTACCTTGTCCCCTAACCACAACTCTCATAAATTTTTTTGGTGCATGTTCAAGTACTCAAGTCCAGCCTTCCCACAAATGTAACGACTGCTGATGACACATTGTGAGAGAGAAGATCATGAGATCGACATGATTCCAAGTGACAAATTTGCTTCCAAATCTAAGAGCTCAAGATGGAGGAAGTAGAAACCCTAACTTTATCTTCCCAAGCTTCTAAAGTTGATGTCTGTTTCTTTTGGCTTAATGGGCAGATTATCGGTGAAATATGTTCATCTTGCCTAGAAACAAATTGGGCAGAGAAAAAAAATTACTATTGCTCCATAAAAGTTATTAAGGGAGCCGTTATTTTTGCTTGCAAAATATGTTCAAAGGTAAAAAGGTGATGTTTAAGTTTGTCTCTAATGTCTTCCCAGTACCATAGCATGCTGTTCACAGAGTTCTCCTGACTTCTAACATTGGGAACTTGCTCATTACATAATGGAACATACCCTTGGTGGCAGATTCTCCCAGTCTCATGGCCACCAGGGTCGCCTTGCCGTGCTTGCCTAGTGACCCCTTGCATGGCAGAATCGGCCACCAAGGGTGCATTCTCTAGTACATAATTGTCCTATTGATCTCCAACTTTTGATCATAATTAGACCTTAAATTAAATTGCTTATATTATATCAACCAAATTTTATTACTTAACTGAACACTCAAATTACAACTAAAACCACAAAAAAAAAAACTACACAAGAAGGAATAAAATGAGATATCTAAGAAATTAATTAGAATGAAATCTTTGAAACAAACGAAATATCAAATCATTTTTCACCTCGTAGGTAATTCTAAGACTTTAAGTTTTAGTGTTTTAAGCCAGTGCTAAGTTATTAAGTTCTTTTTATAAGTGTGCTTAAACATCACCTATTTCTCACCCTGAGGTTCAAGTATTAAGATAAATAGATCAGGAAGCCAGTTCTGGGTCTAGTTTTTTTTATGAATTAAATAAAATTCCAGTTCTGATAAATTAGACCGAATTCCAATTTGATTCTAATCAACTAAAATTAAAATCAATGGTTCTTAGTTCTAACCCGCCCAAGTAGGGACTTGCCCAATATTGTTGGTCTTTTCTTGTCTTTTGACAATCTTGGGTGACTTAGAACTCTATAGTTCTCATGTTTGTGTGTGAATACATTATTAGATTGTTTTAGATTCTTTAAACTTGCAATTGTCATAATGTCAAAAGTTGGGCTTTACTTGATGATCATCACTCCTTTCTTGTATGGCTTTTGGAGTACTCCACAAACAAGCTCGGGTGTAACTAGCATTATGTGTAGTGTAAGGCAAATGACATGAGGGCTTCTTTTGTTTTGAGGACCAAAGTAAACCCTGCACCCACCATAGCACCATGCAAGATGGATAGTGTATGGACCCGAAAACACTTGTTCATTGTATTGATCATGTCCCAAAGCACTGGGAGAAAATTCCTTACTGTATTTGGAGGGTATTTGATATCCATGACCAGGAGGGATTTCATGTTTACTCCTTAAGATTGGGAGGGAAATTATGCTTACTTATAGGTGTAAGAGTCCAGGCAGGTTCATGGGCATAATACGAGAAACACTTAAGATACAAAGGAAAATCCTCAGGAGATTGCTGTTTATGGTTGCAGCCTGAGATGGTTGTTAGGTGAAGAAGAACTCAGACTACTCATTAGAAATAAATTTATATAGGTAATCTACGTTGTGTCCAACAAAGTTCACACTTATGTACTTAGATTTGATGTCACAAGGAAGAAATTGTAGATACCTTGAAGTCACTGATTGATCCCCCAAAAAACAATCAGAGTTTTGGGATCAGAGTAAAAGAGAAGATCAGTGCTACCGATTTCAAGCAGCAGCAGCATAACACTCCAGTTAAGAATATATTTTTTGGTGTTGGAGGCAAACTTCCAAAGTTCATTGAAAGAAGCATTCTGTTTGATGAAGTTTCTAGCAATAACATGCACAGGGTGTGGTGTGTTGAGTAACATTCACAAAAATTTGTGTTGTGAGTTTCTGCATCTCTGCTTATTTTTAAGACCCAGTTCAAAAGTCAGGACTCCTTTCGCCAGATTTGGTTTGGGATTTTCCACAAAGCAGACTGGGAATTTTGTTGGGACATTAGTGGAGAGGACTTTCTGTTCATGGATTTACTGTGGACTTTCCCTCCTCTCCTTTGGAATCCCTCCTCTCTTTTGAAAGGATATGTGTAGCAAGCAATCCCTCTGCAAGGTTTTTCAAAGATTGAATTATTCCTGTGATTTATTGTGAATGTAAATTTTGCTTTGAGCTTTAGGTCAAGAGCAGCCACATAAAACTTTCTTTTTTCTCTCCTGAGGTTGTTCCAGCTTTAGATTTAAAGAAAGCAATTAAACCCCTGTGAACTGCATATATGGCAACCATGATTCACTTCACAGTTTTGTGTGTTAGATTCTTCATTATATGAGAGTGGAAGTGGTCTAGAGTTTGTTGGGTGCCTATCTGTTTTTGTATTGGTATCTTCAGTCTCATGCCTATCCTAATGCATCAAGTACAGCTCCAATGCCCCTTGATCTAAAATCGATGTTTGTAGGTTTTGTATAAGGCAAAGCTGAGATTTGGGTAATGCATAGTATGTGTTACAGTTCAATCTGGGATTTTGTATGGTATCAGTATGCTGTAATTGTGTTAAACTTCTCGCTCAATCTCATTGACTCAGTTGAGTCTGTTGAATCAGATGCAGATGTATCATATTCTAATAGCTCTCACTTGAGTCTTCCACACTTTGTTCTAAACTGAAAACTTCATAGAATTCTTTTTTGCAATGTTACCTCCCACACAGACCTTACTAACTGGCAGGTTCAATTTCTCCTATTCGTGCATCAAGGTCCTTCACAATTAACTCTCAAATGACTCCTCATGACCTCATAGTTGATGAGAGTTGGAGTGAAGTATTTTCAGAGAATCACTGTAACAAATCGTCCTTCAAATCAAATAGCTTCAACATAGTGATATTATATCAGCAGTGCAACCAATTGGATACCTTTTTTGTTACATGCATTTCTGGCAATCTCTAACAAAACAGGCAATGAACAAGGTTCCACCATGACTCCCAAAGTATGCTGGATGCTTTTCCATAATCAAGTTTCTAGATGCATTTTCTACAACATGAGTACAGTGGAAACAATTTGGGTGGAACCATCACCAAAAAACAATAGAATTCTATTCAAAATCTTAGCCATATCTGCGGTTTATATATGCATGAGTTATATGGGCTAAAGTATGGTCAATTGCATGATATTTTTACAAGGATGTTAACATGTGTTTACCATAAAATTGATATTTATTAACAACGATGCAGTCTTGGATGGCATGCTATCACAAAATTGTGAGACATCCATTGAAAGCATATGCCAATCTTAACGCAAATGCATTTGCATTTGACACTTACCAACTATTCACTGCAAAAAACTTCTACAATGGTATTTGAATGTTTTTCCCATGAAATATAATTGAATTACCAATGATACCAACTTATAGAACACCTTCCAAACCCTTAATAATAATACTAATAATGTTGAGAATGTATGCCAATCTTATCACAAAGACATTAGTATATGTTATTTACCAATGGTTAATTGCACAATATTTTGAAGTACGTATTTATATGTATCTTTTCAAAATATAGATACAAATTATTGATGGTATCAAATTATTGGACATGGCACCTCTAAACCATCAAGAATCTTGAAAACAAGTATAGGAAATTTATTTCAATTTTATCACAAATGAATTTTGTATGGCCCATTTAACAATAGTTAATTGTAGGATAATTTTGAAAAAAATATTCATACATATTTCCAATTATATAGGAAATAGTTTCCAACAATACCACATTCAATGGCACTGTCCAAACCATCATAAAACTCTTATGAATTCATGAATCAAATTATTGTTAAATCACGGAATTGCAATAATGTTAATTGGAGAAAATTGTTCACAACATGAACAAACACCAAAAGAGACATGAAATGGTTCACCATCAACAATGGTATACATAATCTTGGGTGGAACCACCATTTTTTGAATGAAACATGGTGACTTTACTTCTATCACCTACAAATTCAGCCACATGATGAATGTGCCATTTCCTCACATTTCAAAATATGGATGATGATATTGGGAAACATGGCATTCCCAAAATCAATAAGCTTGAATTCACTTGATTTTGGTAGTCGTATGAAATGCTTCCTTGTTTGTAACCTCTACCAATCGGCAACTTGCCACAAATATGAATACATTGCTTTAAGTAGCAGTTGAATAAATCTTGAACTTGTTGGATCATAAATTTACCATCCACCATATTGAACATTGTTGGTTACATGTGGAGTATGCAACATGTATGTGAAGATTGTTGTACATTGGCATGATTAAACTATGTCAATTGAATTCTCAAATCGATGTCAATGTGTCATTATCCACAACTTGAAATATGTGGCATTTATGTGGAGATTGCAGTAAGAGTGTTGATGAGTAAAATATGTTATTTGAATTATGATGTGGATGTCAATGTGTTAATATCCACAACATTAAATATGTCAATTTTGTTACTTTGTGAAAAATGTATAACATGATTCCTTAATGATTTTTTAAAGCATTTTTATAACCAAAATTAAGGCTACATTCTTTAATTCAACTACAACCAAGTGATGTGATATAGTTTACCATCATTTGCACTTACATTGACACCCTTTTATCCCTTGTTCTTTTCTTCACATAGATTTTAATTACCTTGCACATTCATAATCTTGCAATTTGAATGCAATAATTATGGCATTGAAAGATTAATCAATATTGAATCTAAATTTAATTCAAAAGGTTTTCTTTTTTGGGAACTAAATACATTCATAAAACTAAAAAATTTGAATTTATATAATCAATTTATAACTCATATGTCAAATTAATTTCAATTTATATTATTTTAAATTAATTTATTAACTGTCCATATGAAATTAAAGAAATTTGAAACTAATTATGCAATTTCAAATCTGAATATAACGTAGTTGTGAACTTTTATAATGTTTAACTATAAAACATTTAAGATATTATATTCGAATTTATGGCCTAAAATTGAACTTTAATATTTTGAAATTTGAATAGATTTTTAAATGAAATTTAGAGACATTATATTTAAATTTATAGCCCCCAGAAATCAAACATTAACATTGGAATTTTCAAATAAATATTTAAAGTCAATTTAATGTGCTTACATTTTGAAATTAAAGACATTATCAAATCCAATGTGCTTTTGAAACTGAAAGATTAAAAAATGAAATCATGAAATTAAAAACATGTGAAATTAAACTTAAATATAAATTGCCATTAGTTCTTTTCCAAAAAAAACTATGAATAAACATGTGGTAATGCATTGAGAACATATATAATGTGGAATATTTTATCATATTGGTTTATACCAAAACTAAAGCGAAGGCACCTCACCTTGATATCCATTATGTATTCAAATAATAAATAGGTATTGATAAGCATTGAAACTTGCAACATATTCATTTTATGCAAATTCTATAAATACAAGTTTATCCTTTAAAAGTGTCCCTTTTAATGGCACTCATATATCCAAAGACCAAACATGACACACTCCTTTATAACATAAGTCTTTGATATACTATATATTGCTAAGCCCAAACAAAGATGTATATAAAATTTAAAACAATAAAATTTTGAATTCCTTTGTTAAATGACACAAAAATGGAAAGGTAGGGAAACATGCTAGTGAGGGTGGAATGTAGTAGGCAAGAAGACATTTGAATATGTGTTGCCCAAAACTAATTGTTATTTTGTTTGGATTGTCTTTTTAGCTTAGCCATGGAAAATTGTAAGCAGCTAAAATTGTGCCATAACACCCATGACCCTTCATGACCCTTATTTTGCATAAGTTACAATTTGATTTTTTATATTTGAACAATCAAAACTACTGAAATGTATGTTTTTCTTAATAGGTAAGCACATCTTAATATTTAATTGTAGTTGTGATTCAAGGGATCTTATCATTTTTTAAAATATTTTGCCCCTAATCAATATTTCAATGTTTTTTTTAATTATTAGCAATCCAGGTGTGCTTTGATTTAAACTAACCATGATGACAATGAGGGTAATTATGAAGCTCAATAGTTACCTTATTACATGATAACAAGATCATCCATGCCACCAAGGCAACTTTAACAAAGTGTTAATTTCATTAAGATATATGCTTCAACCTTCTTATTATTGTATTAACATTTGAAAACAAAATAATTATGCATGAAGTTCATCATAATCAACATGTCATGAATTTTCAATCAAATATAACAATCAAGTTTTTCAATTTCACTACAAGGAATCATGTCCATTCCAACCCATGTATTTGCAACATGTGTCCAAAGTAGCCATTTTTGCGACTGTAGATGTGATTGTCTTCCATGACAACTAGTTAAAACGACTTGAAATTGCATAAACAAGTACAAAGTGGTTTGTAAATGCATATGTGACTTAGACTTGTGACTAATGTTGATTTGGATGAAAATGAAGATGAAAAGGACACTTATATCATTCATTTTTAGTGGCATCCCAAAATAAATGAAAATGTAGTTGTCTCTATAATTTGGAAATTGAATCATAGACCATTCGACACCATGTGGCATTTTCTCAACTTGATTTGTGACTATGAATCCTAGTTGCAAATGTACATGTCATTAAATGTGAAAGAAATATAAGTTGGCCAATGAAATTGTTAGATTTGGTGAATCTTTTTCCCTTAATTTTTTTCAATGAACTAAACAATAAATGCATAGTATGGTTTGGTGGGTTTGTGAAAATAATGGACCCATGGCAATTAATGAGAGAAATCAACTTTGAAATTTCTACCATTATTAAGTTATTCATAATTTGTAATTAGGTGCAAAAAAAACACGTTTATCATCTATTTTTTAAGGCATCCGTAGTAAAATATATATGTCATTAAATAGTAGGTATTTTATCATGTTGATATGTCACCATTTTTTTACTTAAACATGCTAGGTAATACGTAAAGAGGTTAAATAGTATAACAAGTATTTTATCTACTTAATTAAGCAAGCAATGTAATTTATTTATTGAATATGTTAAGTGGTAGGCAATAGGAATAATTTACAATCCATCTATAAACATTATATAGTGAATAAGTTATATGTCATACATCTAAACTACATTTTGCTCATACAAATATGATCTATTATAAACAAAATTGTATAATATAATTTTTTAAACCAAATAGAGGTTTGAGACATGAAAATGTATAATTCTTTTACATATAATTTTTATCATAATTTAAAGTATATATATATATATAAACATAATAGAGTTCCAAATAATTAGTTAATTACATGTCATTAATTAATATTCAAATTTTCAATTTGATTATCTAGATTAATCTTTTACATCGGATATAATATGACTAATATAATTTTTCAAATATTTATATTATAATTTATGTATGATCTATTTATAATTACATATCACATATATAAATTTACTTATATTGATAACAATTATGATGTAACCAAAAAAAAATTTATAATACAATTTTAAAATCAAATGAAGGTTTAAGATATGATATGTATATCATATTATCCATTCCATGTGCTTTAATTCATTTTTTCCAAGGAATGATCGTTGAGATGGTATTTAATAATGAAATTAAAATATATATTTTTCAAATCAATTTATATTTAAAAAGGAAAAACAAATATCTGTGTACATTATTGATGAATTTTTAAATTAAAGTTTCATCTTATTGTTTGGACAAAATAATAATAAAATATCAAATATCAAAAGTGATGTTTTGCATAATGTTTTCAATGAAATAGCGTAAATAAAATGCACACTATTATTTTATCACAACAAGTGGGGTGGCTTGGTGAGATAAGGGTTGATCTTTATCCTTGGGGCTCAAAGATTAATTTCCACAAATGGCATGGGTTGTGATCAATGGTGGGATGTTGATTGAATATTCCTTACCTACATAACTAAAATAGGTTAAGTTCCTATTAGTTGGGCTTAAGTAGGCATAATAGGTGGCCTACCTACCAACTTAAACTAGTTTTAAAATCTTAGCCTAGGTAATGACACATGTGAACATGGTACATGTTGAAATTAATGGAATTACCATGAATGTAAATTAAAATATTTTTATATATATATAATGTGATTACATTGTTTTGTCGTTAAGTTTGTTGCAAAATGACAATGCCACACAAATTAGTTTGGATGTATGAAAAGTTCATGTAAGTCACACTTTCATGTGATTGTCATTAAAACTTAGTGCGACATATTGTCTTTTGTAACAAAAAATTGAACTTGTCCAAAACAATTAAGCTAAGTAATAATTGCATATAGTAATTATGACTAAAAACTAGTCCTTAATTCAATTGTTGATTTGCAAATTCCTTGTAATGTTTGTATTGAAAATCTTTTTAATAGTCACCATCAAGTAAAATGGTGTCATCCAAGAAAGTAATATGTCAGACATTGAACTACATATCCATCCCCAAAAGGTAACTACAAAAACATCAATTTTTTACATATTTATTTAATCTCATTTATTATTTTATAATGCCAATATACTGTTATTCATTTACCATGATCATGGCCTTATGCCAGTACCCACATAAATGTTGCCTTTTTCCCTACATGTTTACATCCCTAAACCTTTTGCCATTATAGTTTGAATTACAATGACAACTCTTATTTCCATTTTTCATTTAAGAGTTTTTTTAATCATTGCCTCTCATTGAACAACCCTTGTCCTTTTGCTAATGAATATTATAAAAAAGGTGTCACACCTTTTCAAGCCCATTGTTGAGGATCAAAATTGAAGCTTGAAACCTTGCCATGGTGAAACAAAGTCAATTCTTTGGAGGGTGCTATTTTGCTTTGCAAACATCATCCCAAAACCCTAAATTACACATACATATGAAGTAAAACATGAAATACATAGTCAATGCTACCTAGACTTTCCAAAGCTTTGATGAATGTAGTAAATTTTGAATTCTACACATATTGTTTTTGTTTTCCAATTCTTTCAAGACTTTTATAAGAAATAATGGTAAGGGGTCCTTGAATGTATCAAAAAAGCTAACCCACAAGCATGTTATTATTTAAATGATTTTCTCAAATGAAAGTAGTTACCCCTATTTTTGGTGCAATGCACAACAAATCTAACCCTTATTAGTTGATTTTCAACTATAAATTGGATCATTCTTTCACAACATCCCAATTCACAATGTTTTGTTTGTTGACGTCCCACACATTAGTTTCCACCTTCATACCCCTCTTGTGCAAAACCATGCTTCCTTTCACAAAAATGGAAAATAATTTATTCAAAAATAACATTCCCATCAAATGTTATTTCTTAATAACTCATCTTTGTAGGTGGGCTAAACATATTGCAAGCCTTTCCAAATGTAAGCCCAAGTTTGATCGATTCTACTCCAAACCTTTAACCTCAAGGCACAACATTTGTATTCAACCAAGTTGCACCACAAATCATAACTCATTTACAAGGTTCAAAAGGTTTGTATTATGACAATATTTGTTTCAAGCAAATTTTAAGATTGGAGCCCCCCAATTCTAATGATCTTATTACCCCACTTAACTAACAAAGCCACAAGTGATTCCTTAGGGTTGATGATGTTCAACCCACCCAACTTATTTTTTTTATAACAATTATGCTTAGTTTGCACTTGATCTGTATCTAATTATATAATTAATTATTTTTTTATTGGCCACTTAAAAATAATTATAGAATAAGGTTTTGAGTTTCTTAATTACTTTGACCAAAACACCCCAAACAACAATGAAAGACCAAAGTGTAAACAACAATATGTGATTCCCCACAAGCATGCAATTGATAAGACAATTCATTGTACCAAAAAATGAAATTTATGACTCCATCCATAACTAAAAACCTTATATGTGTATGCTTTAATAATTAAATAATTATGTAGTCAATTCAAACTTATTACTTCTATCATTTATTCACAACCAATCGTTGTTATCTTTCCATACCATTTTCATGATTGGATGATGGATGAATGATCATAGTTTTAAAAAATCATGCAACATGGTCATCAAATTATGTAATATTAAATCAAATAATAGTCATGAAAGATGCATCCAACATATAAATTTTAATTTAAAAATATAATTTATAATTTAAAAATTAATTTCTTATTGCCACGTGACAATTAGGCTAAATTCAAAAATGTATTATCTATTTATGAATTGCCATCTAGTAACCTCTTTTAAATTAAAAAAATTATAAACCATTTATGGGTTGCACCATGGCAACCTAAAGCTTTAAAATCATTTTTTTGGCCTAATCATGTGATGCCACATGGTAACTTAAGCCTAGGAAGCAACTAGTTTAGGTTGTTTAAGTTGGGCAACCTAGTTTAAGAACCTAGTTTAGATTACCTATTAATCACAAACTTAGCATTTCACGACTTAGAAATGGAAATCATGTCACACTAATTCATTCATAATTCATACATTTCACACATTGATATTGTGTGTTGAAAACACATTTGACACACAGATTTATTGAAAGATGTAAAATCCGTGTGACTTTTGTTCATTCATAGGTTCATATTTCATTTGTCAACACATTTTTCCATGTGTCAAACATGCTTTCAATGCATGATATTCATGTGTAAAATGGAGGAACGAAAATCTAACCTTAATTCCAAGTTCCATATATAGCAGGGGTCCTGTCTTTTAATTTACTTAAATAGTGGGATAATCTTTCATATGTGGATTTTACCTTAATGATGTCAACATTAACAAATGGTATTTTGACACATGTAAATGATTTTTATAATTCATGTTGAAAAAATTAAAAAGTATATTATATGTGTTAAATGCATCTTGATAAATCAATTATTATTCAACAATGAAACACTAAATTCTTTTGGGTATTATTGTAGTAATCCCCTTCCATGAAAGTTGGTATTTATAATACATATGACATAGCATGTATGGTATCATAATATGTGTTTATATGTATTGAATTTATTATCCTCCAATTATCTACACAAACCCATCACCCCCAATTTTAAAACCAAATTTGATGTTGAAGTCTCAAAACGACTAAGAAACCAAAAACCTTGTGATTGATATTTATGTCAAGGAGTAGTATACATAGTATCTCCAAATTTTCTTCATTTTTTTCGGTGTTTTTGGGAAGAGTTTCAATCTATTGATGGTTTTCATTTTTAAGTCATGTTGAAACTTGGAGTCCTCTTCATCATTTAATTCTTTTGATTAGGGTGTGTTAGATTTTTGTCTTATAATATTTGAAATGACCTTTGAATTTTCATAAACTGCCATATTTTTTTTGGATTTTTGGTTTTGAAATTACTGTGAAGCTTGGTCAAACTTGTGTGTGAGCTTGTAACACCAAGATGGGTTATTAAAGGCAAAATTGTAAATATTAATATTATGACATAAGAATAAATATGAAGATAAATAATACAACTTATGAGCCTTACTTTGAAAATTTAAAATAATTTAATGGCTTATATATTAAAAGAATGATAGATCTAGAAGGATAATATGTGACAATATTGTTGGCTTATAGTTGATGAATGAAATTGTTTAATAAATGTAAATGAATGGAGTTGAATTTATCCATTCTTCCTTTCAAATATATAAGCAGTTGTGGCTGAAGATTTGAGCTCATATTTCCATTTCATAATTTCTTAGTACTTTATGTTAAGCTTTGAAATAAACTTTTTGTGTAATGAACTTATGTCCCAATAAACTTATGTGGCCTTTCGATTATGAAAGTGCTCCCCAGAACATACAAGATTTTGATTAATGAGCTCCATGAAGCAAGGTCTTTAAACATGTGTAATAAGCTCCTCATTGGGTGTAGTTCCTACAAAGATCAAATTTTATAGGTATGTGGGTGTTCCTAACCCAAAACCATTAAGTTTCATTTCTTGTATTGTTCATATGTTTGCTATGGTGTGTGCACATTTAGTTGTGCAAAAACTACCAATGTGCTAGTAAGGATTTAATTGAAAATTAACCCTTATAAGCCAAGGCCCTTCCTAGGCTACAGTCTCCCTAATCCCAATAAATGTCCTTTGAAGCAATAAAATTCAAATAAAGAAATGGGTAAGCCTTGGAGGAGTGTATGATACATGCATATTTGGTCCTAGCTCCACCTTTCCAAGCTCAACCTTTAATAGAAATGTCATACCAACAAATTTTTCACACGTGGGTTGTGATTGTGGCTTGTTTTTCAAGCACAACACAAGCATTGGACATGTGTGTAAGTTAACATTTTGCAGTGTGTAAAGTCTAAACCTTTTCAAACTTTGCCACCCTCTCCCAAATGAGGAGTTTCTGCCCAAGAGAGCCAATAAGGTGAAAGACATTATGAGTAGGGGGCAAGTGGACAGCACTGGTTGTGGCACCTCATCTACATGCGCATCACCCCTTTTTTTGGGCGAGAAAAATTTCACAAATGCAAAAATTTACAAATGTTTCTGGCACATATTCCCTGTTGTTTGGGAAAGAATTCGCCAAATATCAGGAAAAAAAAATTGGTTTTGACACACTTCAACTCAGATTTTTGTTGGGTGGCATCTTTTAAGCAAGTGTTTCAATATTACCTTACCCTGAGGTCAATTTCAACAATAAATAATCCTCAAAATAGTGAAATGAAATTTTGTGAAAATATGAACTTGAAATGTTGAAAATCATCATAATTATTAGAGGCTACATTCCGAATAATTTCACTACTCATATCACAATATTATAGTGGAAAAAAATTCATTTTTTGAAAAAAAAAAATTCACTTTGTCAATGTGGAGACTGACCCTAGGCTACAGTAGACAGGTTCTAGAACGTGTCACCATATATTGCTACTTCCCTCTTGGGATGGTAGCCACTACCGCAACGGCAGAATAAATAAGTAACCCCCAGTTTATAATGGGGGTATTTGTCCAGGTTGAAAATGGTGACAAACCCATTTTGGAAAAAGAAATTTATGCAGCCAATGGGAAGGCTCAGGGTGCTTAGTTTTTCTTTCTTTTGGGTTATCCGTAGTTCCTTGCCCCTAGTTCATTGGGGAAAAAAAAGAAAAAAAGAAGAAAAACACTCCTGCAAATTGGCTAATTTGATGCTCATTATGGACAATTACCTAATGAATTTGCAGAGTCTGACCAATTGGACTATGAGTTGAAATTGAAATGTGTTAGGCATTTTGAGGGTTTAAAATTGCTGCTGCAACACCCACTTGAGATGAGTGGATTGGAAGGTGCAGAGCCAAAAAGAAATAAAAAAACAAAAAATTTAACCCTGTCTGTATACAGACAAGGGTTTTAGTATTAGTTTACTAATAAATAAGTACCCCCAGTTTGTAGGTAATGTCGGTATTAGCCGAGGCGAAAAATGGTGCCGAACAGTTTTGGAAATGGAAATTTCATGCAGCCAATGAGAAGGCTCAGCATGTACTCAAAGTGCCTTCATTTTTTTTCTTTTAATTTGGAGGGGGGGGGGGGGGGGGGGGGTTGTGGAGAATTTTTTTTTCTCATTTTTCCTTTGTTCCCTTCAAGTTCCCAGTGGGTTCCTATCAGGTTCCCAATACGTTCCCTAGGTTCTCAATGTGTTCCCCAACAGTCTTGGATAGGCTTGTGTTGTAGGTGTGCAAGAAAAACTTGTATGGCCAAATGAAATTGCTGGATGTGATGGTCTAAATTTTTGTTTTAGTTATCTTGAGTGAACTAAAAGTTAAATGTGTAATAGATTAGTATTGTGTAATTCAACTAATAGGGTTTGGTCTGTTTGTGAGAATTTTAAAGGATCAATGGAGATGATGCTAGAAAGGGATCAGTTTTTTCAATGTTAAGCAAAATAGGGTTGTGTGTAGTAGTATGCCTGAAGATTTGTTTTTATTCAGGCCAATGGGTTTACTGGATTTGGTAGCCTGAAATTTGTGGTTTTCTTAGTTATGTTGAGTGAACTTACAGGCAATTTGTAACAAGTACTTGTGCTCTTTGCCTCCCTCTTCTTGGGGTTATCGCCCACATGGAGAACATCAAAAAGCACCCACTTTTGCATGTGTGTTGTTGTCTCGTGAGGACGAGAGAGAGAGAGAGATGCATGCTAAATTGGATAGAGTGACAAGTAGTCAGTTTGTAGATTCACAAGCTACCTGTACAACCAATCCACCACTCCATTGAGCTTTCATCCCCAGGAAAAAAAATAAAAAAATAGAAAACACTCTAGGGGGATCCACCAGATTGCAGCTGGAGTTTTTGTACATGCTGGCTGTTCTTCTGGGGGAGTTGTTGGTCTCGGAGATCGTAAACACGAGAATGATTTCTTTTCTTGGGGTGAGGGGAGAGACAGAGACAGAGACAGAGTTGTTGGCAGGTCTAGAAATTATTATAAATCCAAATTCCAAGGAGAAATTCAGGTGGGAAGCTTGTTGGTCTTGAAAGTCCAGGCTTCGTTTATAATCTTTAGATGCTTTTGTTAGGGTTGAGAATCCCGACTTTGAGTGGTGGAGCAGAAACACTGCTCTTATACTTTTGGGAAGTTTTTTTTGAAGGCCTGGAAGAGGGATTTTGGGGAAAAACCTCTGTAGAGGTTTGTGGCGGGTGTGGAAGGTGTAAGAGAAACTAAGAGAAGGACAAGTTTTTTTTCCCCCCAGTTCTTGAAAAGGCTGTAATGGGTAGTCTTGCAAGTGAGAAGGAATTGGATCAGCATGCTCACAAATCCATCCATGACAACGACCATGATGCTGTGCCCCCAGCAGCAGCTAGTACTTGCGATCATGAGAGATTTGCAGAGCAAATTCACTACTTCGCTCCTCCTCATTCCACCAAACTCAAGCATGTTTTGATACTAATCTTCTACCATATGCTTCCTTTCACACTCATTCCAACCGCCATGTTTTGTTTGGAAATGTACTGGGTATACAAATTCTTGGGGTGGGTTGGGGTAACCGCTGTGTCTGCATTTCTTTTGTTCCTGGCTGTAGCTCCCCCATACTACTCCAAGTCCATCAGGAGGAAGACGAGACCTCTGTATGAGACTCTCGCCAGTTACTTGCCCAGTGCAAAATACATAGTACCCAAAACTCCATTTCCGCAAGACAAGGCCTACATCTTTGCCATACATCCCCATGGCAGAATGTTTTATGCAAATGCCTTGTTCTCCCAGGTGCATGAGATTTGGAGGGAGCCCATCAAGCTTGTGCAAGGTACATATGCAACTTTCCCAACTGCTCATGACCTCCTCCTCTTCCCCATCTTCCTCATCCCTGTCAATTGCTGCCTCAATCTTTTAGGATTTTGAAATTGAAGGCGGTGGTGCTACAAGGGTTTAAGGTTCATGGCAACCCTACAAGTGCTTGTGGATTGTGCAGATCCTCTAAACCCTTCATGCTTCATGAAAGTGATGCTCAAGGAATGATATGTAGATACTTGAAAATGTAATGCATGCAGGTGACCTCTTTCAGACAGCAGCAGGTGGATTCTTTCAGGTGCCATTTGCAAGAAACTGGTTCTACATGATAGGAATCATACCTGCTGACAAGCATCTGATTGTGGACAAGCTGAGGAAGAAGAATCATGTAAACTTTTCTGTCAAACCCTGTCTACAGATTGCACTCTGCATACTGAAATTTCCTTCTGTAACTTGACATAATTCCTTTTTGGAGCTCAGATCTGCAGTAGTCCATGTCAAGCAGTCTAAGCATTGAATGCTGGTTATGATGTTGGAATTGTTGGAACTTTTAAAGGTGACCATTGCAGTTGGAGGGGTGCGGGAAGTTTTTCTAGGTACTCAAGATGATGCTGATGTGCTTTACCTCAAAAAACGGTAATTTCTGGCCCAACAACCCTTCTCAAAATGTTTGGTTATTTAGAGTTTAGGGTGTGCCTAAACTTCTGACCTTGAGTTTCTTGTGTGTTCAGTCTTTTTTTTTCAAATATAACTGTAAAATACCCTCATGCAAGTTGGGAGTTGATTTTGTGTGTGCATCTGATCTGCATTCCTTTGCATGACACAGGAGAGGTTTTCTTCACATAGCCATGGATGAGAAAGTTGGGGTTGTGCCTGTGTATGCCTTTAATGAAAACCAGGTACTATTTCTTTCATTTTTTTACTGCTCTATTCTTACTGGTCAAATGAAGGGACCAGATAGACTATTCATTTTGTTGGCAAAGACACAAACCCTGCATGTTGATAACATTCTCAGAATAATGACTTGGGTTTAGGCCTCCTGAAAATAATTTGTGTTTCTGTTCCAGGTTATTGAATTTGAAAATCTCCAGAGTGTTGAATCTTGCTTGAGTGCGTACACCTATTTGGGAAATCACTTCAGTGAGAAGACTGTTAAGATGCTCTGACGTAAAAAAACCTGATTAACAATCAGAGTGTTTTTTTCAGTTTGTAAATGGTTTTGAGCTGTTAATCACTAATCAATTCACTTTTTGGGCTCCATATGCATTTTCAGTTTATAAGCCCATAGGGAAAGATCCATAACCTCATTATCGGTCATTCTCTTACTTCATTTCTGGTTGACTTAAATTCTTCATATTGAGAAATTCTTGGTACTTCATGAAGATTGTTCTTGTCTTCTGTGAGTTCGGTATTGCAGCTCTTCAGGCATGACTCAAAAGCATTTTTGAAGTTTTGGGAGAATGTGAATCGATACTACAAGATTGGGGTGCCATTCATGCGGGGCTATTTCAATTTGCCAATGCCCTACCGGAAGTATGTCTTGTTCTCTTCCCCAATTTGACCTGGGCTTCTCTCCAATATCCCATCCTTAGTAAAGCTTTTACATTGCATCTCCAATATTCAGGAACCCAAAAAGTTGAAGATGAAGTATACTCAAGTGTACATGATGAGCATGGAGAATTACAGACTGCACAACTGGAATAGGATAGTCCTGAGAAATTTCTTACATGTCTTTTGTACTGAATTTGGGCAAATTGATGCTTTTAATTTACATACTTGGCATTCAGAAGAAATTCTGCCAGTGAACTGCTCTTTCAAATGCATGTGACCAGCACATAGAACATTTTGAGGTATAGCAAATGGTCTAAAAATTTCCTAAGGATGTGGCATCCATATCTCTCTTGAGTGCCAATTACGTCAGGTGATAGCCATTGGTCAGACCCACCCAGCTGGGTCCTGGCAATGGCCATCATCTAATACATATTTTCATCAACTCAACATCAATAGAGAGAGTTATCCTGTGTTGGGTCTTGTTCCTAATTTCAAGTAATCTGCGATTGAACTGCAGAGAGCTACTGATTGCAATTGGAGACCCATTATTTGCAAAAGAAGGAGAAAGCATTGTTGAATTTCAGGAGCGATACATACAAGCTCTAAAGCAGCTATTTGACCAGTATGTGAGTCTATCTCCCGATCCAAAGCACAAATTGATAATCACCTAAGGATTTGATTGTCCCTGGCCATAAATAGGATGTGGCAATTATCTAGCTCAGAATCTTGCATACAGTTGAGTTTAGGGTTCATGCGGCCAGCCCAAAGAAAAACAGAGCAAATGCTCAATGATGGGGATCTACAAAGTGGAACAACACAGGCAGTGGGTTGTATTTAGTACTCATTGAAATGTGCCAGTACACCGATAAAAGGTCATCTTGTTTTTTTCCCTGAACAAATGTGCTTGCCACTGGAATAAATTGAAGGTATGCCCATAATCATCTTGACAAGCAGACAGGACAGTAACAAAACCCTAACTTGGTTAGCTGAACATGCTGGAGACTAGAGTTTGTTTTACTGTCACTGCATTGAATTGTTCACATCTGTCACATTCGAATCGTAACGTTTTCATACCTTCCTGATGTTTTTTGAAATCACTTGTGTTCAAACTGGTGTATAAATATTGAAACTGCTCAATCTTCCCTCGAATCTCAAACCCATTTTGCAATCTTCCAAGTGTTGGTGAATTGAACAGTTAATTTGAGAAAATATCTCAACTTGGTAGGATTTGAGTATGTATGCTCCTGAATGAATGCATGTATCCAAATAATTTATTACTTGCATGAATGTAGTGATGAGAAAAGTTTTTTTTTTCAAATTTGTGATGTTGCTCAAGTGGCGAGATCTTCCAAAGTAATATTTAGCCAAATTTGGCAATATTCAAAATATGAAAGTAGAAAAATCTTAAGCACACTTTCATGTTGTAGGCAGTTTTGGCAATTTTGGGTGATTTTTTCAACCAAATTATTCTTTCCCCTGAAAACAGAGAATTTGTGACAATATAATCTTTTTCCAAAATATTTTCACAAAATGGCAAAAGTTCGCCACAATTTTTTGTGGAAATTTCTGAATTTCCAAATTCGCCACAAAATAAATTGAGTGCCTAAGTAAGCCCAAACTAAAATGTGAAAGTTCAAAAGGGGGAAAAAGGACTTGGAGGTTAGTTGAACTTAATGGTGTGAATGAAAACTTTTCAGTCTTTTCTTCAAATGGGCTTTACATCTTTTTTGTAGTGTTGGTATTTTGAAGGGTCATCCATCCCACACTATTTTTGGCTTAAGATCTAGTTTTTTCTATCCTAATTATGAAAATCCAAAATTAGAACATGCATACTATATTGTTAATTTCTCTATATGATTTCTTGTGTTAATTTTTGTGATCATTATTTTTACAATCTTAATTGATTAATTTTTTAATTCTTTAGTAGTTTGGCCAAGTGGTTGAATTCAAGTTGACTTTATTTGTTCTCAAGTGCACTTGATTTGTTGGTTTTGTTCAATTTGTGTGGATTTTGCATTTTGAAATGTTTTTTTGGTTAGGTCCTTTTGTCATGGGTTGCTTGATTTCAACCTATTTTTCAAGTTTTCTAAGATGCTCCCATATTGTTTGTCTTCCCAACCTATTTTTCAAGTTTTCTAAGATGTTCCCATATTGTTTGTCTTCCCAATGATGTTCCCAAATGATGCTTTGAAAGTTTCCTTAAGCTATTATTGAAAGAAGAATTAAAGTTTTAAAAAAAATTTGTCAAGCAAATTTTGAATGATTGTTCACAATTTAAGGTTAGTTCTTTTTGGGAGATGGTCTCTTTCAAATCATTGAAAGAGAAACAATGTAGTTTTTAAACTTGTCACTATGGTTCGAACTTTGAACCACCAATATGCACATGGCGTCAATCATTCATTGACCTAATCAACTCTATTGTAATCAAGTTGCATGATTACAACTTGAACCAATAATCACTTGAAAGGTCACAAATGTCACAAAACTTGAGAGACATGTGATTATGTTTTCAAGTCCCTAAGCTCAAGTTTCGTGTGGATAACTAATGCACCAAACTTTCAAAATCAATTCCAACCTTTATATCAAATAATTTGGAAATATAATAACACATGTCTATATTTTGGCAAGAATTTGATGCCATGTAAGTTCAAACATATATTGGCATTAATATTTCAAAATATGAATTTATCAGACATGACCTCAAATATTTTGATTGACTATGAGTTTTAAACTCTAAATTCTCTAACATGTTTTAATGATTTGAAATTGAATTGATTTTGACCAAAAACAAAAACAAACCAAACTTAAAGTTACATTTCTAGGGTAGGAGGGAAGCAACTGTTTTTGGGGTCTAAAAATTCTTTTGGTTTTATATATATTTATTTTATATACTAATGGAGCCATTAAATGTGCACAACATAAGTTTGACTTGTCTAACAAACCTTTTATTAAAAAATCAAAATATCTTATCAATGCAATCCACATACGCAATAATCGTTTTTTCTTTACTAAAATATTTTATGTTGGGTCTAATGGGCATCCAAATGTGGTAAGAAATTTTATTATATCCATGTTGTAACTTTTTTTTGTTGATCCAAAAAAAAATGGGATGAAGTTTCAAAACTAAGATTGACCAAATTCCTTTTCAACCTAAGATCACCTCATTTCAAATGTGATCAAATAAGTATTTTTGGTCCTTTCTTTTCTATGGCAAAGAGGTCATGTTTTTTTTTATTGATGAACATGAAATATCTTGTGCGAAATTAAATTAATTGTTTAACCCATGGCATTATCGATTCAAAAAATGTGGTAAGAAAATTCATTTGTTTATAGGAAACTTTGCCATCATCTAAATCATCATATACATGTGTCACTTTTATTCAAATAATATTTCATTTTGAAGAAAAAGGAATTAATAACATGATTCCATCAAGGGGTAATTACAAGCTACAATGGATGATTTTTGGTATTAGAGTTCATTTTGAAAAAACAAAAACACTAAAAGGGTGTCTCCTTTAGACACTATCCTTTTCCCATGATAATTAAATAACCTGATTTTCATTTTGAAAGAAAAAACTCATTTAAAATTTATGTATATCAAATAAAACATAATATATTGAAAAACTCAAACAACAAGGTGCTTAATAAAATTCCAAAAAATTATATTTTATGCCTATCTAGGTATTACAATATGTTAAAAATGTACAAAATTTCAAATGGCTTTTCATCCTTTCATTGGCAATTCCTTCAAATCTATCCACCTACATGTAGATTATTGGCAAATGTTTTGCCACTAGTTGACTTATTAAACTACAACATTAGATAGACATTGGAGGCTTCACCCCCCTAAATTAATGGAGGTGGTGAGTCTACTTATCATTGGTAATTTTGAAATTATTGGGAGGCCTTCTAAAATAACTTTCCTAGGTACAATATAACCATATCCAATAATAGGTCTAATGAAGGCGTAGGGATACAAATTTAGCTTCAATGGGTGGCATATGTTCACCACAATCCAATACTCTTTTTGGAACTTGAGAATAGGCTTGAAATGAAGGCTAATTTAGGGCATAATCAACATCAAAACAATGGAAAGTATGTCAATATGTGGTAATTCGATGTTTATCCAAAGCCTCGTGTTAGCACTATGTAGAACAAATGTTGCCTTTAAGGTCTTCTCCAACTTCACTTTCATCAAATTCCAATGTTGTTCCCTATGCCCCATCCTTTGTTGCCAAGCTATTATTTTCCAAACAAAGCATGGAATGTTATAACAAAGTATTATTATATTGTTGCATTTTTGGGTCACTAAATGAAGCATGGAAAGCTCTCCTTTTCCAATTGGCTATATGTGTTTTCAAATTAAATACTATCATTTATAATTAGCTTGCCTAATTCATTCTTTAGTTGTAATGCCTCTTTATTCTAATGTGATTTGATAAACAACACTATTTTCTTGGATTCATATTCCATCAATTCTTGTATTACCTTGCCCTTTGCCAAATTCCTCTAATAACATGTGGTAACATTTTTTTCACTCAATTCTTGAAACTTTTATTTATCCTCCCTTTCATGCCTCTCCTTAGAGGTAATTTCCTCCCCACAAGTCATTAAAGCATTGATTTTAATGTCAATGAGTTCCTATTGATACTCATATTCTTATTTCAACCTTATTACATATATGTATATTGTTTCTATTTCTTGGAGTTTTTGCTATAGAACCTCCTTATTTAATTCCAAGGTGTGGTTCAACACTTCATGCTTAAACCTTTCCTCTTTTAAATGCTCCTCTAGGGTGGTAATTTGATTTTATATTGTTGGGACAACTCAATGTATAATCATGGGCCCAACTACCAAGGAAGGTAATTGGGTAAAACCAACAAAAATAAACGACACAAAATGTCAACAAATGGAAAGAGGGAGCTATTGTCTGAAGGTATTTCTACATTTAAACATAGACATTACAAAAAAAGGACCTCCAAATAGTTTAGGTGATGGAAGGTAGTGCCTTCCAATCCTAGGAAAAACACTTTTGAACTATAGTACAGTAGTTCCTTCATGTTGCCTTCCTCCAAAAGCATGTTACCTTCTTGCTCTTACCTTTTACTATAGCTTAGATTACCTTTTGCTACAAATATTGTCATAATCTAGAAACTTTCAACAAGCCATTATGAATGAAACTAGGAAGAAGATAATAGACAAAATAAAAAGAGTTATAATATTTTATGGAAAGTTGTATTTACACTCATGCATTCAAAAAATCGATGTAATTTTTTTAAAAATAGAAGCACATCCTCAAGGTCCACAAGCATATATTCCTTACATGATGAAATACAAAGTTCTCTTTCCAACTCTTTTCCAAGTTCTCCATATAACTCCTCCTACCATGTTATCTATGAGAATATCCCCTTTCTTCCTCTTCAAAAGATAAATAAAGAACTAAAGAAGGTTGCCCACCACACATGTGGGTTTCTTTATCTTCATTTTGTTTTCTTAATTTCTTTCACAAATCCCATTAGTTGATTGGTTAATAAATACCAATCCTTATCCTCAAGTATTAACCACCCCATTAGCTTCATCCTCGACCTAAGTAAAAGATGGTAAATAAATCATAATAATTATCCAGTTTTAAAGATCTCAATGTTGTGAAGTGCATATGGTGGTATGTTTTCATTGTTCCCATTTATTTCTAGATGAAAAGTTTGAACTTGGGTCAAAGCTAAAATGCTTATAATAGCCAAGATTATAATTGTGAATGCACATGGCATGGGTTTGCATATTTATTGTTCCCATTTTATATGATCATCATAAAAGATTATGTTGCTCCTTCTATGTGTGTTATGCACAAGAAACAAGGTAAATAACATTAATGTTTGAGCCACGTGTAATTAAATAATCTTCATGACATATGTTTGGATCAAGGCAATGGTGACATCGTGCAATAAAGTTAACATTAATAGCAAATGAACACAATAACAAAAAACGATCATTTAATTATGATAAATGATGATATAAATGATGACATCATCAATGATAATGTCATCAACTATTAACATGAAGAGCTCTAGTTGACTAAAAATGCTGAAAACATCCTTCTCAATCCAAATGGATGGTTAAATGACCAAAATCTAATAACCATAATGCAAACGTTACATATTAAAAACTATAACTATAGTCATTAGGTTACCAACAACACACATATGCAATCATAAGAATTGTACAATTATTTTCAATAGATTTCCATATCAAACAACAATCATTTGATATTAGTTGAAATACATGCCTCCGTTCTTGGCCTAATTGCACAATATATGATTCAAACACATCAATAATGAAAAAAAATTTGATGACACTATACAATTAGTAACTAACATAGTTAATGTTGATATAATATACATATGCATATGTCATGCAATAGCCATATGATTCATCCTACGGGGTTTTCACAATGTCGTATGTGGCCAATATAACATTTGGACTCAACCTAATACAATTTATTTATAATGTGACACAAATGCAATTGTATTTGCACAACATAAACAAATATATATATCTCCATTCCCCAAATACATGCGTCTTAACACAATATATTGTGGCCACATATATTAACTTTAAAACCCCATTTTGTGACTATAAATTAATCACAAATCGCTCTAACAACTAAATCTTGCATTAATTGCATAAGTCTAGTTGCACCAAGCATTAGTTGCATAAGTTTAATTGCACCAAGCAATAGTTTAAAATAATGATTAAACATGGCATCAACATAACACACATAAATATAATATATATTCAACTATAATATATTTCGTCCATCCATTGACCATATAGTTTTCTACTATTAGTTACCACAATTTGTGATTACATGATTAACTAATAACATGGCATAATTTTAAAATTTTAAAAATTGAAACTAAAATTTAAAACAATAATCCCCCACATCCATTATAGATGGTTTAAAGTGAAACACATGGCCAACTTTAAGTTGGCACATGGCACATTTAATGAAATAAGAATACACTTTTTAATCTTGGTCATCCACTTTTGATCATTTACATTCATGCGCATGTGGCCATCTTGAAAGTTGCCATGTGGCACATTTTGTGGATATTCCTAGACTTGAATTTAAAATTAAAACTTTTATTTTTGGTTATCCATTTAAAACAATGTTATTTAAAATGGATAGCCAAAATTATAACTTGGGATAACTTGAAACTTGCCACATGGCACTTTTGTGAATTTTCAAATATTACTTTTTTTTTTAAAGTTTTAATCTTGGACCACTTTGGATAGTGTAGCCTGTCATAAGGAGCAAAGTCATTTGGTTGCAAGGCTAGTGTTGTCTACATCTTCACCATTGATTTGCATTGGTTGCACCTTGCGACTCCCTATCACCCACATCACATGTTCTATCATCTTTATGGTACATCAAACTTACATGCAAAGGAAAAGAAATAAACTCTCGTTATCTTTAAATCCAAGCCTTGTATAGAACGAATGAACCAAATCATCTAGGTTATGAAGCCATCTATATTCTTTAAATCATCAAGATCCAAGACTAATAAAAGGCTAAGTGAATAAAATCATTAGATATTGTTAAACAAACATGTACAACTAACATCTAAAGAAAAAAACCCAACCAACACCCCATTCCATGGACTCCTTGGGCATACATAGCCAAACAATATAATTGTGCTAACTTTGTAACCTTTTGAAAATGGACGCCATCAACAAGCCATTTAACAACTACAACCAATAGATCCCATTTTATAATTTTGCATAATCAAAAATCAAGTAGTTTTGTAAAAACCATGCATTTTGACCTCTATAGCTACAATTAAAAATTTGAATGCATGGGATGAGAGAAGGAACAAATTGGTGGTATTTTTTACTACATTCATTTTTAATTATTAGAAAATACATATTAATGATTTGGTGTATTGAAAGTTGTGGGCATGACAAAATGAAAATTTGATGTCTATTGAATGAAGATCGTGTGTGTGTGTGTGTGTTCTCCATTCAATATTATTGTACAACAATGTTTTCCAACATTTAAACTTGTTTTCCATTCCATAATTTATATTCAATGTATTTTCTAGCAATATTCCCCAACATCTAGACTTGTTTTCCATATATTCTCTAATAATATTCCATAACATTTATAGTTGTTTTCCATGTATTATTCGACAATATTTATCCCTTGATATTTTCTATTGAATAGATTCTCCAACAATCTTCTCCAACAATCTTCTCCAATATTTAGACTTATTTTCCATATATTTCCCAACAACATTCTCTAGCATGCAAATTTATTTTCAATGTATTTCCCACGACATTTTCCATTAAATATATTTTATGCAATACACCTAAAATTGATTACAAAAATTGAAAAAATCAAATAGTAAAAGTAGAATTAAGTGCTTTTGAACTTATTAGTTAATACGATGTTCAAAGATAATTTTTCATTAAAAAACTTAATGAAATAAATATGAATTAAGTGGAAATATGAAGATCATTGTATATTCAAAAAGGATGTAAAGGGGTGAAATTGTGACCCTCAATCATTATTGTCATTTAGGAGGTAGGACCATGGGAACAAGGTCAACACCTTACTAAAAAAACTACCTTCACTTGCTTACTTTACTACAACTACTCAAGGAATAAGTAAAAGTCACACAAATAGCAAAAATAAGAAGAGGTAGGGTTTGTTGTTTAAGAATAGACATGTCGTCTTGTTTATAGGCTATTCTAGAAGTGGAAGAGGAAAAATATATAGAAAGGTAACATGGGAAATGAACATAACTAGAGAGTAGTTCTTTTCCGAGGCTCTTTAGTACCTTCAAAGCCCTTGTATGTTGCCATGGTGGGTTTATAGGCCTCCCATAGCTATTGTCCCACCTTAACAGCACATGTAGACCCTTTGGTAACCCTACCTACCATATGCAGCACCCCAAAACACTTCTTCAATGTTGCCTACCATCTGCAACAAATTGCACCCACTCATGGTTGTTGCCTACCACATGTAGTAGTCCCTTTTAGTTTGCATATTACTACCTTCAAGTGCTCCCCTCTTCCTATTGCCACATACGAGTTGTTACCTTCCTATGGTAGCTAGTAGTTTAAAGGCTACCACTTTTTATGCCTTCTTGCTCTATGTTTTAAAAGATTCACATAACTACCATGGAAAGGGGTAGCAACACCTTGTATATTCTTAAACTACATCCCTTTCCATATTTTTTAGTAGAATAAATGCACACAAAACACATAAAAGTTCTTCAACCATTTTTCTATTAAAATCACACACAAATACAAGTACATTTTCTCATCACTCTCTCCTCCCTAGTGTTACAACACACACTTTTCCAAGAGAGCCTTCCATTCCAAGAACACCACTACCAAAATATCAAACGCCATGGAAGTCCTCCAAAATCTCTTTTAACCTTTCTTCCCCACAAAGTCACACAAGGCCCACATTAACCCCATGAAAATAAGGCCTTTATTTTAATCCATTTCTAGAAATCTCATAGATGACTGGGTAAATTACCCCAACCACTCACTAACATGAACTATTTATTCCCACTAATTTCACCCCTTTAATAAGGGATAATAAGTCTACCACTAGTAACTATAAATTACTAAAATGCTTATGGTACTAACTAGTTTGAAATGTTTGCCCATTAACAAAGAAATTGAAACCAAATGTTGTACTTTGCAAAAAATATTTTTTAAAAAGCTTTTGTCATTTAAAAAACCTATTTTCAACCTATTTAAATACAACGTGAAAGTTGAAAATGCACGATAATGATAAATAAATAAATAAATAAATAAATAATATCATACAAGTAATGTATATTAAATCATATGTTGGCTTTCATTATTACTTTTTATTCATTTAACAAGTAGACTATAAAAATAATATGTTTGTATACTTTGTTTTGCTTTGACCAAATATGTTCAATGATTATATCATTTGGGATAGTTGATATAAGTTGTCACAACTTAATGACTAAAACTATAAGGATTCTTGAAAAACCAACACAATCTTTTTTGGGAAAGTATTATGATCACCAATTAAATAAAAATATAATTATTATTTTTGCTTTTTCTTGTTGCAATTGGTGAGCAAAAACACATTATGGGGGACAAAGATTGTTGTCGCATTGTACTATTTTTCAAGGCACCATGTTTGAATTTCAACCATGTCATTATTATGAAATATTTTCATAATGTTTTTTCATGTTATGGTAGATCAAAACCCCAAAAAATCAAATGCCAAAAAAAATACATTTTTTCATTTCATACGATGTGATGTTAGAATATATTTGCACAAAGAAAATTACGTCTTATCATACTTAAAAATGAAAATATACTCAAGAAATGATTGAAATTCTTTTTAATATCTATGAAAATTGTAATATTTATTAAACATTATGATTTGATATGACTGGAATATGTTTGTGAACCATGTGAAACTTTTGATAATTATCACAAATGGGTATTTTTCAAGGTAATGACAGTAAGTATGTGACATATATATTTTTTGAAAAAAATCACTTTCAAATGAAAGATGAGAATAAATGTGAGGTGGACCATTTGTAAAAGTTCCATTTCAAACATTTTTGGGTTGATTAATTCAAATTGAAAACATGTGTAATCTAAACCAAATAATGGGCTTTATATTTACATTACAAATACCATAAATATAATTTTTATTCCTTTAATTTAATATTTTATTTTTTCAAATAATATGAAATAGCACCAACTTTGTGAAAATCAAAATATAAAGCCCAAACAACAAAAATGAAACCTAAAATTAATAGCAATACATTTCGGAAGTGTATATTTTAGGCATATGTGATGAAAGTGCTCAAGTTTACCCCCTTGTATTGTGCTTTCACCTTGTTATCAAATTCTTACTAATTTTTTAATCTTTTAATTTTTTTATTTTTTATTTATATTCATTTCCTGGCATGTGGAAGTTAGGGTTGTATAAAAACAAAGTTTCAAATTGAAGGAGGAGATGAACCAAATATTATTGTAGGACGATTTGAAAGTTCTATGGATTTAATGGGATGTGTGAAATTGAAAACATACCTTTAGGCTATAAGGTCATTGCCTTGCATTTGTTGAAACATAAAACCTAATGTGTCATGTCAACACAAATGCATGAACTACCAAAAATCATGTGGAAGGACAATAGGTATTACACCTAAATTGTTATCTAAAAAAATAATCCTATAAACTTTTCACAATAATATATGCATGGAAATTCTTTTTATGCAATTCTTTATGTAATATTGCATTTGGACTCAATTTGGAACAATCTATTTACAATGTGTCACAAATATTTTGCATTTGCAGAACAACAACCAAAAAACAACAAGAATATATTTCCATTCCCCAAACACCCGCATCCCAACACAATATAATATAATCACATAGTTATTATCATTCGTAAAACCAAAAAGGAATTACTTTCCATTTTTCTTTTGATTTGAAAAACAGACGGTTCAGATTGAAAAGAAATTACCAAAAAAAAAGGTTCAGAACTAAGGTGCACTCCCCCGTTGGGGGCGGGGTGTTTGTTTTATTTACCGTCGCAAATCGACGGTTCAGATTGGCTGGTTGTCCGATTCCGCCACTTAACTTTTGTACTGACCGAGGTGACAAGATCACACGTAATGGTGACAAAGAAAGACGACATGCAGATCCGATGGCATAGAAAGACTACAACGGTTGAATAGACGGTCCGGATTCGCGGATGAATTTCCGATTGCCAAAATTCACTTCGTGCTGATTAGGTAATGTATTGCACACGTGACGAACGAAGGACACGTCATGGTTCTGAAAAATCGGACGGGTAGGATTGACCTATGGACGGTAGATTCGAAGGTAAGTAGCGACACCGCCGGAGTTTCTACGGCGCCGCAAAATAGCCGCTGCCTGCCGAACGAAGGAAGCTGCTGCTGCTGCCACAAAGGACAGACAGCCGGAAAAAGGGACAAAGCGTGGTGGGGTGTGATGGGGGCCAGGGGTCGGGGGGTTTGCCTTTGTGTGCCGCATGGGGCGAGAGAAAGCAAGAGAAAGCAGAGACGGAAAAAGCCCTTTGTCTTTGTCGGTCATGGCGTCCAATGCTCGCAAGCACACACACAACTGCACCTCCATAATAATGCACAAACAAAGCGTCATCCGCACCGTGCACGGTAGCAGCAGCAGCACAAGCAAGCAAACCAGGTCTTGAGATTGGAAAGGAAAAACAAACGCCTGAATAAAACAAAACGCGGTAGGTAATTGAGTCCGAGAAGGTAAGGTGGCACGAAGGAAATAGCAACCGAGAGACAGAGAACAAGAAGAACAAGAACAAGACGAGAACGAGTGGGAGGCTGTATGGTGTGGGATGATCATGGCGAGGCCACGGGTGATCGGGGATTATGTGGCGACGCAGCAGATCGGGGCGGGTTCCTTCGCCGTGGTGTGGAAGGCCTATCACAAGCAGCAGCCCAATTTTCACCTGGCCATCAAGGAGATCGTCACGGAGCGGCTGAATAAAAAACTGCAGGAGAGCTTGCGGTCCGAGATTGCCATCTTGCGCCGGACTGACCATCCCAACATCATCCGCCTTCATGATATTGTTGAGGTAAGCAGTAGCTTTTGTTGGGCCTCCTTCCTTGTTTGGAACCAACCAACCTATAGGGTTTGGAGCTTTACACGCTCGGAAGTTGTGTGGATCTTCTTCCATCTAACTTTCTCTTTTGCATCTGTTTTTTTTCTGTTGCAATTACAACACTATCTCCAATAAATTTAGGTCACTGGTCCCAACAAGGGAACAGCAGGAGCAGGATCGATATAAGAATGAATTCAAATCTTCAGGCCAATCTTGAGCACTGTTTCAATGTGAAGAAAGGGTTCCATTCTTCTGATGGGGTCTTTGCAACTTTGGAAGGAGAATTTAGTATGAGTCCTGTCAGGGTGTGGATCAATTCGAGCTTGTAGGAGTTTTTTATGATAGCAGCCAGTACACATGCAAGGTCAGGGAGGGAGGGATTTGGTGGCTGTTCTTTCCCTGGAGTCTGTGGGTTTCGGGTTGCAGGGTTATTAACTTATTTCCCAGATGCAAGCTGCAGAATTGAAGCCAGTTTTCTATAGAAATTTTGTAGCTTGTGTTCCAGGAACTCATGGGAATCCCTTGATTGGGTGATGCACCTGGAGTTTGTTTTCTGGAGCGGATGTGTATCAATCTAACTGCCTTAGTTTTAGTCCCTTGCCCATTTTCATTCTTAGGCTATTTGTACACTATATGGTTTCTAGAAGAGGCATTTTGCTTTTATTGTTTAGTTGGTATGGAGAAATCCAGAGTTTCTGTGCCAATGCCTTGAACTGCAACTAGTTTTGTCACTGTAGTGGTGTGCAACATGCTCATACACACTGGGACACATGAAAGAGTTGCAAGGAGATGATGGGTCAGTTCCATTGTGGGTTCTATGATGATGCGAACTAGGGTTTCTAGTACTTGTTAGGGTTTTACCCCTTTTTTCTCCTTTTTTCTGCTGTGCTATTATTTGGATGTTAGGGTAGCTGGTCATCATCATGCATGTTGCTGTTGGAAGTCAATGATGATGCAAGCAACTCTTGCTGTTGTTCAAACTCCTCCTCAGTTTTTTCTCTTTTTCCAGGGTTAGCTCTCTCTGTTTTTGTATTCTCTTTCTTTCTTGCTTGCTTGTCTGCTGATTTGTTGTCACATATGAAGTCTCTGTGATATTATTATTGGTTCATCTCTCAGTTCTATTCAGTTCTATTCACATTGATGTAAAACTATGAGTATGGTGCCATTCTCAATGCCTATGAAGATATCTTCCTACTGTTGTGCTCTTCTGTCCCAATTAACTTGTCAGACAGACTAACTTGTTGGATGCTGTGCTACCCCTTGGGGGTGTTCATAGCTCACTTATGATCTCCACTTGTATCGTTTTCATCTTCCTTTTTGCTGTGTGCTTGTATAAAAGGTCATAGGGTGCTGTCTTCTGCTTTGCAAGAATTCGATAAGCTAAATTATTTGTATGTATGGTATTCATGGGTTGGCTCTCTGGCATGGAAATTGCAAGGCTCCAAATCGGATATACCTTGTGTTGGAGTATTGTGCTGGAGGTGATTTGGCCGCGTACATCCAGCGGTATGGCAAAGTCTCTGAAGGAACTGCCCGGCACTTTATGCAACAGTTAGGTATTTATTCTAACCTTAGCAAAGAAAGCTGCAGATGTTTTTGCCCTGCCCCATGCATATTTTGAGCCCATTCTATGGAGTGAGAAGGAGTCTGAAACTACAGGTTTTACTGTGAGGAGTACATGTTTTGTTCCTCTGAGATTAACTTTGAGCTGGAACATTTTAAGTTAGGTTTGGGTCTATGCTCTCAAGGTGATTTGATGTGACCTGGGTTGGGTGTCTGTTCAATATCTTTCTCTCAAATAGAAGTGGCATCCTTAAGTAGTTCCCAATTATGAATTACTTTGCTGGGCTTACATACCTGTGCAGGAGCTGGTCTTCAGGTTTTGCGCAACAACAACTTAATACACCGAGACCTCAAGCCTCAGGTTAGGTTGGTGCTCTGGGTTTTACAATCTGTTGTTCCCTCTTTTCTGAAAGTGAGAATAGGTGTGCCAACTATTGTGGTCTGGACAAAAAGTATTATCTTGTCATTGGCTATTCATGTGTGAGGTGAGTGTTTTCCATATATCATCAGCCCAACTCTGATCATCTTGCTTGGAACCTAGAAACTGTCTTTTTGCTCATACATATGAAGCCAAGCTCAACTTTACCATCTTTTCTGAAAGTGCTTGCTTTCTCTGACTTGAACTTTCCTGCTATTTCTTAATTGTGCTGCTAATTTGGAAAGTCACTACTTGTGCAGAATCTCCTTCTGTCTACCGATGACAATACTGCCGTGCTGAAGATTGCAGATTTTGGGTTTGCCAGGTCAATACTGTTGCAGCTTTTCAATCCAGTGTTCATTTCCCCAAATGCATTTCTTATCAACAATGATTTTAGTTGGGAGTTGTTCTGTCCACTTTTGTCCTCAATTGGGGTAGAGTAGCAACCAGTGGAAAGTTTAGGGTATAAAAAGATGGAGTGCTGAAGGCTGCCTGATGCATCCTGTTTCAATAGCTGGTTTGTGTCTCCCACAGTCTTTACAAGGACTTTTGCTAGCACATTGTTGATTTCCTTGTGGACATAAGGACAGGCTTCTGTAGGCGTTTCTTAGCAATGTGTAGGTAGTACTTTTGATAGGACCTTCTCATGAAGATTTTCCTTTTGTTGAATAGGTTATCATCTAACACAAAGAGTTGTTCCAGTGGAACCACTAAGAATGTATTATTGACAGTGTCATTTGAACTTGCCATAGGCTGCCTCTCATCATGCATGTTGCTTTTGCAATTACTTCACACATTTTAGGCATCAAGCAATAACTTGAGATTGACAATGACTGGCTTGGATGTCAGGTTACTGCAGCCACAGGGAATGGCAGAAACTCTATGTGGGTCACCATTATACATGGCTCCTGAGATATTGCAGTCAAAGAAATATGATGCAAAGGTATTCCCTTCATTCCATGTATTGCTTCATGATGGGGTGATACCTTGTGATTGATACTTGTTAGATAATGATCACAGTTCTTCTTGTCATGTTGGTTTTGGTGTGGCTGGAACTGGCACATTTCTCTGCAACTGGTCCTCTTTTGTTTACCCCTCTTATCTGCCATTCTATGTCCTTTCTTCTTACTGTGTGTGCGTTTTTGTTTTTCCCTGTCTATGTTGTTAGTTGCTAGCCAGTATCATGGCTGAGTCTTCCTGTTGCTTCCTAACTTGCAACAGAAACTCAGTACACAGATCAGTGGATACACTGACCTATACACACTGTAGGGGGCTGATGAAGTCAGTGGGAAAAGTCGCGATGGATAAGTTGCTACCATACATGTTACTATTGATGTTACCTGTCACTTTGTGAGTGACTCTCATGAGGTTATGACTGGACTCATTGTTGTGTTACCTTTAATTATTGTTGTGGAGATTTCTCTGCAACTTCATCAATCTTTTGTTCATACTGCTCGATTTTATTGTTTCTTCATTATAATTGGCCCCTATTCCTTCCTCCCGGTTCTGAAAATCCTTATTTGGAAGTCTTTCTTTGACGTCAAGGAAATTTTTGAACCTTGTTCTGGCTTTCTTAATCATGAGTATGGAGATTTCTTGATTCTCATGAGAGTTATCAGTTTTCTCTACACTCATCATGTATATGTTTTCCAGTGATGAAAGGCAGAAGTACTGCAACCAACTAGTCACCAGTGTTGTGATGAAAGGGTATGTTCAGGGTGCAGAAACCCCCAACTATTAGTACTGGGGCAAACTAGAATGAAATGAAGCTTATCCTCACAAGCTGCCATAACTTCATTGGCTGATGTGGGGAGTCATGGCAGCTAATCACTGCCATCCATGATCGAGGTGATGGTCTGATACTTTGTGAGTGACACTCATAAGGTTCTGATTGCACTCATTCTCGTTGTGTTTGTTTTTGTTTGACTTGAACTGACAGAACAGTTACCTTCAAAGTATTATTGTGGAGTTTTCTCTGCAATCTCATAGATAGGTATCCTCTATATTCCTGTGTTCATGTAGGTGGAGCTGCTGATGCCTTGCTGAGTAGGGAAATGGCCATGTTCAGTCTCAAGGCATGGAATGTGATGGGGTCAATATTGATGAATTCAGGCAGATCTGTGGAGTGTGGGAGCCATTTTGTATCAGTTGGTGACAGGCCGTCCTCCATTCAGTGGAGACAACCATCTTCAGGTCAATTTCCATGTTCCTTTCTGCATCTTCATTTATGTTGATTGCTTGCACTTGTCACCTCTTACTCTACAATGTTTTGGGACAGTAAGGTGGCAAGATTATTAGAACAGTTAATCACTTATCTTTAGTCTGGGTTCCTCAAAACAGCTTTGTAAGGACAGAGGTTATAACATGTGTATGATTCTCATTGTTGACATGCAGCTCTTGCAAAATATTATGAAAACAAATGAGGTGCAGTTCCCAGAACCTCTGATGGCTGAACTACATCCTGACTGCATTGACATGTGTCGCAAATTGTTGCGTCCAAATCCAGGTACTTCTGCTTTGCTTGGGTATAAGTGGTCACATGTTCCAGCGGTAGTTTCCACAGGTATTTTGCAATAAAGAGTGGAGGTCAGAGTTCAGTTTACTGCTCTTTGTCCAGAGTCATCAGTGGCCAGGAGGGTTGAGATGATTGGCGATATTGCGTGGATGCTGGACAGTCGAACGCTTATCTTTTGAGGAGTTTTTCAGCCACAGCTTCATGGAATCATTGAGGCAAGTCTTTTCTTCTTTGCATCTAATTGATTTGTGTCAGCTGCACACCATGTTCTGTGTCATTTTCTTTTCTTTATGTTTGTAATCAATCACCCACAGAGAACTTGCTCTCACAAAATTCTTGCTGACTGGCCTGAATTTTCACTTCAGGCCCAAGTCAGGGAGAAGCAATGATTTACAGACAACAAGCAGCAACTCTGCAGCTACTGGTGATGCAAGTGAGAACTCCCAGGAGGAATTCTTTCCATTTCTGCTGGATGATGTGCAGCAAGGTGTTGTAGATGGTGCAGCATCATTGTCAAAGCCACCATTATTTTCAGCATCACCATCCAGCAGCTTACTGCTTCCTCCTACAGGGAGGTCCAGGACCTCCCTTGGCACCTCGCCTCCCTCCAGGCTTGGCCTTGCCTCCAGGGACCACTGTGATGACAAATCAAAGGGTAAAATTCCAGAACTTGAAGAAAGTGCTGTGCAGTATATTCTATGGCTGTGGGCAGCCAGGATCATGCAACAAAGTTAGACCTCTCTTGTGTGTGAGATACTGGGAGGGCTATCACATCTTTGCTTTGGAGGTCTGTGTTGCCTGAAAGCGATTCCTGCCCTGAATGTGGTGTATACTTTTTTGACAGGAGCATTGGTGGACTCAATTGAGACATTAGAACGGGAGTATGTGGTAGTTACAGCAGATAATCTGATGATGTCACTCAGTGCATCTGGTGTTGGTCAGTATCCAGGAAAAGAGACTGGTGGGTCTCCCCAGAAAATAGCATATAGTCCATATATGGCCACAACAGGATCAGGAGGTGGGGTTGGAAGTGGGGGCAGCAATGCCTCAGTCCCATCACATAGCTCACAGGACTCTGTTGGAGATCGTTTAGAAGGGCCATCATTGCATCCACCTACCCGTCTCTCCTCCTTGAAGCGATGTGCCCAACTTGTCAGCAATGTGGCCAATGACAAGGTTTGGTGTTTTCCATGCTCTCATGTGCTTTCATCCCAGTTAATTCACAGCCACACCATGCACACAGCCACATCCCAGCTAATTTTGGTCCCATGTAAATCAATGTGTGATTAGTTAGGTCATGTGATCTGTACATTCTGATTTCAGAAGCTATGTCTCTTGAGTTCTAGCCAACATTGTGACTGAGTCTTAAAGTTGCTCTGCTCATGGGAATGTGGCAGATTGTTGTATGTTTGTCTGCCCAAAATTAAGCAGATTAGTACATACTTGTCTACACCTACAGTCAAGAGTTGATGAAGTCAGCCAAAAGTCATGGCAGCTAGTCATTGCTATCTATTTGTGATGATAGTTTTGCCTTTGCTGGAACTGACAGGTATCTTCACAGTTTTACAGTGAGTTTTCTTTGTGATCTGGTAGAAATGTTTTCCAGGGATGTACTGCACCAAAGTAGTTGCAAGTCATATGCTTAAAGGATGTGTTCAGGAGGCCCCAATCACTAACCTTGTTGTAAAACTCTCTATTCCTTGTGCTTGGATGGTTCCTTAAGTAGGGGCAAGGTAAAATGAATTGAAGCTTACCCTCACCATCTTGTTGCAGCTTGAATAAGGATAGTACTGGATAATGCTACTACTTACTTTTCTTATTAGCTATATCTCTCAACTGCTAGTCAACATCATTAGTGAGTCTTCTTGTAACTCCTGGAAATCAGAAACTCTGGATACAGATTTTTGTATAATGTTTTGCCCAACAGTTTGGGCAGATTATTGTGTTCACATTCACCTGCTGTGGAAGGTGATGAATTCAGTGGGGAGTTATGGCAGCTAATCGCTGTTGTTCACGTCGAAGGCAATGATTTGATACTTTGTGATTGACACTCATAAGCTTGCATTCAAAGTGTTATTGTGGAGTTTTTCCTGAATCTCATATATTTTCTGAAGGGAAATGGAGGAATGAACCTTTTTTCATCTAGTGAGAACTAATATATGGTGGTGAAAGGGTGCAGTTTGAGGCCAGGCATGTTCTGGAATCAGTCTCAATACAACTCGTCTGCCTGGCCATATGGAAGGAAGCTCTGCGGGTGTGCCAGGCCTGGGCAGAAGCTGTTGGTGGAGGTGGGAGGAACTTTGGTGTGAGTGAGGCCGGCAGTGATGAGGTCTCAGCAGTGAATGTCTGCTCTCTCATGGAGCGGGAATTTACATCTGCTGTTGAGCGTGCTGAGTTTCTGGCATTACATCTCAGCACCATTGATGGTTACCCCATCTTCCATCTCTTTGGTTTCACATTCTCTCTGTGTTACTTCTGGGGTGAATAATCCATATCTGAGTTCTAGAAGAAATCTACAATATTGGCTTTAGGCATTTCTTGTTATAGAAATGAATTTTGGATGTTTGGCTTTGAGTGTCCAGGGGGAATGATTTCCATGTAGATTATAAACCAGCAGAAGAAGGTCCTTATGACCCAAACAATGGAAGGGAAATGGTGTCTGGATGGCAGCTGGTGCAGCGATGCCGGATGCAATGGAGCTCATTTTCCAAACAGCACTTGCAGTGGCAAGAGCAGGGGCAGTAAGTCTCCTTTCTTGACCATGTTTATGGAATGGTGTGGGTCTTGTGGTACTTGTGGAGATGGATACAAAGTCATTGCAGGATGTATCTGACCAAGGGGAAAAGTGTTTGACTAGGTGGACGAGCTGATGGGCAATTCCTCAAATGCAGCTGTGGCATATTCCAAGGCAGCATCACTTCTTTACTTCCTGGTTGTGGAGGCAGCATATTTACCTATCCAACCCCCACTGTTGCTCTCTCCAATGGACAGGCACCGTCTGCGCCGCTATGCTGATGCAGTAACTGCTCGCCAGCATCAGTGCACTGCAGCTGCATCTGGTGGAGCCCATCAAGATGAACTTTAGGAGTCCTAGGTTTTGGGGATTAGTATAAAAATGGGGGTCTAGACATGAGATATAGGTCCTCTTCATATCTACTGAAATAGATGTGTACATATGGCCAGGCAAAATTGTACAGTACCTAGGTGTGGGTTAGTATTGGTGATTGCAGCTGAAATTCTTGACAATGGCATGAAGGTTATGCCATTGCAGTGCTGATTGTGAACCAACTGGGAGTGCTGTCACAGGCTCACTGAACCAGTTTCTCAAATGACTGGTGAGAAAGACAGGAAGCTCAGTTTCTCATTGACACAGCTTGGTTATATTAGGCTGCCTGTTCAACTTGGCAGGTGAACTGTACCTCAAGGTAGTTGGGATTTGTTTTGTACATAATTGCATTGATTCATCAACAACATCTGGAGTAGTTTGAGAATGCAGTTGTGTCTCATTTGGCAAGTTCCAGGGCTACATCCTGTCTTGCAGAGACATTAAGGATTTCTATTTGATGTTATTGGCTGGCCTTGCCTTGGTGATCAGTAGTTTAGGTTGTTTTGAATTCAGAGGAAAGTGTTGAAATTGTAAGCTCAGTGTTTCAGATAGTCAAAAAGCAGTGAGATGCACAAGCATTCAGGTATGTTTGTAAGTCAGGTAAGTGCAAGTTGCTTATCACTATTAGTCCAAGATGTATCCCTAATTTCATTTTTGCATCCAGATATGTTGTTAAGTCATGTAGAGTGAGTAACTCATCACAATGAGTCCAACAGAATTGTTAGTTGTATTTCTGCATACGTGATAGGGAAAGGTCAATTGATGCTGTATAGATTGAGCCCTTTGAGTTAATATTTTTACCATTGGAGCTTTAAATTGAGTCCTTAGTGAGTGTTATACCCATCAAATGTAAACTGTTGGGATTCAGCTTTGCCTGTTCAGCTCCAAGGAAGTCTGGCCAGATAGTGCAGGTGAAGGAGTGGAGACAACATTGTGAGTGTTACTGCAGATACTGGAGACAGCAATACAGAAGGTTTTGGAGCAGAACTCCAGAATGATGGGGGCCAGAGCAAGAGCAAGACATTCATCCTCCAAATGAAATCTGACAACTCACATGTAAGAAAATATGTAAGTAAGTTAACCTACATAGAAGGAATTTCCGATTATGTTCCTTGATCCAAATTTAGAGAGCTACATGAGAGGAGTTTATGGTTATGTGCTGTACATTGAATTTAGAGAGCTTGAGCTTGGTTGGCATGTGACTTCATGAAAATAGGTTGTTGCTGAAGCAGCCCAGCTTAGTGGCTCTCATAAATCCAATACATAATCAAAATGAGAGGCCTATTCATGGTGCCCTATGGTGCATTCCAGCTCATTAAGTCCACTGAACCACATGTTGGAACACCCACTTAGGGGCAATAGTAGGTGTATGCTTCTGTTCCTTGTAGTCATTCAGCTATGCATTCATCTTCCTCCCATGCAGTTCTGGCTGTCTGTGCTCATGATTTTGTTTTCCCCTTCTCTTTTGGCCCAATTGAAGATCTTACTTCAAGCCTCCCTCTCAAGAAAGTTAGCAAATAGCTGAGACTTTGTTACCTTCAAATTTACCCAAAAATAGTGTTGAAGTTTGTTCCTATCTGATGTTTACAACATGCCTCTGAAGTTATTGCTGGCTTTAACCTTTGAAAGATTGACCAGTTTTCTTCTGAATCAAAGGTATGTGACAGATACAACATTGGATCCACGTTTACACAAGTGGTTCACATTTGAGCATTGTCTAGCTCAATGGAGGCTTCAACTTGTGGACATTTGAAGGTAGTGGCATTTAACACCAAGTTATCATTAGTAATATCTTCTTAGGGAGTAGGGACCATTGTTATCCCCTTCTTCATTTTGAAAGAACCTTTGATTTTGTGTGATAGAACCTCCAGTGCAGTTTTGAGAATGGTTTTTTTAATTTATAAAACCTTTGGTTTTGGAGAGTTCCCTGTGGAGCTTGGTTCAATTTGTGATTTGGTTCAGTTTAGTCTACATAAGACCCAACTAAAATTAATAACTTGCCTATATACGTTCCCGCACTTGTGGAGTGAGGTATCAGTGTAGGAAATAGTGTGGGACTAAATTTGGGAGGAACATAGTTAGGATAAAGAAATCTTGAGAGCTAAGGAGACAATATGGAGGCATTGAAGAGGCATTGAATTATAATTTTTTTCTTTTTTTGGGAGTGGAAGGGCCCCCCTTTGGGAGTCTGATTCTGTTGTTTGTTTTTTAGGAGTTTACAAGTGAATCTCTAAGGGTGGAAGTCATAGATGTTGCTTCATTGAACTAATGATGATTCATTGAGTTAAACCTACAAAATAGGTAGAGTTTTATCTTGGGATTAAACCAAAAGGTTATGAGACAAATCTCTTTTTTCTTTCTGTTTGGTGATGTATCATGCACCCAACATGACCATAGACAAAACCCTAACAGGGACTAACATGACCATAGTGTATCCATTGGGTTTGCCCAAAGTTGAATTGTCAGAACCTAAAAACCAGAAAATAAATTCATAAGGAACTTAGCTTTCTGCAACAAGACAAAGAATAAAAATAAAGAACCAAAGTTGTGAAAAGCTGAGCTTCTAGTGGCAATAAAAACAAGACATGAAATGTGTACAATGTACACAACTAATTGTGAGGTAGTTTGGGTGGGGTTGGATATTAGTAATGTTATGTAGTTCTTTGAAACTCATGGTAGTACCTAGAACCTTCTAAGTTAAGGTAAAGTGAACTTAAACTTGACCTAATCCATGACTCAACAACTGGGTTTAAACCATAACCTAGGATCAGTTATTTACAGGATCTAAATTTGAACCCATAACCAAACAATCAATGTTTCTGTGTATTTTTGCTTAGAATCATTCCCAATATTTATTTTTTTCTCCAACAAGGTTTTAGTTTTTAAAGCTTAGTGGTTTATTCAAGGATTTAATGTATCACTTTCCATTGCCCTTGAATTTTCCACTTTCACTGTCACCTCCAACAATCAGATCTCAAATTGTCTCTCTTTGTGCATGTGCACCCTCATCACTCCCATCATTGTTGTCATGTTTTGCAAGAACCTCCTTCTCACAACCTTAACTCTGTTTGGTTCTTCGACTTTTACTTAGCATGGCATGTGTCCTCTTCTTGTTTATTTGAATTTTTTTTTTTGTCTCATCATTTCTTGAGATTTGCACTCGTTTTAAGTCCAAAAATTTCACAATGTAAATGAAGAAGATCTTCTTTTGACGTGAACCTAGACCTCCAAGAAAGTGACTTAAAGCGGTTTCCCCTTTTTGTAGTTCTATCATAACTTAGGGGTGCACATAATTGAATGCATGCACTTGCACTACTAAAACAAGAAATAGAAATAATAGTTGGAATTTTTTTTGTGGGAACCAATTTTACTTCTCTTGACAATCTACTTGATAACCTTAAACCTTAACTATCTTTTGAATTGGCCCCTTATCAAAAACTTGAACCCTAATATCCAAAAACACAATCTACTTGATAACCTTAAACCTTCACTATTTTTTGAATTGGCCCCTTATCAAAAACTTGAACCCTAATATCCAAAAACTTTTAACAATGTTATAAAATGAACATGTGAACATGAGCTTATGAGCATGAGCATGTAAGTAGGAATGAATATATTGTTTTGGAATATTTTTATGCCACATTGGAATGACATGAAAAATATTTTTTCCATGTGTACATGGATGAAAGTTGAACAACAATGAACTTTTTGGATGATAATTTTAAGTAAACAATTTTTTGGATGAAATATTTGACAAGTTGAAATGTATGGATGAAATTTATACCAAAACAATTACACCAAGTGAAAACCACATGTGCATGGATGAAAATTACAAAATAGATGAAATATTTGGATGAATGTGTAACATGAATGAATTTTTGGATGATAATAGGAAGTAGACGAATTTTTTGGATGAAAGTAATTCTAAAACAATTATGATGAATGGAAATGATTGGACTCACATAATTTTCATGTGAAATTTCATTCATGAAAAAAGGTGTCAAAGGTGAAATTCAAAAGAACTACATTATAATGAAAAAGGGTGAAACAATAACTTATGTAAGTTAAGTGGAGTAAAGTCACACAATAAGTCAAGGGTAGGAAGTCCACATAATGATGGAATGGGAAAATGCTTGAAAAATTAATGAATAATGCATTACACACATCATGTTAAAGATTTTTTTATTTTTACAATAGAATGCATTTTTAAACAACAAAACCCATAATAGTCCTATTTAACAACTATTTAATGACATTGCAACCTACTTTACCTCAAGACTTTGGCATGAGCTAATAATCTATGTACCTCAGTCCAACTCTAGGATGGATAGTTGATGAATGGTTCTTTAATCCCAAAATACATAGCACATTGCAAAGTGTAATACAAATGCTTAAATTGCACCCAGCCCCTACCAATTGAGGGACACAAAAAAATCCATGCGACTACAAGCCAAGTAATCACTAATTGTTACTTCATATTGCTTATAATTTTTTAGTGGTCCTAAAAGGAGGTGATAAATTCATCTATATTCAAAGGAGGAATGTTTGAAGAAGTTAATAGTGTGGCTTCAAAAGTTTGTCCCACCTCCCACTTCTTTTCTTAGAAAATGGATATTTTGAATGTGTTGGGACAATGAATCTTCTCCCCATTCCTTGATTTGGGCCAAACATCTATATCCAATAGCTTATAAACATGGGCAGAAGGACAGTAAAGAGATTCCAAGGGGCACATGTCGATGGTTAGTATATGGGTGAAAATTTGTCGTCCTCAACTTGATTAACTAAGGGACATCTTAATTTCTTTGAAAGTAAGAAACCAACGTCCTCCAATACCACCACTTCAATTTGACTAAAATTTGTCCTTGCTTGCATAGGCCATAATGAAGGCAAGGCTGGCCTATCCTGCTCGTCCCTCCCACACAAGTAAAGTCATCATGACAAAACCAAAACTAATGTAATTCAATTGATAACCTTTGGCTATAAATTAGTAACCAACATAACACATAACAATAATACCACGATTTATTTGATTTGAAATGATTTTAGCTTTGCAATAGTGCTTAATGTCTTTTTGCAACACTGAACAATGAGTGTTTGACTTCAAAGGTAACATTCAATTTGCCAAATGTTCTCCCCACAACTTAAGGACAAATTTTGTACCATTGTGGGCGATAACAAGAACATGGCTACTAGATTCTACCACATCCATAACTAATGATTGGATGATTGTAACTCTTGCATTAGCCATTTTCAGATGAAAGAAGTTCACTTGATCATGTTAATGTGATTTTTTTTTTGTCTCATGTGGAAGGTCTACCTTGCGTTTGGTTGATCCAAACACTTTTTCACCTTTCGAATGTAGTATTCTAACAAAGAAGTAAGTACCCTTCTTGCCAAATTGTTGGAACCAAATGTCATGGACTGTCTCATATAAGTTATATGTCAACATGTCAACTTCCTCCTTTAAAGAGAATTTATACAAGCACATAAAAAGAATGAAGTTAGAATTCAAGACGAATAGATTGAAAATAACATTTGAATAAAATACTCAAGAAAAGCTTACATCCAACATGAAACCTCCCCATTGTCACACACAAAAGTGCTAGAAGATAAACCAATTGTTGAACTTGTGAATGACACCTTCCTAGTAGTTATTAATGAGTACTAGCAAGATTGAATGGTAGCATATTGAAGGTTAGCTTCCTCCAAGGACATGGTTTATTTGTACTCTTAACAAAAGGCTTTATGTTAATAATGGAACTCTAGTGTGATCAATTGCTTGGTGTGTCCATTGTTCTAGATTCCGACTGATTATAAAGCAAAATTGTGTGTGCACACCATCCATCATATCTTGGGGTTTTTGCAAATAGAATGAATGTGGTTCATGTTTTCACATCTCATCTCAAACTATGCATTTAATTATTCCTACTTAGTAAAAACTCTTAACCAATACCAATGAATTATGTACATATAAAAAACACATGTAAAATATTAATCCTACAAAAGCGATTTACAACATGGGCTTCAAATTCAAAACAACAAGGTAAGAATGTTTGAAAATTTGGAAATTATTATTAATTCTTTAGGACATTTGCCATTATCGTGTGTAATGAATCCATTTATGTTTCTACCATAAATCCGTGACGCGAGCTATACAAATTTGGTTTGAATTCCAATTACTTATGTAATTATGTTTCATTTCTCAATAATATATAGGCAAATACTAGCCCCTAGCATGGATGCATGTGTTCAATTTGTGGATTATACTTTATCCCACAATGCATATCATCATGTACAAATCACTTAAAAGCAGACCACAACTTTCATATATATATCTAATAGTGGAGTAAAGTTCAAAATTGTTATGGTGGAAACATGTCATAAATATCATATATATGAGACATTGTTTATGAGTTCAAAATTGTTATGTTGGAAGTAGTTCTATTTAGATCATAATTAGAATTTACATGACATTTAAGATGAGTTCAAAATTGATATGGTAAAAACAAATCACAAATTTGATATTCAATTCTTAATTTATTTATTATGATTTCAAAATTTTAACTATCTACAAGCAGATTACAAACTTAACATGTATATGATGTTGCATATGAGTTCATAATTATTCTTTTGTAAGTAGATCACAAATTTCATATATATGATATTGCAGATGAGTTCAAACCAAAATAGTTGAAATTTGATCTTATAGTTGTAAATACTCCCAAACTTAATCGCAAACAACTACAAGTCGCATGTAGTTGCAAACGAAATGGTTACATTTCAGCTGAATTCTGCGAGTGTTTATGAGTTGAATAATGATGAAAACTTCTCATTAACATGTAATGAAGTTGTAGGTATGTGGGTTTAAATAGCCTAGATTACCTTTCAATTATGCCTACACTTGTATTGTCATGACTACCCATCTAGTGTATAGATACTAAGGTTTGTATTGATACTAAGGCTTGTATTATAATTGCAACATAATCTTAGATCTCACAAATGTTTTTATAGGTGTTGTGAAGTCACAAGACAAAGCGAAAAACATATTGCAATCAAGGTCAACAAGGGAGAATGCCAAACTCCCCATTAAGGAGAACAAAGGATTATGGCATTTGTCAATGTCCCCAACAACAACAACATGCCCATCATTTCAAGTCCTATAGAATATGAACAAAAAAGAGGTCGAAAATAAGGCAAGAAAAAATGTTAAATTGTGATTCATGATGGAAAGCTTTTGTGAACTACCTCATCCTCCAGTTAAAGTGAAGATGAATGGCATATATGTTTTACTATCAGAAACTAGATAGGACCCAAAAGGCACTATGAACCATTTCATGAAAATGGAAACTAACATGACATTAGGCAATGTGTTTATTTTTGCCTTTGGGAAGTGGTACTCATGGACACTGATGAATACTTTCACCCTATTTTGAAATGAAATTAATTTGGTGAGGTTTTATATATGAGATATTCCAATGTTCTAATTGTTTTAACTTTGTTAACTTTGTTATTGTAGGTGGGTGGTGGGATTGAAAGGACAAAACATATTTCAAATGTTGGGAAACAATAGTTGAACGTTTAGACATCTATAGTTAGTCGGGAGAACAAAATGCAACGTTTCATAGAAATGAAACTTTTGAGGTAGTACCTACAATACTTGAAATTGAAGGACTATGATGGAATGAAGGCTGAGGTTGCAAAAACCTTCAAGAAGAAGAAAGTGCAACAATAATTACACCAATTTGACCAATTCATCAAAGCTTTTGATGAAAAAACAAAACGGGGCTGGTTGCCATTGTATTCATTATTGAAATGATATCCATTATTTGCTGGTCCTCAATGCCCATGGGAACACACAAAGGAAAAGTTATTGGACATCATTTTTGAAGTTGAAAAGGAAGCCTTTCCCTCTTCTTTGTACAAGGAGTGCCTGCATATTGTCCAAGTTTTCAAATTGTTTTGTAGATCCACATTTGGGCATTTGCATCCTTTAGCTTGCACCAGCAAAGGATTATTAACACATTGCATTATCTTTCACTACTTTCAAGAGCAAGGCCATAGTGTTAGGTTGACCACTGTCACTCAAGATGTTATCAAGCACAAATTTCTATGGTTTCCCAAATTAGAAAATAGCCTTGAAGATGTCGCCCAATGTCAAATGGATTTGTTAAGGCTACTAGGTTTTGATATTGAACAATAAAATCATGTAATTGAGAAGATTAAGGAATTCATGTGTAACATTGCACATAGAACCACTATAGACTTGATGAGCCATGGGATGATGTAGGAATTGATAGATATGTGGTGCAATTTATTAGTTGGGTTGGATGACAGACCCCATCTTGATCAAGTAAAAATGGTGATTAGGTTTTTGTTTGCATTTGACATGCAAAAGCCTTTTTGTCTATGATCGTTTTAATCCGATATAGCTTAACCATCTATTTTGTTCATGAATTATGTGTAGGTGTTGAATGAAGACTTGTTTGTGAGAGAAGAAATCAATGTTGGGTGGGTATTTGTAGGGAAAACAAACTTTGAAAATTTTGCTACAATGCATGAAAGGCCCAACAAATGCAAAATTATGTTGACAAAGACCATGGACTATCAACTACATTCATCGGCAAAACTCAAAAGGGAATATGACATTGATGATGACAAAAAAATGGCTTCCACACCAAATATTAAACAGGAAAGCACCACATTTGCACATGTGTTTCAAATCTTACAACCTATGCATTCATATTATAGGTTTATGTTGATAATAATGTTTTTAACAAAGGAAGGATTAAATGTTCATTTTGATGTACACACATTTACCAATAGAAAACAAATATATATAAATTAAAAATGATTATTAAAAACATGAATATTTTGATTTATGGGCCCATCCATGCATTTGGTTGCATGTTTCCCCACATAAGATGTGGATGTTCAACCACAAGGGTTCCAAAGTGCCCTACAGAAGGGCTAGACTTATTTATGAATAACCCCAAAACAAAAGCCAATTTTGATTTTCAACATTATGTAAGTATCCCAACCCCAACAACCCTTGTCCCGTTAGAATCCCTATCTATAGTGTTTATTGGGTTTAAAAGGACAACATGCCTCTCCCTTGGTCTGCAATCACTAAGCCAATTTACAATTAGCCCATTATGACTAATATCAAACCTCAATGATGGAATCATTGGTGAGGCTTGTAACATGCATGTATCATGTTGTGAATCAATTGCAGGAGGTCAATCAACATCCATCACTATTGTGAAGGATTGTGTGGAAAAAGTTGCAGAAGATGAATCTACGAAGGTTTTGCCATTAGGGTGCGTTCATAAACTGTAAGTAGTGTAACAAAAGTGTTGAAAAAAGTCGTAGAACATTATAGCCTAGATTTTGACCACCTTAGATTCCAAATTTGGATATGTGGGGATCCAATCCACTATAGTTTCCTTACATACATGTTTGAATGTCCACTTCCATAACATACATAAAATGTGGGTAAAATAGTTTTTTCCAATTATAAATTCACATTTTGTTATGTTTGCCAAAGTCTTTTTGTATGTGAATTGAATTATGCACTAGATTTGTTGATGAATTTTTTAATTACTTATTTGTTTAAATTGAATATAATTGGAATTTGATATCAAATGTAGGAATCCCAATTTGTTCAAATTTTCCACACTACATTTTGTGTATAAATCTACATGCAATGGTTTCATGTATGAAATGGAAAAGGGATAGTACAGATTGATTTATTTTTTTGGGCCACAAAACATAGATGTATTAAGCTAAATAGGTTATGCCCCTATGCAAATGACGTCTACATCATAGAATTAACACAAAGATTTGCCATGATTGTAATTGTCATATGTGTAAACATTTGGTGATAGTCATACATAATTTCATTGAGGGAAAAGGAGGGACCAAGGATTCCGCTTTTTCAATTATCATTGAAAGTGACGACTTGCAATTAAAACTTAATGCAAATATTAGTGTGCTTGACAACAACTTCAAGCATCTCTCTATTGATGCAACGAACTTTTTGAGGTTGTGGTTTACACAACCACAAATCACACAAAGGGCCTTACATCACCCATCCCCATATGTGGGACACTGTGAAGAATTAGATTAAAGAGAAAGGGTAATAAGAATGCAATGTGATTGAATTTGTGTAAAAGAATGTTTTAATGCCTACTAATGTGGATGCGATTTTAATTCGTTTACAAGCTCTAAATCACTAAAGTGCCATTGTCATTAATGAAGATGTCTTGTTTTACTATTACCTATTACTATCTGCTTCTATTTTCCAATCAATTGTTTTGCATCATTTTTTTGTAAAAGTATGGGTAGTTTCATATGGGAACTTATTAAGGACACATGAGTGGAAGCGAACTCTATCCAAGTCCAGTTGGGAATAGCTTTATGGACCCAAACAAGAGTTAGATTGGGAATGTGGATTCAATGCCATCAAGTTTTTGTCCAAATATATTATGAGTGCATGGTAAATGAAAGGGCAACTCGCATAGAAGTATGATTCTAGTTCCTTATAGTTTGTTAGTTTTCATCTTAGTTGGTGGCAAAACATTTCATGTGTTCAATCTCTTTTTACTTGGTTGTAGATGTCACCCTTATGGTTATCAAAGGATGAAGCATTGCAAACCAAAGTGACATTAGGGAATATAATGATGGATGTTATGTAGCAAGTTGATGACGCAAACACAATATGGATGTTTGGTGTGGAAGAACAACCACAATGCATGAAATTAATGTGTACACAATATATCCAGAAATGGTACAAGTTGTTGAAAAAATGGCAAACCTAGGAAGATGGTGTCTTACGGTACATATTCTAGCACAAAGTCATAACAAAACAAATGTTTGTTTTGTTTTGTCACCTTAAGGCAACAATTTTCATAGTTTTGGCCATGGATTTTTTCAGACCAATGCAATTGAAACTCTTTAAACTTGTATTAGCAGGAACTCATTCATGGATATGGTTGATGTTTAATCTACATGACATGGCCCACATTTGTATCAAGGTTGTACATTGTTTTGTTGAATTTGTAGATTGTTATAAGTGAAATTTACACTAGGTGTTGAATATGAAACATTTGTGATGCACAATACAAAAAAAAAAAAAAAAAAAAAAACCTAGCACATTTTGAAGTTGTGTTTATAAAACAAAATTCCAACATTGCAAATCATAAAAGGGACTTAATAGTTCAATGCAAACACAAATGCAACAACCTTGCAATGGGTGATCTATGAAACATTTTTTATAGTGGTAATAATATAGCATAATTAGTTTTGTATCATGTTTTTTCATGTAGTTATATGTAGACATACTTTGTTGCTCTATCCTTCAAAGGATTTTGTTTTTGGGTAGGGAATTCAAACACTCATTTATGCCATTCTAAGGCATTATCCCCAACAATAGATGGGAACAATGGTGTTGTATCAAGGTGATATAATCCAACAACACTTCTAGCAATCATATCTTGTTGTTTCCTTCTCACAAGCTTCAATGTAGATAAAAAGTGTGTTTGCAAAATTGGAAAATCAATAGCTACATATTTTATCTCTAAGAATACCTTATTGATGATCAAGATTCCCAAGCTTAATGTTAGAAATATTCATCTTTACAATATTAGCCTTGTGGACCCCATGTAATGTACTTGCCTCTCTAATAATTGTGCCATCAAGAATGTCCATATGTAACATTTTAAACACCTTCATTACATGCTTGTAAATAAATCTTTGACCTACAATTGGGCAATCACATTGTGGCCATTTAGAAGTTGGAGCATGGATTATACACACTTTGGGCATGTGGTTGGTTGATTTCATGAATGTTATGTCCTCCCCATTTGGTCATAACAAAACATTGTAATTTGGAATATCTCGAGCTCAAAGGACAACACAAGCAATGATGCCTTATTGTTTCTTATTCTTGATGCACCCAAATACTTTGCGCAGCACATTGTAACAATAACGAGTGAGAACATCACCCACCGAATGATAAATTAGCTAACCCATTCTACATCTTGTGAATTTTTCTCTTGATGAATACACAATATGCTTCATGTTGTTGTGGAAGGATTCCATAACAAAATTAGTGTCCTACCCTATGTGTGGGATGTTTCGATTACTAATACACCACGTGTTTACTTTAGGTAACTAGTGTTTCTTTAGGTACTTCATGAAACATGGCGCATTGGGATAAACATTTGCAAGGATTTCAATTTGTTATTTGGCCCATGTAACAAGGTTTGCATCAAGGGAATAACCTTGAGAATACATTGTCCTCCGAAGAGCAAATAGAACTTGTGTTCATTTTTCTACACTAGCAATATTTTTAATTGCATTTTTTGCCCATGTTTTGCGCACATGCCACAAACAAGGAAATATTTTTGCATTTGGCCAAATGTTGTTGCATAACATTTGCATAATTAAACTATTAGTTATGCTCAAAATTAAGCCACCTTATAAACTTGTAGAAAATTGGGAAAACGTATGAAATCAACATAAGTGCAAATGGCTAACATTATATAGTAAAGTGTGACAACATTATATCCTAGGAAATGATCATAAGAAAAAAAATGTAAAATTTTGCCTCATTAGAATGGTCATAACGATTGTAATTAATATAAAGAACATAATGTCATTACAACATTCCACACCAACAAATGACAATGTTTTGTAAGTAAATGCTACAACATTCCATTATAGTAATTGATTAGTTTGGTCAACTAATTGCTGGAATGTTCTATAGTAGTAAATAACTATGCTTTATAACTAATTGCAACATTCCACAATAGTAAATGACTAAATCTTGCAATTAAATGTTATAACATTTAGACACACTAGCAAGTGGTTTTGTTCTACAACTATGTTTCAATGCGTTATTATTTGATGGACTACAATGGGCATAACATTTTCACACTATATTTAAGATTATTAAGTTATAGATAAAAATATATGTTTTGTAGTAAACAACAGACGACTAGATTTTGAAGTTGGTTTTAAAAAAAAAGAACAAAATTGAGAGATAACATAGGACAAACCTTAGAACATTAATTTCAGCTTGTGCATTGTTGACAATAATAGGATTTGGCAACTAATTAGCTAACATACGTTTCGTTAGTGTTCGTAAAACAAGTTCCAAATCATGCTTTTGACTCTTCCCAATGACAATATAAACACATGGTATTCCATTTTGCCATTCATCAAACACCATCATGGTGTACAATGAGTATTACACACACAAAAACATATTAGATTTAATGTACCAAACTTGGAAAAACATGTAATCTAGTTTGTCAAATGGAAAAAAACATTTACCCTACTTTAGTTTGTCCCAAATGTGGCATCAAATGAAATAAAACTATGGGATCCAATTTTGACATCATTTTTTACTGCCATGGTGTTTGGATCCCTAGAAAGAATGTCGTACATCGTGGGAGGTACAATTGAGATTCATAAACACATGTTCAACATAATAACACACTAATTTAGAGTTTTTTGTAACCCACATTTTAATGTTAATGGGGTTTTTCAAATGTTTTTGCCACAATTTGTTAGCCTTCTTCTTTGTTAGATTTTTTACGTCAAATGGCAAAACAAAAGTGTCATGAGTAATAGGTTCGTTTCATAATGCCTTTTTTTAATATTTGCTTTGTCATCAACCATTATTTGAGTAGGGGAAAGCCCTTGCCTTATGAGGCCCATGAATTGTTAAGGAACCTAGAAGTGGCAATATCCAACCACATATGATTACTACAAAATGTGGGTGTAGTTTATTAGTCCCCGTTGATTAGACTAATGAATTCATTGTTTTTTCACTTGTCCCCGCTCACCACAACCGGTCAATTCATTCAAAATCTAGTGAAATCACTTGGTGTACATGGACACATTATGTTGTAGTGTCTTTCCCATGGCGTACCATTCCCTATTTGTTCTTATGCTCTAGACATAAGTATATTAGTTGGTAAAAACTTTGGTCCAAATATGGTTGCTTTGTAATGAAAACTCTTTGGCAACAATGTTTGATGGACATTCCTGCCATTGTTTTAGAAATCCTTGTGGATCACACTACTTGTTGATTAGATTTTGGAAACTTTAACAAAGCCTTTTTCCCCTTTCATTTGGTGGATCTATCTTTATGTATGTTCTGCATGTGTTCTTCTTGTGTAGACAAAAGCAACTTTTGCATGTCCTTAAGCAAAATGTTGGTTTTATCCTAAGGTCCAAAGTTGCATGAAAACTTATAAAGCAAAAACATTAATTATATTGATGTATATATTTAAAAAATCAAATGCAAAACATAAAGATGTTGCAAAAATCATGTTTTGCATCAAACTTTGATGGTGGATGGGAAAACCAAATATTCACAAGACATGGAAGTATAAGAACTAAGGGTATTAATTACATTTGATAGACTACAACATTTCAAAATGTGTTGTACAACTATAGAATGCAATGACAAATGTAGAATGATTGTTCTAGAAACACTTCCTCACTTGTAAACAAAAGAAGCATAATTTGCTTTTGGATGTGACAATGAATTTAGGGTAGAAGATTTAGAATAATTTTTGGTCCTTGTAAATTTACATGGAAATTTTACATTGTTATGTTCCCCTTCCATTGAATCCTTAACGCATTCCCATGGAATGATTGTAATCTCAACATGAGTATACAAGCCATTTCCACTTGTAACATGTGGCAACCACATAATATCAGATCTGCCAAATGATCCTTGAAGAGGTATTTGCATTGTCTCCTTCAAATTTTTAATTAATTAATTTTTTCAAGCAACAATAAAAGGTTCCTCCACTTCTTTTATTGTATCTACATCATTAACCACCAGTTTAGGTTCTAGACTTCCCATTGCACCTATGCATTTAAAACCCCAATTATCTTGGATGAATAAGAAAACAAATGAAATGCAAACCAATTTTGAAACATATAACAACCTTAAATGGGAATAGGGTTACAATTTTGAGTGCAACAATTTGATGAGTTTGAATCTAGAATGGAATTTGAACTTTTTAACATGAGATCATAATTAGAAATAGGCAAATCATAAAATTCTATTGACACTTGAGATGATGGATTACAATTTGAACTTCAAAGTTCAAAACCTTGCACCCTAAACTTGCAAATACTAAAATCCAAGAGAGTCTCTAATTGCACTTTGAATGAAGAGGTCTTGCAAGGATGTGAAAGTTAACACAAACATGACATGTAATGAAGAACTGAAAATTTGAGCTTCATAAGTAGACCCTAAAGCTTGCTTTACAACCCTAATTCTTACATTACATCACAATTTGCATTGTTTACATTTGAAGCTTAAACGAAGATAGTAAGTTTTTAGGCAACAATGATGATACTAGAAATTGAACAATGACTTTGCAGACAACAATTTCCTTGTTCACATGTAGTGATGAATTAAAATTGAGCTTCATTCCACAAGGTTATGCAACATTTTGCAACTTCAATGGGAAGACTTTCAAAATTGAAACTTTATTTTGGAGAGCTATAAGATTACATGTTGTGTATGTATTGTTGTAATGTTTGGTTCCCCTATAACCCTAAACCTTTAGTCTAAATCTGGTTTTTTAAATCACATTTGAAATGCGAGCTTTAGGTGCCAACTTCTAAAGCCTAACATAATTGTTATGTTTTGAAGTGTAGAACTTCTGATCTTGCAAAATGAGGCTGCATTCAACTAGTGCGCCAACACCCCAAAACTAAGTTCATGCTTTTCAAACCTAAACCCTCTTCAAGCATAGTGTTTATTTTTAGTGTACAAATTGAAAATGCAAAACAACTAGGACTTTCTACAATGCAAAACATTTGATGTCAATTGTGGACAATGGAATATGCAAAATAAATAGTAGAACTGTCTTTGATGGTGATGGAATGTTCTGTAGACGACGATGAAAGGCTGGCCTTAGTGTTGTGATGTGGAGAGACAACTCAGCCTACAAAGGTCCAGGATTTGCGCCGAACAAAGCTCGATTAGGGGTGTTTAGCATCTTGCTACCTAATAGGTTATATTAGCCATAAAACATTTGACATATGTCTAACATGCTAGATTAGGGTTTAGCATATAAGGTCTATTTACAATTAACATATGTTTTGTGTGTAGGTGCAAGTGTTATGTGATATGCAAAATACACATAACTCACATACGTAGTTAAACCCTGAACCTACTAGGTGGTTATTGATTTTTTTATAATCAGTTAAGAACCTAGCTACTTGGTATTGAAATTTCAAAATCTAATAACCTGTCTGAATGACTTGGTTACCATCCTGGTAGGTTATCAATCTTAAAACACAAAACATTTTAATGATAGAAAATGAAACAGAAGAAAATGGAAACAAAAATTATAGTTAGAAAAACCCAAAACTGGCAGGCTAATAAACGGTTATCATCCGGGTATTGAAAACCTACCCTTACGCACAATCAAATTTTATTACCAAACATATATTGATAACTTAACTGGTACCCAAATAATTCATATTGATAACCCAACCGACGTGTAATATAAAGGACTACCCGGCGGTTATGATACCGGCAAACACTGGTTCAAACCCTACTGATAAATAATTAAAGATATCCCATGAGAAAGATTAGGGTTAGGCTTTTGCAGCCGACAGGTTCTTCTCGCTACTCGAGCCTTCAGACATTGCGCGAGTTCGAGAAAGCGTTACGGCAGTGATGCTTTCTGTGCGAGGGTGCACTTCTCTCCTTCTGCAGTTTTGGGATGTTTGTGGACTGCGGTGATTGTAGCAAGCACGAATGCGGTAGCGAGGCTCTGTATCTTCTTCTCTGATAGTACCCACAACTTTATTTCGGAGGGTTGAGGGTTTTGGGTTTTGGGAGGGTTTTTGGAACGAGAGTGGTTTTGGAAAGGAAGCTAGAGTCGTGGCCAGGAAGGAAGGAGGGGATTTTAGAGAGTTGCAATGGCATACTTCGGGAAGCTGGGAGCTTTGACGCGTCAGATTGTGGCCAGATCTCTGTTGCAGAAGAATGGCGCAGCAGTAGCTGCTCTCCCCGCTGTGTACCTGTTGCAGCGCGGCATGGCTTCCTCGAAGCTTTTTATCGGCGGTCCGTGCCGTTCCTATTCTTTTCCTTTCAGTATATTAGGGCTGATCTCCTGTGTGACACTGTCTGTAAAAGGTACTGTTTGTAGAAGGTCTCCGTGTAAGTAGGTTGAGTTGGAATCGGTGCCCAAAGCTGGAGTCGGTGCCTAAACCCGTCGCTTTTCGTGGCTTCTTCTTGTAAACGGATTTATTAATTTTGTTCCCTCTGTAGAGAATTTGGGTGCTACGTTTGAGCATTTTCAAGACTCGGACATATTTTCGTCATTGGATTGGATCCTCTTGTTAGGTAAATTTTTTTGGTCTCGGTGATACACACTTTTTTCTTCTTTTTGAATTCTAATGGAGTTGATGTTTTCTTGTAAATTCACAGGCCTTGCTTGGGGAACGGACGAACAAACTCTCAAAGAAGCTTTCTCTTCTTTTGGGGATGTCTTAGATGGTACAGACATTTCCTTTAAGCAAATAGATAGACACTTTTTTCTGTCTCAGATACGAGAATCATAGCAGAACAATCTTCCTTTTCACTGCATTCTCTTCTAACCTATTTTGGCTGATGATGCTCTATCCTCTCCATGCAGCCAAGATCATCTGTGACAGAGATACTGGTAGATCCAGAGGTTTTGGATTTGTTAGCTTCAGCAACGAGTCAGAGGCTGAAGTTGCTCTTCAAGAAATGGATGGGCGGGTAAGTCAGTCTCTTTAATAAATCTCCCTGATTTGCTTCTAGTTGTGCTATTTGTCTCTTCTTTATGATGTTTGCTGTAGGTAGTCAAATGGCCTTGTACTACAGGGTGTCATTTAATTAGCTCTGAGATGATAGTTGCTGGTATATGTTGTGAACAAGTTTGGTATGCACTGTGATTTTGATCATTGAGATGAATAATATTGTTTGCTTGGTACATCCTGCTATCATGTATTGTTGCAGCATCTATTGCTGCTATCAAATCAATGAATAGTTCTTGCTTTTTGGTTTTTTTCATATTATAGTTTCAGTATGCCTCATTTGTTCAGGTATCCCTAGTCTGGAAATTGAGGATGCCAGAGAACTAATGTGCAACAATCTTTCCAGTGGGCATGTCAAGTCTTCTCATCATACATTGATGTGGTGTAATTACTTTCTCAGTGGTGTTTATGGTGGCAATATTCAATTGAAAACTGGGTTTCCATGCAGGATTTGGCAGGCCGAACAATCCGAGTGGATTATGCCACACAGAGGGCTCCAGGAGAGAGAACTGGTGGGAGCCCACGTGGTAGTGGTGGTGGATACAGTCCCACAGGTGTTCATCGTGATGGTGGAAACTATGGTGGAAATAGTGACTTTAATGGCAGCAGTAGATTTGGTGGAAACAGTGAATGGAGATGAATATGAAGATATCATGTTGTAGTAGAATGTGTGTATCACAGATTGAAGTGATGTTTTGCACACAAAAGATCTTCAGGGGATTGCAGTTGTAATTTTGGACGTGCACCCCATTTAAGTCTGAAATCAACAAATCATCCATGGGTTTAAAGAGCTCTTGTGTTCAACCCCAAGTTGTGATAGTAAATCTATGCCCTGCAAACACCTGCTGCAAGGAGCAAGACTTTGGATATGTGATAAATGTGTGAAGATTTTTCCTCTCTAATTTTTTTGTTTAGAAAAGTTCTGGATTGAAGGACTCACACTTATGCAGTCCAGGTATGGTTTGTACTGGCATTTTATGTGTTTTATGTGCAGCATAGGGGTGGGCCTATGTCTAAATTTTTTGAGGGTAGATGAAAAAACCTCTTTAAATTGTTTTGTTTTGTTGCTTGTGGAGACAGAGGTTGTCACAATTGCATCTCTACACACCAAGGATACTGGATCTCATCTATCAGTTTTCCAGGGTGTTAGCTGTGGATTGCCTGACTGTCATTTGGTATGGTTCTTATTTAGGGTTTTCTTCCTAGTGGCAGCTTGTGAGTAGGAATTTACCCTGGGACAGTTCTGTGGATGAACCTAATATGGCAAGGAGAATGTTGGTTGAGAGTGATCATAGAAATGTGATGTGAACATGCCAATGGTATTGTGAAGCTTGCAATATATGATGCTACTTGCCATAGTTACGTGCTCGTTGTTCGAAACACAACAAATGGCTAATGCAGTGCAAAAAGTCCTGACTGATAAGATTTGCAGAGAACAAATGATAGCATACCTTCCATAGATGAACTTTCTGTACCCATGCTTGCAATGTCATTGAAATGTGATGTGAACACACCATTGCTATTGTGAAGCTTTACAATTTATGATGCTATTTGCCATAGTTACCTGCTCATTGTTCATAACACAACAAATGGCTAATGCAGTGCAAAAAAGATTGGTAAGATTTGCACAGAACAAATGATGGCATACCTTCCATTAGATGAACTTTCTATACCCATGCGTACAATGCCACGTCCATTATCTTTTTCTTGCCTTCCTCTTTGACTTCTTGTGCACCTGTACAGGTTCCTCTGGTAGCTTCCCAACATCATGAGGTGATGTATGAGGACCTTGGCACTTAAAATCTGATGGTCTCTCTGCACCTCTTTGTGCCATGGATACTTCCTTCAATGAATTATTCAATGAGCGTGTTCTTGTGACCCTTGGCTCCACTTGAACAGAACTGTCTCCTGCCAATTCTAGACCCCTGTTCATCTGTCTTGTCCTTCTGTCACACTTGACCTCTTTCACATTGCAGGCTGTGGGGAAGCTCTCTTTGCAGCTTGTGGTGGCCAAGTTGTCACTTATTATTGAAGTGCCTGCCTGCTTATCTGTCTTGATTTCAATACTTTGATTTGGCTGTAGTTCACATAATTGTGCAACCCCCTCACTTCCATCCATAGGGATTGATACACTCAACTCTGGAGAAGCCTTTGTCTCCAACATCAACATAGGAGCTCTGTCAAGTTGATGATCAATTGTGGAAGCAGCTGGACATCCCCCATGAACTTGTGTCTCTTCTGTAGTTAGCACACTTGAGAATGCATTTTTGGTGATCCGGGCAGATCTTGACCTGCGCTTCTTTCTTGTGAAGTCCTGACTCTGGGAATCATTCTGCAGAGGTTCTCCAATTTCAGTATCTTGTTCATGTGAAGTTGGATCTTTGACTGCTTGCTGGTTCTCAGAGGATTTCACTGAAGCACTCTGCTTGTCTGAAGTTCGGTTACGACGTCTAATTGAAATCCGCAGGGTTGAAATTCTGTGCACACTTGTTTCCAACATCTGCTCTGACTGAAACTGAGCACTCTTGACATTCAGCTGCAGATCTCTTGTACCGGGCACGTCAGCAGCCTTTGGTTCTTCCAGTTGTAGCTGTTTCTGTTTTGAGTCATCAATGTGATGTGGGGGAAATTGTTGCTTTCTTTCAGTAAGGATGTCATCCTCTGTTGCCAAGACAGGGGTTAATCCCCTTGCATTCCCACCTTGAGCACGATGACCTGCTTTTCTGAAGATGAAAGTTGTGTAGAGACCTGCACAAACTACCTGTTTGAGTGAGGATTTGGACCCACATAGGTTGCCTAGCATACAGGAAACTGTAAAGCATTTTCCCCAATCAAAAATGCTCCTGCAATAAACAGGAAGTTTCTCTAGATTATTGCTGGTTCCAAGAGGCTCTTCATTCAAAAACCAATTGATGTGTAAGAATCAGGCATTCAACAAGTTGACTCAAGGTTACATTTGGAGAAAAAGAGGAGGAAGACATGCATACTTAGCACATCTTGGGCAACTTGAGAGAGCCGGCCTTTTGCATCTACAATTGGAGGTCCTTTTGCATCCACCAAGATGCCACAGTTGCTCTGAAGACAATCAGAGAAGGGAATACTGCCACATTTACAGGACACCACCCCCACCATTGCCACCTACATCTCAGCCCTGTACATTCACTTTCTGAAAACATCTCAGACTACAGTACACATCCACATTTTCCTTTGGATCACACACACCACCATGAACGAACATAAAAATAGGATTCATGGCCACATTGTAGTTGGATGTGGGTTCAATTTAGTGAGGTCATGCTAGTGACTTATGAGTCCTTGTTGCCTCTGATTTTGTGGTTCAAATGTGTCTACTATTGAAAAATAAGGCAGTTACCTCCAGAGTGAAGAGAGTTATTCTTGGTTGGTGTAATTCACAGCATTCTTCTTCTAACAATAGACATAAAAAACCTTCATCTTGTGTAACAAGATGGACATTGTAATAAGGTAGAGAAATTAGGATGGAAGTAACTACCAGTATTCTTCATAGAATTCAGTGAGGTTTTGTATCTCCAAAAATTCTAATCCCACCTCCTCAGCAAGCCTGCCAGGACACCCACTACTCACATTATCTCTGTGGTGTGAAGTTGGAAGCCCACAGAAGGGTATACTAAACCCATCAGGTTTACATTCTTCTAACAGATTGAAGCAACCACATAAGGAATTCAAGTCAATCAGTGCTTGCAATCAATAGCAAAGAGACATGTGGATAGTGCAAACCTGATAAGACTGGGGAAATGAACTAAGAGTTGTGCCTGCACGGGCAGCCCTGCATCATCACTAAAACGTAGCTGATACTTGGAACCATACTCATGGAACCTGCAAGCCAATTGATGCATCCAAACCTCAGTTTCTTTTAAGGGGCTTGGTACATTCTTCCTAAAAGTGTGCACCAATATCCAACTGCTATCAGATAACAGCAAACTTTGACCAAAGTGCCAGAGGATGAACTACAGATAACCACATGTTGAGAGGACATACCGATCATCCTCAAAGCTGATATTATACAGCTCTGTGCGCACTCTTGGTAGTGTCCCATTTACTCGCAAAGATCCAGCTTTCATTGCCTCTTCCACAGCCTTCTGATATTTGTACCTAGTATCAGTGCTAGCGTATGAGAGGGTCTTGAAAATCACACAGATGATGGACCACAAAGTAAGGTAATGGGTATACCAGATGGTAGAGGAGTCAGGAGTAGCCCCAAAGAAGTAGCCACCTGGCATCAATAGTGATGACACGTTCTTGAGCAAGCGTTGCACCCTGTCCTCAGTTGTAAAACAGTCCTGCCCCCCAAACCCAGCTCACTCCTCTTGTCCTCAGAATGTCCACTTTTGGATCATGATTCAGACTCCACTCTTGCCAGTCCTACACCACAGGGGCTCCTTTTACATCTCAAAAACACCTAAAATCTGACCAAATAATGGCCTTGGAGTTCAATGGCAAAAGCAAAATGAAAACTGATCCACAAGCAAAAATAAGTTTGAAAGTCTTGCAATCTGAAGTATAAACTCAGAGTCCCAATTTGAAACCTTTTGTGGCATCTGAAAAGTTTACCCAACCTTGCAGCTACATGCCTCAATTAGTCATATTCAAGAAGCTGTACACAGATATTGTTGCATCATATGAATCAGAAATATCCTCTACTCAAGCAGTACCTGCAAATGAGCAAAGCAGCAAACAACATCTGCCGGAAGTCTATCCTCCTTTAGATTTTCCTTCAGGTTTTCCTGCATTCCAACACACCCAACAGCATTCCCATGGTCTAGAAATCCCCTTGTTCTTCCCAGATGGCAAGAAAAATAATTGCAATCTAGCTGACTGGAGGCATTTATACACCTTAGGTGCAGGGCAGAGGGGAATAACCATGCAGGGATCGAGCTCGCAGAATGTGGCAGGAAAGGGTTGGCCTTCCTTCTCCCACTGCTCTCTTGCATCTTCCAAAGCTGATGCTGACAAATCTTCACAACCACCATTCACACTTCTCAATGACCACAGACTGAAATTCATCACTAAATTGGAAATTGCAAGCTTTCCTCAGATATGTCATCGCATTCTCAACATTCTGGAAATTCAAAACTACTTATTGCATCCGGCCATTATGTGGCAAAACATCTTAGGCAAGCAATTGACAAGCTGTAATGTGCTCAGAAAGTCTCAGATCCAGAAGTGGAGGAGGCAATTGCTAAGTATATACTCATCTTCAAGCTGCATGTAAACACAGATATATATTCTAATGGGAAAAACAAAAAACCTGCACAACAAAGTGGAGGCAGAGAAAAGATTAACATGAGAGTGAGAAAGGGATGTAGGATGATACCGACACCCACATACTTCCCAATTTCAACTTGTGTCCAATTGGCCATGTCTGTACCTCGTCCACAGAAAAGGTCACATACCTGCACATTTCCCGGCACCCTTCCACTGCCTCATTACCCTAAACCTAAACCTTGAATGGAAACTTTCTGAAGCAACCCCGGACCATTGTTTGTACAATGTGCAAAATCATACAATAGTCTACATAAGAATTTTCCATCTGCAAATGTGAATCAATTTTATTTTTTTGGTTTTCTGACAAGGAAAGCGTAGATTGTCCAATTCCATCAAAAGAGCTCTACAATTGGATTGTTGACAACAAATGATTTTTTCCTTCCTTCTTGTTGGAATTGAAGTAGATAGGTCAATAACTGCAAAATCAATGTGACAAAGTCCATGCAAAAGCATAACTGCAAGAATGAATTCAGCTCATTTTATGTTGCATTTAAGTTGGTAGTTATTGACCTATCTACAATTCCTGCAAGGGGGAGGGAAAACAAATTGTTCTAGGTCAACAATTCGATCGTAAGCTCTTCTGCCAGAATTGGATGATCTACACTTTTCTTACAAAACAAGAAATTGCTTCTGTAAACTTCAATGTGACATAGTCCGTGCAAAAGTAGAACCAGCGAGAATGAGTTTGACTCATTCTATATGACACATTGAGGTTTGCAATTATTGACCTATTTGTTTCAATTCCAGCAAGAAACAAAAAAAAATCGTTCTTGGTTGACAGTCCGATTGTATAACTCTTCTGATGAAGTTGGATGGCCTACATTTTCCTTGTCAGAAAACAAAAACAAAAAATTGTTATGCAGACTTTAATGTGACACAGTCCATGCAAAAGCAAAACTGACAAGAATGAATTCGGCTCATTCTATGTTACATTGAGGTTAGCAGTTATTGACCTATCTGCTTCAATTCTCGCATGAAAAAGAAAAAAAAGGGGAAAAAAAATCATTGCTCTGGGTCGAAAATCCGATCGTACAGCTCTGCCGATGGAATTAGATGATCTACAATTTCCTTGGCATCGGAAAACTATAGTTTCCACAATACTTACTTCGGAAATATAAAAATCCATACATAAATTACTCGTGATTCCTAGATTCGTAAGAATGCGAAAAGCAAGAGAAAAAAAATGATGCGCATCACGAGCAAGCTCGGGTCGTGAGGGATGGTGATCTTATTACTTACCAGAGCGCCTGATGGGACTAGCTGTTGAATCAACACCTGTTTGACGAAGGAATGCAGACGGCAGTGAAGACCTACAGCCGATCCCCACGTACTACTACTACTATTGTGACAACCTCCTCCTCCTAGCATGGCTGGCGGCTGCCTGTCCCCAACATGAACATGTGAATGATCTTTGCATGTGCTAGTCCGTTGTAGTAATCAAAGCATTCAGATCGCGAGAGAGAGAGAGAGCGCCCGCGTGTGCGTGAAGGTGACAAACGAAGAGTCTTATTTTCGTTGCAAATTTGCAATTCTACCAAGAACTGCAGAAACTTCACACAAAAGGGGGAAAAAAAAACTCCGCCCCCTACAAAAAAAGAAAACCGCAAAGCTTAACTACAAACCAAAAAAGCCAGACATTTTTTGTCATCTGCCCGTTAGTATTTGAGGCCAAAAAACCCAGCTTAGATTTTTATTTTTTTTAGTGTATGGTCACCGAGGGTTTGTTTTTTCAATTTTTAGATATTGAAAATTTTGCACAAATTTCCTCAAAAAAAAAAAAGCAGCAAAATTAGTCAACTTTACACTAGAAAAAACCACATTTTCCCAGAAAATTTCCCAACTTTTGGTAGAAAATTTGATAAAATTTTCCCAAAAAAACCATTGATATGCATGCCTGTTTATGCATGTGGTTACGGGAATCCGGAAAATCCAACACCCACATATATATACTCTCTTCCTTAGGCAATGAGGTTTTGTTACCACCTTGTAAGTTCAACAATAGAGATCAACCAAAGTTTCCCTTTGTTGTTATGGGACTCCATGAGTTTTGGTTTTGCTCAGATTAGGGTTTTGGAATGCACCACAGGACAGCCACAATTAGTGAAAGTGTTTTTGTTGGCCATCATTAATCTTCATACTCACACATTCAATAATGTTTGAATGATTTGCAATGGATTTTCCATGATTCAGTGTGTTTAAGGAAGTTTGATATTCACTTCCTTTTTGTGATTACTGGAGAGATACTGGGTCCACTGCAATAATGCTTTAACTAAAAAAGCTGTCACTATGTTTCATCAGTGCATAAACTAAAAGGGCCAACACTATGCCATCAGCACACGTCCTGATTGAGCGACGTGAGGGATCTATATTTGAGAAATTGTAGTACAAGTTGCAAGCGAATGTGTGAAGGCATTGCCGTTACAGCTGCTACTTAGCCCAAAATGCAAAACGAAAGGGAAAATTTGGTGCACAGTTTTGAACTGCCAAGGGTGGTTTCTGTCTTCTATTTACACATCTGAGTGGAGAAAAAGCAAGATCCAAGCTTGTAGAGGTGTTCCAAGTTTTAAGCTTCAAATCATACAGATTTGCTATGCAATTAAGCAATTTGCAAGTAGGATAAAAATTTAATGTAATTTATAATTTTGAGCACTGTGACCCATGTGGCAAATGCAGCAGCAATTGTATCATGATTCCTTCCATCTAGATGTGAGATGAAGGGAAGCTTGATGGATTTTTACTTGGATGAAGACCTAATGAAAGGAGGGCGGAGTGATGGAATGCGAAGGAGACAAAAGAAGAAATTGTTGATGGTGATCTTCTTAGTGGTCAGGGTGTTGTTTGTTTGTTGCAGGGTTAGAATGTATTGGAAACTAGTGGTGTTGCGTGGTGTGATTTATTTCATGACAATTGTAAAATAGTTGTTTGTTTGGTTTCTTTTGATGGATTTTGACAATGGCGAAGCTAGGTAGAGGTGCTTGTTGGTAGAATTTATGAATGGGAACATGTAGAAAAATATTTAATGAATCACATTGCCAAAACTAAGCACCAAGTTTTCTTGTTGTAGAATTTCTTTTAAACAATATTGGAGATGCAATACATGATAGGTAGTCTTTCATGTTGAAATGCTTGTGTTGTACTAGGCTCTAGAGTTTCTCCATTATGCACTGGAGTGTGATGACATCAATGTAAGAAACACAACATAAATAAAGAGGAGTGCATTTGGAGAAGATAATGAAAGACCCTAGGGGACAAAAGAAATGTTGGTCTGTATGTGGCATCCAAGCAAAGGGGTTAGGAAATTTGATGGGTTGGTCATTCAAACTTGGAGAATTTATGGGCAATATGTGAATTCCTGTATGTGGATGTAGATGATATGTATTAGATTTCCATAATTGTAATAGTTATTTTAAAGCTTCCATCCTACTTCAAATAATTGATTAAATTAAGTCTAAAGTTAATCATATATACTTAAAACAAGAAAAAAATTCCAAAATGTGATGTCCATATGTTATCAAAAAAATTAATTGCAAAAATATTATATTTGCGATTATAATTTTTGGGGGGCTTTGTGTGTTTTCACCCGCCTTTCAATCTAATTACAAACTTTGCATTTCACCTTATGCACCTTACCATTAATACATACCACAAATGAATTGCCCAAGGTCACTTTGAACCCATGTGTTTTGGAAATGAAATTCATTTCAATTTTTTGTGCATTTATTGTTGTTTTTTAGGTCAACTTTTGCTTGGGTTGAATCAAGAACAACACAATTAACATTTTCAAAACTTTGGTTAGAACTAAGAATAGGTGTAAGAATAGGAAGGACACGATGTAGAAGAAAACTCGTGCTTAAGATCTTTCAAGGAATTCAATGGCAACATGGTTGAAGGTTTATAAACACACAAATCAATGATGCTCAAATTGACTTGAACATGAATTAACCCAACCACAAATCAACCTAAACACAAATTGATAAATGATGCAATGATGCACGACAATGTAAGAATAAGTTGATGCTTAAACAAAAATCATAAATGACCTAATCAACAAGGAGGAAATGTTTTGTAACAAGCTTACCTAATGCACAACACACCCCTAAATTGATTCAAGTTATTGAAGCCTAATGCATCAACACTAATGGATGGAAAGCCTAGAGACATTGCATATGTAAATAAATCATATATATAATACTAGGTCAATCAAATTCAAGATTTGATTCAAGATCCAAACCTCACAAGTCACTTGGGCTCCAAGTTCCAACTTGTAGACTACATTGTGCAACAACAAAAGTTAGAACTTACAAGGCAATGAACATTGACTACAAGCATCAAACATCATGATTCATGAATAACAAAAAAAAATTATTGAATTTCAATGAAAAAAATTTAACATTGACAAATTAAACTCAAGGTTTTGTTGCCCCATTATGCATAATGCAACAACCTTGGGACCCCAAAAAAGGATTCGGCCTTAAGGTGCTTGCAACTTGTAGCTACCCTTCATGAAAGCAAAAGTTGCTAGCAATGGCTTGCCAAAGTTTGTAGAAAGAAGTTGCAAAGGGGATAGTGGGGATCAATGAAAATAAAGGTTGTTTCATGATAGTCAAGGTCAAAGATTTCATGAAAGCGAGCATGGAAGTTGGCCAAAAAAACAAAACCCTAAACCTAGGGTGCAACAATTTGGCACATTGATTTTACAAGTAGGAGCCATGCAATGACACCAAATGTTGGCTTCTGACAACCTTCCTTGCGAAGCCCTACTATCAAGGGATTGCAATCTAAAAATTATATTTAAAAAATGATTTTTTTCTTAGGTTTAGAAGTAGTATCCCCTTATGTTTGGTAAGGAATTGGTGAAAATTCTTTGGTAAAACAAAACATCGTGCCACCATCTATGGTCTCTAGTTTGTATTTTGTAATTACACTTAACTTGATCTCGTACATCAGTCCTAATTTGACGTGAAATTACAACTCTATCAACTGGAATTTTCATCTTGAACCTTAAATGTCAACTATATGGAATATTGTTTGCTGAATTATTTTGCAAAGTTCACTTGTATTGTTTCTCAAATCCACTTTCCAAATCATAAAGTCCATGTTGTTATTTGGATATTTTGCCATGTTTGACTTGGGGAAAATATTCAGGTCTGGGACAACCCAAGACTTTTTTAATGTGTTGACAACTTGAAGCTCATTTGGGTAGTCTACATGGTGAAGTGGACTTTACAATATGAAAAAATAGCCCAATAGCCAAATAGGAATGTGGAGTCAGCAACTTGGGGATGTGGATGTGGTAATTGGAATTGACAATTAGGTAATGAGGACTCCACAATTTGGCATGGAGTTGGCAAACAAGGTAAATCAACTTGAAAAAATAGTTAAATAACAATGTGAACTTTACGATTTGGCAAAGTGGACTTGAAAAATGAACAAGTGAACTTGGCAAAATAGTTGAACAAATTGTCCATACACCTATCTACAAAATTGCCTTACACAAATTTGTGAGCCTACATGTTGTTGAAAGCAATGACATACCAAATGAAGCAGCAATTCAATTTGATGCATGCATTCAATATAAGAAGTCACCTAGTTTAGGTCCAATAGCCAATGATGTGAAAAATGCAAAAAAAATTCAAATCAATCTTTTGATGTTTTTTTCATTTTTGTTCAAGATTGAAATAATTCATGTTTCTTTGATTAACATGTTAGTAAGCTTGTCAAGTGGTATTCATCTTTTTCTTTTAATTATAAGTACTAATTTTAAAGTTTTAAAAAAATTAGTTAGTGAATGTTCCAATGAACATTTACTAATCAAATCTAGGAAAATTAAAATGGAATGTCGAATGAACTTTGAACTTAAGTATGGCAATTGAACTTAAGAAATGGACTTTTTATGTTTTTTAAGGTGTCCTTGGAACTGGAGCCCATGGGAAAAAAAAGGCACTATTACATAAGAGGCTGAAACTGCATTTAAAAAAATTGACTAAAAAAGGTGGAACCAAAAACAACCCACAAAACCCTAAAAGATATTATCCTTTTCTTTGCCTTCCACATGTTGTCCATATGATTGCCATGTCACAATTCCTCCTCCCCAGCATCGAATTTTTTGCAAAACTTATTTGAATCATTAAAACATTTTAAAAACTTTGGACATTTGAAGTGTATAGCATTTTAAAGTCTCTTTTGTTGAAACAAGGGACAAGGATTGGAATGTTGATGTTGCAAAGAAGGGCAACTAAAAAGACAAATGAGTCATACGCCATTGGGCATATCGATAAGCATCAAAGGACGCCTCAATCAAGCTTAGTCAGCAAAATTTTGGAATTATTTCATACAAATAGCCTAGTTCATGTTGGGCATGTACTTGTGACCTTCCCCCCTCCAAAACACTTGGCACGGACTTGTGGCATCAATGTCAATTACATGATTCTTTTCATTACATCCTTGTCAACTTTGTGCCCAGCCTATAAATTGGGGGAATGTCCTCCTTCCTTAACCTAAAGAATTTAGAAAGAAAAATACTTAAAAAGACGGAAAATTAGGAGAGGCACCTTACAAAATTTCAATTAGACATTTCCTTAGGTCTCTCAATCACTGCATGCCAGGCTTCTCATGTCAGCATTTAGGTCTTTACAAAAACGTTTAGGAGTCGCTAATTGCCACTCAATGTCAGGCAGAAGTATAAAGTCAGCCTATTTTCACCCTGTCTTTGGGCCTGCTTTCACCCCCCTATCCCCTTCTATCAGCACTAATCCACAAAGTAAGGAAATTTTATTAAATCTCAGTATGAAATGCTGAAACTCAGCATTTAATGCACAAGGTTCGAGAACAATTATAGTAGTTGTACAGGTAGGAGCAGTGAAAATACATGTAGGAGCAGTGGAGGCGGTCAGGAAAAAGGAAAGACAGGATGAAACTCTCAGTTTAGTTTACGACCAAAATTGGTTGGTGGAAAAACTAGTTTGGATCCCATTTTGATTTGTGTAAAATTTTCATTCCCAGATAGGGGTTTGATGTCCTATTATGTCTAAACTGGCCGTTTTCGCCCCCTAATCGTGAGACTTTACAGATAACTCTATTAACTTAGTAGAGGTTCATCCACAAATGAGTCATGATCGGGGGCATCGAGTCCATGATGCACTGGTGCATGCTGGTTCACTCTGTGTGGCCTGTGCGGGTCCCCACAATGACACGAGAGATTCTATGAAAGGAGCATCATTCGGAAAGCACCGCCAGAAAAATTTCTGGCGTTTCCGAAGAGCACCTTATCCAGTGGAATTTCTCCGGGGCCAAGGGCGGAGAAAAAAATTAAGAAAATTCTCTTGTGATACACTCGGGGGCCTACCATATCCATAATTCCACTTGTTGAGCTACTTGTTGGTGAAGTGACCAAGAGGTCTTATTATTCTTTCCAGTTCTAGCAGCTTCTCAACCAATTATAATCAGCCACGTCATAACTGAGATTCCATCAATTATGGGGACCTACCCAGAGGCCTTCTGACTCAGCTAGGGACAAGGCTACAGATGCCTTTCTGGCTGTAAATTTTTTATTCTTATTTTTATTTCACCGAATTTTTATTTTTATTTTTATTTTTATTAGATGGTTGGCCAGGGTAAACCAGCACCCACAATGGTACCTACCTTCACGTTTTTGAGCTAGGCCCCTTATTGGCCATATTAAGCCCAAAAAAATTGTTAGATTTGAACTCCGGGTCTAATTTAGTCTAAGTATTGGATAGTTCTAATATTTAGAAATAGTTTTATGGATTTTGGGATTATTACCGTGGTACCAACAACATCGGTTGCTGGTTCACCCAAGACTTAGATGGTGCTGCCAGTTACCTTGGGGTCTATTCTTTTAGTTGTGTTCCTTCTTCTTTTCAAAATGAAATGTGTCTTCTTTTGTGCCAAAATGTGATTTTTGTATAGACGTGTCATCCCATGTGAACATTTTGTATGCTTTCACCTTTTTTTCACCTAAGAAAAAATGGTTGATCTAAACATGGTCCCTAACTAAATGGCAACCCATCTACAATTCCCACCCTTCTTTAATTCTTGCTTTCATGGAAAAACTAATTTTTGAATGGAAGAACCTTGTAACAATTAGTTAAACTTTGAAACCTTTAATATCATTAGAAGACATTAAAAAAATGCAATGTGAGATGCCTAAAAGAAAAAATTAATTGAGGATTTCAAGGGGTTTCATTTTGTTGTAGTACCGTGACGATTTAGATATAATGACCTCACCTAAAATTTGTCCTTTCTCATTTGCTCCTTATATCTTTTACAACCTCCTTTTCCAATGCCTCTTGTTGCATAATATTCATGTATTGTGCTAAGGTAACCACATGTAATTGATTATAAGCTACCAACAACTTTATGCCCTTGGTATTCCTCACTGTTAATTGTAGCAAAAAAATAAGATTACAATTTTTGATCCCTCCTCCTCTCAAGGTTACATTTGGTTAAATGTTTCTTCTAGCTAGTTGAATGTCTCTCCTAGAATTTGGGGAGTCAAAATTTACCACTAAGCCTTCATTCACAAATGTTGTGCAAGTGTTTGCAACAATGAAGCTAGGTGGCATTTTCACATAATGTTTTTTCATGTTCAAGTGGTCTTGCATCATACAACTATTCCCCATTTCCACTTCAGATCTTCACCTCCATGACCTATTCATCATCTTTTTATGAATCAACATCTTCATACATTGACATTGTTTTGGCATCTATGAAAACCTCACTTAGGCTTGTATTCTTGTCCATTTCCTTCATGTTTAGTGGTCAAATCCTTATAACCCTTAATCCTACCATAATATATATTTTTAACAAAGCTTGTTATAGTGCATAGTCTAGTTAGCATCACCTTGTCAAACTCAAGGTAATTATTTTAAACCATGGCCTCATTTTCTTCTTGAATGGATCTTGAATGGTTTAAAAAAACACTAGAACAAAATCATGGATTAACATTTGATTTTCATAATTATTTTTAAATTTAAAACAACATTTGCAATTAGAAATCCCTTTCGTATCAATCAACTCTTATTTGCAAGTTACACAACATATTTCATATTCTACTATATAAGTTGATCCATTACCATACGGTATATAGTGATTGCTTTTGCAACTATTGTGTAATTATTTTGGTAGCAATATTTGCAAGACATGTACAAATCATTAATGGACATGTAGTAACAATTTGAAACAATGCCCCTATTTACCTAAACCTACTTAAGCTAGGCAACTTACTTCCTTACATGCCTTTATTTTGTAAAATGAATCATCAATTGACAAATAACATTTTTGCTAAGTAGCCTATGTGACACACGAGGCTTGGCCTAAAGGTAGGTATGCATAAATTAAATATAACTTATGTCACACAAAGGCTATATATAGCCTACATGGCACTTAGGCTCAATCTAGGGACATTAAGAATGTGAATAATCATCCATGTCATGTCTTTTTCACACAAGTAATCATAAACTAATTGTTTAGACATGTGTATATATTGAAAATTATATGGTTATAATTTTTTAGTTGCAAAAACACCCAATGTAATTACAAATGACTATTAGTTGCATGTAATTACAAACTAATGGTTATAAATGATAGTTTTTTTCTAGTGAAGAGACCTCTAGAGGTTGAAAGGCATGCAAGGTGTGAAAAAGAAGAGTCATCATGTCCATTCCAAAGTTTTGTGCTTATTGTATTGCCTCTAATGTCATATGGAAGCCATGTTCGTTTAGAATTAAAAGGTGATGGTTAGCTTGGGAGATGCCACTTGGGACTAACATTTTGAAGAAAGTGAGAAACTTGGAGAATTGATAAATCACCGAATGAAAACATTGGTAAAGTTTTTTAGTCATGGGTACTTTTCTTCCACACAAAAAAATTACAAAAAATATTTTTGGATGTCTATTTTAGGGAAGATGAAAATGAAAAGAAAATATTTTCCTTAAGTTTGGGAGTTTTAAAAAACATTGGGCAAGGGGAAAGGGAACAACTTACCCAAAAACTAGTTGAATTCTGTATTTAATTATACCTATCAAACTTAGGCATTGAAAAATGCAAGTTGTTGAAATTGTGCAACAACATACACATGACAAAATTCTTTGAATTTGGATAATAGAAAGATATTGAAAACTATGTTTCCATTATGTTATTCATTTGGAATTCGAAATATTTTTTTTTACATGCATATAAATAAAAATCACTTTTAAATGTGATAATAGATATTCTTAATCATTGCATAGTGTATGCTATTCTTGAATTTTTTCAATTACAAATTGTCCATGTAAAAAAGGTCAATACTTTTTAGTAAGGGGGACATCTCTAGTAGTTTTTACAAAGTGTATTGAAAGTACTTTAAGAAAAAATTTAACACAAAATTATAAATATTTACAAACATGTCCATGTCACATATGATATATATTCATTTAATTAAAAAATAATATGTCAAAGGGCTTCACATTCTTGCAAGCTTTGAAAGTTAAAAATTTTCAACTTTTACAAAATTGGGATATTTTTGGCATATTTTACCATGCTTTCACACTATCATCCTTGCTTTCTTTTGCATTGCCATGCAAATTCTTGGCCTACACTACTTGATGTAGTTCTTTGACATACAATCATAATTGAAAATGTAGATAATATGCAAAAAAAATCTTTGACAACATTCATTGCACAATCAATGATCAACCATTCCTTGGATTTGAAGATGTTACCATACACATCTTTTGATTTGTGCTTGGCCAACACCCTTGCATTAGATTGTTGACTAGCCTATATGTTGAACTCATTACATGTCCATATCTAAATAGGGTTAAAATTGTGTTGTGTCCAAAAGCCTTGCAAGTTGGTGTAAAACAATGCACAAGGTACAATGGTTAGCCATTGTGCCCTACAAACTTTGAGACCATTTGCCATTCAAATATCCAACTCTTGAAGCCAAAATCACCAACTTTTTCTAAGTATCCTAATTAAGAAAAGTAGATGTTAGGTGTATGCAAGTTGAACCACTTTCAATTTCAATCTCCAAGGTAATGCTCCAACCCATTATTTTCATGGTCAAAACCCACTTTACAATTATCTAGTCCTTTGTTATTGTTAGCATGCACATTGGTCCCATTTTTTGTGATCTTTTTCTACCACTCCAATGGTATGAAAAGCATGTTAAAAGAATGTTCTTTAGTCTATAACCATTGGCCTACCTAAGAGAGGTTTACCCTTTCTCCATGGTGTCCATAACATTCTTTAGTTGTTGATATGTCAACTATATTAATCTTGCACATGTTTGTGGATGGTGGCTCTATGGCAAGTTTGGGTGGGGTGCTTTCCCTAAATGATTCTTGTTAATTCATCATTTCCCTGCACCACTTGTGAGGCATTTGGAGGTTCATGACTTTTTTTTCCCCTTCGACCCAACCACTAGCAAGTTGGGGGATGTGCTCAAGTTGACGAAAAGTAATCATGTTTTCTCATGTACATATTGCATGATGACAAAAATCACTTAAACTCAAAGTAGATACTAAATGCATGATCTTCCAATTGCAAAGTAAATATATCAAATTAATAATAAAAATCTGAAAAAACTTTCCACACTAAGTTGTCATTTAGGGTGGTTGTGCAAGCGATTGGTGTGAATTACTTCACATTATGTTACAATCAAACAATATGTTACACATGAAATCTTCCCCTTTTTGGTGGTAGAGGTGTTGGCTTGGCCAATCTTTGTTGGAACCAAGGATAATAAAATAATTTAGAATACCTTTTTCTATATAGATTATCAACTAATGTTATTTTGATTAGATGCAACTCTATTTTGACATATGATTGCTCCTTTCTTACTACCAACACACTTGCACTAGGATCAAATTTTACTTTTGATTTAGTTTTTTGCTTTCACTTGTAAAACTTTAGATTTCAACTAACTTGTTTTGCTTTAGGCTAGATTCTATTTTTACTTATCTTCTTAATTCAAATTGTTCTACTTTTGATCTTAACAAATGTGCACTAAAAACGAGTATTTTTAGAAAAGTTTGCAATTTCTTTATCACCTTTAATGGTAGAGAGCTCATGAGTTGAGAGAGAAAAAGGATATGAATATGACCAAATGAATTTGTTTTGGAGATGTGAAGCTTGTCATTATGTTGACCATTTTTGGTGGCAAAATGAAAAATAAAAGTTAAATGTTTTTCTTTGTTATCGAATTGCGCAACTTTTTCTTCTTTAAGATTAGTACTTGGATGCTTAGATTAAGAAAATATAATAATATATTTAATATATTGTTGTGTATTAGAGTTGAGATTAAATATACAAGGATTTCTATGGTTGTGGAGCTCATGTTGTCTCGCCCATCACCAAAAGGCAAATTGAACGTTGGGAGTGTTCCCTACTCTTGAAATAAAATCGTCATCTCTCCTAAACAAAGGGTGTAACATTCTTCATTATGGTTTTTTGAACGTGAACACATCACCAAACAAAGGCAGGGGTCACTTTTTGCTTTAGTTTGTACACCACCACAGCCATCACCACCTTGTTTGGGGGACAAATGTAGACAACCTCTTTTTCAAAGTGTGTAAAAAGAACCCCTCATCAAATTGGGGTGTCTCCGGTGGGATGTTCATCTCCTTTCTTACTTTTGACACACCTCATTTATGGTCAAATTGGCATTAAATTATGCCATATAATTTGGCATCTTTGTACAAGAAGGGTGAGTCCTCATTTGCAAACTTTGTTAGAGGAGTGGTTGACCACATAACCTCCGTGCTTAAATTTTGAGTTGCATCCATGGACAAGTTCAAATTTTAAATTATCAATTTTGGGATGTGTTCCACTTTTTTATTGATCATTTTGGCCTTTGAGACAGGGGACATCCCCGAAAAAGAAAAAGAAAAATTAAAAATTGCCTGTGTAAAAACGATCCAGATCACGAGTAGGTGTTGGACTGTGTAGTGGCATTTGCAAGGCTCTGGCATCCTGTGTAAAAAGGGGCTGGCCAAAACCCCATTTTTCTGTGCCAAGTCAGCAAGGTTTTATATCCAAAACATCCTGTCCAGTGCGCCGGTGAGGCCACATTGATTCCATTCTTGGATTCTTTGTGGTTGTTGATGTTTTGGGCATAAAAGATTCCCGGAAAATCTGTTGCAGAAGATGGACGCAAGAGGAGGATTAAACAGCTTGACTTGCAGAGCAAGCATCCGTGGATTTGTGCGCAAGCTCCTTCGTCATCACTGTTATCTGTTTGCACCCATCAACCTGGAGATAGAAGAATGTGCTTTGTTAGGGTTCTCTGTTCTCCTCTCCTTTGTCAATTTTTAGAAGTTGTGTATGAGATTAATGGTGTCATGAGCTTGAGCTCCTGATCTTGTTGGTCCGTAAGTTGTTTGTACATCATGCGCATGGCGGTCGGTCGATTTGAGAGTTTCGCTATAGCTATAAATTGAGATTATTATCTCGGAACTTGGAAGAGTTTAGGCTTTCTTGTTCTTTTCCTTTTCTGGGGAGTTTGTTTTTGGGGGCGGGGGCGGCGGGGCAGTGGATGTGCGACATTCATCATGTGAGCGAAAGTAAAATCGTGAATGGGGAGAGTATATTTATCATCTGCAAGTAAGCAGCTCGTAATTCATGAGCTCATGTCGAGTCTGTGCAATTATCTTGTTCATGTATCCAAGGGTTTGAAGTAAGACTTCACCATAATACTTTCCCTAGAGGCATATTCAAGCAAAATCAAGTTATAAATGCTGGGCTGAAATAAATTACTTCATTCTGTGCAGGCCCTGCAAGATCATCATCACGATTGCTGCTATCATCTGCATCACCAATTGGTCCCGGGCAGGCAACTTCTCATGAAGCTCTGCAAGACGCCAGACTACTTTTACAAACAACTAATAACTCCAGCGCCACACCACTAGGGTGCATCGATGCGCAAACCGGGGTTCCCGTAAGTTGCCAGCAGCAGCAATTACCCACCCTAATACTCATAGTGGGTATCACTTGCATGCTGTGTCTTATACTCTTGGGACTCACCCTCCTCACTTATTCCTGGTGCAATAGGCCGGCGCGTCAAAGTAATCCAGGATCGGGGGAATCCGTCATCAGTTCAAATACGACGTCTGCAGCAGCTACCTGTGCCACGGCCAGTAGCTGTACCGATGAGATGGTGATCATGGTGCGCTTGGCCGGCGACGAAGAAGCAAAATTCGTAGCCCTCCCTGCGCCCCTCAAAACCTCGGCGACCACGGCGCTTGCAGATGCCGATGCTTCTTCGCAACCTCCTTTGGACGTGGAAAGCAAAGCTGCTGCTGCAGCAGCATCAACTGCGCACGAAGAAGAAGATGAAGACTCATCTGTTGTAGGGTAGTGGGGTTAGGGTTTAGGGTTTAGTGCTATAAACCCTGAACCTTGCAGTGAATACTGAATGTGAGTTGTAGGTAACCGTTTCATCTCTGGAATCTGGATTGAGAATGTTTTCCGTGCAACTGAGAATGCAATTGCTACTGTCATTAATGCTAGTATTTGATGTTGTTGTGGGTGATTCCATCTCTGGAATCTGGACGAAGAAAGTTTTCACTGCACCTGAGATTGCAATCGCTACTGTCCATAACACTGATGCATTGATGTTGTGTGCACATGAATCTCTGTTGAAAACAATTTAGCAGCTTGGCATTTCATTGTTAATGTAAAAAGCGAGGGGGTTTAGGGTATGCATGCATGCACACTACAAGAAGAGAATATGGTTTTCCTCACACAAAAAGTCGCAGCTCATGACATGTGTGGTGGAAACTTTGTGATTTCATCCATTACAATGTACAATGTGAAATTGTTTATTGTGACATATATTACATTAAAATGGCAATTACAAGACTTGCCTGATGATTTTTAGTGCTCTTTTTTCCCCCCTTGCTTTGATAATTAAAAACCTCCAAAATCACTTCGATTTGAATTTGAATTTCACTTTTTAGCGAAATCTCACCAATAAGAAAAATGGCTAGATAGGACTTCAACACAAATGGTGATGCTTAAGTGGACCCATCAGAAAGTGATGGCCAACTCATAAGCTTTACTCATAGGAGCTCTCACTTTGTATTAAACCATCGTCTGAATTTCTGGAAATTTGGGGTTTTAAGTCTTTTGTAAGTGGGAAGGGTACACTAGATGATCTAAGTAATTATATCTAGAAGGTCCAGAACAAATTTAGTGGCATTCCTTTTTACAGTCATCTGGTTGTTTGGCTTAACTTCATCAGAAAAAAATGTCCAAAATTTTGAAAACTCTACTTAAGGATTACACATTAAGCAGATAGCTAATGAGATCCTTGTTATCTGTGATGATCATATTTCCCAAAACTATATGATTGCAAATTTGGTTCAAAAGGCACCCACAACAGAAGGGGTCTTTAAAATTTTGTCTAAGTACTACAATTTGGACTTCTTTTAAGGTGCGTTCACACTTGGTGCTAGGAACTCTAGTGCTGAGTCCCCTAACACCATGCTAACCATTTAAAACTTAAACCTAGTTATCAAAGAAATTTTTATGTTAAGCTAACATTCTATTAACATTAAACCATCACCCATTTAACATTAGGTGCCACCTAGGATGCCACCTAATTTTCCATTTAACACTGACTTAACATCAAGTGTGAATGCACCATAATATATGAAGTTAAGCCAAACAACCAGATGACTCTATAAATAGGAAATACCACAAAACAAGTAGCCTATGTGGATGGGGATCCCTCTTGTGATTCCTCAAATATACTCTCTCAGTGGATACACTCCCAGTTATCTGTGCAACAAAAAATTGCCCAAGCTGATTGTATGAAGTAGAGTTGGGGAAGCTTTTGTAAAACAGTCACAAGTAAAGGCTATCTAGAACACAACCATATTCTTTGATGTTTTTGTCAACTGATATTAGCTCACAGTGCAGAGAATCTGAAAGCATCTAGCTCATGCTTTAATTGTTAGATAACTATCTACTGTAGTAACTTCTCTGGTTTTTTATTTTTATTTTTTCTTAATTAATTTTTGTAATTTATTAAATTGAGTTTGGCAGATAAAAATGTTTTGTTTTTGGAATTTTTTGGCCTGATATTGAGAGGGCACATAATTTCTTTTTAACTTGTGATGCTCCATGCGGATATTTTCTTAAAAAATCAGCATTCTCAAAAATATTATAGTTCCTGCTGAATCTTGTTTCACCTTGAAATTTTCCCACCTTCTTCAGCCCTAGATATCCAACTAGAATCAATGAGAATAGACCATGTTTTGCAGAAACTAGAATCATGGTGTTCTGGCGTCCATCCTGCATGCAAGATATAGATTGAAGGGGACCTTGCCACTATCCATTACTAAGAGATTCCCATAAACGAATTTATACATGCCTTGTCCACATAGCCATGTGTTAATTTAGTGCCACGTTGGATATGGCATTGCTGTGGCATGGAATCCTGGTTGTGAAAAGGTGTGTTCACACTTGGTGTTAGGGACTCTAGTGCTGAGTCCCTTAACATCATACTAGTCATTTAAGACTTCAACTTGCTTATCCTGAAGTCTTTATGTTAAACTAACATTCATTTAACATTAAGCTATTGCCCATTTAACATCAGGTGCCACCTAGGATGCCACCTAGATTTTCATTTAAGATTGATTTGATATCAAGTGTGAATGCACTATAATATTGGCCCTTTTGTTGGTTTCAGGACATTATCCATGGTTTGCATCAGCAAAAAAAATTTGGGGGGGCCAAAATTTCACCAAATTTCTTCATGAAAAATATGATTTCTACCTATATAAAGCATATTTCATGGAAAAAATGACCCCAAATCTGCCAGATTTTCAAAGGAAAAGAATTCCAAATTGCCAGATTTTTATCATAAGTTCCAGTAGGTAGCCAAGAATATAGAAAGATTCTGTTCTTTTTAAAAACTTTCATATCTAGTATGGAGCCAAATCTGGCTAAATCATCTTATGAAGGATCACCACTTCGGCTACATCACAAATTTGGGGGAGGGGGGGAAATACCCTAGTTTGCGCATTTGCACATAGACTGCCTTCCTCTATGGGGTCATATCTTTCTCAACTTTTGTGTAGTGTTGAGCCCCAAGGTGGGGAGCAATTCCTGAAATTAAGCGGCCTAGGGTGAGGCAATAGGCTGTTGTTAAGGATAGAAAATTTGAACCTTGTTGGAACTTGGTAGTGATTGGCTCCAATTTAACAAGTTGAAAAACAATTTTTTTGATGGAAAAATTTCAAGGCAAAATGAGAAGTTTTTTGGATGATGCCATTGTAAAAATTGGCAAGGGTATCAACTAACCATGAAGTATACACCATTCTCTTAGAATATTAGTGTTTTTAGACTAGACACTCCTGTTTTCTTTAAACCCTAAACTCAAGAGCTAACCTTTAAGGGTAAACTAGTCACTCTTTCATTTCTACATTTTGAAAAATGGAACTGGAGGTTATCTAAAAAATCAAATAACCACCCAACCAGGGCTTTTGCTGCAATTTTATGCCATTGAAAATTAGGCTAATTTCCCCCAAAAATTAGCAATATTACTCAATTTTACACTAGAAAAGCAAAAAAGTTCCCCAAAAAAATTGTCAGAAAAAAATAACACTGCACCCAACACTATTAAGAATCCCAATTATTATTATCTTTCTTCGAGACAATAATTTGATGCAAAGCTATGCTCATGTCTTCATAATGCTGAGAGAAACACTATTGATGGAGTGTGCATTGAGGGAAAAAAAAAGGCTATAACACCCCAGTTGTGTCAAGGACACATTTTTTTGTTGGAATGGAACCTCTTTTCTGGCTTCATAATTGAGCAGCATTCTTTATTTTTTCGTATTATTCGTTAAGACCTTTTCCAAGGTACCCAAGAGATCCTTTTCCAAAGTGTTCAGCTTTGTCCAGTTTCATGTCTCAACTTCTTTTGGGGTGGCGGGGGCTTGGGGGACGAGATTAAGAAGTACATGAATTATTTCGAAGGAAAAAAAAACTCCAACTTTTGTCATAATACAAAAGGTTCCATTTGCTTGCATACCACCCATTTTGCTTTTGTTGATCATGTGATATATGGTCTGTGAAGGTCACACAATGTGAAGGTGAAAAAATCATTCAAGTTCCCCCCCAAAATATTCCATTGTCCTTAAAGACATAGGGTGCCAATTTATGTCACAACTTGGTACCCATTTTGTTTGAATCCCTTTTATTTACTTAGTAGTGATTTACAACTTTGCAATTAAAATAGGACTTATATGTCATTTATTTCTCCATATCCACTTCTTCCATTCTCACAAGGCTTTCTTATGTAAAATAGACTTTCCCAAGTGTACATCATCATTTTTTACTTAAGACAATGAGAGCCTTTTAAAAGGTGGTGGCTTCATTATGGTGACCCATCATTGAGCCAAAGGTCTTCGATCAAGTTCAAAAGATGGGGAATAAGTTAGTTTATCAACCTTTACTCAATATTGCAAATGAGGCTAGGACAATAACGTTTCTTTTAGCTTGAACAATTTTTATTTAGAACAAATGCTTCATAAACCTTATAGTAGAGCAATGATGAGTACCACACAAGATCTAAGCAATAGAGAACACATGTGATGACATGCCCATGGTCCAAAGTTTCTAAGGGCGAGGTTAAAGCCAATTCTTCATCTTTCTTAGGTCAAGGTTTAAGCCAATTCTTCATCTTTCTTAGGTCAAGGTTAAAATGAATTCTTTATCTTTCTTAGATCTGGGGTTCACCCAAATTCTTTGACATTGGGTACAAAAACTTAGGGATAGTCTACACTTGAACAGTCAGGACGCCCAGTCTCACATAAATAAAAAATTGGTGATCGGTACATAATGCCTTGGGGCACCCATCTGGGTTTACATTAGGATAATTGTGGCCATGGCCGAAGCAAATGGATGTTGATGAAAAAACCACATGGAATCCTACATGGCCCAAGTGGATCCTGTTGCCCGGACATAAGGGATTATGGCCCGCCCACTTCATTTTGGTGGGCCCAAAGAGGTGGGCCGGATGGAAATAGTGGCAACCCAAAAAAAAAAAAAGAGGTTCAGAGCCAATCATTTATAGTATTTTATTTTGTATTTATTTGAAAGGTGAAGTTAGAAAAGAACATTGAACAAAAGGCTCTTGGGCCATGGCTCATCATCGGCTTTGCCATGGTCTCATCCAAAAGTTGGGGTACTATGAGGTTTCATAGGCCATGGCCCAAGCCATTGTTGAGTGTAAACCACCTCTTATCTTTCAATGTATTGATCAAATGCAAGGAATATATCTCCCATTGCCCACTTTGCATGCAAACTAGTGGGCACGAGCCCGTGCCCATTACACGATGTGGGTCAACATTCGACATGTTGATCTTCCGCAACTTTTGTAGTCAGCAACTGTACCTGTCTATCCATGCAAGGTTTCGTGCATGGGTCACTCACCTCAATAAAATAAATTGATAAATAAGCTGGTCCAAGGTAGTGTGTTTTTTTGGGGCTGGAAGGGAGGAGGGGGGGGGGGGGGGGGGAACACTCTTTTCCTTTTTAGGTGAAATATATCATGTGATATTGGCCTCTCACCACTTCCCTTCCGCCCATGAAAGAGGGAAAGAAGGAAAGAACACCCCCCCCCCCCCCCCCCAAATGAACAAACGAAAAAAAAACACCCCAAGTTGTTAGTTTGTCCAAATTTGAGCTCAAAATACATAGGGATTGCCATTGTGCCTCACTTTCTCATTAGGTTCATGTTGTTTTGCAAACTTGTGGTTTCCATGTATAACAATAAATCTTTAATTGCTTTACTAGCATTTGAAAGGAGGAGTGGAGTGAGAAGTGGTGGCAAGGGCCCCTTTACTATGTGAAAGGAAAAAGTTGGGGGAGGCCAAGAAAAGGGAAAAAGGAGGTGCTGATTTCTCTAAGGGAAGGGATGAAGTTTGGCTCTATAATCCTCTTTTTTCATACACATCCCATCATTCCATCCCATTATGCCAATTTGGAGGTATATTTGTTTTTCATTTCTTCAAGAGGTGACTTTGGCAAGGTTTTCAGACTCATTGTTTTTTTGGCAAGGAAATTTTGCCAAAAACCCATAATTTAAAAAAAAAAAGTTTGAAAAATGAAGTGTGTTTGGAAGGTTTCGATCACCAAATGTGAGGGAAAACAATGCCAGATTTCTATAGTTGGTTTTCAGTGTGGAGCCATGAATATAGAAGGTTGACTAACAATTTTTATTTCATGTCTGTTTATACCCAAATTTGGCTAAATCTTCCTATGGGTGATCACCATTTAGGCTACATTAATAAATTCATTAAAAAAAATACTCCTTAGCAATAGGAAACTTTCTATCATGCCTATTAGTGTTTCTTTCCAATTATTCATCAATCATACTATTCTTATGGTGCATCATATTAGGTCATTTGCAATTGTTACTTTTCAACAAATTGTTGAGAACTATTATTCAAATATATGGAAATGAACATCATCTATGAAATTGATCACATTACTGTAATTAGTCATAAGGATAAAATTTAATAAAATTACAAGAACAAGTGTAAATTATGTTCATGGGAGAGAATCATGATCAAAATACATTACCGTATTTTCATCCACATCCATGTGTTCAGTATCACCTACATGGTCAAATTTGTTGATGTAATGAGGTTTCCATTAGTGTTGGGCTGGGTTTTTCCTTTGTTTTTTTCCATAACAGGCCGGGTGGGCTCTTTTTGAAATTATTTTTTCTGTCCCAAATCTAGGGTATCAAATAATCCAAAATTTGAAATTTTTGTAGATATGGCAATTAGATCATTTCAAAAATATTTTTGATATATTTTTAAAAATAATACCCACTTGTTATGCAGAAGGGTTGGTTTTGAAATACCCAACTTGATACCCGACCTGATAATTGGATAGTACAATCTCAAGCTACATTTGTAAAACTTATCCCTTCAACAAAAAAATCTGGATTCAGTGTGCACTTCTTACAATTGCCAACTTACACTTGTCAAAATGAAGTTAAAAGGGCAGTCAAGAGTGGAATCAAAATCGGGGAAAAGGGCAGGCCAAAAGGAAATTGACAACTCAAAATTGTCTTTATTTTTAAAGATTCAAAAACTTGTTGGTATGAAACATGAGTCCAAGTACAAGTCCATTTTTGGATTTCATCAAAAGTAAAATACCCAATGCATAATGGTATCATTGAGTCTTTGTATGAAACACAAACCAGACAAGTAGTAGGGTAGGGACTCAATCAGGTTCTTAACCCATTTCAAACCCTACAGGTCAGTTATGATTAACCTACCCTTGGACCCATATGATAACCGATCATAACTGACAAGCACTGATTTCCATCTTCAATCTACAACCTTAGAAAAGAAAATGGGACTTATGATGCATTCACACTTGATGTGTTAAGTCAATGTTAAATGGGAAATAGCTTCATGTTAAGTGAATGTTAGCTTAACATAAATTTCAATGACTAGTATGATGTTGGGGGACTCAATGCTAAAGTCCCTAACACCATGTGTGAATGCACCTTTAGTTAGATAGAGGGGCAATAAGGGTTGGCCAAACAATCAAGAATGTAGTGAACATGAAATAATAAATTATGATTGGCCAATGAAAAGCACCCGTGTTCATTGACGTGTTTTTCAAATCCTTCCATGTGATCCATTTTTTATGGAGGAGATTGATTTTCACACCATTGTAGCTCAAACGTCACCTAGAATGAATGTGGGGTATTAGCCCATCTTTGACTATTGGGGGAGCTACTTTGAACTATCAACCTTAAACCTTAAAATTTTAAACATTTGAAACCCTAAACCCTAAAACCCTAAACCTTTTTCCATGATGTACTATAATGAATGATGATGGGATGAAACCCTAAAGAGGACAAAACATTGTCACCAAATGCAAAAAACAGAAGACGACAAATTACTAGGTGGTTGATGGTGAGGTGATGGGAATAATCTTTTTTATTATGGCTATTTTTTACTTTGTTGTTTATTTGTAGGTAATGGGAATTATGGGCTTTTACTTTTGATGATGGTTTTGTTGTTGTGTTTTTGTTGGATGCATTTTTGGTGGTGTGGAATGGTTTGTGTCGCAACCTTGATGGAGTTGAAGAGGAAAATAAGGTGGGAGTTGTATGGAACTATGGGGAGGGGATTCAACACGTTTTCAACAAAGGAGGAGATAAGTAATCTAGTCAATTTTTTTCAAAAATAGTGTGTTTGTGGAAGTTAGGTTGTTGTAGATGGGCAATTACTATGCTGAAACAATGTAGATTTTGCTACACTATGTGTATCAACAAATTAAACTTGGCAATTATATGTGCTTTCAAGGTTGATGACTAGGGGTATGATGAGGAACCTAGGGATTTCAATGAGCAACCATTTTGGTTATTGTTGTTGTCAATTGTTAGTTGTATGTTGTTGGGTGAATGTGGCAATTATTTTTCATGAGAAGGTACCCTTTATTTTGGGAGCTCCAAATGAAATTTAAAATTCATCAAGGTCCAAAATTTGTGAATTGGGTAGTTGAGAGAATGGGATTTCATTTGTCAAACTTGTGAATAGTTAGTCTTATATGTCAAGTTGAAATGTGGGGTGTTTTAATTATATGTGTTTGGTGTTGTTTGTACCAGTGGTCAATTGTTGAGTCTGTGGGCTTGATACTATCACAAAAGTTGAATTGCCAAAGGAATTTTGGGGTACAAATAATTTCTTTTATATGTGTGGTGTGTCATGGGGATGAAAGTTTTTATTATTAGGTTCAATGGTTTGTCAAAAACAAGAAAGACAGAATATAGCCAACTGAATTTTAGAAAGAAAAATCGGAGAGATCTAACCCTTTAAAAACTTTTATCACTTGATGTGTCATGTTGAATGTAGGAATTTGTGTAAATTTTCATTGGTAGTGTTTGAGGTTTATAAAGAGGAATGTCATAGACAAATGAATCTATGTAATTGCCTTGTGATGAAGTGACCTATTGGGCACATTGTGTATGCCTTTGTGTTTAGTATCAAAGTTGGTTTTGATTTTGTAGTGGCAATATCAATAAGGTCTATCAATGAAGGTTGAAAATCACAGTCATGAATTCCAGACATGTTTCAAAGTTTGATCAAATAAACTTTGAAAGACACCCACCTCCAAGTACCTTGGTGTTTCGTATAACTAGTTTTGCTACAATTCAAATTGTGAAGTTTGACCTTAAAAATGCCAAATCATGAGATATTGTTGTTGGAATAACATTCTCCAGATTCTATATTAAGGCAACAATATGGTTGCTAACATCAATAGAAAACTAGAATTGCGTCCTACTCAACTCACAAAATGTTAAGTTTTTTTACACATCTTGATGGCCCTATGTTGTAGAATGAATGTCATCATCAACTTTATGAGAATCCAATTAAACTACCTAGATTGGGTGATTTTTTAATTCATACCAAGTTTATTTTGCTAAAAGGCTTTGTTGAATTTTTCAAACCAAAATTTAATAACAACCTGTAGGAAGGTGATCAGATAGTTAGATTAAAGTTTTCTAGAAATGAAGGCCATGTATTAAGTTGGAAACTCTATAAGAATGGAGAAGGTGTGTTAGTTTGGGTTTTTTGTAAGTGCTAATGATATTCAATTCAACAATAAGCTTGACAATAATATAACCATGGTATTGGAGATAGGAAAAGAACATGTTAGGGGAAACCTGAAATTGAGTGGCAACAAGATGTACACACTAGTATTGATATGGAAGGTAGATGTCAATGCAAAAGGAAGGTTGTAACAACAGATAGATTTACTAACCCACCACCTTTGAATTTTTGTATTCAAACTTAGAGCACAAGAAAGTCCCCCCTTATCTTGGTGGGTTCCATCATGGCTTATGGCTCATAATAAAAGTGTAATTTTTTTCAATCCAAGTGTGGAAAGTTTATTTAAAGTTAGAGATAGGTTAATAAGGGTGGAACATGTTAGTGTCATTTTAAAGCTATTAAGTTGGTACTAGGAAATAAATCAAACTGGGATGCATAATTGGGTTCCAAAAGGTGAAGATCATGTGGACTTTTGTACCTTGATTGACCTTGATTGTACTTTGAGAAGTGGGAATTATGGACTACCATTAATTTGTGTTTGCATGATGAATAGCCCTAAGGGGATGGACAATCAGCTTTGGGGCAAAGAATTTGAAGATGTCGTAGATTGGAAAGAATGGTTGGAGATGGCATCAAAGGTGTGAGGGAATGATGAAATCAAGCTTTTCAAAATGGCAAAGTTAAATTTGCAAGGCAAGGCTAAAGATTAGTACAAGAAACTTCAACCTGCACCTGTTGATTAGATTGAGATGAAAAGTGGAATCCAACATAAATTTGGGGATGTGGATATGGATGATTTGAAGATGAAAGTCGATGGGGTGAAACAAGAACCTAGACAATTGGTCCAACTATATTTTGATTAGTTGGACAAGTTTTTAAAGAAAGATAAAATCAAGGATGTTGAGCAGAGGCACAAATTTCTTGTGCATATGCAACTTGAAATCAAGAAATTATGCATGGTAAGAACCTATGCAAATGTAAAGGAGATGTTGTTAATCACCAAGGAAGTGGAAATAGTGTTGGGTGAATTTGGGGATATTCCATTTGAACCACTCAAGGAAAAAAAGGAAAAAAAATTGCATATTGATATGATGCTAGAGAAATAGGTAAATGTTTTGAATGATTCGTTCATCAACTTTTTTAACGGATCATTGTTTATTGTTGGAGCAAGTCCATCGAGAATCGACAATTCTACCATGTGTCAAATTTGTAAAGCTAGTGATCATATAACTACCACTTGTCCGCTTATAGGAGACCTAAAGCTTAAATGTGTTAAGTGTGGTTTGCCATATAAGATGGAAAATTGTGGAGTCAATGTGGGTATTGTGGTAGTGTGGGACACATGAAGGACAAACCATGGAAGATTGGAAAAGATGGTAAAACATTGTTTTTTGCCACTAATTATCTAAAGGTCATGGTTGATGATGAGGAAATTACCCTAAAGCAATTGAACCAACTTTGTGGCATTAAACATGACATTTTACCGAGGCCATAATCCCAAGGAAGAGCTTACCAACAGAATCACCTAATGTAAAAACAAATGAAGATAGAAAAACTAGTCATGTAGATGTTAGGAGAAATTATTTTGTTAGATCAAACATACTCACACATTTCATCAAGGGGAAAAATCCTCTTTTTCCCATGAAAACTATCTTGGCCATTCTTGGTGAGTTGGAGTTTTTGGAAAGTATGGTCAAACTAGCATGAAATAAATGGGACGTTGGGCTGAAATTAGTCAATTTTGCTAAGGTGGAAAGATCTCATTCATTGCACAAGAATATCATCAACAAAAACCATTGTAGTAAAACACTACACCTTTTGGTTAAGATCAACAATAACTTGATAGAAGGCCTGGTGGACACTAGCATTTCCATGTTAGTAATGTCAACAAATGTAATACGCGAATTTGGACATTTATGATCATGGATACTAACAACTATGATTTGTTGGTGGGATTGGACTTCCTCATTAAAATTGGTGTTATTGTGGGGACGGAAAAAGGTCTGATACAAGTTAGACAAGGTCCAAGGAAACAATGTGCAGATTGTACCATTGAATATGGTAATATGCTATAATTAATATCAAACCAAAGCAAATGTATTGATGAAGGAAATCAAGATGAGACTCTTCATTTATGGGGTATGGGGCACCAACCATTAGGTGAAACCAAAATCAGGCAAGGAATATAAAACAAAAATTTGTTGTTTGATGATGAAAGTACCTCAAATGCATCTGACAGTTTTGCTACGGAGACAAAGGATTTGGTGGATGATGAAACATAATATTTGTTCATGCCAAATATATCAAGTGAAGTAAAAGAACTGATGGACAATGGACTTGACCTATTTGTACAAAATGAAGGCCCTCACCAAATCATGAACTTGTTGTTTGAAAAGCAAGTAAACAAGGTGGTGTTTGGAGAAATTTTTTACTTTAATGATTTCGAAGATTGGCTACAATGTGTTACTCAAGGTGAGGAGAAGAGGAATGAACAACACATGGAAGCCAAAGGAAAAGATGTATTAAACATCTTCCAACTTGATATTGAATCAAATTCTCATAACACAAATGAAATGAAAATGGTATTTGATGAAGGAAAGGAAACGTGGGTTGAAATCAAGGGTAAAATCAAGGTTAATCCTGATTTGGATCAAGACAAAACTAGCCAACTATGGGAATTACTAGATCAATTTCTGGATGTGTTTATTTGGCATAGAGGAAAGTTAGGGTGTTGCAAATTTGGGGAGTGTGTGGTTGACAACCCAAGGATTTTTCCATGTAGAACCATGCCCAAAAATCTTTCATTTTGGGAAGAGGCTAAGGTCAAGAAACAAATTGACACATTAATGGCATTGGGGAAGATGAAACCAAGTTCATATCATTATGCTTGCGAAGTTACATTACTAGTCAAAAAGGATGGTAGTCACTAATTTTATGGCGATTATAAACCTTCAAATCTACAAATTCGAAGAGACGCATTTCCCATGCCTTTTGTGGAAAATGTTCGGACATAGCTCAACAAAACCTAATGGTTTTCACACTTGATTTACAATCTAGTTTTTGGTAAATTAGGATGCCACTAGAAGGCATTCGCAAGTTTGCATTGATTATCAAATCGGGTTTGTTTGATTGGACAATCATGCCATTTGGCATGAAGAATGCCACCAATACATTCTCCAAGATTATTACGGGGTCTTTGGCATTTATTTGGACAAATTCCTCAAACTTTTTGTGGATGATTAAAAGTACACTACATTACATAGGAAAAACACTTGGATCATTAACATTATGTACTTTTGTGGTTGAGGGAAGTTAACCTAAAACTCAACCCAACCAAATGTGAATTCGCAAATTCTAGCCTAACATTTTGGGGGCATGTAGTAAGTTGTGATGGAACCCAACTTGATGCTAAAAAAATTAAAAATGTCATTGATTTTCCAATTCCTACCATTGTGACTGATGTGTAGGCGTTTTTAGGACTAACAGGATATTACAAGAATTATGTCAAAGGTTATTCCCACATTGTCATTCCCTTATTTGAACTAATAAAAAAGGATGTTGTTTTCAACTGGAGCCTTAATTATCACACTACCTTTGATTTTTTGAAGATTGTTCTAGTATCAGCCATGATTTTTGCTAGACCTAATTTCATGAAAGTATTTGTTCTAGATGTGGATTACTCAACTTGTGGGATAGGAGCCATATTGTCTCAAAAGCAAGGGAAAAATGAACAAATTATTACACGTGCTAACAAGAGGTTTTCCCTTGTTTAGAAGAAATTCCACCCTATGGAGGGTGAATGTTATGCACTAGTCTAGGGCATAATGCATTTTAGACAATATTTGTTCAGGAATCATTTCACACTTTGGAGTAACCACAATCTACTGGAGTGGTTAATTACAATTTCAAATGCGTATGGAAGGCAAGGTGGATGGTTCAACACACTTTAGGACTTCAACTTCAAGATTCAACATAGAATAATATTTCAACATACCAATGTAGATGTTTCAAGTCCTAATACAGTCGGCGTTATTTAGGAAAATGAAGATATGTAGGAAAAGATTCAAGATTACAAGTTAATACATACCAACTAAACAACTGATGAAACCATTTGAACCGAAAAGATAAGTCCCAAAATGGAAATTGTTTTTGCAACAATGGAAAATTCATGGATTACTAAATAATTTATTCATGGTTGAAGCAGGAATGAATGATAAAAATGAAATCCACAATGACACTGGTGCAATTATCGTTGCCAGCACAAATGAGTGTGTTGGAAAGGTGGATGTCAGATAGGAAATGATCGTTAAAAAAATAAGGAGGTAGGAGCTTTGGGATGTTAAAACTCATTAGCAGTTAATTGATGAAGTTTAGTCACTGGTTGATGTGGCTAAAAAAAATGAAAGCTTGGAGATAGATAGTGATTGGGAACATTCAAATGACATGGAGATTTGGGATGATGATATGTGTTTTGCTATATTGAATGAGAACAACTTCCAAATGATTGTGATGAAGCAGATAAATCAAGGATTGGCAAGCGCATACTACATTAATACTAGATTGATGACTATTTGATGTTCAAGGGTTTGGTGGTACTGAAACTTGATGAACAATGGCAACTCATCACAAATTTACACAATGAAATTGGGCATTTTGGAAAGGGGAAAACTTTTGCAAAAGTAAATAAGTGTTACTTTTAGCACAACAAGACTGAATTGGTCAAGGATGTTGTGCACACCTACAAATTTTTTTAATTTGTCAAAAAAACTAATAGTGTCAAGTCAGAGCTTGAAGATTCCAAAAACATTTCAATTTGGGACCAATTTTTCAAAATGGCTCTTGATACAACAAGGCCCCTTATTGAAACCAAGCATGGTAACATGTATGTTTTGGTGGCCATTGATGATTACTTAAAATGGTGTGAAGCCAATGTATTGATGGATCATGACGCTAAAATCATTACAAATTTTTTTGAGGGTGAGGTCATATGTAGGTTCAAGATACCTAAATATATTTTGGTAGACAATGGCATTAAGTGGTCTATTGAATTTGATCAACTATGCGAGAACTATAACATTGTACATTAATACATTGCGCCTAAATAGCCTAGGTGTAATGGAATGGTAAAATGATTGATTAAGATGCTGAAGCACAATTTTACTGTTCTTTCCACTAATCCTGAACATGCACAAGATTGGGATGACCAATTACCTAGGATCTTGTTTGGATATTAATGTGGGGTGCAATCAAATACAAATATTTCACCACATATGCTGCATACAAGTAGGATGCCCATATTGAAGGTTAATAATTTTTTTAGTCCTTTGGTTCAGACTTTCAATGAAGGTGATAATCCCACAGTCATGGCTAAACAAATGTTTAGCAAGATGTAGCTTATTTCTAAGATGCATGGGGAGGTTACTAGAAATAGCACTCAAGCCCAAGCAAGGTGGAAACATGTTTATGCTTCTTAGAAGGGAAGGCAAATGTTTATGGGATTCAAGGAAGGAATCACCTTGGTGAAAATGAAGATTCTAGGGGAAAAAAAGTCGATGGCCTGTAGTTGGGAAGGACCATTTCTATTTGTGAATTACCTGGATGAAAATGGGTTTATGGACCATGATGAAGGAGGTAGAATTTGTGTGATCAAGGGGAAGAATGACTAGCTTTGGGACAAACCTAGGAAGGACTTATAAGTGTCCACACTCCACATGAAGTGTGAAGACTAAAGGACTCAGTCTAAATTATAAGGGAATTGTTACATCTATAATGAATGATGATGGGATGAAACCCTAAAGAGGACAAAACATTGCCACCAAATGCAAAAAACAAAAGACAACATATTATTAGGTGGTTGATGGTGAGGTGATGGGCGTATCCTTCCAATTATAACTATTTTTCTACTTTTTGTTTGTTTGTAGGTTGTGGGAACTATGGGCTTTTACTTTTTATGACACTTGTTTTGTTGTGTTTTTGTTGGATGCATTTTTGGTGGTGTGGAGCAGTTTGTGTCACAACCTTGACAGAGGAAAGCCAAGGAGTTGAAGAGGAAGATAAGGATGGAGCTGTATGGAGCTATGGGGAAGGGATTCAACATGTTTTCAGCAAAGGAGGAGATAAGTAGTTTGGTTAATTGTTTTTGACGTATAATCTATTTGTAGAAGTTAAGTTGTTGTAGATGGGTGATTGTTATGTTGAAACAATGTAGATTTTGTTACATTAGTTGTCTTGACAAATTAAACAAGGTAGTTGTGTGTGCTTTCAAGGTTGATGATTAGGGGTATGATGAGGAAATTAGGGATTTCGATGAATGGCCATTTTGGTTATTCTTGTTGTGTGTGAGTTGTATGTTGTTGGGGTGAATGTGGCAATTTTTTTCATGATAAGGTACCTTTCAATTTGGTAGTTCCAAAGGAAATCTGGGATTCCTCAAGGTCCCAAATTTGTGAATTGGGCAATTGAAAGAATGGGATTTCATTTGTGAAATTCATGAGGAGTCTTATGTGTTAAGTAGAGGTGTGGGGTGTTTTAATTATATGTGTCAAATTTGGTGTTGTTTGTACCAATGGTCAATTATTGAGTCTATGGGCTTGATAGAGTCATAAGAATGGAATTGCCAAAGGAATTTTGGGGTACATGTGGTTTCCTTTACATGTGTGGTGTGTCACGAGGATGGAAGTTTTTATGGGTTTAGTGGTTTGTTAAAAACAAGAAAGACAAAACATGGCCAATTGAGTTCTAAAAAGAGAGATTAAATAAATTTAACCCCTAAAAACCTTTTATCACTTGATGTGTTATTTTGAATGTAGGAATTTGTGCATATTTTCATTAGTGGTGTTTAAATAGGGCTTTTAGAAAGGAATTACCTAATAGACAAGACATAGACAATAGACAAGTGAATATATGTAATTGCCTTGTGATGAATTGACCTATTGGGCACATTGTGTATGCCTTTGTTTTTTGTTACAATATTTTATAGTCACATTGTAAATAAAAAAATGATTATAAAACATTGATCCTACACACAAATTTTGATATTGTGCTACATGTAGATAATCAACTATATTCAAATCTAATCTCAAATTGGTATGACTTTAAAATTCTTTGGAAAACAATGTTCAGAACCACATGAGAGGTGTAATAAAATTTTGAATAGAAGCCACAACAAGAACCAAAACTTCCCTTCAAAATTTTAAATATAAGAAGACTAAACATTAAAGTTTTCTTCAAAATCAAGAATTGAATACTAATGGTACTAACCAACAGTGGGTAGTCCTTAGAATGAGGATAAATACCCACTAATTATCAACTTGGGTATATACCCACTTACTTGCCAACTCTAAGAAATTCAAAGACCTATTTTTAGTATATAACCGTGGTTGTGAAAAATATGAAAATTTCAAAAAATTGGTTAAAGAATGGTTGATTATTTGTTGGTTCTTTCATGAAAACCACTAATTCTTTAAGGTTTTTGAAATAATCAAAACCATCAATTCTTTATTTTGATTTTTTTTCTTTAAGAATTGAAACTATTGGTTTTTCGATTCTAGAATATTTCAAAAACTAGATTTGGTGGTTCTTTGAAAATTCAAATACCCACCCAACATTGATACTAACATATTAATCAATGTGATTTGGTTTTCTTTTTTTCAAAGACAAAAATCAATGGGGTAAAGGTTGGGTATATGGACCCTTCATTGATGACTCTAAAGGAAAATTGATTTATGACTTGGAACTGGGGTTTTAAAAATAAATCAAAGAATTTGTCAAAAAACCTACCCTAAATTGTTAGTCCTTTACTAGTTTTTTCAAATATTTGGAACTTGCATTTACTTTATTCTATGGTCTTTCAAAATCCTTGGAATTATTTGCCTTTGATTTTGAAATTTTTGAAATTTTTGAACCAACAGGGTATTTATAACAAAATTTAAAAATCACCCAATGGACCACCAACAATGGTATTAAATCTTAACCAATGTTGGTTAGATATTGAAAATTGACTTCATTATCAACCCATGTCTCATTTCAAGTATAGGATAACCTACCTACTGCATTAAGACCTAAGCAAAAACCTACTTAGCCTAGTATTATAATGTATGATACGTGAAAATACCATATGTTAATAGGGCATAATTTGAAAAAACTCTATATCCTACTTATATGGACCAATAAATTTAACCCATGTCAATTATTCATTAAGTTTTCATCTTTCTTTTTTCATCCAAATCCTTTCATCTATTTATGTTTTTAATTTTTTCCCAATACCTAAAAGCTATAACCTTAAACCATTAATTTCACACATTGAGTTGATTTTTGCACCCCCTTTCCACTTTTAGTGATGGTTGTTTAGCAATGAATTGAAAGAAATTAATGTTTGATCATAATAATCAAATTAACTTCTACAGGAATGTGGGCAATCATTCTAACTTTTGGTCTTGTTCAATTTACATTCCACCCTAAATTCATGTTGTTCATGGTTTGTTGTTTGTTCATGATTTAAGATTCATACAAACATATGAGTGCTTGAGTGTTTATTTGTCATTTAAAAAATAAATTTAAGTAATTATTATTTACATTAAAATTTTGTAGCATCCTTGCTACACCTAGGGCCATAGTTTGAAGTTATATTTAAAGTTATATTTGTGCTTGTAATACCTTAGAAGCTCCTCGCAATCCAAAGTTCATTTGGGTCATAGCTTGTCCCTTTAATTCTTCCAACATTAAAGACTTTCTTGTTTGTGAGATTCATTGTGAGCCCAATTTTAGGGTCCATATGTGCATATGAATGTTTGAAGTGTCATTCAGTTGTTTTTGTATTGAATTTTGAGGTGATTATTTTTCACTTTATAGTACTTCAAGTTCTTATTTCACATGTAACCATAGTTTAGGGTTCTATTTATGCATGTAGTCAACAAGAAACTCCTAAAAACCAAAACCTAGCTTGCCAAAATGCATTTGTGTCCCTTGTCACTAATTCCATTTTTTCTTTCAATTCTTCCAACATTTAGGCACAACTTGCTTATGGAATTTATTTTGATATCATGTTTAGGTTATAAGGTTATTGATTGTTTTTGTATTGAGTTTTGAAGTGATTATCCATGCTTCAAAATGTTGCATGATTTGTATTGCATATGCAACTACAATTTAAGATTATGTTTATGTATGTAATAAATAAGAAGTTCCCAAAAACCATAACCCATGTTGCCATTAGAGTGCATTTGTGTTTTTGAATTATTTTGAATTTTGGAGTTTTACTTTTTTTCCCACAAGGTTAAAACAAAAATTGTAGGCATTGAAGCATTTATTTTAAATGAGGACTTTATGTAGTATTTCGATTATAACAATGTTGATGGTTTGGCAATGGGGTTAGGGTATGATTAGGGCTAGTTGTTGGTTCAATTTCAACATGTAACACACCATTTATTGAAAAAAATTCCAACCCTGTGCAAACTAGACTTATAAACATATGGGAGGCATTACCAATTAACCCTAAATCAAAAGCTTTGGATCCCTCACCACATGTTTTCTCTCCCATTGCAATTTTTTTGTTGTCAATGACATTAGTAAGGTGCCTCCTACTATTGTTCAAACCATGTGTTATGTAATTTCCCACTTTGTTTCCTAGACATATAGTTTCAATGGTACCATTAAGAAGAGGAAAGGTGTGATCACATTTAACTAGTAGCATGAGACTAATTTCATGAAGAAAAATATCTTTTTGAACATCTAGGTGCTTCAAGTAGGTGGAAGAATATCAATTTAACTCTTGTTGCATAAGAGTAGCATCAAAATAAGTTTAGGAAAAGAACTAAATGTTGGATATGGGGCCATTACAAAACATTTTGAGAATATTGTTCCTTATAAGAAAAAGGATGCAAGGCAAAATGCATTCATGGAAGACTTGTTAATGTTTGTTGCCAAAGGATATATGGTTATTTTTGTTATGGAGAGTCAATGGTTGAGGTGATTGGTCATGCATCAAAATCCCTAAGTTGTGTTTCCAAACTAAAAACGCATGGTTAAACATGTCATGCTTTAATTGATGGCCAAAATTATGGACATGTATGTGATGCCAACTTTGGATTCTTGTGTTACAACAATTTCTTTTGATTTGTGAATGTTAAAATCTAGATGTGACACATTTGTTCTTGTGATAAATATCATCAACTCTTAATGAGTACACATGGCAAATTTTTTGAAACTAGAATTACAATGGCAACATAGCTCAAAAAGTTTTTTCATTGTATAATTTGTTGAACAAATTGATTACATATGTGAAGGATGAGGGTGGCAATCTATCCACCCTTGCATGAACTCTTAATTTTATGGTCAAATTTGTTTCTTTGGTACTTGTAACTCCTTGGCAAGGGTTGTATTTTGACCATGCTTTCAACAAAACATACCAATATGCTTGCAATGATACAAATGCTCGTGTGGGTTTTTAGGAAATTAGTTTGAAGGTCACATAATCTTCCCTACAAAAAACAATTATGTGAACAAAAAAGTTGGAAAAAGGACATAGTGAATGGGAGAAGGCATGTTATGATGCAAGCATTTCCCATTGGAAATTTAAAACCTTGCTGAAAACCTAGTTTGTTAGCAAGGTAATATTCTTAGAAACGTTCGAATATTGGGATGTCATTCAACATCTATTACAAGAAACAAATGTAAACACATTACAACATTTCATTTTTCACAAATCAAAGTCCATTTTGAGAATTCATATCCAATGTACTTGGAAATTAGCTTAGAATATGAATATTTAAACGTTATTGAAATTAACATCTTTCATATGTAATTTCAAATCATGATGTTATATGACATTTTGGCAAATTACAAAAATGTGGTTCAAGAAAATAATTGTTGTTATGTTTGAAAGGATATTCAAAATAATTGTAGTTTTTGGGATTTTGAGAAGCTCATAACACATTACATTTAACTCATATTCCATTGATTAGATGCATTTTGTATGTATTAAACATCAATCATGTGCAATATCCGAAGTTTCAAATACATGGCACTAATACATTGTAAAATAGTAATATGAACTTTAGGCATGACAAAATTTGTTGCCAAAATTTAAAAGTTCATCATTAATAATCTATCCATGATTTTGATTTGCTCATTGCATTCTTGAAAAGTTGATTGTCTTAACTTTACATAAGTGAATCCTTTATTTCATATTTCAAATAATAATAATAATAATTTTTGTGTCTAAGAGATAATGAAAACTTCTCAATGTAATGTCAGTAAGGTCATCATAATGCACTTTCACCCAAGAAAGAAATTTGAGAATTATAAAATCATGTGCATCAAGAGTTGTGTGGAGAATAATTTATTTTGTGAGGTTAGGAATAAATGTATAATAGTGGTGTTGCAAGTGTAATAGAAGTGGGTGAGCATCATGGTGATGGAGACTATGTAGAAGAATGGTGGACAACATGGCGAGCACTAAGAGGAGCTAATATCTAAAACTAGTTCCATGAATGTTTTGGTGAACTTTGCCTTTGCCCTTATAGCTTTGGATTTGGTAATCTTCTTTGTCTATCTTTCTTTGTATGACTTTTGATTTTTTTTAAATACAAAGGACCAAAAACACAAGATCTATATCAAAACCCTCCTAGAAGTCCTTTCTTGCATATTTGTATGTGGGAGAATTTAGAGAGAAAATGAAGTTTAGAAATAAACAGTTACAAGGAATTAAGAAATGAACTAGGATTGAAAATTCCAAACCACCTTTTTATAATTTTGGTATGTTGATAAGTATGCTTGCATTTGATAATGAAAAGGAGGCATCTATAATGAAATATTGCCATCAATAATACTATTGTTTCTTTTGATCAATTGTATTACAAGAAATTGTGGTGCCCTAGGAGTTTTTTGGTTTCACATAATCATATTAAAGCTTTGCTTAATGTGAGATATCCTAAAAATAGACTAAAACTAATAAGAGTGTAATATTAAAAAAATTCTGCTTAAAAAAGGGGATTTTTTTTTGTTAATAATCAACCTTGATTGATAACCTTATTATCAACTTGGTCCTAGAAATCTAAAAGAATCTGGTTACATTTGATACCTTGTGTGTGTAAGTGAAAATATAAAACTTTCAAATGGCTGGCCTTCGGCAGAATTCATTCAATAACTGGCCAACACCTGTCTTAATGCCTTAGAAAAAAACACATACACCTTACTTGGTTCCCAATTGGATCTTCATGAAAGAAATAAAATTAATTCAAACAAGCTTGTGTGCAAGCACTGAACAATATCGATGAATTAAATGTATAGTTCATGTTTCTTCCATGTCAAGACTTCATTTGTGTTGTCAATTACACTTGTATTGCCAAGTTCCATTCACACACAGCAATTTCATCCATGTCAAGAATTCATTTGTGTTGTCAATTACACTTGTATTGCCAAGTTCCATTCACACATAGCAATTTCATCCATGTCATCAACACCATTGATATTGTCAACTTTCAGTCATATGTTACTATTCAGTCGTATAGTCAATCCATTTGGGTGATGGTCTAGTTTCATCCATGTGATCGATTTTCATTCATCTCATCAACCTAATACACATGGTATAATTTCAATTTCATATGTATGTCCATACCATTCCATGTTGCCCATTCTCTCAATGTCGTCCTTGTCTTAGATTCCATCTTCATGATTCAATTCCAGCCTCATTGTGAGTAGCATTCACATGGTTGAAATGAATCCATGTTTCCATCCTTATATTCATGTGTGATGTGGTTACATCCTCATTCATGTTGTCCACGTTATCACTTTCATCCATTTAGAAAGTTTGAGAAGTTCTATTACTTATATCTAAGTTTGTAAATTTTCCTTTATGTTGAGTTTCATATAAATAGAATTCATTTTGTCGATTCAGTCCAATTTCATCCATTATCCCACCTTCATCCATGTCATGAATTTTAGTTGTGGTTTAGTCCAGTTTCAATAGTGTTGTTAATTCCAGTTTTGGGCGGTTCTCACTAATTGGAGCTTAGAACCAGAGGGTAAGCCGGGTAAGGCATATGTATACCCTTGACCAATAGTTCTCAAAATCAAAGAACTGGTTGTGACCCTTGATGGGAGGTTCTAAAAATCACAGAACCAGTTTTGAACCTTAACATGGGTACCAAAAAATCAAAGAACTGGGTCAAAGAACCTACCCTAAATCGTCCATTCTTTGCTGATAGGTCCTTTCATGAGAACCGCAAACATGTTGAAAATTTTCAAAAAACTCAAAACTGAAGGTTCTTATGATTCAAAAAATATTAAAGAACTGGAACCCAAGGCTCTTGACAAAATCAAAGAACCAACCAACACCTGTTACTTCCATCCTTGGCAAAGGGACGGGTTTTGACTTTCATACTTGCCTTTGGGTTTTTCAACTCTTTGTGTTCATATTGGATTTGTAGCAATTAGTTGTTGTTTAATGCATCCTTAGCTTCCCAAGAAGGAAAGAGAAGAAAAAAAATAAATGCAATAAATGTCTCTCAACTTCCAGAACACATCCATGTGAAACAACCCTTTCCATCAATTCAAAATCAAAATGTACAATCTCCCCTTACAAGCAATATTTGTAAAGACCAAAGCACTGAATTGGGAAAGGGTAGTACATTCACAATTAAGCTAACTATTAAACTTGTGACCAATGCCTATTTACATGGTTTTTTTAGTGATAAACTAAGTTAGTTTGAAAATTTGTGATGTATTAGTATAACAAATTTTGTTTGATTGGTGTTTGAAACCACAGCTTAAGAACTATAAGCTGTGAAAAATGCAACAAAAATGCAATACATTTCACCATCTTGGTTCATCCAAACACAAAGGATTGAAATTCATCCAACCTTTCATCAACATTGAACCACATCCTTAGCCTATTGTCTACAACAAGTGATTGAACTATGTGGAAGGGGAAAAAAATTGAGGTTGTGTATTTCAATGGGAAAGACAAAAGTAGTTTGTTCAGATTTGTTTTGGAAAGGTCTTACAAATTGCACTCTATTAGTGTGGTGTGCACCCTTTAATACATGTATTTAGTTATTTATTTATGACAGAATTTCTATCAGTTTTGTCACCCATTCTTTGTTGAAGGGCTAATGAAATTGCCACACTTAATTTGAAAAAAGAAAGTATGTCAAACAAAAATTGAAGCTTGCTATTGTTTCTTTCTTAAGCAAATCTTGGAAAGTGTATTGTTTGAATTTTCAAACGATGGGTATCAAAGATAGCATCTCATATCTACCTTGAACCCTTTGTTTCCTTAAAGACTTATCATTTTTTTTTGCCACTCTCTCTTTTATTGAAAGGCAAAGAAAATAAAATCTCATGTTTAGCCTAGTTTGTTGAAGGCTGAATTGTATTTTAAAAATTAGTTTTATTTGGGATTGAAAAAAAAAAAGGGAAACCAATAAAGTTTCCTTCAATATTTATCCAATTACAGAGACACTTTTTAATTTATCCATCCATTTCAGCAACCTTCATCCATAGTGTTAAGGTGGGACGTGTTGGAGGTTTTTAATATTTGATTTTGTTTTTTTCTTCAAAGGGAAAATCCAAGCCCCAAGTTGTCTAAGGTTGTGAAATTTCTTGTATACTTTCCCGGAGTAGGAAAAAGAAAAGAGTTTTGGGGGCCCCATCCAAAACCGGGATTCTAGGCTCATTGCTGTCGAGCACTAAGACACATACCCATCGATGACCCCGCCCACCACCAAAATGTTACTTAAATGGTTCTTTGATTCTGGGACCATTATTTAAAACCATTGCTATAGCTTTCCGATTACTACTAAACTCAAAAGAGTGTGAATTAGAGAGTATCAACAAGAAAGAAAGAGTCCATAGTCCATTCATAATGTATGAACACTAGAGAAGTCATATGGGCAAAGGTGGACGGTGGGGGCATAACTTATGTGTAAAGACATGGCTAAAATTTCCTTAGTAGTAGACAACCACAAAGTAATAAAATCCTTGGGGGAGGGCATTCTCAAAATAAGGGCTCACATTGGCTCTGCCTCATTGGGCTTCCCTATTCTGAGAATGCCCTCCCCATAGGACTTTACCTAACACGTACAAGTGGGAGGCAAAGCGGGGGTGAAGGCGGGGTGAGGCTTTTTAAAAAAAAAATTCGGTGGGGTTTGGGGATGGGGAGGCGGGGGCCTTTTTTTTTATTTTCTCCTTTTCCATTTCGCTCTCTTCGTCTTTTCTTCCTTCGTTTGTTCGTGTGTGTGTGTGTGTGGGGGGCGGTGTCTGGTTACGAGGACGTCTGTCTCGTGGTTGCCTTTCGCTTGGTGTTTGGCGGTCTTTCGCTTGCGAGAGAGGCGCAACCTTCCACAATCATCGTTGTCGAATCATCGTTGTCGAGGAGTTTGGTTTCTTCGTGGGAGGAAAAAAACAAAGGGTTTTGTTGTCGTGCGTGTGGCGTCGTCTTCTTCTGTCGCACAAACAACAACAAAGCTTTGATTGTTTTCGTCCGATCTGATTTTCTTCTCAGTTAGTTTGTTGGGTTTTGTTTGTGTGTTTTTTTATTTTGTTTGGATTTGCAGTTTCATCTTCTTCCTCCTGCAGGCCCGAGTTGACGATGAGCTCGCAAGCAACCTCGTGGAAGTAGCAGGAGTCTGCGAGACTAAGCAGGGAAGTGGGACTATAATAAGTCGTGAAGAGCAACATGATGAGAAAAGAAGCAGCAACAGCAGCTGCTAACAAGAACAAGAACAACCGGGATGATGATCGTAGGACAGCAGTACTAGTAACTGCAGCGTGTTGTTGTGGATCAAGCAGCACAGATGTGATCATCCCGGGAGAAAGACGTCCATCATGATCTTCATAATCTCATGTGATTTGGAGGTGCCGGATTACAGCTGGTCGACTGATCGGATTATGGAAGTTCGGCGACGGCGCTCATGGGGCTGCTGCAGATGAACAGGCCGATGCCGGGGTCGATGATGATGATTAGGGAGAAGAAAAAGCTGCACCTCGCGATGATCACTAGCTAGCTATTACTGCCAGCTTTGTTACAATTACACCTGCAGGTCTCTGGAGCTTTTTCCTTTTGTTGATCCACGTCTGAGTACTGCAGGATTTCAAACTTCTGCGGGTTTAAGCAGCTGATCAGCGCCACGGAGCTGGGAAACTAACCAGCAGCAGAAGAAGAAGAAAGAAAGAAAGAAAGAAAGAAAGATTGTACATCAATCTCAGCTTGACTCTCTTGAACTCTAGCTGCTGCAGTAGAGCAGCAGTAATAAGCACGAGGCAATTGGCTGTGGCTGATCGTCTTCACTCGCCATGATCCTAGCTAGCTTGCTTGTTGAATTATGAGAATTCTTCATCATGAATACCACGGGCTGCAGTGATCTCGACGACAAACAAGAAGAAGAAGAAGCTGCAGCAGATGAAACTGCAATTTTTTTGTCACTGGAATTATAGTACAATCATTCATGCTGCTGATCCAAGATATACTTTGGAGATCGCCACAGTTTCCATAGGTTTGCATCGAGACAGTAGTGTTGCAGGAAGAGCAAACTGCTGAAGAGTCAGACTGCATGATCTTGAGATCATCTTCTCTCTGGAGATGCATAGCTAGTTGTCACTAGTCCCAGGAAGAGCCTAACTTCATGAGAAACCCCCTTTGAGAGCAGCTGTTTACCAGGCTGCAATGCTGTGAAGAGGACGAAAGAGGCTGCCTAGGGTTATAGTACTAGAGCTTGACATGGTTGCAGCTTCTCATGGTGCGGTACTGCATCACGGAGCTGGTGGATTTGTGAAAAGCTGCTGCAGCTGGGACTACTGCAGGTACCAGCTGCTGCTGGACACATGCGTTTGCGAGCAAAGCTTGAAAGAGCTTTGGCTCATATGAGTAGTTCGGATCATCGCCATCAGCAGCCGCCTGCAGAAGAGAATTGGGGTGGCGGCAGAGAAACTAGTGAACGAGCTGCTACAGGCTCCTCCTCTTTATTTCAGGCCAGGCTTCATGATCAAGGAGCATCAGCTTCCAATATTGTGGCGGGATCAGTAGCTGCAGTGGTGCAGCAGGGTGGTGCAGCATCTCCAGGGAGTAGTAGTGCAGCAAGTCATGTGTGGCAGCAACATGATCAAGAAGAAGATGATCAAGCTCACCATCATGATGCCAAAGAAGAAGCTTTGCACCAGCCGAGCCTTGAATATGATGAGCAAGCTGCTGGAGCTGCTTTCTTGGGTGCAGCTTCAGAGCTGGAGAGATCAGCTGATTCACTCTCTCCACTGCCTGACACTAGAGAAATTCTTGCCCTGGGGCCGGCAGCTGACAGGGAATTAGTTGTGCTGCTGGAAGCAGACCAGCTGCCCACTGGAGCCACTGCAGCTGCTGGCAGAGGATCAAACTCGGTCCGAGAGCTGCAGTCTAAGGAGATGGCAAATGAAGAAGCTGGAGATCAACATGCTGTTGAGCATGCAGTTACTGCAGTAGTTGGGAAAAACAGCAAACAGCAGCAGCCGGAGCTGGAAAGGGTGTATCGATCAGGGGTTTGGACTCTCAAGGAAAGTATTGTGCTGCTAGAAGCCAAGAAAAGGGAGAGGGAGATTCTCACAGGATCGAAACGCAATGCAGTATCTGCTGATGAAAAGTGGAGGGCAATTGCTGAGTATTGTTGGAGTCAAGGTGTGCAGCGGTCCAAGGAACAGTGCCGATTTAAGTGGGAAAACACAATGCCTGATTTCAAGAAGGTGAGGGACTATGAGGAGGAATATAATTATCATGAGAAATTAGGACATCTTGGAGACAATATTCATAACAAAAAATCCTACTTTGAGATGGATAGCTGGCAAAGAAAGCAGCTAAACCTGCCTCCCAATTTGAATCGAGAGCTCTATGGTATCATGGATAAGCTGCTGATGCAGAAACCGAGCACTGGCACTGGTACCAAGCTGAAGGAATCCAAAGGAAAGGAGCTGCAGTTGGTTGCACATGATCAACTGGATCTAACCACAGTATCAGTACTTGAGGCAGCTGTTGTAGCTCTTCCAACTGGAGAGGAGAACTTAAACCCTACTGAAGAAATTCAGCAGAGCAGCGGCATTCCAAAGGGAACTTTGATCACCAGGCTGCAGGTAGGGACACAAGACTTGGGATCTCAAGGAGCCGGAGGAGAGATGGTCATGGGAGAGAGAAGTAGATCTGGAGTTGATCAGAGTACCACCTTTAGGGTGCACAAGGATATGCCAATGCCAGAAGTAGTGAAAGGGGCTAGTGCCAGAAAGAGACGGAAGAAAATTCTACCAGAGGTCACACAACAAGAAGTAGTAGGACTTAGAGGTTTTGGCACTGTAGCTCCAGTTGAACTTAGAACTAGTGTTGAGATAGGCAGTGCTTCCACCACACCTCTTCCATCATCACAGGCTCCTGCAGGGGTCCAATGGGTTGGGTTAGGAGCTAGCCATGAGTTGCCACCTGCATTCAAGCAGATGGGTCAGCAGCAGCAGCAACAACAAGGAACAGGGAACATGACAAGTAGCCCTGCAGCAAAGAAGTCTAAGGGTCACAAGATGAAAATGGGAGCTGCTGCTGCACCTTCTACAGAACAACATGATGCTGAAATCATTGCAACAACAACAACAACCATGGTAGCAGAGAAATCATCTGCAGATTATTTGATAACAACACTAGAAGAAAAGAAAGAAGCTAGGTACTGCATCCGAAATCTCAATTTCCAGCACTCCTAACTTCCTGTCCCTCCAGGCTCGCAGAGTTGGGCTCTTCTGATGTCCAGATGTTGCAGAACATTCTGACCCATGTGACAGTTAGGACTTCATTTGATCGATTTCCCGTTTTTGAATGCAGTTTTGAACGTCTCTTTTTTTTCTTTGTATGTGAATTTCTGCCAGGCATCAAGAGATGGTTACCTTGGAGAGAGAGAAACTTGCTGCCAACAAAGAAGCAATGAACATGATTGCCATGGCTCTCAACAACGTTGCAAATGCATTTTTTAAGATGGCAGATCTATTGCAGCGGAGCTAGGTTAGTATTAGTCATGCCAAAACTGTCATTACTATGGGTCTTCATTTTGAGATTTGATTTCACAAAGCTGAGGCGTAATTTGTTTAATATGAACCGAGCAACCCCCTTTGTCAATTGTTTTGCTCTGCTCTGCCTTGTAGTGAAGAGATTGTTGTACTGCATTTCCCTGTCCATGCTTCTTTTGTTTTTCGCTTCTGGGCTAAAACAATGGGTTCAAAGAGTTTCTGCAACTCTTTTGTTGTTTAGAGTTCTTGGGCGGTTTTCTTACAGAGACCCTTATGGGTCAAGTACTGCTTTGAGGCCTCTTATGGCGCATTCACACTCGATGTTAAAGTCAATGTTAAATGAAAATCTAGGTGGCATCCTAGGTGACACCCAATGTTAAATCGATCGATAGCTTACTGTTAATTGAATGGTGGGTTAACATAAAATTTTCATGATAATTAGGTTTTAAAGTGCTAAATAGGTGGCATGCTAGGTGGCACCCAATGTTAAATGGACGATAGCTTAATGTTGATTGAATTGTAGTTTAACATAAAGTTTTCATGATAATTAGGTTTAAGTCCTTAAATAGGTGGCATCCTAGGTGGCACCCAATGTTAAATGGATGATAGCTTAATATTGATTGAATGGTAGTTTAACATAAAATTTTCACGATAATTAGGTTTAAGTTCTAAATGGCTAGCATGGTGTTAGGGGATTCAACATTGGAGTTACTAACATCAAGTGTGAACACACCTTTAGTGGCTAAATTTAACCGAGTAAAATGTTCAATTTTTGACTAAGGCCCTACTTTAGTATCTTGAGGTTCAGGCAAGACAGTTATAATGTTTAGAAATAAACCCCAAAAAGAATTGGGGTTTTTACCATGGTACAAGTGTAGCTTTTGGTTGTTCTGCAAACTTATGCCAGAAGTCAAAACCCAAAACACGAAAGCAAAATTTGCCTCTTCTATCAAGGAAGATTTTCAGTTGAATGAATCAGAAAGGTTAGAGGGGAAACTGTTGAATCCAGCTCAAAAATCAGAAAACCCCGAAGATGAATTCTTCGAAATTTTTTTTGCATCATCCATCCATGAAGATTTCAATTTGAATCTGGCTTTCTTGGAATCATGAAAGCATCTAATATCAACAATCTTCAAGTTGTGTAGATTTTGTGCAGGATGCCTGCTACCCATGAATTCATTTGTGTGGGAATAATTGATTTTCTTGCATTGTGTACTTGGAGTATTTGTGTTAGAGCTTCTCTACCTACAGCCTCTAATTAGGCCTTTACATTGTTTACTATATCTAATGTAGAGTGTTAACTATTTCTCTATCCCGACCCATACACATGAAATTTTAAAGTGAGAGACTATTTAAATGCCACCACCTGGGTCAATCATTGTGAACAACCAATCAAAAAGTAGTCATTTTTGTTCACCGGATTTTCAAGAACCACTATGTCCTATGCATGTTTAGGTGTCCGAACTCAATTTACCACTATTTAAAAAGCTGCACTTCATCCAAAGTATCGTGTACAAGTCATTTATACTATTGCCAATGAGAATGCTCTCAATGATGCAATTTTCACTAGGACTGTCCTGAATCTATATATCCCTATATATGTAATAGTAACACAATGAATCAATCAAAGATTGTGAAGCATATTATTTTTTCATGTTTTGGAGATGACAAAGAACAGCTATTCTGGTGTGCCAGGCCCATTTGAATAAGGAGTCATGACCATGGTCCTAACTTCAGACATGAGACATGTTTTTAGTGATGGATTTTTAAATGTTACACATTTAGAAATGCACATCAAAACACAACTATAATGTTGAGTCTTTGTAATAGGTGTTGTGTTTTGAAGTACAAAGTAACAACAACCTTTTCAATTTGCAATCACACTTTTCAAGTATGAAGTTATTAAGCTTCCTATCTCTTACCTTGTTTGATTAAAAAGTGTTGTGTTTTTGAAATACATTGTAATAACCTCTTCAATTTGCGATCACATTCTTCAAGTATGAAATTATTAATCCTTAAAACATTAGTGTGGACCATTTTGGTTCATCTTTTCCCTAGTATTCTTACCTATATTATCCTAGATAAAAAACTAACACTTGCATGTTATAGAGAAGACCTTTCCTCTTCTCTCTTGCCCCTTTGATGTGCCATTTATCTTTCAAGCTTATTTATTTTTAAAAATTAAACTTGAAAATGGAGAAAAATCTTCAAGCATCTCATTTTTTGCTATCTATCCATGCTATGAAAAGTCCAATTTTGTTAGTTTTGAAGGTGGAGTTGGTAGGGTTTTGGAAGGTGTTAGGTCTCCACAAGATGCCCTTGAATAATAAAAATAACTTGTTTTTTTTTTTTGCTTGTGTGTAAATGACCATTGTATGTGCAATTTTGACCATTCATTTCTACTTCATTTCAAGTCCACATGTTTATTTCTTTTTCCATTTGCCATAAAAGTTTTAGTTTCATTGAAATATGCTAGTTAAATAAAAAACACCAAAATTTGAATGTTGCTTGTATTTCATAAAGTTGTAGTTTCAACAGTGGGGATTTTTTGTTCTCACCCATATTACACATTTTCACTACCAAAATATTTAGATTGAAATCTTCTACACTTCTACCAAGTTAACATTTTCAAAATATGAAAAAATTCAAACTATTGGGATGTTATATGGTTGCAAGTCCCTCCTGTCATTTGGCATTAGTTTGGTTAAACATCAATTAAGGGTTAAACTTTCTACCTTTCTACTTCATTTCATTAATAAATGTTGTGTTTTCAAGTGATAATAATAACCATTTCAATTTGCTATCACTTTCTTTAAATGTGAAGTTATTAAGTTTCTTACCTCTTATTTCATTTCATTAACAAGTGTTGTGTTTTGAAATAAATGTAATAACAATCTTTTTGATTTGCAGTTACATTCAAGGATGAAGTTATTAAGCTTCCTACCTCTTACTTCATTTCATACATTTTCTTGTTTTTACCATCTTAATTGCGATCAACTAAATGTTTTTTTATCATTCAAACAATGTGTTTGTTGTTCTTGTTGTTTCATAATTGTGATGAATTGACTAATGACCTCTATTTATTTTAAAGGGTAAATGCTTTTAATTTTATCTTTTTGAGAATGGATCATAAGCAAGGGACATTAAGCCATGTTATGTTGTTGATTTTTTCTTGTAGTTCTTATAGTAGCCTTCAAGAGAGAAAAACTTCTTGACTTCCACTCCCTCCTTGAGTCCATGATAATATCCTTATAATGAGATTCATTGTAGTCCTTGACAAAAAAGAGAGCGCCAACATTTTGGTTGGCCCATCAATGTCATTATATGGAAATGAAGAAAACTTGATCACAAATCTTCCTTTAGAAGTTTTTCACAAAACATTGCATGACAAGGTTAGATTTTGGAAACCATACATTGGATTAGAAGCACATGGGTTTTTTGTTTGTTTAAATGATGTTGGATTCATTGATCTTGTTAGTGAAAGTTATGTTTTGGCCAAAATTATGATTGGGCATACCCATCAAGCATAAAAGTTTAAGAATTGGTAGTGAATTCAAAACCAAGAAAAAATATTTTCATTAAATTTCTTTCCTTCACTATTCAAAATAGTGGTACATTCATGACACACATATTTTGCTTAATTATTATTTACAGCCCTTGAAAAAAAAGGTGCTTCTAAAACTCCTTTTACTTAGTTGAAAACTCCTAAACAATGACTTAAAACATTTTATTTGTATTTCCATGCAATTTATTTGTACTTGTGTTTATTTACATGCATTTCACTCATATGTGACCTCATGTGTATTGGAAAATCAAATAATGCAACATTTGACATAATTTTGTTAGTCATTTTCTAATCATGAATTTGTAATTTATTAATTTGCTATTAGTCATGTCATTCATATTCCAAGAACATAAAAGACATGTTGGCAAAACCACAACAAATGATGTCTTTCAAAACAATGAATTGATAATGACACTTTTTCAACATCGTTTGTACAAATTTTGTTATTTAGAATTGTTTTTCAACTTGTTAAATCAATAGCAAATCGATATTGAATTCAAACAGAGTTCACAATTTTCAAAACAATACCCTTAACACTCAATCAATTTGACTCATTTAAAATTTGACATAAAGAATTTTTTGCCAATTAGTATTGTTGAAAGTGTGTGGTTGCAAAAATTGGGGTTACACTTCTCTCCTCATCTTGTTTTCTAAAGGTTGTCCATTTGAAAGACATTTTGCTTGAGTTGTTTTAAAAAACGAAGGAATTGCATGTGTTTGTTGCTTGCACTAGTTAAATACTTATCAACAATATTCAACTTTGATTTCTAGTGGATGTCAAAAGGACATCTTTGCACTAAAAGGCCCATGACATCTTTTCATTGGTTGCATGAACTTTATTAGTGTTGATTGGCACTTGAAATACATAATGATAGAACTATTAGAATCTAACCTAAAACACCAAGTAATGCTTTGGCAATGAGACCCTAAAATTTGCTTGAAAAATGTGATTTGACCAAAAAATATCATTGCATATGTGAAGGATGAGGGTTCTAATTTGGGAACCATGGCAATTGCTTTGAAGTTTTTTATTAATTATGAAAGGTTAGATTGGAGGAATTTTTTTAAAATTCTTAATTTGGGCATGCCATGTCAAAGGCATGAATTTAACATAAAAGATGAAAAGTTTTGTCATGGGCTACATGAAGCATCCATTAAATTTGAGCCCAAGTTGACATTCAAAAATATAAATATCGAACTTGGTTGAAAACACATGGTAAAGGATAGTAGGAGTGGGACAAGGCATGTGTTGATTCCAAGTTATGCCCACAAAAATCAAACACCTTTGTGAAAACCAAGTTAGATCTTTAATTTAACCTTTTGCATTTCATTTGTAATTTGGTTTTTTTTTACTAAATTGTTGTCATATTCTATGTGTTGCCCATAGTTGTGGTTTGAAAAAAAAAAAAAAAAAACATTTTAAAGCAATCAATGTTTCACTAGAAGAAATCATGTTCATAACAATTAATGTGTTTGTGATTAGCGTTTGAACCAACCATTTTTGCAAAGTTACAATATTAGTAGTTTTTTGTGATAGTAAGTCATAAACACATTTATTCATTTGTAAGTGGGCAAATGCATGGTAAGGTGGACCATTTTTGGTGTCATAGTAACAATTTTTTCTATTGTTGGTAGTAATAATAATATTTTACCATATATATATACACATATTCTTAACAATAAATAAAATAGAACGAACAATATGTGTTAACAATAGTAATATTGTATGGTACTATTGCTAATTCATATATATTATCCTCAACACATACTTAGTCATGACAAATAATTTGGGATAAAGTTTAATATAAATTCCTTAAAATTTTGACACTCTAGTCTAGATAACACCAATCCATATTTTCAAACTTCTAAAGTTCATTATTGGAAATTATTTTCAAATATATAGATGTCTTCATAATAAGTTGTTAAATAAGAACACATTGTCAATTTTGACAAGTTTAAGGGGTGAAAGCAAGATAAAATGGATAGTTGTATTACCATGGCAATCTACTTGAAATTTAAGCATAACATAATAACAAAATTCATCATAAAGTACTTATAAATTGAACATCTTTACTCGAATAATGAAAGAAAAAATTTCCTCCACTATTGTGCACTATATTTCAAATTTTCATTATAAAAGCAAGTATTTTTTAGATTTTTAAAAAAGTAGATTTTGAAGTCCATTTGTTGCAATGTGGAAGTTTTTAAAATATGAATTAAACAAATGTTCTAATAAATAGAAAGTGGAATTGATTCTTGATGGGGACAGCAAGAATACAATTTTTTTTAATGTCTTAACCTAGTAAAATTACATGTTTCATCAAATATTTTGTGTCAAAAAAAATTTAAACACAAATTTACATCTAGTAAATAAAGGTAATTTTTTTGTTTACTTTCAAAACTTATTTGCTCCTATATTTATATAAATGTAATAGAGGGGAGAAAATGTATTTCTATCATATTTCCACCCACATTTACATTATTTTATTATTTTCATATGCATGATGTAGGATAAAAGTGAATATCCATATTCTTTTGTTCATTTTAACTTGCATTCACCAATGTTTGAATAGTCAATGGCACACATTAAATTTGTCGAATGGTGTTGGGGATCAAAAGTTCTATTAATTCCTAGTTTTGCAACGAATTGTAAACCTAGACTATGCTCCTTCATTCTCACAAATAAAGAGGATGTGGGAGTTTGGGATCGGGCTAGGATGAAGTTACAACCAAAAGTTCAAGGTGAAGTCAATTTGCATTAACCACAAAAGAGGGTGGTTAGTGCATAATGAAGCCAAATGGTACATAAATGAACCAATGTAATGTAAAAAGAAGGGTTCATATAATTCCCACGTGGTCTACACAACAAATGGATGAGAATAAATCACACATATCAACCAACAATTGATACAAATCACAACAATGTTGCAAACTATGTGTCTAATAACTAGTTCTCCAAACACCATAATTTATTCTATAGGCCATTAGGGATTCAATTGCTTTGATTTTTCTCTTTGAGCCGACTGGTCAATTGGCGGTACATTTAGGCAAAACCTTTCCCCAAGCAAAGAGATTTTAATCCCCACAAAAAACAAAACATATACCCACTACACACTCCCAACCCAAGAACATGTATTACTTACAAAGGTCAACAAACAAAAGATGGTTCCAAAAACTCAATATCCGCAATCTCAATATTTTGAACTCCCATAGTTCACCTTAAAAACATGTCTTTATAGATGTCAACTTAGGAGTTCAACAAAGCCAAAAACATTTTAAACATTAATAAAAGTGCCCATGATACACTAAATCCCATAGAATAATTCCTAACTTCGGAATTCCCAAAATAGAGGGTACTCTTCTTTTGGACAACACAACTAGACTCATTCCCACAATCAACACAACACCCAAGCCTCCAATAGCTTGTTCAGTCACCCGATCGCTTTTGAAACATCTAGAACTTTTCACCACTTCTTTAATTTGACCTCTACAAGTTGTACTTAAAGTCAAACATTTTCTTCCTAAGCTAACTATGTAGCAAAATTACATTGCCCTAAAAGAAGTCTAACCTTGTGATAAATGGGCATTCTTCCCATTCTATCATTTTTTCAACTTTAATTTCCCAGAAACAACAAACAAAAAGAACATAACTAAAGGTGTGTCAATTGGAAAAATATTTAACTCTTAAATACCAAAATTATCTCCTTATTTCCAAGCCAGTTCATCATCCACAACACATCTTAGGTTTTACAACTAGTTAATAAAACAACTATTGTCTTTTTTTATTACCATTGTAAATATAAGTTCATATTAATGACTACATAGTTGTAAAAGACATTGTGGTGCCATTTGGCATCATCATTTTGCAACTGTCGTTGATATCATGATGTGATGGTTTTTACACAAATATAAAATTTTCAAAAATGTATTTTTGATGTTTTTTTAATCATCCAAAATTGGGTAACAACAAAATTTCATTCATTTTTGCAACTTTTGGTGAATAATAACAACTTATGGTCCTATAATGCTGATGTGAATGCCATATGGCAACAAGGTTGACTAGTAGTTACAACACCTCATTATTTGTGACACTAACTTCACATCATGATTCATGTCATCGATTTGATGGGTTAATATCATTTATTAACTAGTTGAAAATATTGTTATCCTTTACAATTAATAATGACTTGGTTTTCCATGTGATGATGACATGCCATGCCTTTTGGCAACAAGCTATCACAAATTTTCATGGTAATCCATGATTTTTTGTGACACCATAAGTTTTTGTGTGTTTTGAATTTATGACATCAATATTTGTCATGGCATGCCATAATTTTTTGTGTGCCATGAGGTTTTTGAAGTCATGAATTCACATGCATGTGTATGTGTACTAAACAATCTATTGTTAATTGTAATTATGACTACAATATCAATAGTCATTTTGAAAAAGATGACACATAACCCCTTGACTTTTTAACTATTGAACACACTAGCTTAGGTTAACATACCTATTAAGTTAACTTATGTATATAGGTTATTTAATAAAAGCCTATTTTGTAATATAGGCTATTTTGTAAGTTATTTAACTAAACATAATATATTTACTACATTTAGTATGTTTAAATACACTTAGATAAGTTACCCTAGTAATAGGTTAACCTAGGTAGGCTTGCTTAGGTTCCTAGCCTAGGTTTTTTGCCAAGTCAACTTAGGTAGCCTCATTACAAGATATTTTATCAAGTTTGTAACTACTTCAAGTTTGTGCAACTAGATGTGACTAAATGTGATTATGATGCGACTAAATGCGACATAATTATCTTTGGTTGTTTCTTAAATCTAAAAATGCTTAGGTTAACCTAGGTTAGGTTAATAAGTAGTATAAATTGACAAACTAGTTTATCTTAAATCAACCTAGGAAGGTCTAGGTTTAGGTCTAGGCTAGGTTGATAGGTAATAGGTAGGTTGACCTAGGTCAACCTAGGGTGGCCAAGGTTAATTCAAGGTTAACTTTTTGAGTTTTATAACTTTGTTTTAAATATAATTAGTATAAAAAAATGTGGTAGTGCAATGGATGAAGACTTGAACCCCAAAGTGAAGGTGAAAGGTTCAAGGCTTCACTCTTGTAACCTATGATACTTAGGCTAGTTGGCTTAGGTTAGGTAGCCTAATCTAGGTTTCTTGGGCTAGGAGTCCAACATTTGTTTTTAATTTGGGCCATTTTACTTAGGTTAAGTAGCTTAAATTGCCTAATATATGTAGCTAACCTTAATTAGGTTAACTTTTGGTTAGGCAAACTTGGCTAGGTTGCCTAACCTAGCTAGGTTAGGCTAGGTTGACTTTTGATTCGTTAGCTACATGGGGCTAAACTAAGTTGATCTTTGGTAATGTGCAATGACTCATAATGTGTTTATAGATTTTTGACATATGTCATCCTTCCATCAAGGTGTCTTTTGTAACACTTAGTTGAATAAAACAATTAAGTTGAGACGGCATGCAGTTTACACAGCATACCAAGGTCATCGATGACATGGAATTTCAATATTAAGCCAAAATTTGAAAATCCTAATAAATAAGATGATTGGATTTTGCAAATAAATGGGTAAAATGACATGGGTTTAGCAATTCATGAATGATTATTTGCATGTCCTTCTTAGCTAGGATGTAGTTGCAAAGCCCAATCACAAAAACCCAAGATGTGTTGTTGTGATCCTTAATTGATGTCCATAAAATCTTTCATGTGAAAATAACAACACCACAAATGGTTTAGTTAAAGAAACACCAAAACACATAGTGAGTCTTATTAAACAATTAAGACCCACCACACTCATGACTTATAAAAAACAAACATAAAACAAAAATATTAATATTAAACCATATGGACACCTCCTATCTTCACCAACTACTGAAAGCCTCGTTGTATTGTGTTTTTGGCAATTGATTGTATTGTTCCATCCAAATAAGGTTTCATCCTTCATCTTTTTATCACACCATTGTGCAACCCAATTCATAAAACAAACCATGGCCCAAAATCAGGAGAAGCTCACCATTCTCCTCCTTATGATATATTCTATGATTGGATGTGGGGGTTGCAATAAAGTCATAATAAGTCTTGGGAGGGTGCATTCATAATTAACCTACCACCATAAGAACCATGATTGTGTTTTGTGTGTTGTGTCATAAAGCAAATGAATGTTTTGAAATGTTAAACAATGAAATACAGATAACGACATTTAGGCCCTCAACTAATAATTGCAAGAATGGTTGGTAAAAAATAATTGAACATATTTTGAATGTTTTATTAAAATATAAACCAATAAAAAATGCAAAACTCCATGAAATTCTTAGAACAATTTTCATTTGGAGTGCCAAAGTTTTATTAAAAACATCAAGTAATTTCTTGTGTTATATATATATATATATGTTTCCCATATTTCCTTCTAAACCTTTGGAATGTAACCTAATTATTGGAAAAAAAAGGACCATCCTTATTGATGAATCATTTCAAATTCTAATTCTAACATCAATTCCACAAAATCTAGTGTTTTATAATATTTAAAAACTTTATGGCATTATGTAGAATACATTTTATTCTATTTGTGGTTAAAATATGAAGCAATTCAAACAATTATTATTATTCTTGTTAATTCATTTTCAATAAAACAATGGAATGGGACATGGTTCTTGTGTCATGTTCCAAGACACTTCAAGGCATGTTTTAATCAAGAATTATTTATTTATTTTTATCATATTGATGTTAATGTACATTCCTAATTAATGAAACAATAAAAATCTACATAACTAATAGGTTATATAAGTCACAAGAATTAATCAAAATTAAATTTCAATACAATTTTTTAGTGAAACAATCCTCTTGTGTACCCCAATTGTCAATGCATTCAAGGACTCTTAGGAGGGAAAAAATTCATGGTTTCGTCAAATTATGAGTCTTGCATATGAACTTTGATTGAGAACTTTTCCATTACAAAGTTGTAGCCCTTAGAAAGATGTTCACAATGGCAACATCATTTGGGAGTGTTGGGACTCACTTTCTTACATTTATGAAAATGTGCTTGAATCCTAGGACACGTTCCTCACCCATTTCCTTTTTGATGCTTTAGCCTTGGTGACCAAGGGCCCAAAGCTAAGGTCGTGATAATTATGGTTTAGTAACCAATTTTATAATTGTAGAGTAATTTGTTGTGCATGTGATATGGGATTAGATTGAAGCAAAATAAAAATTACATGAAGTCATCGACATATAGTTTTGCATCCTATGACAAATGATAATTGAATTATTTTTGCAATTGGTTGATTACAATGTGAATAAATTTAGTTGACTAGACCATCTTTTTAGGTATTTATTGCAAGATGTTCATTTTTTATAATTTATAATTTATTGTTGGAATCTAATTTATTTTTAACAAGGTTAAAAAATTTTCATGTTTGGGAGGTTTATCCCCATGGTGCTTCATTTTTCATGCTTTGAGATTCTACAACACATAATAGGAACATTATGATTGTTTTGTGGTTTTGTTGTGTGTGTTGAACTTGGGGTGAATGTAAGCTATAGTGGCTCACAAAGCGGCAAATGCAAACATCACCCAAGTTCATATTCCTTTGTATTTTTTTGAAGCCTTGGAATGATTAAGTAATAAAACATTCAATTACAAACAACTTCTTTTTGTTTATATTTATGCACCTCTAAAGATTATTGTTTTATACAAGTGTGCATAAACCCAACATGAAATAAGTAGTTTCCCATAGTGATATGGACTTTTGAAATGACCTTTGTTTTTTACATTGACAGAAAAAAAATACAAAGTCCATTGAGATTAAGTTACAATTGACATGCTACAATATTTTTAAAACTTGATTATATTGATATATATTTTAAACTAACATGGAGCCTCTAAGAGTTATAATATCGATCATTGAAGGGTGCAAACACAATATTTTGTACATACTTGTTACATTATTTTCTATTTGAAAACAAGAAAAAAATAGTTTTAAGAACTTCTAACCTTCTTTTAGCTCCTCAAAACAATGTGTGTCATATCATTTGGACTTGAAAAAGTACCCCAAAAATATCCCCAACAATAATCTCACTTTTCAAAGGGTTGGGAATGATTTTAATTATGAGAACAAAGTCCATTAACCAAAAAAATAATATTAAAATGTTCACCATATCAATATTGAGGTGCTTAAAGAAAAATTAAATACTTGCAAAAACATTTCACCTATTTTCAAGTACTTGAACTTTATTTTTCAAATTGCCACAAATTTTAAGTCCAATTCTTGTAAATACTTTTTAAACATATGATTATAATATTTAGCTATTGAGGTCCATGCAAATAAGAGTTAAAAAATAGTATACTCAAAAATAATATTACTATCCTTATAAATCATGTATTTATTAAGTCTTTTATTCAAAAACCCCTATTTTTTTGTTGCTTACACTACTTTTTGTGTATACTTTAACATGCTTTCACCTTGAATTGTTTTGAAATCTATATATGAAACTTGTTGCTAGGGTGAACAATCTATGTATCTTTTAATTTTGTAAATTATGCATAACCAATACATACATTATATGTATATTCAAATTAATAATCTCAAACTAAATCCCTATCAAATATTTATAATATGCAATATACAAATTAACCATTGCATATCATAAAAATTGCTAAGGTGACACAAAAAATTAGCCACTATAGCTTGCACTTACCCCTTGGATTCTTGTGACACACACATGAATATTTTTGATTTGTATGCATGTTTTTCACATGCATGATTTTGTTAGTTTCAATAGTGTTGGGTGTCGATCTTGTAGCACATGACAATCTATAGCATGTCATGTCCCAATAGTGGGAAGTACATGAATTATTAAACTCAATGCATTTTTAAAATCCATTTTTGCTTGGTGATCTTTGCATGTTATGGTCCATTCACTAACTGAGTCCATCACTTGTGGTTGGAATTTGGAATCATCAGTTGGGGTGCATCACCTGTTTTGGGTATGTTGATCATAATATCCTCTTTCAAGCTGTTCTTAAATGACAAATTTGGTGAGTTTGGATTTAGATCATAGATTTGATAATTCTGGAATTAGATAACACATTTGGTGATTCTTGAGTTAGATCACACATTCGATGATGATAAATTTGAGCGAGTTGTTTGTATGTATTGTACAGTTATTTCCATTTTGCATACACAGAGTGGCTGTTGCGAACTACTAACTAGCCATCATGGACCTATGACATGTCAAGGTTCTTAACCCTAAGGAACCATGTTAGATATATTCAATTGTTTTTTGGTCACAAGATAACCGGCCTGCTAAGGAACCTTAAGACTTGAGATTTCAAAAATCTAAAATCAGAGAAGTTCTTTGAGATAGGAGTTATTTCTTTATTTTTGGTGTGGAAAACTTCACGTTCTTAGAATTCTGTTTTGTGAGACCTGCAACTGCAGTTCTTAAGCTTGAAGTATCTAACTACACAATATTGGTAAGGACCAAGGACAGGGCTGTTCTAGGAATAAGCGTCCCTTATGGATCTTTTAGGGTTTAGGGTTCCTAGAACAGCCCTGTTCAAGTTCATTACCCGCCATCAAGAACTGGTAGAACTCAGAAGGCTATATAATCCATTTAGAGGAGAGAGGTAGAGGTACTTTATGCATCAGAAGGTTCCTAAAACAATGGGGTTTAGGGTTTAGGGTTTAGGGCAGCCGAACTTCTGCTAAAAGGTTCAATCCTCTCTTGATTGAGGCAAAAGTCTTTTTAATGGGTAAGTTGCCCTCCACATACTCTAGGGAATTGATTCTACCCATTCCTTAAGAGTAGATTAGGTATGTCATGATATATGTCAGGGATCAAAATTTAGTGAAATATAGGTGTTGTTGCTCATGCTGATCTTCTTTCACAAATCTGACTGTCACCTACCCTCTTGTCTCTCTAGTCTCTCTGTCTGTCACACACACACACACATATCCCCCAACAACAACAACGACAACAATTCAACATCCCATGAATTCTGGCCCTGGAGCTCAACTTTTTCTTTGATTCCCTGGTGCCCATCATCAATGCTATACCCTATACTTTTCTCTTTTTTGTAGACTCTTAGACCATTCTTCAAACAATACTAGATACAAGAACAAATTTGTTCCAAGTGAAAGTTGATTCCCATGCAATTATTACCCTTATTTCTGTTGTTCTAGATTAGAATATATATTCTTCTCCAAACAGGTATATACTCAACAAGAGCAGCTCAAATTTCTTTGTAAAATTGATGATGATAGCTGATCAATTCTCTTGACATCTTCAAAGGAGCGTGCGGGATAGAATCATTACAATTGCAAGAGATAAGAGATCAGCAGCAGCAACTGCAGGTCCTCAGGAAGTTATAGCTGGTAGTGGGTAGGAGAAACTGGTTTGTTTTTTGGGAGATTGAACATGGAACATGCTATTGCAGATGCTCTACTGCAGCAGGAGCTGTTAATGAAATTGATAGGAGCTCTGGATCATGGTGGAAAAGTGGTAATGAAATTGATCCTAATTATACTAACGTTAGCAGCTGCAGCTGCTGGTGCTGTTGGTGGTGGTGGTGACCATCGACAGCAGCTTGTCCTAAGAGTAGAGCTATTTCGCAGAGATCATCCTTTATCTCCCTTGGTGGACTCCACAACCTCCAGACCTAACTTGACCATGAGCGAGAAATTTCTGGAGGCAGTGAAGAGGAGCAATAGACGCAAAGATGCAATTGTCCGGTCCATTCATGAAGCTGCTGCCGGGCGGCGCGCAGCAGCAGCAGCTAACGGTGCCGGCGTGTCGTCCAGCAGCGCCTACTACAACATCCCAGTAGCGGCAGGCGATGGAGAGTACCTGACACAGATTGCATTGGGGACGCCAACACAAGTGGTGACTACGATTGTGGACACAGGCAGTGATTTGATGTGGACCCAATGCTTGCCTTGCACCTCTTGCCATGCGCAAAGCAGCCCCGTCTTCAATCCCGCAACTTCCTCTACCTACCAAGTCGTCAATTGTGGCAACAACTTGTGCAGGGTACGTATGTCGATGAATTTGCTGCAACTGTAGAAATTGTAGCACCACCATCACCACCGCCACCGCCAGATTCCTTCCATCTCCTCTAATTCTTCCAAACCTTGAATTTTCTCTGGAAAGCTCCAATATATCACATCATCACCATCATCATGATGTCCTTATACTCCTTGTAACCTCTAGAACAAAAAACAGAGTCCTGCTGCAAGCTGCTGCTCTTCAAGGGCACAGAGAGAGAGAGAGAGAGAGAGAGTCCTGATGCAAGCTCTCCAAGGGAAACTTTTCAGAACCGGAGGGTAAGTGGGTATGTATCATATCTGATAACCGGGTTGTATCCCTCCCTCGTTTCAAGAACCGCCCAGCACTGGTCCAAAGTCCAAAGGTGGTTCCCCGGAGCCATAACCGTGATTCTCAAAAATCTGAGAACCGGCCATATAATCATCCATAAACCTGCTGGTTCTATGTTGGTTATTTCATGAAAACCGCTGGTTCTCTCGAGTTTTTTTGTTTGGAAAAACCGGAACAAGAGGTTCTTTTGATTCTCAAATTTTTCAGAAAACTGAAATCGGAGCTTCTTCTATTTTCATTTTTAAAAATTATTAATTTCTTAATATTATAAATTAATTTAAAAAAAGGAACCAGAGGGTTTTTTTTTTTGTGAAAAATCAGTTAACTGCCAAGGACAAGTTCAGAGTAACACCTGGTGAACATTGGCTTCAAATGTGGGACCAAATAAGCTCTGCATCATTCCATAGTCTCTCTCTCTCCCTGCTGGGCAGAGAGCTAAACAAACGATTCCATCTCTGCCACTTGATGTACTAGAAAAGGGCAAGGGTCTGGCACATTCTGCAAAATAACCTGTCAGTGGCAAAGGCCAGAGAAGGTGCACCTGGCAGAATCTGCCCACTATAGAATTGGTTGTAAAATAGCTTAGGTCAGTTGTAAATAAGGAGATGTGTACATTGGAAATGACAGAATTGGTCATCATGGCCACCAATTCTGCCATTCAAGAACATCTGAAAACTTGCCGGATCAGCAAGCAAATAAACCCTAAACCCAAACCCTAAATTCTTAAATATATAAATCAATAACCAACACAAAGGAGTCGAAAACATTGGTATGGCAATATTATACTGCCATGGTTCACAACACATATGTGATGTAAAGCTTCATACCCCTCGGTTCAAGGGGGTTATCATTTTGGTACATCTTAATTACAAATGGGAAGATTTTTAATGTCCACTTTGTTTATTTAAAAACAAGATCATTTTGATAATTGATACTTATTTAAACCTAAATTTTATCATGGAAAACAAACATCTTTAACTAGTACTTTCTCAAATGTTTTGTTTATTTTTGTAAATGTTTTCAAGATTTTTTTTGAGGGAGCTGAATTCCTTTAATGTATTTTTTAAAAATTAACTTCAAAGTAATAAACAAATACTTTTATTTTGAACTGATTTTGTGAAAGTCAAAGAAGTGAAGGATCAGACCAATGTTGTTGCAGGACCTTGAAGTTGTAAGCTGTGATGGTGGATGTGGATATGAATACGGTTATGGAGATGGGTCGTCTACAAGTGGGGTTTTTGCCACAGATTTGGTAACTTTGGGCACGGGCAGTGTCCCCAACATAGGCTTTGGATGCGGTCACACCAACTTGGGCAGTTTTGCAGGGGCAGGTGGACTAGTGGGTTTGGGACAAGGCCCTCTTTCACTCATCTCTCAGCTTAACTCTGCAACAGTGAGCAAGAAATTCTCTTATTGCCTGGTGAGCTTGAGCAGCCCTAACACCAGTGCATTGATTTTTGGCGACACCGCAGTTTCATCAGCTACAGGAGTTGCTTACACTCCAATTGTGCACAATCCAATCAACCCAACCTATTACTACATAGGTTTGGCTGGTATTAGTGTTGCGGGTAGAAGTGTACTCTACCCAACTCAAAGTTTTGCCATTGATGATGCTACTGGGAATGGTGGGATGATTCTGGACTCCGGAACTACACTTACTTATCTGGAAGTGGAAGCATACATTGCAGTATTGGTGGTATTGTTTCCTCTCAATCTTTCATCCCAAGCAAGACTTTTGTCTCTAACCTTATATCACTTGCCCTTAGATATCAGTATACAATGGTGGAATCCCCTGAGCTACTTGATTTCTCTGTTTCATTATGGAGTCTGTTTATGTAGCTAGGGACCAGCCTTTAGTTTGCTGGCTACATATAGCCAAATAGAAAAATTTAAAATTGGAAGTGCTAAAATCAAGTGCTTTGTTTGGAGATTTTCAATAGCCAAAATTTGACCAAATCTTCCTATGGATGATCACCACTTTGGCTACATCATAAAATTGACAAGGAAAAAAGACATTGGTAGGGGCATCATGTAATGCACTCTAGTCTAAACTTTAACTGACAAGTACTTCATTTGTAGGAACCAAGTTTTGGTCTAGTATCCTGAACCTGATCCTAATATTTTTTGGGTATTTTTTTTAAAATTTGCATACTAGCCTTGTCTTGGTATTGGGTTCTTTTAGCTTTCATATAAGCTTTGGTCCTGCTATTGGAATCCAAGAGAGTTATTTAGGTTGGTTATACAGAGGTAAGTAAATATACTATAAACTTATAATGAAACTGGTACTAGAGTGGTACTGACTCAAGTCATTCCACCACCCTGGTAGGGTCCTTGATTAAACTCTAGTGTTGATATCAACTGCAGCAGGTCTGTATTACCACACCAACAACAAACCAAATGTACAAAGCAAATTGTCTGGATTATGAACTCAAGCACTTAGATCGTGGATGACTAAGTTAACTGACAATTTTGTTGTTGCTGTTGTGTGTCCTTGGATAATTTGTGCAGGCACTCAGGGCAGTGTTGACGTATCCAATTGTTTCTGGAGCACCATATGGGCTGGATTTATGTTTCAGTACAAGAGGCATGGCTGAATTAACACTACCAGACATGGTGTTTCATTTCACCAATGCCGATTTTGTTTTAGAACCTCAGAATCTGTTTTTCATGGTGAACACAGCAGGCACAGTTGCATGCTTGGCTATGGCTGAAAACACAGGTCTCAGCATTTTGGGCAATATCCAGCAGCAAGATCACTTGATTGTTTATGACCTTGATGAAGCCCAAATTGGCTTCCAGTCTACCTCTTGCTGACTACTAATACCTTGGAGTGAAAATCTAAATGCCAAGGTTAGTTAGCCCATTTTGTTGGATGGCAGGGAAACTTGAGTCCTAGTTCACAATCAAATCCATTTCACATTGCAGGTTTTCATGCCCACAAATCATATTCCTAGTGAATAGTTGTGAAATGTAAGGGTGTAACGAAAAACAAAGGCATATGCAATGTGCCCAATAGATCAATTCATCATAAAACAATTACATAGGTTCACTTATCAGTGGCAATGCTTTCCAAAATACCTAAACACCACCAATGAAAATCTACAAAAATTTCTACAATCAGCATAACACGTCAAGCGACTAAAGGTCTCTAGTGGTTAGATCTCTCTCTCAAGCTCAACTAGCCATGTTTCATCTTTCTTATTCATAACAGACCACTGAACCCCGCATTAAGAACTTCCTTCCCCATGACACACCACACAACTAAGAAAAGCTAGGTACCCCATAATTTCCTTGGCACTTCCACTCTTGAGACTCTATCAAATCCAAAGACTTAACAATTAACCACAAGTACAAACAACACCGACCTTGAAACTTGCAAATAGAACACCCCACACTTCAACTTGACACATAGGACTACTCATGAGTTTGACAAACGAAATCCCAATCTCTCAAATGCACAAATTCACAAATTCTAGACCTTGATGAATTCCAAAATTCTTTCAGAGCTCCCAATATGAAAGGTACTATTTCATGAAAAACAATCACCACATTCACACCAAACATACATACAACTCAACACTGACACTAAGAAGAATAAGAATGGTAGTTCATTGAAATCCCTAAGTTTCTCATCATGCCCCTAGTCATCAACCCTAAATGTAAATACAACTACCAAATCTAGTTTGTTAGGACAAATAACGCAACGGAATCTACATTGCCTCAACATCAAATCCCATCATCTATAGCAAGCTAATACTTACAAGCACATTCCATGAAGACTTCCAAAAACCCCTACCTCCTCCTTTGTTGAAAACTTACCAAGCCACCACCGCTACCCACTAGGCAACTCTTTCTTTATCTTCATCTTTAGCTCCTTGGCTTTCCTCCATCAAAGCCTCAATGTGAACCACTCCACACCACCATAAATGCATCCAACAAAAACACTACAACAAAGAAAATGTCATCAAAAGTAAGAGCCCATAGTTCCCATTACCTATAAACAAACAACAATGTAGAAAATAGCCATACCAAAAAGTACATTTCCATCACCTCACCATCAACCACCCAGTAACATGTTGTCTTTTGCTTTCTACAGTTGGCAATAGTGTTTCTTCTTCCATGATTCGTCACAAGGCTATTTGTAATGGCAACAAAACATGGCCTACATATAATACCTTTTTACACAATTTGAGATTAGTTTGGACCGGTCTTGGGCATGTATATTTGTTTAGTACCCATCATGTAGTTGTAAATGAAAATTTGAAACTTATTTACAATATGTGTAAATATAAATTCATAACCTTGAAAGTGTAAGTGTAAAATCATGTAAATCCATTTTAAGCCATGTAAAACCTTGCAAATCCATTGTGTTACCCCCAATGTAAATATATGCAAATTTGTGTAAAAAAAAATTTAAATGAAAAATTCGTACAAATAATGTCAACATTGATCCCATGGCAAACAACTCAATGTGTCATATGAAATAAATGTCCAAAGTATGTCATTTCACTACCAAGATCAAACAAAGGCCTCTCAATCTTAGTAACACTCCTCTAAATGGCATTTAGATGCATCTAGGAACTCAACATCAAGAACATTTAAAAGTTTTTTTTTGGCCTCACCAAACCCCTCCACATTCCCTACACCTTTCTTTGCATCAATAATTACACAAGGGTTATCCCATTAGATTCAAACCAAAAGGGATTCATTCCTAATGCCTTTAATTGAGGATGTGTTTACATAGCTTGGGAACTTTTCATGGTTTTTTGCTTTGGATTTGTAGTTTGGTTTTTAGCAGATCAAGATGGCAAAAAAAGGCATTAAAAAAATATCAATGATTACTAAATCTAGGTTTTTTAAGTGGAATGTTTTATCATTCGAGTTTTTAAATGCTACTAGCACTTTTTCTCGAACAATGAATGAAAATTTCAAAAATTAGACAAACTCTTTTTTGAATTTTTTTGTGGATGATGTCAATATCCATAATGGAGATTCAAGAGACCACTTGGACCATTTGTAGTTGGTTTTTGAGAAACTAAAGGTAGTAAATCTGAAATTCAATCTACAAAAGTGTTGTTTTGGAGCAAAGGAGATAACCTTTTGGGGTCATGTGGTTGATCAAGAAGGGTCCAAACCTAATCTTCCTAAAGTACAAATTATTTTTGGATTTCCAAGGCCTATTTTAATCACTAATGTTAAAACACTCCTCGGTTTTATGGGATACTATAGGGGTTTCATATGTGGATATGCCACCATTGTTAGTCCATTGTTTGAATTGACCAAGAAGGACACAACATTGGAACTCTAACTATCAAGTTGCATTTGAAAGCCTGAAACAAAAGTTGATGGAGGCTCTTGTCCTAAATAAGCCAAACTTTTGAAAACATTCATTTTAGATGTTAATTGGTCAATAGAAGGAATGGGGAAATTTTGTCTCAAAAGCATGGAAGGTAAAAAGGTGTAATCACATAAACATGAGCTACATAAAATGTAATGTTTACTTAATGTTTCATGTTTAAAAGTGGCAATTTAATTTGATGTTGAAAATTTAGGTTTTTTAAAATATGGAAAGGTTCTTAATATATCATTGAAACATGAGAATTAATTTGAAATATATCCAATGAGCTTTCAAAAAAAAAGTTTCAAAAACACTCATTAAACATTGTAATTGTTGTTTTTAAGCACAAAAATGACTTGTAAATGGGGTTCAAAACTTTTGAAAATGAAATATTTCTTGAAATCTTTTACATAAACCTTGACGTAACAATATAAAAATATTCAAGACTTTTGAAGATTTTTTTGAAAACTTTTGTGAGAATATTTTTTAAAATATTCTCCCAAAAACAATTGCTTAAGCAAGTGAGTGTCTTTCATGCTATTTCATTCACACCCAAAAATGTATTGTTACCTATGTTAACAAAGGTTTGTCTCCTATCCAAAGGAAATACCACTTGATGGAAGGAAAATGTTATGCCCTTATTTGGGGTATTATGCATTTTCATTAGTTCTTCAATTAGATTTTTTTTATTCTATGAACAAACCACAAGCCACTCGAATGGTTGGCCACTATGTCTAATAATTCTTATGGGTGAAAAGGGAAATGTATTTCAATGTTGTAGGATTTTGATTTCAAAATCATGCATAGGCTTAAAAGTAAGCATATGAATGTTGATGCATTAAGTTGTAACCTAGTGGGTGGTTTTGAGAAAGATGAGGACCCTAAACCTAAGGTTCCCAAAAAACACGAGACTATTTAGGAATTGACAAAAATTGCGTTTGTTGATGGTGTAGGTGGTGAAGTGTGTGTTATTAATATTTTCACAATTTTGGAAATGGAAGATGATACAATAACAACAAGATAATTGGGATAGATGAGGAATAATTTGATGAAATGAGATGATATAAACCATCTTCATCGAGAATCTTGTTTAAGTATACAAAACAAAAACTCACTTAGAAGGATTATAAATTGATTATTAAAGGGGCCCAAGAATTGGTGTATGTGGGACTAGGTGAAGGAATTGAACCTACCATTGGCCAAGACAATTCTAAAAAATGCATAGACATTGGAAAGACACTAATTGTATGAGATTACTCCCTAGTGGGAATTTAAATTTTACAAATTGTGATGTAGTAGAGAAGGAGAGGGCCAAGAAAAAGGTCATGGAATATTATTAGCAAAATGGAGTGTTAATGTTCTTAAATTTGGTTGTACCTAAATTGGATGATAGAAAAAAATAATGGAAATATCCACACGGGGATTGGGCACTTTTGACGCACTCCCAAGTCATGGGGTGAAACCAACTTGAGGGTTTCACAAAGTCAAGTTGCGAAAGTTAAGACTTGGAGGCACGCTCCCGGCTTTCAACTCTAGAAAGGGGTAGAGGGTCGAGTTGGGAGCCCAGGGATTAGACTAGGAAGAGTTATTAGTTGATCAAGCTTGAATCTGAATCAAAACAAACCACCCAAGTGGTTTGTTCACTTTCCGGGACACCCTTTGGTGTTGGGACAAGCGACGGGCACTTCGGACCACAAGACTCGCCACGGCCTGGACTCGGGGGATGCCACCACCATATAGTATACTCTGCGATGCCCCACTGAGACTACATCCAAATGGCTCTTTTTCCCGGGACTCCCAAGTTGGAGTCCCGAAATCCACCCAAATGTCCTGGTTTCGGACTCCCGGGACTTTGAGAGGTCATAGCTCCTCGCCCTGACCTTCGATTGCAACAAGGTCTAAACCAAAGTTGTAGCGCTTGTTAAGATCTTTTCAAGGACGTATCGCACTTCCGAATCGGACATCGGAAATTGATCGATTCCTGACTTTTAGTGGTCGGGAGTCAAATTGCCAGTTTGACTCCTGGCCCTTCTTTTGCCCATAACTTGGGCTGAAGATGTCCAAATGGCCAATGCGATGCCATTTTCGATATCTACGCTTCAAGACCTTTTCAATGAAACCAAGAACACCTCAATGCAAGGTGTTTTGGGTCCTGCTGTTGAGCTTTAAACATTTGGGAGTCCCGGAGGACTCCAAATCCCCAACTTTTCCAAGTGTTGGGCTTCACCCCCACACTTGGCCAAGTTAGGGTTGCGACAACTTCAATGAACAAATTTTTGGTAGAGGTTAATAAATGATATCTTGGCATGACCACACAAAATGTCTAACAGTTGGGTCATCAATGTGACCATTCATTACTATAATTCATGATTTTTTAAAAGTTCAAATTGACTAACTTGTCATTTTGATTAAAGCCAAGGGCTTGAATGACAAATGTATTTGTTAACCGATCAATTTGACTATAATGGTTCATGTGATTAAATACACGTAGTCAAGTTGTATAACTTTAGTCAAAATGGCCAATGGTCTTTAGTCAAATTGAACATTTAGTCAAAATGGTCAACGATCTTTAATAAAAATGACCAATATTTTTTATCAAGTTGAACATTTAGTCAAAATGGCCAATGATCTCTACTCAACTATGACATGGTCCACTACCCTATGAATCCACCTCCTACCTACTCATCCACCTATTTACTTAGTTAATTACTTACCTACGTATTACCCACCCACCCATCTACCTTTTATTTACCTACCTACCTACCTACACACATACCTACCTATATTTTTCACTTTCGTACAACCTACCTACTTACCTACTCACCTACCAACATATTATTTATTTCCATATCCACCCACTTACATATCTAATTTTAGTCATTAGGTGTAACCATTAGGTTTAGTCATTATATTAAACCATTAGATTTAGCCATTATGTTTACCCAAAATTTAGCCATTAAATTTACTTAAAATTTAGCCATTATGTTTAACCACTAAATTTGGCATTAGGTTTAGCCTAAGTTGAACCATTAAATTTTTTCAATAAGTATAGCCTAAATTTAACCACTAAGTATAACCATTAGGTATAGCCTAAGGTTTAATATGTTTAACCACTAAAATTACCCATTAAGTTTAACTTAGGTTTAACCATTATGTTGAGCCACTAGGTTTAGCCTAAATTTAAACACTATGTTTATCCAAGGTTTAGTCATTATGTTTAGCCATTAGATTTTTCCACAAGGTTTAACCTAGGTTTAACCATGAAGTATTTTTAACCATTAAGTTTATAAATTAAATTCAACCATTATGTTTAGCCATGAAATTTAGCCATTAGGTTTATCAATTAAGTTAATTATTATGTTTTGCCCTTATATTTAATCACTAAATTTGATCAAGGTTTAACCATTATGTTTAGCCATTAGTTTAAATTAGTGAGTTTAGCCACTAAGAACAGCAATTAGTTTAGGTCCATGAATTTAACCACTAGCTTTAATCATTAATTTAAGTCGATGAATTTAACCATTAGGTTTAGCCTTGGTTGAACTCAGTGAATTTAACCACTATGAATAACCATTAGTTTAAGTTGATGAATTTAGCCTCTAGGAATAATCATTAGTTTAAGTCATTGAATTTAACCACTAGGTTTAACCATCAGTTTAAATCGATGAGTTTAACCACTAGCTTTAGCCATTATTTTAAATCGATGAATTTAGCCATTAGAAATAACTCTTAGTTTAAGTTGTTGAGTTTAACCATTAGTTTAAGTTGTTGAGTTTAACCATTAGTTTAAGTTGTTGAATTTAACCATTAAATTTAACCATAAGTTTAAGTCGATGAGTTTAACCACAACATTTAGTCATTGGTTTAAGTCATTGAGTTTAGCCATTAGGTTTAACCATTAGTTTAAATCATTGAGTTTAGCCACTAAGTTTAGCTAATAGTTTACATTGTTGGATTCAGCTTTTAAGTTTAGCCATTAAATTAAGTCATTGAATTTTGTCACTAAGATTAGCCATTAATTTAAGTCATTGATTTTGGCCACTATTTGTCACCTAGGTTTAACCATTATGTTTAATGATGTGAAAAAACCATGTGAAATAAAAAAAAGTTGACAAAAGTTGAACACCTTTGATGGTGTAGTTCATTAGTAAACTCTTGGTTTATCATTGCAAAAGTTTGGGGTTCAATTCCTTATACTTAAAACCTATTAGCATGCTTAGAAGGCTAGGGTAGTTAAGTTAAATTAAAGTAGCTTAATGAGGTTAAGTTAGGTTAGGTAGGCGAAGTTAGGTTTGGTTAGGTAGGTTAGGTTAAGTAGGTTAGGTTAGGTTAACACCTACCTACTTAAGTCCTTTTTCAACTTACATAACCTATTTATTACTTAACTACCTATTAAATTTTAGAAAACTAATCCAAAAAATGATTTAAATTTAGGTATCAAATTGATTTAATCAAATGGTCCACTATCTTCCAACTAAATAATCAATCATTTTGTTAGTCTTTTTGTTAGTCAAAATGATAAGGTCCAATTTGACTACCTAGTCATGCAAGACATGGCCAAAACGACTTGTCCAAATTAACAAGGTGATCTTTTTTACACCAATCACTTTTGGATTTTTTTACTAAAATACCCAATTGAAAAAACCATGAATTATAGTGGCGATTACCAAATGGTCAAAAAATCTAGAAACTTAAAATTTAAAATAAAAGAGATGAATAACACACCTATATGTGATCTTATTTAACAAAACTTTGCATTTGATATTGCTAAACTGCTACCATATATATAAAATGGCCCAATAAGTATATGTTGGTTGCTATTAATCACTATTCCAAGTGGTGTGAAGCAAAACTTGTTAAGGAACATAATTTGATCATTACTACCAAGTTTATGGAAGAAGAAATAATTTGCTGATTCAAGGTTCCAAATTATGTTCTCATTGATAATGGAGGGGAGTGGATGGTAGTTTGACATTCTATGCAACAGTCATGGCATCAAACATCAATTGCTCCCTAGTGGCCATAATGTAATGGGATGGTGGAAAAAATGATCAAGACTCTAAAGCATGGATTCATGGTTGTTTCATCGTATGATGTTCAGAAGTGGGATGTCCATGTACAAAGAATCTTGTTTGGGTATCAATGTGGGATACAATCCAGTACCAAGTTTTCTCCTTACATGATCCTCATTGGTAGAACCCCAAGATTGACAATTGACAACAATATAAATACCCTCATTGAAATTGTTGATGATGAGATATACACAAACACCATGGTAGTTTGGATGATTAAAAAGATGGAACTTATTACACAATTGCATGAATCCTTGTTGGAGGATGTTGGCCAAACACAAAAGAATTAGAAGAGAGTTTATGTGACTAAGAAAGGATGAATTCTATTTGTAGGATTTTCTAAGAAGGAAACTTGGGTGAAGATGTGAAAACTTGGCAAGAAAGAACTCTATTGGTTAGTTGGGAAGGTCCTTACATTTTTGCAAGTTATAAAGATGGGAAGGGTTCTATTAAACAAGATGAAAGCAACAAGGTTTGTATCTTCAAATATAAAGATGGATAAGTGTCAGAACATGCGATAAGGGATCTCTAGGTGTTTCATCAGGTGCAATGAAACACAAATCTATGGGGACATTTTTTTTAATGATGAGAATGGCTACACATGTAACCTAAAGTGATGGTAGATGAAAAGGCGATTGAAGAGGAATTTTTTTTTATGACAATGTGGTTCAAAACTACTTGAACACAATTAAGGTGTGATTATGATAGTTTTTATTTTGTACTTTTAAATAGGTGGAGTTTGTTGTTGTGTGTTTATGTGTTGTAGGTTGAAGTGGTGATGGCTTCAATGTTGTTGGGCTTGAACCTTATGGAGATCATGTGAATTGTTCTATTAATGGTGTGGGGAGTGTAATTCCTATTTGTTGGTTAGATTTATGGCAATGTGGTTGGATTTTAGTGATTGGATGAAGCTTCGAATAAGGAGGGAAGGGTGGCAATTATGATGGAAGGGTGTGAAGATGTAAAAGTATTTGAGGAGATCAAGATGTTTCAAGAAGCATTATTTTCTCTAGATTGAAAACAATGATTTTTTTTCAGGGGAGGTTTGTTAATGAATGGTTGTTTAGACTAGGGTTTGGATTGTTTCTACTAGGAAGAATGCCCACATATGTGGGGTTGTTATAGTGACTTTGGGATCTAACATTTTCTACATATTCCAACATATTTTAAGGGCATTACATAATGAAACCTACATCTAGATTTTATAGGATATAATTGGGGGAAGTGAGGATAGAAATAGGGGTTTACAAATGATTTGATGGTAATAAAAGGTGTTGATGTTTGTTGTGATCTGGTTGGGATTTTTTTTAGTTGGACATAAAAAACTTACAATTGTGGGATTTTCAAAGGATTTCTGGGAATTGGGGCTTTGCAAGAAATTATGGGGTCAATTATGGGTCTTTGAAATCTAACTTATTTAGTTCACCATGGGATGGGGTTTTGCAAATATGTTCTTTGAGTAAATTTTAAATGCATGGGTTGTGGGATCCTCTTGGGGAGGTTTCAATTGCCATGAATATCAAATTTATTAAGTTAACCGAGAAAGGACCCTAAAGTGAATTTGATCCACCCAGGCCTATAGACTCTTCTTACTTTTAAATAGGAATTGAAGAGTTGTGTGTATGTGTGTAAGGCAATAAAAAAGAAACAAAAATGTTCCTATCCATAATTGAAATGGTAGTGATTTAATTATATAAATTTGTTGTTCCCTTTTCTTTTAGCTACACCAATCCTGCAAGCCTTGAAGTTGCAAAAGCAAAACAATGTGATGCCATTTTTAATGAAATTGATTATTTGTTGACTTCCATTGCTAGTCATTTTTGGAAATCTTTGAAATAAAAGGTTGCATTACAAACCTTACAAGAACAATTTAATAGTTCTAAGAAGATGATGAAAACATATCACAAAATCAAATGATTATTTACGTGGCAAGTTGTTACCACTTTATGTGACATTTTGGAAAATGGCATAACGTATTATCAAGATGCACCTATTGAAAAGGATGATGGATTACTCAAATTTGCATGTTATTCATTGTAAAAAAACTAATTTGAACCAAGATTTGTTCAATGAAGAAACTAGTTATCACATTTTATTTAAATTTGGCCCTCCATGTGGATACTTGAAATAATTATCCTCTACGATTAAAGGTCATAAATATCATGATGTACAAATGCTTAAAGATAGGTCAAGTGTAGATTCGGAAGCTATATTAACTTTTCAAAGCAATATGTTGAAATTGTATGTGTAGCATTGGAATCTAGCTTTGAGGACAACAAGATCATTATTGGTTTCAAAATTCTAAACCTTATTAACATGCCTTCTAAACATGTGGGATTGGCAAATTGGGGTTGTGCATAATCAAAAACTTTGTGTGCACATTAATATGGGGTGGTGGAACACCAAATAAATGGTAAAACTTTCCCTTCACTTATAAATATTGCAATTGTGGAATATGAGTTCTCTGCTTTCAAATTGCAAACAACTACTAAGTGGATGGATAAAATATCAAAGATCTTTGGTCTATGATAACTTGGAATTCATCATTTTAGTGGAAGTATGTTAACTTGTTGGTATTTGCTGAAATTGCTTGAATTCACTGTGTGATCACTACAACCAACAAAAGGGTTTGAACCAATTTTGATGGAAATTATATCTTTGTGGAAGAAATCCACTAAGTTCAAATATTTATTTTTTCAATTTGAAAGTTATTTGATTAAGCAAATATATATGGAAATGTTCATTAATGATTTTGAATAAGTTGTTGATCCTGATTTGAATTTGACATGTGTCTTTATGTAAATAGGCAACACTTCTAAAATGGAAGGACCAATTAGTCCTTACATTTTAGATGAGTTAAATATTTAGTTCCCAATTGGTAAGGAACATTGCTAGGTTCAACTCCTAGTGAAGATGTTTAAAATACAATTTATCTTGTTTGAATTTTATCTTTTATTTAATTTACCATTATGTTTGTTAATTATTGTTGTTTTGATTTTCCTATGTTTGCAAACAAAAAACACAGAATGTAGTATGCACATTTTCAAAGGTTGGAAAAATATTTAACATTTTAGCATATTATGTTTTCAAGTTAAGAATTTAGACGTTAGATTTTAAGACTCCAAAGTAAGTGTAACAAAAAAGTAAGGTTGTGCAACTTGCACATAACCCACAATTTTGCAAATACTAAACTATTCATTCATTTGACATGTATCACTGTTGACAATGCATGCAAACAAATGCAGAAGAAATGTGCAAATGTTTCACAACATGTTTCCACAATAATTACATCAAGTTCAAAACAAAATAACTAGGGTCATAACAACAACATGAAAAACAAGTGGATGGTTGGATCATATCCTTCTAAATGTCATTCTAGTGACTATCATGATCTTTTCAACATCAAGAATATATTTACTCCCGTAACCAATTCCCAACAATCCCACTAATAATCCCCAAGCAAGTTCACAAGGAATTCTGTGTATTTCAGGTCTCCCAATCCCAGTTCAACTCCTGAACATAAAACTCCCTAGAGTTCCCAACCCTAAACAGGTAAGATTTTTCAAACATCCTTGGATTTCACTTTGCACTCCCAACACATCCCTTAATCCAGATTCTTGATGTCATTTGTCATAGACCAACCGTCAAGCTCCTTAAAGTTTCTCATCACATCCACCAAATCCACAAGCATTTTCATATCTGCTCTATTACATAGTTCTTAAACGTTGACTTTAGTACGTACTGGAAGAGTACTGAAGTCTTTGCAAAACTTCCACAAAGCCAACAACCAAAATGCCTACTGAAAAACACACATTTTGTTTTAGAAAAAAAATTTATAGAAAAGGCTAAGTACTTAGCTTTAAAAACTTATGTCCTTTTATCGACTCCAACACCTTCCCCTCATTAATTCACTAGCCAACTTTTTCGCCAAGCTCCCACCATCACCAAAGTTCATCAAGTGCAAGAAAACACACCATTGTCATTCATTAAACTTCCCATCTTAGCTCCACCACAACCTGATCCACACAACCCAACAAACAGACAAACAAAACAACTCCCCACCTTTCAAGACAAATGAAACAACTCCTAACTTCTCAAGACACATAAAACAAGTACTAATCTCTCAAGATGCGAAAAGATCAATTGCCCCCTCTGACATATTCCTTTCTCTCATTAAGTCATCATCCAACAAACGGTTTCATCCAAACTCCCCTTCATCATACACAAGCTTATCATCTCTTGCACATAAGTTGTAACCGACTTTTGAATAAATTTTATCTGAAATGAACGGGATCAATTTAGTTGAATAAGTTTTGAATTAAATACATTTTATTTCATTGGGAATTTGACTGATGAAAATATGCAAGGGAACTCATATAAACCAACTTGCTCTTGGAGCTTGCTATTGTTGTTGGTTGCAACTTACATAGCCAAAAAAGGAAATATGCTTAGAGATGAAATTTTTATGTTTTTGGAATGGTTATAGTCATTATGTTATGCTACAAATGGTGTCATTGAACAGCCTTAGAGATAAATTATATTGGGTTTTGTCATGCATTAATAGAAATGAATCAACTCTATGTGTGCATGTGCTCCTTTATGTTAATGGCTTGACATCTACCAGGCAAACAGTTGTGGGATTTTTGGTTGCTGTGGACATTCACAAGGTCACAAGGACATGATGACAAGAGTGTGGAAGAAAAATAAAATAAAATAAAATATTGCACTTACACTTATCGCCATTTGTGCTCTAGTTTGAAGCTTTGTGTTATTTCAAGATTGTAGCTTTGTTATTGCATACTATGTTTTCATTTTTTATAATCACTTTTATTTAATATAAATTTGTCTAATATTGTGTGATTATATATTTTGTGTGGTCTGACCAATTTCTTTTTCTCACTTTTGTGTTGCAGCCACATTGGCAACCATATGCAATATTTAGCCAAATTTGGTTATGTGAAAACAAGTTATTTTTGTAATCCTACTATTGTTTGGTGACTCACAAGAACAAATGCTCTAAATATGGCAAAGCCACTCTGAAAACCTTTCTTTTTGGTGATTTTTTTCAAAATTTTACTATAAAAATAATTTTAAAAAATTACTTTAAATTTAAATTTAAATTGTTAATTTTTTTATAAAAAAAACCCCCTTAATATGGGTCATGGCCCCAATTTTTTTTTTGCATTTTGACAAATTTTGCACAAAATAAAAGGATGGTTCCAACTTCATGACATACAGATTCAATAACTATTTTATTCTCACATTTTCCAATCTAAAATTTGCAACAAATTAGGTGATGCTGTCTTAGAATTTCCTCCACTTTCCACATTTTGCCCTTGGAATTTTCTCAAAATTTTCAACATCTCAACTTTTAATTAAATTATGTCAAATTTGTCCATAGCATAGGGCTATATATTGTATAAGGTAAAGTTAGGCATGAATTTATGGTACTTCACTGCCTCCAAATAAGAGATCTTGGTTCCCAACAGAATATTCAAGATTTTCACTGCCATCAAACTTGACACTATAAATGATAATCAACTTCATTTGTGATGGAGGTGCTCATGAAGGGGAGGGATCTTACACCTACAAGTGGGCACAACATCCCTCTCACTCTTGAGGAATAAGCTACGTGTGCAAACACCATAAGTAATATGTCCTTCTCACTTTGTAGAGTTACCTTTGCAAGTTATAAAGAAGGACAATAATTTTCACTAACTTGTATCGTATGCTCAAGAGGAGCCATGGAGATCCAACAAAGAGAAATGGAGCTGTATAGTCTGGAAGATCAGGGAGTCATGGACAAAATTCATACACAAGTTCTTGTCCCATATCTCATATTCAAAATGTCTGATGGTACTTCAATTGCCCCTGGCATCAGGATGATGTCTGGAGCTCCATACTTTTGTGACAAGTGCATTGACACAAAAACAATTGAGAGAAGAAGACAACCACACCAAGTCCCCACTGCCATCTTCACACCCACATCAAACTTTTTTGGCTCAGTACTTGTGGCATAAACATATCATCTGATTTGCTGTTGCTTGTCAGAGACCAAATTTGTCAAATTATGGTGCAAAATTACATGTAGCTGATATAAACCCAGGTTGGGCAGTTACCAAAAATGGTGCACAGATAACCGGAGGTTCTCAAAAAGCAAAACAATCAGTTCTCATACATAGTCATGATTCTTGAAAATCTGAGAATCAATCCTTTTATATATATATATATGCTCAGTTCTCCCCCAGAAAAGAAAGAAAATATGAAGAATCAGTTGAATAATCTTCTATAAAACTGCCAATTCTTATCATGGTTAGCTTATTTTGTGAAAACCATTGGTTCTTTGAGAGTGTTAGAGGAAAACCCAAAACATGAGGTGATTAAGAAAATCAAATAACTGCCCAACACTGGTACAAACTTGAAACCGACAAACAAGACTATCTGGATGCTGCATGCAAGAGTGTTGTTGACAAGGTGTTGACAAAAGAAGAAGACCCCTCCACAAATTATACAGGCTGACAGCTTTGTTAGCAAGTTCAGATATTTCAACCCTTTGCCAGCAATTTCTGTGTTTAGGGTTTAGGGTTTAAGCCTCAATCTTGATCTGTTCAGTAGCCTTTTGGATCAACAAGTAGCCACATCTCCCCCAACCCCTAAAAACAGTTTCCAACATGAAGAACACAAATTCACAATTAGTAGTTGCTTGAGGATTTCCTTAACAAAATTTGGACAATTGGTTTTTGCAAACCAAGCTTGACTTGACAATGCAAGCCAATCTGAACATGTGAGTGAGCAAAAATGGTAATGCTCTAGGACTGGACCCAAGGGCTGATTATTTCAGGAACACCCCAGCCCAACACAATTAGCTAAGCATAAAACTTCACTCAAGTTTTATACTTTTTCTATAAATAAAAAATTGCCATGATACCCGTTGGGTAACCGTCTGTTTTATTTCTTTTCTCTTTTGGTTTTTAATTCTATCAAGTGTCTGTACTCAACTAGCCTAGGTCCTCCTAAGTCCTAACAATAGCATGAGCCGTGAATTTGCATCAATCATTGCTAAGAATTATGTGGGGAAGTGTGTTGTAAATGACCATCAATGTTTGTATGCTCCTCTCCCCTATCCATGAAAGATGAGAAAGAAAAGGGTCTAAAAAAAAGCCAAATCTCTCATTTTTTTTTATCATTTACATATTCATGTGAACTCTAGAAAACAAACCTATTTTTAAAAAATTGGTGTTTGAGTATATCAAGTCATACTTACTCAAACTCAAGCTTGAGTTAAGATGAAAATCATTTGAGTTATCAATTTTTTTTTTGGATCTCTAAATTTTTCAAATATTCTAAAAAATGATTTTCTCCATTTGTAGGATTTTAATCGGAGACAATAAAGTTGGGAGTCCTACAAGTTTAGTGTAAATGTTTTTTATAATAATTTAGTTTTTTCTCTTGTAACTCAGCAAATTTCTCCAAGTTTTGCTAAGCCATGCTCACTAGTAGTGTATGTTTCTCTCAATTTTGTGACATGTAGTCCAAGTGACACTAGTCCATAAGATTATTTAACCGAATTTGGCTATAAAAGTATGGAAGTAAAAAAAACTTATGCATACTTCCATATTTTAGCAGGAGGGAGTTGCAACCACATAACTACTCATGTAAAATGTCAACATTTTTTTAAAAATCTCACTCAATAGAGTTGCAAGGGATTTCAAGTTGAATCTTTTGGTTAAATTTTTTTTTTAATTATAAAGAACAATTGGTTAAAGAATGAAAAATTCCCATTGTTGTTGAAAAGTGCAAGTCTACTAGTTATGGGCAGCCTCCAAAAAATTTCATATTTTTGGAGAGTTTGATATAGCTACCAATTTTCATTGATGATAAAAAGAAACTCCCTGTAAAGCAAAAGGACAAATGGGATGGCAACTTGAACTGGGCAAGAGAGCAAACTTTTTGTCCACATACGACTTGAAGTGATTCTTTCTGGATATCATCACAGACATTGATGATTAGCTGGTAAGCTACTCTTGAGGCCTTTCTAGTGACCTTAATAAATAAAAAAACTTGTGCAGTTTAAGAGAGTTCTAAAGTTATATCATCCTGTCTTTGGGCCCTAGTTTGACCCTCTAATCCCTGTTTCCTCCCCTATAACTTCGAGTGTATGGTGTAAGCATGAAGTGACTCAAATTGTAGTACATTGCACAACTCTTCTATTATTAATGAAAACCCATGATGGTTTTTTTTGTACTAAAGTAGTCAGGAGAAGCAATTAGTTACTTTACTTGTCAGGGGAAGCAGCAAATTTGGACAGTGTTGTAAGTGGGTATTACTCTGACTTCAGTCATGAATATAAAACGAACCCTAATTCATAGCCCTCCAGTGTGCTCTCACACTTGGGGGGCACTCTTCATCACTTCCACACATTGCAACTATTGTATCTCTGTTGTTAGCTGATTTGCCGCCCTTAGGAGGCATTCTTTATCTTGTCCACACATTGCAACTAGCGTATCTCTGTCAATAGCCAAGTTGTGGCAGATTGATGTCTTTTTGGATTTATATACTCTTCTATTTTCTTAGTGTAGTAGTGGTGTCCTGATTATTATGTGCTTTCGTGACTTGTGTCTTCGAGCTTCTATTTGCCTTGTACTTGTTGTGGATGGGTTTCCCATCCCTGCCTTTATGTTATACAGGGTTTTTCTTCTTAACCCTAATTTCACGCCCCAAAAATCAGACCTGGTTTTGGTTTGGTTCTTACTAACCAGAATCGAAACCATATGCAGCAATTCTAACCCTCCAAACTGGTTATCTGCCCGACAACAAAAAATTTCCCTTTGAAACACAAAACACCGCATGCAGAATGAAAGGTCCGGATGAAATCAGTACATGGGAAAAAGAAAACAAGGGACCAAACTAATTTTCTCATCTAAATTTGTCCTCAGCAGAGTTTCACCCCCAGATTTGGATTTCCCTTATCTGCACCTTACCTTGACTTCTTTCATTAAATCAAGCCTTGTCAGAACAAGATCCTGCAATTCCTCTGCATTGAAATTTGACACCCAGTTTCCTGAAACAGTACCCAATTTTTCAACTTTAAAAATACTCTCAAATTTGGGATTAAAACAGGGTATTAGGGGGCCCAAACTAGGGCCCAAAGACAGGGTGACATTATGGATAACTCTAGTCACTCCAGAACTTCTAGATAATGTGTTGTGTCTGTTACATGGCAGACTAGTTAAACATTAAGGTCTGAGGTTGGCAGAATATGTCATTTTCTCGACCACATTATAATATATAATCTTCCAGTTATGGTCAGACCCTTGTAATATATGGCGACAAAAATTGTCTATCAAAACATGAATTTCTTTTGATTGGTTGAACCATCAGAACTGCCACCCCAGACCTTAATGTCACAGAAATGGCCTTGCCCTTGTAATGGGCACATTTGGCACATTACACAACATAATGGGCAAGGGCTCGACCATTCCATAGTTGTGCTTCAATCACCTGGATGGATATCCATCCACTTGGCAACAAACATCATTTGGAAGCCCCAGTAGAGAGCACATGCTTGCCAGTGGAAATAGGGATTTCCCAAGGACAACAGCATGTGCAACTGCAGTTACCCCACTACACACACACACACATGAGAAAGCTCTAGTGAGAAAGCTCTAGTGAGAGAGAATATGATTGCACTTCTCACCCCAACACACACACACACACACACACACACACTGGCTCGGACTCCTCATGTTGGGCTTTCAAGTACCCACTGCTTCAGTTCTTCACTAGGGCTAATAGGCCTAGTCCTCAACCTTTACATAAGTTAGGTCCCAGCTTCAATACCCATGGTTTTCCCACTAGGTTGGTTTAGGGTTTCATTTGGAGTGAAGCTAATTAATTTGGAACCATGGAGTTTTTTCTTTTTTTCTTTTCAAGGCAAAGAACCATCTACTACTACCTAGTTATGTTGACCCTTCATGTTAGTTGGATAGATCTTCATTAGGTTAAACTATTGAGTACATTTGTTTGTTTAGAGTGAGCTAAGTTGGAGTCTCAAGATTTTTTAATCAATTATGTCTCCCCTTTGTGATAGTTAGAGAGTTCTTCACTATATAACTGCTTCAGTAGGTTGGTTATTGGGCCATGCCTTTAGGCAAGGATTATGCATTCACTTTGGTCTATAACAACTTAATATTTCTACCTTATGCACAAAATAGGTGACCTTAAGCTCACATGCATATATAATACTTTGTAACTTATAACTAGTTTACAAGAGAAGGTACTTTGGAGTTAAAGCTTTAGAAGATCTAGGTTTTTGAAATTTTTTCGAAATAAAATATTTTTTGATGCCAAGGTTTTGGAAAACATTATGAGAACTATAAGCCAATAGGTTTCATTAAAGAACTAGCAAAGAACCAATGGTTAAAGGTAGGTTTGGTTGGGTTTTCAATTTTTGTAAGGAATTAGATGGATGGGTCAAATTCGGTTCTTTGAAATTTTTAAGATCGTTTAGTCCTAAGGGTCCATAAACTCAATCATTATTGGCAAATCTTGCTAAATGAGAAAAAAAAACCACACAATATTTGTCCACACACCAGCCATTTTTCATGGTGCTGGTTGGTGCTAATTCATTGTGGGTGAAGGTGGTAGTTTGAGTGAATAGGGGCAAGGACATTTGAAGCCCCTCCTCACATGTAGATCCCTTACCCGCCAAAATAATTTTAGGTATTTTGAAAAAAATAAATGTGTTAATTGACCATAAAGCATTGAGAATTTTTTTGTAATGTACTTAGAAGGCACCTTACAACTACGAATATTTCACCTAGAACAAGGGAAGGTTTTCACATTATTTCTTAAAAGTGATCTTACATTTACTTCAATGCAAGATTGATTTAACTCTTAAGGAATAGGTGTAAGAACCACATTTTCCTATGCTCGAGCATTATCTATGCATGTTTAAGTTCACAATAATAAAAATTCTTTAAATTGACGCCTTGTTAAATCCCTTGTTCATGCCTTTTTTTGAATTTTCATGTCTTATTTTGTGTTGCCCTCAAAGCTTCAAAAATAGAAAACCAAATTCAAAAACTCATGGTGGGATACCAAAAAGGGGTACCAATGACATTTTTTTGGGGGCAATGTGAACTACCGAATTCTAATGTACATTACACAAGCATAAATTAGGAAAAGGATGAACTTCCAAGTGATCTTCTCACTATTGTTTCACATTTTGATTTGTGCAAAAGCTTCTCAAGATGGTGTGTTGCCATGAAATAAACAAAAGTGAAGAGAAAAAGTTTGTAACACAAAAAACCTTTGTTCTTGCTTTCAACGACATTCATCTTTTTCTCATGAGTAGAGCAACTTAGCACAAGATTGGTCCAATTTCATGCCATGTTGAAGGCCTTCATAGCTTTTTGGTCGAATCTTTGCAAAATTGTTTTGTTTTGGACAAACACAAGGTTTTGGTCCAATGTTTGAATGACTTTATGACAAACTCAAATGTTTGGTTCATGTTTTGTGAACAAAAAAGCCAATGGATGGGGGGCACTACCATGGTGGCAAGGCTAGACTTGGCTATCACCTTGTCCTAGGCCCCTTGTTTTGCAAATGACCCCACCTTGGGGCTAAACTAGCACACAACCCACTCTACCAATCTAGTGAGTGTGTTACCCTTTGTGAATGTAACTTAGTGGATCTCCATGCACATTTAACCACAAAAATAAACATGTGCTAAATAAAAGGGGTTTTTTTTTGTCTTTGTGTGTAAAAATACTCATATTAAAATTCAACAAAACATATCATTCATAAAAACCACCATACAATTCACACAACAAAATGGTGAATTTTTCATTAACATGTTGAATAGATTTCACATAACTTCAAACGTTATTGAAGACAATCCTATCAATAATTATTTACATGCTTGTAGTAATGTTAAGTCAATTGCATGCTTGCTTTTATATCCAACAATGTCCATTGGATGCATTTGATTATATTATAAACCATATATATATTTAAATAAAGAATTGAATTATTTTGGGGGGGGGTTTGTATAGAAAAATACTTTTTATTTTAGCCACTTGATTGATTTTTGTATTCATTAGGCTTGGATTTTGTAGCCCAAGTGTAGGACAAATGTCAAGAAATAATCATGCAACAACATATCTCTAGTTGTCCATAGAAAATTATTTAAACATTTTTTTGTATTTCAAGTTTTGAACCAAATTATTGATGCATATCATTTTACACAAATGAAAAATTCCCACCACCATAAGAATTATTTTAGTTTGGACAAATCATTTTTCCCACTTAAATTTATTCCATCTAAATTTTATTCCTAGTGAATAGTGGGAAAGAAAATCTTAGGATCCTTACTATAAGTTGCACTATGCTACATATGCACAAGATACAACTTTTGATCATTTAAAGTTTCATTCAACATATGTAACAAAACATTGTTCAACATGCACAACAAATGTATTTAAACAATATTCAAAAGAATAATTGTATTTTTTTCTCCATTATAATTTGTGTTACAAAAAAAATCAATTAAATCTTATATTTATTCAAGAAGAAATGTCTCAACTAAAGATATTGCACCACAATATCAAATAAAATTTCCTTCTTGTAAATATTTTTGAATAAAATTATACTGTAATCACTTAATATACTCATTTTTTAAGTCTATAATTTTTAGACATTTTAACAAATCCAACATCTCATTGTTCATATTCTTTATTTTAACAAAACACAAATACATAATGGCCATTAAAATAAATAATTATGATGTCTTATTTGACATATTGAGCATTTTATCTTGTTACAACTCAATTATAATGAGCATGGAACAAAACACTATCAAAAATAACCTAGGCTTAAGGGCAAAGTTGTTGCAAACTTATTGTTGCTACCACTTTTTCAAAGACATAAGAAACTTGATTAGCTTCATCACCATGCATGATGATTTTTCTCCTAGTGGGGTTACCATTGAGACACCTAAAAATAAGAATGTGGATGCAAAGGTAATGTTCATTATGGTTGACAAAGGGTTTACATCAAGATAACAAAGTGATGAAATAATCATTAAACCACCAAAAGACATTACAAAATATGAAATAACATTGTCATTGAGTATGGAAGCTAATGTTTAGAAAAAAAATATTGCCCTTGAAATTTCAATCTCACTTCACTATGAAAAATGAGGGTTTTGCGATTAGGCTTGTAACAACATTTTCCAATTACAATTACCATTTCAATTCAATGTAAAAATATGAAACTAATTGCATTTATTGCAATGGACATGACATGGTGTATATGGCACTCCACATCATCGTATACAATGAATGAAACATGCAACTTAGTGCAAATGTTTTACAATTAAAACATCATAATACACATGGTCCATTGCAACATTTTTTTCACAAGAAAACAAACATCATGGCACATGGCAAATTTGTCAATTTTCATTTATCCAACATGAATGAAAATAGTGCAACTACCATGCCTACCTTGTAACATCTAACATAGTTGCAATGCATATTATGTTTTGTCACTAATAGTTTGGTTATTGGGGTTCAAAATAGTCATATGATATACTTGATTTTATTATTACAATGCAACTATTAAAGTGGTGTGAGTATTGTTTTGTGTTTTTTACTAGTGTATTCAAATGGTAACAATCTTGCAATTAATATTGTTAATAATATCATTAATTTGCAACTATTAGGGTACCAATAATATCATATTGCAACTACCAAACATATGCATAAATAATGTGATGTAACCAATTGCATTAAATACATTTTCATTTGTAAATGTTGGAATTCATCATATGGTATTAATTTACAACTAAAGCAATGAATGGAATGTTAACTTTCAACTAACAAGCATGGTGGTGGAACATGCCTACAACTATGTTGCAAGCATATGATCCCATGTTGTAACCAACACAAATTACATCAAAAAATTATCTTGTAACTAACTTTATCATTAATGTTACATTCTATTATTAACATGACATGCCAAACTACCATCTTAGCACCTAAAGGTGTTGTGTCATGTCCATTTCATGAAAACTATTGGCATTGCCCTTCAATGCCCCCATCCTAATGCACACAAAGCTTACAATCACCTATTTACCCATCTTTTATTGAATTTTCATTGCCATGAGCAAATGTGACTAAATTAGAATTAACACAAGCATGGAGCTAAATTTGTATTTATCAACATGTAGGACTCAATTTGCACATGTTTTGATGTGCAACTAATATTCATTTAACACATGCATGAATGGGTGCCAACATGCAACTATGCCACAATTTTAGCTTCACCAAGGCACAAAACAAAGTTGGGATTCAAAAAATCACAAAGATGAATGTGTTTTTCACTATAAGTTCAACATTTACTTCATTGAAAAGAAAGAATTTTTATTAAAAAATCTGATGCAAACTTGTAGCATTACAATTTCAAACTCTAGCATTCAAAATACATGAAGGATTTCATGGCTTTTGCAATTATATGGATGTTGTGAAGGTTACAAAAGGTTTTAAGGCAATTGCAAATTGAATGAAACTTCAAGTTGACATTCAACCTAAAATTGTCTAATGATTCAATAAAAAAGCAAATTTTAATCATAAACTAATTGATTTTTAATTGTAACATAATTTTGCTATAGTTGTAAGGTGGTTGCACATGGGGTCATTACAAAGACCACATAAATGGTGTGACCCAACATCCATGTTAGTTGGTAATTATCACATTATTTTACATTTATATTACCAAACAATGTTCTTTGACTTGTATCATAAAGCTAAATTAAAAACTAGATTTGATATTAAATATGAAGAAATATGTTCAAAAATATTGACAAAAGATGAAAGTCCATAAAGTTGATGGTGTGCCAACATATTGTTAATACACAAATGTGTTTAAATTGAAAATAAAATTGAAAGTTGAAAATTGAATGAAATTCTTAACTAATTACATAGTTTAAACACAAATGTTCATGTAAACGTTTTAAAGGAAACCTATTAAAGGTAACATAACTATTGCATAAGTTTAGATTATTTGGTAAATGTTACAGCTTCTAAAAATGTAAATTTTACATTATAAATTTTTAATATAAAATACTACTAATTTAAGATAGTATTTTGAAAAATGAAATGACTAATAATTATCCAAAAATGAACAAGCACAAAAAAAGAAAATATTATAAAATCAACACAATATCAATATATATGTTGTATATTTTCAACTATATATGAAACCAAAGCACATAGAAAAATGGAAGGGTCTTTCTCAAAGTTTACAACAATGAAATTAAGGAAAATAATTTGAAAACCTACATTGAAGGAAAAGAAAAAGAAAATTCTAGCCATATTATATGAAGAAGTGAGAACTTTCTAAACTTTTATTGTGATGAAACTTTGATTTCAATTAGGCATTTTTGTAATGGTTGGAAGTTCTATTGTTCGTAATAAGCAAAATTTTGCAATTTGTTTGTTCTTTATGACCATTTTTGGGGGCTATGTTGTGTCCATTGACATGTAAAAATGTTCTTGAATATATTTATTGGACCTACACAAATCCTTAAAGATAACAATCTTGATGGAGAACTTTTGTGATTTGGTCATGTGGATTCTCATTAGAAAGAGGAAATCATTGCCATTCATTTTGGAATTGAGCCATTTTGCCTTGTATCTTGTCATCCACGAGCATATGGCGATGGACATGAAGAAATGATATATTTACCCTTTCAGTTTCATCATGAGCATTGCATTTACATAACACCTTATATTTTTAAGAAAAAATGCAAAAGAAACATGTTTCACAATTGTCATTATGATTATTGATGAAATTATTATATTTATTATTTTGCATATTATATATTCATGAAGTTAAGTCATTTTTAAAGTGTATTTGAAGGCATTTCGTATCCAAGAATATCTCATGGATATTTTTTCTTCTTTTGTTCCCTTGCTTGATGTTTTTTTTTTTCAAATTTTAATTATTTATGATCGATTAAAGAGTTACAAATGCTCTTTAAAGCTATGTTTAGACATGCCAATAGTCACATCAATAACAATGTAAATTACTATCTTTGTTCATACACAAATTAATTAGTCAGGTAAGTAGCCTATCTATCACATCTATGTGGCAAACTATCACCATGACTATCTGAAACTAATAAAATGCTAGTTGCCTATTTCCAATTCTTCAAAATTCAAAGATTTTACTACTATTGACAATGATATATTATCACCCTGAAAACTAGAAAAGTAAGTTATTAATCATCAAACCCCTTCCCTCTACTTGATCCAAATTTCCCTACTTCCCAGCTTTTGTCATCCTCAAGCTACCCATGCCATTACCAAATCCTTCAAGTTCTATTGAACATCGTAGCTTTATTTTTGCAACTTCATTTCACAACACCATCACTTCACAATTCTCTCTTGCATCAAATAACAAATAGTTAGTTAATTTACATCATAACAACATCAAATAGAATTTAATTTGCAATGAAAATATAGAATTCCACATTTGTAGTTGTTACATCAATGTCGGTAAGAGAGAGTGGTGTAGGGAGAAGATTGTCAAAAGGAGGAGGAAATCAAAGACTAATGCGTCAAAGGCACAAAAACTAGGAGCAAGCAAAAGTGTTAGCTTTCATATAATGTAAACATGCTGAACATGTAGCCTAGAAATGACCAATAAATCCACAAACACACATGGTGCTTGCTGCATAACATTGGAACATGTAGGCAAATTCTAGAAGATTGTCCATGCCAAAATTCCTCGAAATGGAAAGATGTGCAAATACAATGGAATGGTTTGAATTCATATTACAATAATATGTCGAATTATCACAAAGGAACAAACCATCACATGTCGTTTTGGGAGATGATTCCTAAGGAGTGCAATCGATATCATTTGTTGAAACAATTCAACAAGGAATTTTACAAAGCGACCAAAGCATTTCAAGGCAAATAGATTATCAATTATCAATTCATGTGAAGGATTTACAAGCGGAGGGGGATGAAAACTTTGTTGTGTCAATGTTGGAATTAAACACACTGAAGGAACGAGACTCTGCATAACATCGATCTTTCACAAAAAAACTTATTGGTGATGATTATGCAACTAAGGAGCAACTTCCAAATGAACAACAAGTTGCATGTGCTCAGGAGAGGACTAATGTTGTGAACCTTGATGAATTTGCAAGCGATCTTCAACATTTATTGGTTTTCATCAATTTATCAAACACTATAAATGCATTTATAGCTTACACTTTGCAACTTCTAACAACAACTCCAATTGCACTTGGAAACACAAGAGTTAAACGCAAGCGGTCAAATATGTTCTCACCAATAATCGATGCAATAAACAAAAACATAAGGTTGTAATGGAAGCGATGGATCGTATAAATCTCATGCAACTTGAAATTGAAAAGCATCGCATGAAGATCTAGGATTGCATAATCAAAGATTAGTTGAAATATTATAAGCATTGAAACCAAAAAAATCCACAAGACAAGCAAGTATATGGTCACTATTCTTTTTCATTTCAGCAATGCAATGTGTCATGTGTTCATTCATGACAAGTCATTGTTGCTTACACCCTTACACCTTGAATTATATTCATCACAAGAAGATGAAGGATTGCAAAAGGAGGTAATGCTAGAGACAAATCAAACTTTTCATGGCAACAACTTGACATGGTGGTAATAACATGGCAACAATACCAACAAAAATAAATAGCAAATTGTAAATTTGAGACGACCTACAAACAATTCATTCATGAACATGACAAAAATAAAATAAAATTCTAGTTGATTTTTGGTGTTGTAAAGTAAATTCATGATTCAAAAGAATTCAATTACCTTTGTGGGGCCTATTTTCGAAGTACTGCTCCAAAACAATTCATTGATCTACTCATGAAATTTCCAAACCTTGCAACTCTAGTTCAAGGTCATTTTCAATAGCATGTTTTGCACAAATCCATTGATCATTAGCTTTTCTCCTACAACATACATTCACATTGTTTGCATCATTCTCCAACTCCAATTGAATCATCAAAATCTCAATATCCTAGTCCTTCCCATCCAAAATTATGTTGTAAAGGATGCAACAACACACCACAACATTAGGTAGAAGTAAAATGTTCAAGTTACTTTTTAGAAACAATTATCTAAAATTCAATTTTTCAATTGAGTAAAGATTGCGATGACAAAAAAGATGGAAGATCGCAAGTTTCTTGCTGAATGGGCTAAAAAGTTGGGCATGTTGTATTAATTATAGCCCTAAGTCCTTGAACAAGGGTACGTATCTCTAAAGTACTAACCCTAAAGTAATTACCTAAAGGGCCATCTATGATTAGTGACAACCTTACGATGGTGGCTATTGCCATTAAATTTTAGTAACCTTAAACTTTAAGTCATTTTTACTACTTCACTAATTTTTAATTTATTTTTGTCACTAACCTGCCCTTATATATGAAGGGACCTTAATGGGAAATAGATTATGCCTACTTAATTTAGGTGTAAGATCCATCTCACTCTTATGGATGAGGCATGATGGTAGCCGTCTACTAACCCCCCCCCCCTACTCTTGGTGATCTTTGTATACTATAGTACCTTAGCATATTCAATACATGTTTGTAAAACAATAAATGAATTTTGAAATTTTCATATTGAAAAACACAACATTTTTCAAAGATTCAATATTTTCCTTCACAAAATTTTGTTATTTGAAACATGCCCACCTTGGGGCTTCACCTGACTCTTAATTGATCTTTTAACATGAAGGTCTGCATGTGAAGCCCTAAGGTGGGAACACCATCATTGAATTTGAATACCACACTACCTTGGTAACTTTGAGAGTATTAAACCCTAAACCCTATTTTTGAAAATGTTGAAAATGTTGAAATTTGGTAGGTAATATTTTTTTATTCTTTTTGGGATCACACAAGTTATCAATATCAATGTATTAAAAAAATTGGGTAATAACTGCTGAGTATGCCTGAAGGGAAGGTTTTCATATAACCGGTTGAGATCCGTTGGTTAACCTGCCAATTATACATGGGTTTATATGGTTTTTAAAAATTACAAAATAAAATTGTTTACTTTTCTGTTTTTTTTCATTTGTTTGTCTTAGTGTTTAAGGACTGATAACCCACCTGGGTTATCATCCAGGTAGGTTATTAAAATCAGTAATCAGCTGGTAGGTAATTGATAACCAGTTTGATAACCGGATCAAAACTACCAGTGTTGGCCTGCTATTGCTTTTTTACTAATAACCGTTTCTGGGTAGGTTATCAATAATCTTTTGATAACCTCTTGTTATCCTGCTGGTTATTAGCTGGTTATAAGGTTTAAAACATGAAAATTAAAATTATTAGGGTTTCTGTTTATAAAAAAATTGTACTAGCGTGTAAAGATGAATAACCTACCTGGATGATAATTGAGTCATCCTGGTAGGTTATTAGATTTTTGAAGATTCAGGACTAAACGGTTATAAATAAATAAATGAATAAATAACCGAGTGATAGGTCATTAATGCCCGGGATATAACCGGTCTGACAACGGGGTCTAAACTAGATAACCGGCCAACACTGGTTTAAACGAATGCAAAAGACGAACATGAAGAAAGAAAAAGGAAAAAAAAAGTGTTGTTCCCGCGTTCCCTCGTTCCCAGCTTCGTCTCTCTCTCTCTCTCGCCCCCCCCCCAGGAGGACGAGGACACGGAGGACGGGTGTGCGTTTTTGGTCATGGTTGTTTTCGTGTACAGCAGCTTTTTCCCTGCTCGACTGCAGCACTGCAAATCAACAGAAGAAGAAGAGTTTCCGCTGCTTTTCTTTTGCTCTGCATTGTGCTTACAATACAAGAAGGACCAGCGAGTAGAACAACAAAGGTTTACTTTCTTTGATTGTGAGTTTTTTTCTTTTCTGCCTTCTGTGTTGCCGTCGTGTTTTTGTTTTGGTAATTGTTTTGGTCACTACCTATTTTTCCTTCTTTTGTTTGTGTTGTTTGTCTGTCTTCGGCAACAACGAGGATACATTTTCTTTTTTTCTTCTTCTCGTTTGTTCCATTTCATCATCCCATAGCTTCTGCTTCTTTGTTTTTGGTGCTTTTTGTTTTCGGAGGTTTGGAAAAAGCGCACTATTGCGTGCTGGATGGTAAAGTAATGTATGTTGGAGTTTGAACATTTTGCATGCAAATCGTGTGCTTCTTTTCTTTGTTACTCTCCTGAAAGAACTTTCAAGATAGCTGTTGGGTCTCCTCCTTTTTTGTTCAATTTTTTTTTCCTCTCCTTCCTTGTGTCTGTCGCTGTTGTTCTCCTCTTCGCTACTGCAAGCTCGGGTTGTAACTGACCTCCGGCCCTCTCTCTCTCTCTCTGTGGTGCTGTTGTGTGTACAGAAAGTGAAGTGCAGCTGTGCTGTTCTGTGTTCTTTCGTTTCTGAAGGTAGGAATGGCGAGAGGACTACCTTAAGGAGGCAGGTGATGGCGAGGAAACCAACTCCCCGTCGAAGCTTTTACTCCTACAATATACCATGGCGTCATCATCGTCAACAAGCCCGGTTCGGTTCCATTGAGAGGACTCCGCTGAAAGTCTTCTTCGACTGGCAGCAGCAGCAGTGGTAGTAGTGGCCCTGCAGCATTCACCAATACGACGAGTAGCATCGCTGGCTCGCGTCCAGTGACCACCTACTTCCGTGTTTTCGTCCGTCTTCATTTCCCGTGATTACAACAACATCGGTGCTAAGTACGACTGGTAAGAAAAAGAGCTTCTCTCTGTCTCTATCGCGCGTGATGACTCTCTCACTCAGATGGAACGCCCTGTGGAACCATATAGGATAAGTCTTCCGTTTGTGAATGGATTGTGCTGTAACAAAAAGTGGAAGGAAGGTACACATTTTCTGTAGAAATGAGGGAATGCAGCCAACATCAGGGATGATGAGCTTTGCTTATTCTATCTTTCTTTTAGAGGAGCCACTCCCTATCTATTGTGACCTACTACAGAGTTATGATATGTTCTCGCTATAAAGCTGCAAGTTGGTACAGAAAGGAGAGACATGTTCACTTTACCGCAGAGAAGGTCTTGAAAGCAGTACTGCATTTGAAAATGGGTTGAAGTGGGGTCACTTTTCAAAACCCTCTTTTTTTTCTGGTTCTACAGAGCAGAAGAAATGGGCAAGAAAGGGAATTGGTTTAGTGCTGTCAAAAAAGCATTCCGCTCTCCATCAAAGGACAAGGACATTGAGAAATCTGAGCCCAAGGACCGAGACTTGCTCGGGGATATTCCTCCTCCTGTAGTTGCTGTAAGTTTTATCAGCTGTACACTAAACATCTTCAGGAAGATTTCTCCATACCTGTTGGCATTTCATTTGACATCAAGGAGCTATAAAATGTTCTGAAGCAGTGATTGTGACATGGTCTTTCTGATGATGTGGTCGCCAGAGGTGCATTTGAAGAAGATCAACTGTTGAAGGTGATACAAGAATTGCTGTTTAGTGGAAGTTGTTTGTGGTCAGTACCTCCTTCGTAAAAAATTAAATGGGAAACCTTTATGAAGGAGACCTAGAATGGGAAATATTTACCATAGTTTAGTTCTGTGTGATGCTTGTGTGGCACAGGAAAAACCAAAGAATAAGACTCGAAGATGGAGCTTTGGCAAGTCATTTCACACAGATCATCATAAGGAAACTCAGGTAGACAAGAAAACAGAGGAGGACTACAAGATTGGTGGGGCCACAACTTGGCCTAGTCACAATGCTGCAAATTCCCTCCACCAATCCACTCAGCAGTATTCAATATCTGTGTACATTGGTCCAGAGGACTGGGCAGCCATCAGGATTCAAACTGCTTTTCGAGGTTACCTGGTATTTATTCTTAACCTTCTCATCAAACCTTGCTGTCTGGTTGAATTTTTTGGAGGATTTGTAGAGCATACAAACTTGTAGGAAACTTAGTAGTTTGGCTCAGTGTAACCTCCTGCTACACGAAGGCTATCTTTAGAGATTCTCATTCCAGTGCAATATGCAAAGTATCACTGAGAGTTGATGATGTAACAGACTACTCCAATATGAGACAGTACGGCAATATGCTGCACTAAAAGTTGGCAACCAGTAATGGTAGTGATCAATGTCAGTCATCTTTGCACCTACTTCCATTACTGTTAACTGCAGGCTCGACGAGCATTACGTGCCCTCAGAGGTCTAGTTAGGCTACAGGCATTAGTTCGAGGGCACACAGTGCGACGGCAAGCAACTATCACACTCCGGTGCATGCAAGCCCTTGTTCGAGTTCAAGCCCGTGTCCGAGCCCGTCGTGTACGAATGTCAGAGGAAGGACAAGCTGTCCAACGGCAGATATGGCAACGCCGGCAGCAGCTTCATCCAAGGAAATCTGTGGTACATACTTATCAGAGTTGTTGACTACGATATGTGACTGATTATCTTCTGCAGTGAGATGAGCAAGGTTTGAAGTCCTCTTAAAAGCTTGTCTGGCATAGACCAAGACCCAGTGCAGGAAGCTGGTGGAGTGGTTATGTTACATAGGAAGTCACTACAAGACATGTTGCTGTTGAAGGTCACTGAACATGTTGACATTCACTATTGTCCCCACCACTCTTTTTTCTTTGACTTGGAGTTGTGTCTCCTCTTTTTCCTGTTTGCTGATGTGTTATTAGATCTGAAATCTTGTGACCCTTTTGTCAGGTCATCTCTCAATGTTAGTCAGGTTCAATTCAGAATTGTATCAAAAAGATCTTAATACTTATTTAGATCTTTGTAAATGTTCTGACGACGTAAAAGAATTTTTTTGCCTGGTCCTGGTTACCTTAATCGTAAGTATAGAGATTTCTCAATACTCATGAGAGTTATAAATTAAAATCTTCTGATGGTCTTGCTAGATGGACAGAGTGCTTGTTTAAGCAGACCTGAGGGTAATCAAGACACAGATAGCCAATTAGGCCTGAACGTTGACCTTCTTCACATCAATTTCACAGGATGGATGGCAGGATGGTGGGTGGAATGACAGCCAAGCAAGTGCACAACAGATTCAGGCCAAAATGCACTACAAACATGAGGCAGCAATGAAGAGGGAGAGAGCATTAGCATATGCCTTCTCTCATCAGGTTGGTGTTGGTGCACAATGAAACTGCAGTGGTAGCATAGTGGTCTGATGCTTTTGCCCACATCTCCTGAAGAGTTCCTACTGTTGAGTTCCCCAGTTTCAATATCAAAGAAGGCTTAGTACGTGGTGAAAGATATCATGTACTTTAAAAGCTCTTTTGTGAGTTTATTCTATGAGTTCTTACCTTCAGTTTTATGTAAATCTTGCAGCAGCTTTGGAGGGCAAACCCCAAGGAGCCATCACAGATGTACATAGACTGTGAGCCTGATAAACCTCACTGGGGCTGGAGCTGGCTGGAGAGGTGGATGGCAGCAAGGCCTTGGGAGAATCGTTTATTTGACAATAATTCGGTTTCCAAGGATGTATTTGATGGCAACTCTGTGAAGAGTCTTGATGGGAATGTGGCAACTCCTGTGGGAGAGAGTGACACAGAGCCCAAGCTGAAAAACCTACTTGTTAAGCAAAAGACTCTTGTGCCTCACTCTGGACCAATTTGCAGTGAAGGCCGGACATCACACCAGGGCAGACCAGTTTGTAGTGAAAGCTGGACATCACACCAGGTTGGACCAGTTCGTAGTGAAAGCTGGACATCACACCAGGGTGTGCACACTGTACCTCATTCAAGTCATGCTGTATCAAATGGAAATAGCCGTAGCCATAGCCACCAAAGCTCTGTTGCTGTGCATTCAGCCAGCCAAGGTGCTTTACAGTCCACTGTAGCTTCGAGTTTCAAGTCAGTTCGACCTGCTAGCCCTCGTGGCAGGGTGCGAAGGGAGGATCTTGAAGCAGCTGGGAGTACCATCTCAACTACTGCCAGATCTACTCCCAGCATGCCAATTGGAAACCCCCGCTTTGGAACACGATACAGCAAGTCAGGATCAATCCGTGATGATGAGAGCCTTGCAAGTTCTCCAGCTGTTCCTAACTATATGCAGGCAACACAGTCTGCAAGAAATAAAGCACGATCTCACAGCACCCCCAAGCAACGTCCAGGAACACCAGAAAAAGATGGGTGGTCCACTGCAAAGAAGCGCTTGTCATTCCCCATCTCTGAGGATCTGATCAGCAGCTCTGGTCCTGTGATGCGTCAGTTCAAGCCCTCAGCTTATGCTCAGCACAGCCCAAGCATGAAGGGTGCTCCTGGACCCATTAGAACAGATCGGTCTTCAGTTTCTTCCCTTGGTGGCAACAACAGTAATCTTGGTGATGAGACTCCAACATCAAATGGGCACTCTATTTCAAGGCCCTACAGATTTTAAGCCATTATGTTCTAAACTACCAACATTTGCACAAATGACTTTTATCATACCCTAAAGGATCTGTCCTATTTACAAATTCACTTCTGCATCTCCTACATCTCAGTGGTTGCTTTTGGATCTCATGTTGAAAAGTGACATCCACTTGTCGAAGGAGATTCTTGCTGTTGTGGTGGCGGCGGTGGTTTGCAGTCCAAACATACCTTGTCGATTCACTACTGAATAGAGGAGGGGATGCAGGCTGTGAAGTGTAATGGTATGTAAAAAGTGCAAGCTTTCTGCTTCCAAACTCTGAAAGAAAAAGCATCAGCCATTGCTCTTTCTAATGACATGAACTGGAGTTTTCAATTGAGCTTAAAACTGCCTTGCAGTTCTATCTATGAAGTCAGAAGTTAAAACCATTTGGGATCCTACAAGACTCAGGATTGTGAGGATAGGTATATCATGCAAAAGGAATTGTGTTCAGATCTTCAGACAGCATGCTTGGTTTGGGCAATGGATTGCAATGTGCATATTCTACGTATATATAAGTAAACAGAATTTCATGAGGAGTTCACCACACAGGCTGCAAGATCTGGTGAGGTTTGTTTCCTACCTTGGAGCATTGTTACTATCTTGATCAAATTGGATTCAAATTTCTGTGGTTGTTGCAATTTTAAAACAGGTGTTATGCAATATGAATCGAGAGTTTAGGGTTTCAAGATTTTATATGCCATGTTTCCTTATGGCTTTTCTGGCTTATTCAGTGGGCACATGGAGTGGGAGTTTTGGAGAGTTATTTTGTAGCTTGTTGAAAGGATGGTTGTTTGATTGTGTGTTGATGACCTTCAATGCTGAACTGTGATTTAAATACATTTGTGAAAATCAGAACTGAACCTCAAGAAGTTCGTTTACTTTTTCCTCAACTTTTTATGTATGCTTTTATTTCATTTTTCTTCCTCTCAAAACTACAAGAAAAGCATTAAAATAGAAATTTGTCATATTTTATGAAGGGTAAAATGACAAATTGAAATACTGGATGAGTATTGGTACTGTATTGGTACGTGCCCAACTGTGGTGTACACTATACACTGTAAACTGTGTGGTACTGGAGAGGAATGAATGTTGGTTTGGTGGATGATGATTTCACAATCAAATTCCATGAATTCTTTGAAACATTGCTTTGAGCCTTAAAAAAAAATCACACGTTTCAACACCTCGTGGAAGAATGCCATAAATAAGAAATGATTAATGTTCACTATTTTTTTATTGACCAACCAAATTGATTGGCCTAGGTGATGACATTTGAATTATCTCTCACTTTATATTGTCCATGTTTTTTTTGGTTTATGAGTGCGAATAGTGAAAACATTTTATTTATGTTTCGAATGTGAAGGAATCTCAATTGAGGCTCAAATTGGTGTGCTGGAAATGCCCTTGCAACATGGCCTATTGGTGAAGAGTGAAAAGCTTGCAATCAATATCAAACATCTAGGACTATTGGCTAGATGCTTATCTACTAAATATTGAATAGATAGTGAAAAAATATTTAAAATAAAGTGATCCAATGAACTATTGGAGTATGCCTACTGAGAATATTACAATGGCCTTTTCAAAATATATTAGATGAACTATTATTGTTCAATGGTGTAAAATTTATGTGAATTGATAAATATGCCCATGTTAGCAATGTCATGCAATTATGCCCGCAAAAAGAAATGGTCTAAGATTTAAATGGTCTATCATTTTATTCAATTCACTTTTTCAATCTTGCAAGAGGAATTAACATTACACCTCAAATGTGCTAAATATTGATAGAGCTTCAATGGGGGTTATTGCTGGGCATTCTCTAGAATTCCCTTGGTCTTGTGTCAAACTAATGGGATGAGCCAAACCACATCCATCATTTATTGATGGAGCTATGGGTATAGTATAAGGTGAAGCCCCAAGGTGAGGCCATTTCCAAAATAAGGGGCCTAGGATGAGGTGATAACCATCTGGCCCTGCATTTTGGGAATGTCCTCCACCGAAGAGCTTTGCCCATTGTAAAGCACAAGGAGAAGGTTGTCATGAACTTAAACATAGTTAAATACTAGATTGTGAGCTAAACAAGGAGGAAGCTTCTTTTGCCAATGTTGATAAGTTTTAAGATTTAAGCATGTTCAAGTCCAAGTTATAAGTCATGTTCTAGAATCCCTGGATCAAAGGTTTTGAGTTCTGTTCGAACCACCATTGGAACCTAATCAGGTAATTGATCTTTTTAAAATTCAAATTAGAACATGAATTAGGGGTGTTGTCTATTGTAAATAGGTTTAAGTTCTTTAAGTAAATTAATTACAACTTTATTACAAAACGTATAAAATTAATTTGTACATAATTAATGTTACATTATCTCTATTTTTGAATTGTCAACACTAGTTGAATAAACTAATCTTACACCTCAAAACAAAATAAAAGAAGGTTTAATTGTGTGTGATGAAGATGAAACTAAACATCAATTTACTACACCAGTCAATTACACATTTATTTCAAAAGTAATTGGTTTAATAATTATGAACAGGCCAGTTTGAATTTTTAAAACATGATGGATATGCACAAAGGTTATGCATATCAAATTTACAACTCTGATTTCTTGAAAAAAGATTACAAGAGTAAAAGTTAAGAGCCTAACTTCCCAAAAAAAGATCGACATGAACATAACTCAAAACCCATATTTGGGTAATATGTGGAATGATATCCAAATATAAAGATATAACCAAACAACATTGCCTTAAACCTTAACAAATGCTCTCTATCTCCAAGGTCTTCAAATAAGTCATATATAACCTCTTGTACTCAATATGCATAATGCAACTGTCCATATCCAGGAAATGAAATACCACTAAGGTCCAATATGAATATTGATATCATATATAACAACATTGAGATATCCATAGAGATTGGTTAATACTTGTGGTGTTAGCTGCCCGATCCATATAGTGGCAGACAGTAAAACTAAACTAGATATAAGATATGTATATATGCATATTCAGTTAGTACCCGGATTCATATCCGGTTATCAGGATATAACTGGACAACACTGGTACATGTACCCACTTACTTGGTAGTTCTAAAAACAAATCAAAGAACTGGTTTTGGTATATAAATGTGATTCTCAAGAGGATGAAGAAGTCAAAGAATCAATAAAGAACCATCAAATTTTTCAGGAAAATTGTTGGTTTTTTTAAGGTTTTTGAAATATCTGAAACCAACGGTTCTTTGATTCCGAGCTTTTTTTAAAGAACTGGAACCAACAATTTTTGGATTCTAGAATATTTAAAGAACTGAAATCAATGGTTTTTTTTCAAAATTAAAAAAACCATCCAACATTGATTCTTACTCCTACTCCTTGGGAGAGATGTTTAATCCAGTAGGCATAATTTCTCTCTCTCTCAACTAGTAGGCAGAAAGCTCTCTCCTCTTTTCTCAAAGGGATATTCAAATAAGGTGCCTTCCACATAAACAAGGAAAATTCTCAGAGTACTTTATCTAGCACTATAGCCAGATTCAAGCTTTTAACTAGCCAAGGGACAAATGCAAGTATTTTGGTAAAAACTTGACCTAAAGATAATGTGGTTAAGAGCCTTCTCCCCATATGCAACAAAGTTTACTGGTGTTATTGATTCATAGCTTTGAAGAAAACCTCTAATTATAATTTCAACCATTTTTTTCACAAAAACCCTTTGTATGTCTTGAAATCATATTTTCTAAGACATGGCACAAACTCGTGTGGGGTGGTCGAGCCTTTTAACCCTGATATACCCGTGGGTCATAACAGGGTAAATACATATGGTGCCTGACTCATAAATCTTAAGTTGCTGTTTCAATTACCCTACGTGGTTGGTAAATATTTCATCATATATTTATATGAACTGGGTAAATGGGTATGGGTTAATGTCCATCATTTACCTTTACTCGTACCAAGACCATTATTACCCAGATTGAAAATTTTGCAAAACCTATATACCTTTACACTGCTGATTTTTTTTTAATATTTTAGTTTAAAAGGTAAATTTACCCTTAAATTTAAATATACAAAACACACACACACACACACACACACACACACACACACACACATTCATTTTACATCAATATTAAGTTTCAAGTTTCAATTTTGAAACTTGAAACTTAATATTGATGTAGAATGAATGTGTGTGTTAGAACATACATGGTCTAGGTATTCTTGGGGCTGGATGGATGGATGGATGGATGGGTGGTTGTTGAGTAAGGGTGTGGCTCATGACTGCCATTTCAGCCTTAGGAATATAAATTAGGGATGTCCCTCAGCTTTGCCAAACTTATATGCAAAGTGTTTATATTTTTGTCTTATAAATGGGCTCCACATAATAATAACTAAGCCCAACTTCTGAAATGATTTTTGTAGTGTTCCCATGTGGTAGCACTTGCTTCCCCTGACACTCCAATTCCTGTAGGCTCCCCCCCACTTCCCTTTTTTGGCCCAGTAGTTGTTTGTTCAGCTTTTAAATCTGCAGTCCTTGCAGATTATTTTTTTAATGACTTTTTCTACAATACAGATTTTTTTTGGGGGGGGTTAAATTAAATTATAAAAAGGAAAAAAAAGAAAAATGGAGGTTAAGCCATTAGAGTATTTATGCCCTCCAAAAAAATCAGTACCACTTTTTAAGTAAAAGAGTCTTTAAAAAACCTCAAGTTAAAAGTTGAATTAATCTTGTATTTTCAATTTTATTCAATTTTAAAAATTTGAAACAAAAGCTACCCAATGAGTAGATTTTGCAAGAAAATAAGGAAATTTTTCTTTTATGTATATTTGTATTCATAAAAGAAATTTTAATTCCTTCAAATTAGGATCCATAGATACTATGTGGGGGGTCTTTTTTTTTAATTTAAAAAAAAAACATAGCTACAACTTACCCACCTCTCATTGTTGCCCAATTTTTGCCTAATGTTTCAACTTTTTCTTTATTGTGTTTTTCTTTTCTATTGCTAAGAGAGGGTTTGGAAGGATGCATGAATGATATATACCTTGTCAATAAGTGTCTTCAACCTTTTGGTGTCTAACTGCGAAAAATCAAAACTTGTTTTTGTGTCAATCCTAGAAGGAATATTGGACATAGTTGTTAGATGTAGTCACACATTCATCCATGCTTTCAATCACCAATGTCCAATTGGCTACAAAGTTGCCATTAGAATGTTCTTCGATCTTTGGTTGGCCATTAATTATGGACGGTTGAAGTAGGCAACTATGGATTATGTGGCCTAGCACCCACCAATGCAGCATCCATTGAAAACCACTTTGACTCGGTTGCAGTTCCACAACTGAGTCCACATTGGTAACCTATTCAAGAAACCCTCCCACTTTCCCCTCACACTACCTATAAGAAGGGAAGTATTCATAGGTAAGTGGGGTAAGGAATGTAAGTGATAACAATGTGAGTAATTAGCATACCACATTTTTTCTACAAGATACTTGAGTTACAGCTAGTGCAGTGTCCAATTGCATTTGGTTTTCATCTTAATTGGGTGGAGATAACATGTGCATGAGATGATGACCTTGTGCATGCAATTGTGCATAGATTTTAAGGTGATATCTGCATGTGAGGTTCACTTCCTCTTAAGACAAGATCAAAGCTCAGGGTAAATTATAAAATTTGAAGCAACTTTTGTGATCGTAAGGTTGGGTGGAGAGCTTGATGTACATTTGTGTTTTTGCTCATCTTTATTCTCTCATTGTTCTGCTATAAATTTTGAACATAGGGCACCCAATGCTGAGGTCATAAATGATAACATTAGAATGAAGGGTCGTTTAATCTGCTACCCTTTATTCTAATTACATATACCTACTAGCATGTACCCGTTGCATTTGCTGCCGGGATAGGCATTGATGTGAAGGATAATGTAATCATTTTATTACACCAAATATATATCCATTACATATACATGCACACACTACAATTTACCAAATACTTCCTTGGTTCATCTTTTTGGTTTTTTAAAAAAACTTTTTTTTTCAAACAACCGTTGGTCCCCACCCCCCCCCCCCCCCCATCCTTCGCATTTCCCACTCCAGTTCTTTACCCCCATCGACCTCCCCCCCCCCCGTTCCTTTGCATTTCTCACTCCGGTTCTTTAACCCGTCGATCCCCCCCGGCCGATCCTTCACATTTCCCACTCCAGTTCTTTAACCTTTCGGTTCCCGTTCTTGAGAACCCAATAGGAACAAAAGAACCGTCGATTCCCGTCATTTCAACAACCTTGCCGAGCTGATGGTTTTGGTGGAAGAACTGCCACTTCGTTGGCCGGTTCTTTGACTTTGTCATTATTCATAGTTGTACCAAGACTACCTTTTTTTAGCTACTGTCCGTGGCCACTGTCCATCCGGCTTCAGAAGAAGCTTCATCTATGGATGGATGACGGGATGAATTTAGGGGTTGCTTCACCCCGCCGGCCCAAAAGTTTTCATATATAGATCGCTATTCGAAAAATAAGTGGATCTCATCACCTACTCCTCATCAATTTGTTTTTTTTCTTTTTGGGGGGTGAAAAGTCGCATTTAGCTACCTACTCATTGGGCCGCTCAATCCCTTTGCTACAAGCATAGTCGCTTCAACAAACAACTAAGTCCAAAGTTTGTTGGTTTGAAGTTTATTGTCAGTTTTCACCTCCCCTAATAATTAGATGAGATGCCTCCTAAGTTCAATTTTTTTTTTTTTTGGCAACAAGCCAATCTGATTGGCCCATCACTCAAACAAAATGAAACTGTGGAGGCTCACCAAAGTAGAAGGTTTTGTTTTGAAGTGTAGAGTTCCTCCCCTTTGGCCCAACTATATAGGTGAAAGGAGGACAACATTTGCCAAAGCATATGAGATAAAAATGAGGTGCTATGGAGAACATGTTGGGGAACACACTGAGAACTTGAAAAGCATATTGAGAACCTGATGGGAACTGAAAAGGAACATAGTGGATTGGGAACTGGGGAAAAATGAGAAAAAATCCTCCCCACAACCTTCTCCCAAAAACTTAAAAGGAAAAAAAGCAAGGCACCTTGAGTGCATGCTTGGGCCTTCCTAATACCCCTTGCAAAGAACACCCTACTTATTCACCAAAACAAAAGTCTCTATGTTTTGTTGCATAAATTTTTTAAAAGAAAAGCATTAAGTAATTCACCTGGAACCAATTGGCACAATGGACACAACCAACAACAAAAAAGCAAAAAAAATAAAATTGGCCCTTCAACAAAGTGGGCCCTATTATGAATTGGCAACTTTGAGGGGGACCAGATGGGCACCATACCTTCCTAGCCTAGCACACCACAGAAACACACAGAGACAGTGGGGCTGGTTGGTGGTGATTTAGGCAACCTGAGAAGACTGCTGTAGTAACTAGTGACATGCAAACAGCACATGAACACAGACACAAGTGGGCCTGGTACATGCGCAAAATTTGAACCTGTTCCTTTTGCCCTTGGTTCCCACATGCTGTAATGCCAATGCCCTGCCTTGCCTGCTGCTACTGCATTTCTCTACACTTATTCCACAAAACAAAAAATAGACCTGCATGAAAAAGGCCCATTCTGTCTTCCAAGATTTTATTACTATTATTAATATTAATATTATTGATACTATTATTATTATTATTATTATTATTATTGATACTATTATTATTTTGGCACAAATGGAAGACTCCATTGCAGAGGGAAAATAGTACATTGCTTTTATTTATATTGTTGTCTAGTTTGTGAGTTTGTGCCCCATTCTCCCATACCCATTATATATTTAGGGCATATTTTGTCTTAGAAGATTTTCCAACAGAAATGAAGTTGGTTCCGGAAAAAAAAACCTTAATTAATTTTTTTATTGGCAACTTACTTGTACTTCCTAATAACACTACAAGTAAACCCCTTTTCTAATCACACCCTTTGGTGACCACTTTTCTCTTTTCTCTTTTTGTGACACTAACAAATTGTGATTCGAACATGTATTAGTCACATTTTTTCTTTTTCTTTTTTGGCAAGCTCGCATATTTTTTGCTTGTTTGTTGCAACAGAAAGTTTGTTGTTTCTTTTCTTTTTTTTCTTCAACTGGATTCATTGTTGTTAGTTTGCACAACTAAAACAAAAAATAACATAACGTTGTAAAAGAAAATTATAATTTATAAACTTTAATATTTGCTCTAATGTTTTCCCAATTATAATCACATTTTATAAAAAACCGTTACAAATGTCTTGTGCTACTAATGAGTGTGATAGTGACTCAAAAAAATGGTGTTTTAAACCAAAATCGAAGGTTACCAAAAATCAAATGTGTGACACAAACAAGAATGTGACTAAAATGGGTGTGATTACAAAGGCCGTTTACTATACTTGCACATGAACAAATTAATGAGCTTCAAACTAAGCTCGTTGAATTATTTCAAAAAATATTTATGAATCCCCACATATTGATTATGAAAACAAAATGTTAAAATGTGACCTTAAGGTATGTATTACATATGTGTGCAAAGTGCAGGTTATACCCATTGCACTTCTTTTGTTTGCTGCCCCTAATTTTCCACATTCATAAATGGAAATTTATCATTTTCGCTCTTTCTGTTTTTAGGGTATTATTTTGCTACCTAATTATAAACAGATAAATGTCCAATGTCAATGTCTAGCTTTGCTTAATTATTTATATGGTAAATTTTGGTAATTGATAATAAATAAATCTATAGCAATTTTAAAAAATATTTACTTATATATTCAAATGTCCTTTTTAACTTATAAACATTTTCCAAGACTTTTTGTGAGCCTACTTTATAGATTTTGAAAATGATAAAATCATTACAAGGAATTCATCTGTAAATGACTAGTTTTTTTTTTTTTTTCAATTGTAAATGAGACATGTGATTGCATTTTTTTCTTATTGCCTTGGACAAGTTGAATAAAATTTTAGTTGCAAAAGACATTATGTGACACCAAATTAAAACAAAAATTGCATTGAGATGAAATTTAAACCCAATCCTATCCAACTAACATGCAACCTCCATAGCATTGCCATTTATGATTGGTTTTCACACTTAAATGTATAATGATATATGCTTATATGACTTGGTCATTTGCAAGTAGTTTTATGACTATGTAGGTTTTTAAGTTTTTATGCATTGTGCCATTTGTAAAAAATTTTAAAAATTACATATTTGTCAACAAATGGCATAACATGGCCTATTTAGGATGGCCACTTAACCTAGCTTGCCTAAGGTGCCTGAATTACATAGCTTAGGCTAACCTAGGATGCATAGGCTATCTAGACATGGGCAAGGTTGAAGTTTAAGCAGCTTGAACTAAACACATTGGCCTATAGTAGACACCCAAACCACCTAGGGTAGGTAGATTGCAACAATAAAGATTCCTCTCCTCCAAAGTAAGGGATAAAATGTTTACCATTGCATCAACTTTATTTATGTAATATGAAAGGAAACCATATTTTAATAAACATCTTTTCTAACCTATATAAATAACTTATACAACCTCCCCCAGATTTATGAAAGTTAATTAGGAGCCTAATAAGAGTTGTTTAGGTCATTTAGGGTTATCTAAATTGACTAAAGTACCTAAGGGACCTACCTAGGTTACCAAGGGTACTTAAATGTTGCTTAATTTAATTTAGGATACAAGTCTAAGGGTCACCTAGGGCCTACCTAGGGACTACCTAAGTTACTTAAGGTAAGTAAAGGTTACAAAAACAACTATATAATTTTTAATTTTTTGATGCCATTAATTGTGGGAAATGAACCTTTTTTTATTTCATCCAAATTAACAATAGTTGTCAATCATAGTTGCATCTATAACTTACAACCATTTGTGGTTGAATAGGCAATTACAAGTTGTTATCGTGGTGTTAGAAAGGACAATTGAAATTACAATCACAAAAGTAATTATTTTGGATACAAGTCAAAACACATGGGTTGCTATGGATAGGATTAATTGTAATGAATTATCATTAAAATAATGAAATACCTTATTTTGAATTGACATCATTTTAATAAAAAAAAGTAAATAAAATCTTAATGTTCAACATCCAATGTTGTGTTACTTGAAAAGTATATTCCATTGCCCTTCATGCAGTTCATGTGCAAGAGAACTCAAGCTATGCCCATTTATCTTATTGATTAACTTTATGTGCACAATTTGAAAGGAGGAATGGGGGAGCTCATGTCCTCAACTTCAAACTATGGGGTTTATGGATTTGTTTTTGAGCCCCTAAATGCAAATGTTACCGACTTCCTTGCATGATACATGACTCTCCAAGCCCATCATAAACCCAAAATAATCTTACATAACTTTTCACGAGCATTTATTTAATGAAGCCTCTCAAGTTGAAAAAATATGAACTTTCTTCGATCACAATTAGGATAAGCCAAAATTCCAAAAATCTAAAATTAAATATTGCATAATAAAGTTTCAAAGGGCCTATAGTAAACTACTAATACATATTAAACAATACACCAATGGTCCATGACATTATCTTGAAGGTACTTGTTTTATTGCTCACTACCCTAGACGTTACACATCTCACTTGGTAGTAGAATGGTACCCATATCCAAATAAATGGATGCCAAGACAAACTCAGTTTGCCCACTTTATTTACAATCACTATTCATCAAGATCTATCACAGACTTGAAATAGACTCACACAAAATATTGACCCTTACAAATGACAAGACCCTAAAAGCATATAAAGGGATAATCCTAAAGACCATAATACAACTGAAATTCCATTCACATTCAACACCCAACCACCTAATTTCTAAACTCTCATAATGCACTAATTTAGATCTCATTTAGTTAACTAGCTACCACTTAGATGGTTGACGGCCCACCAAATGCAATGTTGTTGTCTTCATCCATTGATCAATCAATTGATGTGAAATAACTTTTCTGCACTCATGGGCACCATCCAAGTTGTTGGAACCCCATTATTGGTTGGTATTAAGGGCCACCTTTGAAATGTATGGTTGGTTCAATTAACCATTAGCAATGCTGAATGTTACATACTATAACAAGCCAAACCTAGCACTCATGGGGATCACTTGATGAATGCACCCCTCACCAAACAATGGGGTGAGTACTTAGGGATTAATAGGTATAGGATCACTTGTTGCCCTCCTTATGAGGATGAAATAGTTATTAGGTAGTGATCAGCTCCTCTCAAGGAGGCAATAGCCCTAAATAATGAATTGCCATTAAGTAATCTTGAATTTAAAGGCAAAATTATCTTTGTTTGTTTGTTTCATTCGTGAATTGTCCAAACTTCCGAATGGGAATGTTAGATATAAAATAGTTTTTTCCAATATACATTTTTGAGAAGGGAATGATGCAATAGTGATGGATGATGAAATTGTGGTCATGAGTTATATGGGCAATGATTATCCAATAGACACATCATGACATAAATCAATAAGGTGGTGGCACTTTCATCAAATCACTTGTGAAAAATCATGGCATTCATGAGTTTTTTTAAAAATGCATTCTAGAATTCAGCATTTTACTTTCAACTTAATGACAAATACATGTTTTGCTTGAGCTTCCTTTGTTTATGTTACATATTTTAGTCAAGAGCATCTAGTTGCTTCCGAGAAAACCAATGTTTTGGTTTATTTTGCATGTGTTCAACATAACAACATGATGATGTCTGCTACTCGATATGTAATGATTTTTTTTTCTCAATTGTGATCACAAATAATTGTGGACACTTTTTAGAAGAGAATGTCATTTTGAGAAATTTTGAGAAACACTTTTATTTATTGAGGGGGTGTTGCAAAAGCCTCATAAATGCTTTGATCATGGGTGGACTTGATCATCATCCGTGGGTCTAAGTTCCTTTCCAAGGTTTTAAACCAAAGGAAGATGTCAATCACAAAATGTCCTTCCAACCACAAATGAATCTAAAGGGCCATATCATTATGAGGAAGTTAGTTAAACTTGATAGACTCCGACCCATTGAATAAAATAATTTCTGGGAATAAAAGAAAAAAGATTGGAATGCTAAAATCATGAGTGATAAACTTTAGCCATGCATTGAGTGCTCCGACTAGCAAATACACTTCCAAAGTTTGGTGGAACTATCATTATATCACACCAATGCACGGCACATGTTGAACATCCCCCCAACCTCCCTTCCCACCCAACAATGCCCCCATTTGCACACAAAAAAAAAGTGCATACCTTTTGCAGAGAAAGCAAAAGGAAATATTTGCTTTTGCAATCACATGCACACAAGCATAAACTCTAATGACAAAACATGATTTGGTGAGAAGGTTACTTAGTAGTTATGACTCCCACCAACACCCCACACTCATCTACACCTTCCCAAACCCAACCCAACCCAACCATCATGTTTGAAATTTTTCATTCATGCTTTGAAATTCCGGGGGAGGTTTGCATTGATGGTTGATGTCTAGTTATAAGAACTTAGCTTAGCGCACCGATGAAGAGATCAAAGTGCATAATTGTTATGACTTCAAAAGCTCTGAATAACTGCATTTGATGTCCTTCTTCTTCTTCATCTCTGCTTTGTTTGTCACAGGCCGAAGTCTGCAGTTGTTATTTCTGACTATGGAGGGCAAAAAAAAGAAAAATCATTGCTCATATCTTATCATCAGCTCTCTTTCTTTCGCCGACCAGCCGTAATCACAAGTGTCTGGATTGTTTGTTTGTCATCATCTTGTTGGATAGAGGGTTTTACGGGTCGATCATTCGCTCTCTCTCTCTCTCTCTCTCTCTCCCCACAGAGATATGACAAACCAATGCTCCCAAACTCTTCAACTCTTTGCATGTCCAAATAATTTCTTTCCACCCACCCTTACTCCACCCCTTTTCCTCTTTTTAAGGCACCGACCACCTTCGGTAGAGTTGGTCGTAAATTTGGGTATGCCATGAGTTTTGGCCATCAACTACATACCCCTCCATAAGAGTGTGGGTACCAATTTAGAGAGAGGTTTCAAATATTAGGATTAGGGAGTATATAGATGGGACCAAAGCCTTTCTAATTCATAATGCCAACATTCTTTTCCCACTTGTGCACATATATACTTCCTCATAAATGGTGTAGAACTTATCAGGATTTTTTCCCCCATTTTCACATTTTCTTTATATCATTATTTTTGTTGAGAGTAGAATTTTGTTCTAGTGATTTTCAAAAATGAGAGCTCCTAAACCCTAAACCCTAGCCAGTGTTGGGTCAGTGCCCAGTTTCGAGGGTTAGAACTGTTGGTTTCTGAACTGAGTTATTGTTTTTTAAAGAACCAAAATGAAACCAGAACCACGTTCTGGGTTTTGGAACCGTAGTTTATTTATTTATTCTTATTTTGAAAAAATGGACTAGAAATATGGGGGCTAACTGGAGGTTAACTAGCAGTTAATTGCCGACTTTGGTCCAAGTTATATGGAACCCAACCGGAATCGGGTCTGAGTTTTAGAACCAGAATTGATTAAATTTGTTTTGGGGTGAAGAACTGGACCCAGAACTGGATTCCAAGTTCCATTATTTTTAAACTGAAACTGAAACCGCTCTAATTTATTTTCTCGTCCGAAAATCGGAGGGTTTTCGTACAAGTTGAGAACCACCCAACAATGGTCCTGAATCCGGACATTTAGGGCCGCTTTACACTAGGAGTCCAGGGCCAATGTTCAACGCAAATCCAGCGTACCTATTGGTGCAAAAGTTGAAATCAGCCCCAAGGGCTTTACACTATAAGTCAAGTCTGAACTAGACAACAAAAACTTTTCAATCTGCCCCAAGTTACTAATTAATGCTGAACTTTTAAGGCCTTGTATTGGCCCCAAGGCTGAAAAAAGGATAGCTTGGAATTTGGGACGCCAATTTGCAGCCCTTGGGGTCAATGTTCCAGCATTTATTGATACTCTGATGTCAATATTCTAGCATTTATTAGTAAGTTGGGACCAATTTGCAACCCGAAAATGCTCAAAGTTGGCCCCAAGTTTTTATTTAGCCCTGACTACTAGTGTAACGCGCGCCTTAGAGCAGTCCGACTAAAAGGAAGGCACCTACAAATCTCTTCCCACAGAATCCCTTGTAAAAACCAGGAGGAGGGCTAAAATATGACCTAAAATGTGCTTCAATCTGTGTTCTTTTTTTTTCTTTTCTTTTTTCTTTTTTTTTCATTAGCTGAATTGGCACATCATCCATACGATAGTTTAGCCAAATCTGGCTATAACCGGGATATGAATGTTTTTATGCTAACATGCTACCCCCAACAGAGAAATCAGGCAATTTTTCAACCCAAAACATTCCGATTTTGGTGCGTAAAAAAAACCCCAAAAAACATAATGTAGCCATTTTGAAGGGGAAAAAAACTCAAGAACTGGATAAATAATAGCCATAAAAAGAACTGATGTTTCTCCCCCTCGCCCTCTCACAACAAGCAAATCAGCTAATCCTGAAGCAGCTCTTCTCCTCCTCATGGCAAAGTTCAAACCAGGGTTTCTTTTAAGGATTTTGTGATGTAGCCAAAGTCCAGAAAATAATTTAGTCAAATTTGGCTACATAATACATATGAAAGTAGGAAAAAGAGCAGAATCCTTCTATATTCCTGGCTACCTTCTGGAAAGCATCATAAAACACTGGCAATTTGGAATTTTAAAAATTTTGAAATCTGGCAAATTTGGGCCATTTTTTTTCCCATGAAAAATCCTCTATATACATAGAAATCATATTATATTATTCACGTCAAAATTTGGCCAAATTTCGCCCTTAGAACAAACACTAGTTCAAACCAACAACAATTTTAAAAGAAAATGTTCAATCAAGTTGTGAAAAATGGAACTCACAGTGCAAAGTGACACCTGGTGAACGTTCCTCAAAATGTGAGACCAAATGAAAACCCTAATTACCTACCTACATAAAGTAGTTCAGGGGGGAGAGTCTGGAGCCAACAAAGAGAGGAGGGATGCACCAACATCCTGACATATACCAAACGCTCAAAACATGCTTCCCTGAATAACTTCGGCTTGGTGCTGCTTCACACTACCAGTGACGATCAATTGATGAAAAAAAAAAACAAAGAAGGGATGGTCCCCCAATGACGTGTTGTTACGCATTACCAATGACGATCGACTCAATCGAGGATAAAAATTAATTGATGGTCCTTGAACCAAGTAAAGAAATAACCCATTCAATCACTTAAATGGGATTTTTTTAATTAAAATTAATTTTTTTAATTTTAAATTAAATTAAAATGGCATGTTGCTTGTTTGTTTGGTTGGTGGTTGTGGGAATTATTATTTTTGGGACACTGGGTATATGACCGTCAATATTGGTTGGGTGGGTTATTATTATAAAAGCTTGGACCATGCAAATGGAGTTCGGGACTGTGCACGGTTTCAGTTCTGCTATTGTCAGGGAAGACCCAGCCAGAGGTGTTTATGGGCACAAGTTTTTCCAACAAAAAAAAACCCAATTTTTCCGGGAAAAAAAATTGGGGTGGTTTATGGGAAAGGAAATTGCAACCACAATCAGACATGTGGGCACACGAGGGTCGGGGCCGAGTTGAGTTGAGTTGAGTTGAGGGAGGGAGGGTCAGTGGGGACCCACATTATAGACTCTCTTCGATTTTAGTACATTTTTAAGCAACTCGCTACCATATTGCACTTTGTTTAAATAATACATAGTACAACAATGAAAATATATCCGTCTCATCTAACATGGTAGATCGTGCAAAAGCAAGTTGATTATAATTAGTGATATGTGCGAAGCCAAGCACTCTTCACACACACTCTCAAGGAAACATTGAAGAAGTGTTTGTTTGTCGTTACGTTCAAAACTTGAGAGCATGCCACCACCAAAAAAACAAAAACAAAAACAAAACCAAGGGAGAGAAGGAAAAAAATAAAAATAAAAATTGTGTGTTGTGTGACACCTACTATGTACCAGAGATTTTTTTTTTGTCCGGAAGTCTGTGGCTTCGAGCAGTTTATCAATCATGGAACCAACAGCAGCTGCTCAAATTAAGTGTGTGCACCCAGTCCAGTCCGGTTTTGCAGTGCAGTTGACGTATCTACTTAAGTAATAAGGAAAGACTAATTACATAACAAATGGTTCAATAATATAACTTCAATAATAATATTTCAGTGTCTTTTTGTTTAGGGATTTTCTTTTGGAGCCAAAAGTGGCGACCATGTATACAAAAATGTGAAAAAACTAGGCTAAATGGTCTTTTAGGAAGATTTAGCCAAATCTGGCTATGAAACGAAACCTTAAAGTCTAAATCTTTAATTGTCTTTCAATATATTTGGCTACACACTGTAACCAAATATAGGGACCTGGCAATTTTTTATTAAAACAAATTCTCAACTTCTGGCGATTGAAAACCTTATACAAACACTTCATTTGATTTTTATTTTTTTATTTCCCATTTTGGCGAAATTTCGCCAGTTAAATATATGTCTGCTTCAATTAGGATCTGAATTATCACCCTTTTAGTCTTAGAGCTTTGACTTATTGTAGTAACTTGGCAACTTTGTGCATGTTTGTTAAATAATTAATTAACTTTGAAATTTTCAAATAAAATATTCTTGAAGATTCAATACTTTCATACAAAATAAAAAATAAATTTTTTTGAAAAAAATAGTTTTTGAAATTTTCAACATTTCTGAAAATAATATAACTAGTGTCAAAGCCACTGAGATATTATGGTATCACCCTTTTAATCTTAGAGATTTGGCTTATTGACCATTGAAATAAATGGGCCTCATACCCCCATGAAGGATATCTTGAGGGGAAAAATGACCCAAATCACCAGATTCCCACAATAGGTCCCAGCAGGTAGCCAAAACTACATAAATATGCTTAAATTTGTTTACTTCAATATCTAGTTAATAAATCTAGGTTAAGTTTTTTAATGGAGGGTCTAGACTTTGGCTACATCACAAAACTGGAATAATAATAATAAAGGGGGAAAAAAACAATGCATGACCCATCTGCTTCTTTAAATCAAGAAACCTAATATTCAAGTTTTATACTAAGTTTTCAATATCAGTATAGTTAATATTGAAAATGTTTAGTTATCAAATCTCAAGAGGATTAACATTTGGAAATTGGGAGATTGTACATACTTAGATTTTAATTTTGAAATATTTCAGACCACTCGTTCTTGTTTTGGGGATTGCCTTACCCTAGGGTTAGTTTTGTCATTAAATAATCCTTGAAATTGAAATGAATTTTTGTGAAAAATATGAACTTGAGATGTTGAAAACCATCATTATTGTCTCAGGCTACAATCCAAATGATTTCCTACTCATATGAAAAATCTCATAGGAGACTTTTAGTATAGATCAGCCTCTCTTCTTCTGTTTTGTGTGAAATTTCACATTGTTGCAAAATTTAGAAACTTCTTTGTAGCAAAAATCAATGATTTATATGGGTATTAGAGACATTTCTAATAATTTTTTTCCTTCTTGTTCTGGTTTATTGTTAACTACAGTTTATAGTTAACTACAGTTAATATACTTCCCCTGTAGCAGGTGGCACTTGTGCAATTGTGAAGAAGAGCAGCTCTGGCCCTTGACTTCACTGTTTTTTACTTAATTAAGTCACAATCAGCCTTTTTTTTGCTATGTATAGCCAGATATTATATGTATATCTCAAAAACAAAAAAGTACTAAAATCATGTGATTTTTTAAATTTTCAATAGCCATAATAATTCGACCAAAATTGAAGAAAATTTGCCAGATTTCTTCACACAGTTGAAGTCAGTGATTTTCTTTTTGCCCTATTTTCTGATGTTGTGTCATGCGCTAGCATCCCAAAAGAGGGATTTGGCATTAAATGGCAACAGGTATTTAAACCTGTTTGCATGGTGAAGTAACTGGTTCGAACTTTCAAAGGTAGCTACCAAACTAGAATCAGGGGAAAATGGGAATATTCTGTCCCTTTTTCGCATTTTTGGCGAAATCTCGATAGGAAAAAAGTCTGGTTCAAGTAGTTAGCCGAAAATATAAAATAATGTTTACAATTTTACTTTCATATTGAACTCTGGCTATATCTTCTTGTTGTGGATCATCGCCTCTTTGGCTACAACACAAAATTGACCCTTAAAAAATAACACTGCAAGAGAGGGAAGAGTCTGTGAGTGGAGATGGTGCCGGCCAGAAAGAAAATAAGAAATTACGAAAAAAACAAAAGTAGTCATAACAAATTGGTACCTCTTTTCGTAACGACGGCAAGCGGGGGAAAAAAAAACGGCTTTGCGTGCGTTCTGTTGTGGCTGCGCAGCTCGGCAGGGAGGAGCAGCAGGAGCAGGATCATGGCCCAGCAGGGATCATCACCACCACCACCACCACCACGGTCACAACAACAAACAACAACAGCCTTGCACGCACGGTGGGGACCAGCGGACCAGCAGAAGCAGCACGTAGAAAGAGAGAGAGAGAGAGGTCGCCTGCGAAACACTACTAGTGTGGAGTCCTCTGGAGTCCGTTTGCCGTCGTCTGCCGTTGTTTGTCGTGTTCGCTCGCAGTAGTTTGTCTGGTTCAGCATAAAAACAGAGCACACGTTTCCACGCAGTAAGTTAGTCGACGTGCTGATCCGTGACAGGTCCCGTCCCCTCGTTCACGACCTCTGCACACTCGATGGCTGACGACGTCACCTGGAACAACACCTCACATCACCTGCATGTTTACCCCACGTCATCCTCTAGTTCGAAGTTCGTAAAACTATATCCTCCTAGTGGGAATGCGGAAGTAGCTCCCCCACGTGGCGCAAGCGCGCTCTCCCTCGTCTTGGTCGTCGTTCCCGTTGTTCGCTCCCGTCGCACGGGACCATCGCCGTCGTCTCGTCGCGCACGCGCACATCCCACTCTCTCTCTCCCTCTTCTTCTTCTTCTTCTTCTTCTGCTCCATTCTCGTTTCCTGCCCTTGCCTTGCCACGAACAATAGAACAATTTTTTGATGCAATAAATAAAATTTTCTCCAGGTGTTTTTTTTCTTTTGTTTTTCGGTTTTTACTTCGTCAGTTCCATCTTCCCATATTCATTTGTTCGCGAGAGTTTTTGGCGATGGTGCTGATGCAGTGCATCGGTGGCGCTGCTGCTTAGCAGCAGCAGCGCGGGTTGGCGATCTTCTTCCTTCTCTCTTGACACAGATTCTCTTAGAGTTTACTTTTTTTCTTTTTGGAGATTGTTTCTTTGGTTTGTTATTGCCTGTATTGCTCGGGTCACGGTGGACGATGATGTCTTCTGTTGCTCCTGCTGCTCCTCCTCCTCCTCCGCTTCCTCCTCCTCCTAATTTTCTTTGATTGTTATACGTTTTGTAAGTTTCTGAAATAAGTGGCAGAGTCCTCCTCGTCGTCGTCGTCGTTTCCCTATACGGTATAGTAAGGAAGTCGTCTTTTCGTCTAAATTTGAGCAATCTTGAGATTCAAAGTCTCTCTGTCTGTCTGTGTGCACTGCGCTCCTGTCGTGAGAGAGAGAGGCAGGCAGACGGGAGTCGACCAGGAGCTTTTGAGACGGGGAAATGTGAGACTTGCTTGTTGCTGGAGTTCTCTATTCTTTTTTTTTCTGTGTTCCGTGTGAGTGCTTACTACGATTTTGTCTTCTTGAATGAATGTTGTTATTGGTGCCTTCTCTCCGTTGTTGATTCCAGTCTAGCTGTTGTGTGTGCGTTTTGGCGATGGTTTGCTAGCGTTGTTTTTCTCTTTTATTTTGTTTGTTTCATTTTTCTGGAGCTCGATCGTCTCGGGGGAAAGAAATAAAGAAAGAATGGCGGGGATGTAGAGGAGGAGGAGGACTTCTTCGCGCTGGTTCGTCATCATTCGAGCAGGTATATTCTCGCTGTCTTTTTTCTGCCAAGCTTTCTCAGACTTCCTCATCTGTGTGATAAGATGATTGCTGATTCCTCTTCGCCTAATCATCACCTTCCTGTGATAACTGCAACAAGAAGCAGCATCAAGTTCTTCCCGGTTTGAGCGATCGCGATGGATCGGGAATAGCGGCTTTAGCGTTTCTCAGGTGCGAGAAGAAGTAGCCATAATAGTGTTATAATACCAGTAATGCACTTCTCTTCTGTATTGTATCTCATTTGATATTCTTCCTCCTTCTCATTGCCTGCCCTCTGCATTATCCCCGACGAGATCTTTGAGATCTTTCTGCGGAACATCTCCATTGAAAAAGTACTACTGCATTGTGTGTGTGTGTGTGTGTATCTGTTTGTCCCTCTTCCATCCTCCTTCCACAATGGTAATATTTGTACAGTGCAATATCTGAGGATGATGACGATGGGAAGACGGTGCATTGTCTTTGTCGTGATCCATCTTCTGTGAATATCATTCCCATATTCATTATCATCGCAGTTCACACAAATAGATTTTTTCTCCATTGCCAGTGTTGTGATAGTCTGTTCAATGGACCAATCCATAGAAAATCAAAACTCCTTATGTGTACTCCTCTGTATCTAGTGTTTACATTTCGGTTTTGTCTAGCCATGTTCATCCCTTGTTGGATCTTGATATGGAGATCTGTCTTCTACTTTACTGAGAAAAATGTTGCACTGAATCAACACTTACAGTGGACCTGACAAGGTGTCCCATGATATTGTATCCTCCCTCCCTCTTCTCCCTCTCTCTTGCTTGCTTTACTCAGGGTATATGGTCCGGTGGATTTAGCAGCAGATCAAGTGGTTGCTCACCAACAACATTGGTCTCCATTACCAGATGGGAACAACTACTTGGCTCACAAAGATTGAGGCACACAGAGCTGAACAATCAGCCTACTAGGTTAGAGAGCTGAAGGCTGCATATAGGCTCAGGAAAATGCTGAATGCTGAAGCATGCACTGTATTTTCTGCTAATCATGTGTGAAGCAAGCAAGCATGTCTTGGGTCCAGATGCTTTTGTTTGGAATGTGTCTAACAAGGTGAATTTTCATCTGCAGGTTTCACAGGTGTAAACATTTTTCAGTCATTTAGCTATCCAGGGATCAGAGCAGCCACTGTGCGAGCTTCTGCAGCTGGTGCAAGACAAGATGGAAAATAACTGTATGAAAACCCTTGCTTTCACTTTCTCTTTTCTGTGTGCACCCCACTGTGGGATAAGAGCTCTAGTATGGAAGTAATTTTGGATCATGTACATTATTAGAGCAAGATAGGTAACACTGAGACCTTCCCATCTAGGGATCAGACAGCAGTAACCTTTGCACAGGTATCTCAGTCCTCATCTGATCCCTTTCATGGTGTGCAGTTGCAGCACATGAATAACACTATGAATGGCTCTACAAATGCATCCCAACCACATCTTGAAGTTGAACTCTTGTTGGGTTTTGGCTCCAGTTGGATATCTGCTAATGGTAAGTCACTGCTCAATGGAAACAAAATTTTGACCTAGCTAGGGGCCTGAGTCTCAGAGAAATCTTGTGAAACAAAGTATTGGAGAATTCTTTGGTACTCCTGGACTTTGCCAATACATGAAGGGACATGAACACCATAATCTGTGGACAATGTTGAAGCGTTTTCTGATGTAATGTAAGCTGTCTCTCAATACAAACTTGTCCTGACCTTTCTCTTAATGCTTTCTGTGCAGAGATTGGCTATCAGGACAAATGCTTGTCAGCTGCTAATGTAAGAAATGCTGGGTGATAGGCATATTGATGCCTACTTTCTAGCATCATTTGACTTGAATCACCACAGCCAACTTGTCTTGCCAGATTGACTGGAGATATAGCTCTGAAAAGGTTGGGGATCAGAAAGCTGGGATAAGCAATCAACAGTAAGTGCCAGATAAATACTCATGGCATGGCTTCAGGCTTGCTTCAGTACAGCCCAAATTTACATTATGCCTTTTCACAGAAGTCAACTGAAAGGACTTAGGAGCCAGGCCTCATATGAGACTCATGTGTATGATGCTCATTTGGTTCTGGAGATGATATGTGCAGTCCTCAGGAAAAATGTAGTTCCTCATGACCAGGAGCCCTTTGAATGAGTTTTAACACTCTCTGCCTGATGCTGTGATTCCATACCTCACCGCTTGATGTGAGAGGGCTGAAGGAGATCTGTAGCCTCAACCTTGCATCCTTGTCAAGGACCAATCTATTCAAAATCTTCTTCTGCAAGGATGCGACCCAATCCAAGCAACATCGAGGTGGACACAATAAAAGGGCTGATATCTCCAGCTCTTCCACAGCATGACTCACTCAAGCTACCTTTTATTCAGGGTACAGAATTCTATCCCAATCAGGATTCCCAATTTTTTTTCACAGTGGGAAACAATTTGGATTGTTTCAATAGAGAAGCTGTTACATGAAGACTAGGAAAAAGTTGCACCAGTTTGAAATTCACTTCCCCGCAATTTTACACCATCTGGTTTGAAAAAGGTAGGTTTTGATAGCTAAATATACTGTGCTCGTGTTACTTGCAATCAAGTTGTAACACTCACAACCCTTTAGTGCATTCGACAAGTGATCTTAGAAGGATTACAGCCGGAGGTGATATTAGAAGGCGCGGCTCAAGCATGAGAGAACTCACAGAAAAAGCAGAGATATGTACTGCGACGTCAGTGATATTCACTCTGTGGGAGTCCAATAGCAAGATTCTTGAGATTCTTTCAACACATACACCAGACTTTTAAAAGGTGACCCATTCCCCCAATTTATTTATTTTTCCCCTATTCTTTCCAATTGAAATAAAACTCCAAGCCAAAAATCGTTGAATTCACTGCCAGACTCTTGAATTCTGTTTGTTATCATGAAAGATGCACCAAGTTTCTGACCTATTATTGGATAGTCTCCTCCCTGGACAGCACATTCTACCATCTGTTTATTGGGGCAAATTACCTTCCACTGCTTCAAAGTAGTACTTGTCTACTGTGCCAAATAACAGAAGGTATGAAGTTGTTAGTTTGTTCTTTGTTAAAAGGAAGGTTAAACAAAGTTGTTCTAGATTTATCATGACTAGGAATCTTATATACTAAACCATAATTTGCAATACTTGATAAAAGCTTTTGTGAATGAGATTGAATTGCAACATTGAAGAGAATTCCACAAACCATCAAAAGACTTAGTGATAAATTTATCTAATTCCTCTTTTCTTTTCTTAAGCTTTAGTTCCCAATTGTTTGAATAGTTTGGTTCACAAATGTCCAGTTTCTTTTATACTCTTACAAATTTTCTTTTACAACTTTCTTTCTCTGTTGCCATTTTTGCTACTGTGGATTTCAAATGCTAAATTGGTTTGCTACTGTGCATTTCAAATGCTAAGTGATTGGGAATTTACTATGAATGGAATGGAAAGGTGTCTTTTTGGATTTGTGTCGTTTCATAAACACCATAGTCATGAATGATGAAAAAGATCAGAAAATTTGCAATACTTTCTACATCAATTTGCATATCTTTTTTTCCAATTATATTTGAATTCAATTACGAATTGAAGTTGAAGTTAATTGAATTTGGATTGAAATCGATTCAACTTGAATTCAATTGAAGTTACATGCAATGTCATTTGATATCTCATTTGCATGGAACTTAACTGCCCATGCACCCCTCCTCATCAAGAGATTTCCAAAGGCACCAAGAACACAATCTGAAGCATCCCAATTCAGTGGATCTCATAACTACCAACAAAATAAAACAAACAAACAACCTTCCTTCATAGATAGATTGGTAGTGTGTAAGAGCCCAAGTGACATAAAAGATGTTCCAAAATTAAGTGACATGATTTTTTCCATTTGTTTTTTATTGAGTGCAATTGATTCTATTAGTGACTTTTCTTACAAGTTCTATATTGATTTTCTATTCAAATAAAGTGGAGAAAAATACTTTGTTATCTTTTACAATTGGCTATTCTTTTAAATTTTAGTTACTAACTTGATTTTGCAAGTGTGTTCAGAATGTGGAAAAGCCTAAATTGGAAATTTGATAGTTTTATTATGCATCTGTAGGTCATGTATTAATATATTATGTTGGCTTTTGTTCTACTAAGAAATTAATTATCATTAAAATAACCTTTCAATTGTAGATTAATGTTGAGGGCCATGAAATGAACTCCCTTTCAATATGGATGACTAAAATTACCAATTTGTTTTATAAAAACGTCACAATAACATCCAAAAAAAAAAGTGTGAATAAAAATGGAAACAACACCGCATTGCCAAACATATACCCACAAATAAACCTACAAGCCACACATTCGAAAAAATATTGTTTTCCAAGTTTCAAATTGCACCCCAAAAAAAAAAAAAAACACCTTCAAGTTGCAACAAGACAAGCTAGCATAAAGTTTTTACACTTTGTCATGTACAACAAGTTAATAAAAAGGATAAACACAAACATGAAAGGCAATTAGGGGAGAAAAAATGACTCAAGGTGTGCCTTACAATTTTAGAAACAAACTAAACAAAGACCAATAAAAGATGATGTCATGGACACCAACATTACTTAGCATCATTATGGATGAAATTCATCCATCATCATTCTTTTTCATCCATATATTATGATTAGCTTGTAGTTTACTTGTAATCGAATAAGGTCTTTTGAACAATTGGCATATAGAAACTTCATTGAATTTAATCCCCAAAGGAATATAATGAAAGTAAAACCCTCATTATCTTCAATTTGTTCAACACCAATCTGAAACATGATTTTAAACATAGCTTTGTTCATTTCATTTCATGTTTCCATATGTTATTAAAATATAATTTCATTTCAACCTTTGTCTTGCACATTTCACATTCTTATATTTTATTTCATGTTTTGAATTTGAATTAAAACTTTGCCATAATTTGTTTTAATTTTCATGTATTTTACAAATTCATATCTTTGTAGTTTTCATGCCTACAACAAGGAGGGTTGATTATTGAGCCATAAAAGCTTTTTGCAACTTGCAAGATACCAAGCTAGTTCCCAATTGTCAAGAACAACATCATCACAAGCAATTGTACCTTATTACTCATAACAAAGTGTTGAAAAAATCTCGATCATTATCTTGGGTGATGTTAAACACCCCCTTATGAACTTGGCAAGTGTTAGTGCATGGTTCAATGCATTGTTCAAATGAGAAAAAAATTATCTTACATGTGATGTTGCCCATCATCAAACTTGATTTTACAACCTCTCATGAAAAGGGCCACATTATTATTGATAGCATAGTTTCATTTGATTACACACAACATTGTCAATTTTGTTTTAGCTAAACTTTACACCGACATTAATCAAACATTGTGACAAAACCCTACAAGCCCCATGGAAGTTTTGGCAAGTTTTGGAAGTTAACCCACAAAGTTCATAGGAAGGTTTTTAAGATCTATATCTTGGATTCTTAGAGTCTAGAAAAGACAAAACAACAAAACAAGCAAGGACGAGAAAACAATCAAAGTGACATGTGTAAAAAGCAAAGCAAAATTAAACTTTTCACTATCACATAACCAAATCTGAATCTTTAAGCTTATATATATATTCAAAATCTAAAAAAATCAATTATCAATTCACCACACAACTTGTTTTGCCAAAGTTGATTAATGACATAATGAAAGGGAACTACAAAATCTTTTACATTTTAACGAACTAAAACTCCTATGCATGACATCAAAATTCACATGTTAAACTCCAACTCCAAATCTAAGCTCACCAAGATATATTATTATAAATAAATAAAAAAACTTGAAAGCACTTTCAAACAATGAAAGCACCAGAAAGAAAAAAAGTGAAATAAAATACGAAATATAACACAAAGTGAGGAGACCAGAAGATGTGCCTCCTTTTAAGCCAAAAAGGTGATCACCACTAGATCCAATTTCTTTTATGTTCTTCATAATCCCCGATGCCATCATCCACAAACATGGTAATTACTAGTATGGGAGACTTGATGTTAATGTAAACACAAAGTATCTATTAATTATGGGTTGTAAAATATTCTAAATTGAAAATTCATTAGATTTGGTGTTTCAAGCATGACTTGCATGCTTCAACCATATATTCTTTAAAGAAGTTGACATGCCAAACTTGCTCTCCCTTTCTTTTTCAAAACCTTTGGGTTGATCCATTTGGATTTCCTCCTCCAAATTTTGTTGTAGAAATATTGTTATTAGATCAAACTACAATGGTTTTCCATATCTTCAATTACAAGTGTGGTTAATATTATGTTGATGGAATCAAACTTGGCAACTACTAAGAAAGTTTGTTCATACACAATCCCATATTCTTGAAAATATTCTAGGGCAACAACTCGAGCACTAAATGATTTTATTATTATCAATTTATATTTATTTTTGTAAATTGATTTACTCTTTGCAAACTTCTTGTTTACAAATAGTTCATAAATTGTTTAGGCAACATTCACAATTAGGGATTTATATCCATCATTCATTACATCTTCCCATTTTTCTTTATGGTTTTAAAAAAGGACCTACTCAAGCTCAATAGATACATCTATTTTAAATTGCATTCTTTAAAGTTAGTTATTGTTACTATCAACCATGATCAATTTTCCTTTACCCTTATTTAAATACATTATGCAATAAATTTTTATCTAATTTTTTTATTAATCATTTATCCCATGAATATGAAATTCTTACATAAATTCAAAACATGTATGATACATTTTTTATGATCCCCTTTTTACTAAACACCATGAACTATAGATTGTACTTTAATGTTCCAAAAACTTGTCAACCCCAAGATTTTATATGTAAATTTATGTGGTTTGATCACAATGTGAAAGCAAGGTAAAAAAGATGGTTCATTGTTCTCTATCAAAAAAGAAATACAAGTAACCATTAAAAAAAAAACTTTGAGTTATTAGAAATAGAAATATTATTTTATACAATGACTTATATGATGATAATCTTTTAGTTTATAATTATAAATGTTGAAAAACCCCATTTTGAAAATAGATTGAAGTAAAAAAAACTAAATGCATTTGCTTGCATGAGATTTCCAATCTTACAAAATGGGTTGCAAGTACATGAAATATTGAAAATTTAAAATTCTTGAGCTAATGAAAACATGTAAGATATTATGTGTTGTCAAATTATGCATGTTATAATCATAATATATCAAAATTTCAATGTGAACTAGGTTTGAACACCATATTGACCAATCATGTCCAAATGTACTTTTAATCTACTTTTATGATACCAAAGATGTTCAAATTTTGTATATAACTTACCATAAACTAAATGCAATGGCATATCTTTTCGTATTTCTACCTAAAGATATTTTGAGTCTATTGTCTTGTGTTTATATTGACAAATATTTCATTTAAAAAGTAGAATGTATTGCATGTATTGCAATGTGATAATTGCTTGAATTAGCATGTGTGTAACTAGTAAGAAAATTGCATTTTATGTACACTGGTAGGTGTGCATTAGTAATGATATGCCTTATTTTGAAAAAAACATTTGGTTGATAGTGCAACCTAAACTATATGGCATCATTCTATATGGATGGTGGTTGAAATTACTTGAATTATGTCATCATATCAAGAATTAATGATTTTGAAGTGCTTTTGTCTTCCTTTTTGCCTTTTACATTGTGTTTCACATTTATATTAGTGCATATACATGTATGATAGAGCACAAGGTTACTATTAACATTACTTGTGATGTTTGACTAACCCCATGATATTGGCACATGATTTTATAATTTGGTCAACCAATTTGCAAATGTAACAATGATGATTTGGGTATCATTATAAGAAGCTTATATCTTTTGGTCCATTCACATCAATGACTTGTATATATCATAGTAATAGTAAGCAATATTCATTGTGAAAAATTGTGAAAAATTAACATGCATTTTACTATATGGTTTCAAACTCAAACTTGTTAATAAATATAAGATTGAAAGGTGAATGATATATTCATCTAGTGCATTTAACATTCCTATTTTAATGGAAATTTTTGAATGTTTGGCATATGATGTTGGGTTTTATTAACTTCATGTGTATATTTGTGGTTCATATAGTTATGCCCATGCCTATAATTATTTTGATCCAAAATAAATGTGATATGCATTATGTATATTCAAACCAATTATACTAATTAAAACATTGTAATCTTATGTTCATTTAGTTATGTTTGAATTTTACGATGCACAAGCAATCATGAAAGTCATTTCCAACCCAAAGTTGAACTGCATCGTTATTGCCACTTAACACATATCAATAAATAAAAATGTAATTATTAATTGGCATTACACAAACAATTGTAATTTTGTTACATGAACCATCTTGACACATGAGTGCAATAGAACACAATACATGCAACTATTAAATGAACATTATAACTTTAAGTCATTGTTATCAAATAGTAAAATGACACAACATTTCATTACACAATTAATAATGAATGTTTGGGTTTCCAAATTAGTGATGACATATCAAATAGAAAATTGAAACATGGATGCAATAAAACACAACACATGCGATTATGAGATGAATGTCACAACTCTGGGTCCTTAATTATCTGATGGTAGACTAACACATCGCATCATAAGAAAAGTCGCAAAACCCAAAAAATGCATTGTTGTGACAAATATAATCACAACAAGTGGTAATAATTAACCCCCATTGCACAACTAACAATGAATGTTTGCATCTCTACATGAAAGAATATGAAATAGAACCTTGACACATGGTTGCAACAAAACACGATACATGTGATTATTACATGAATGTTGCGACTTTAAGTCATTAATAAAGAAATAATAGTTTCACATGGCATCAAAATATATTGCACTTGCAATTGACCCAAACATCTAAATATTTATTAGTTCATAACATCCAATAAAAATTTGACAAATGGATATGACAACCAATTCACTTTTAGTCACATGTGACTCAAAGTTCGACATGTGTGAATATTTTTTTGACACTTCGTGTCACATTTATAAGAAGGCATCCTTTATAACACCTAGTTGAATAAAACTAGGTTGATATGGCATCCACATCATTTTACCTTTGCAAATCACACCATGGAAATTTATGACATGGAATTTGAATGTTATCACAAAATAAGAAAATATTAATTGATGATACAATTAACCTTTGCAACTAGATGGCATGTCATCGTCCCTTGGAACTAGGTGGGTGAAACAAGGGTTTAACACCACATAAATTATTAGTCACACATGTCTTTTACAATTAATATTTAATTGCAAATGAAAGTTGTAAAACCCAATATATGTTGTTGTGAAAAACACCCAAGTTCAAACTTGAAAATTAGTCCAAGGTATCATTGAAGACCTAAAATACATGTCAAGATTTGATTCAAAAGTTAAAGAAACACCTCAAGCATTTTTGACTTTGAAATAATCAAAGGTTTCATTCGAAACTTAAAATACATTTAAAGATCTTGTTTAAGGTCTCAACAAACAATTCAAGCCTTTGTTTTAAACCTTAAAAACAGTCCAAGTTTTGTTGAGAGTTGAAGTACACCTCAAGATCCAATTGAAGGCTTCAAGAAGCAACTAAAGCCCTTGCTTAAGACATTAAAATAATCCAAGGTCTCCTTCAAAACTTGAAATACATTTCAAGATCTAATTGAAAACCTTAAGAAATAACTCAAGCCCTTATTTCAAACATTAAAAAATAGTCCAAGCTCTCGTTGAAAAACCTAAAATATATTTCAAGATCTGATTAAAAACCTCAAACCCTTGTTTCAAACCTTAAGAAAATCCATGTTCTTGTTATTGACTTGAAATGTACATTTCAAGATTTAATTAAGGATCTCAAGGAAAACTCAAGCTTTTGTTTTGTACCTTAAAACAATTGCCCAAGGGCCCATTGAAGACCTGAAATACATTTCAATATTTGATTAAGGACCTTGACCCCTTGTTTTAGACCTCAAAAACAATTCGTATTCTTGTTCAAGACTTAAAATACATTTCAAGATTTCATTGAAAACTTCAAGAAAATAAACAAAACTCAAGCCTTTGTTTAAGACTTTGAAATTAATCCATGTTCTTGTTTAGGACCTAGAACACAATTCAAGCTTTGATTGAAGACCTTAAGAAGGAATTCAAACCTTCATTTCAAACCTTAAAAACATGTCCAAGGTCTTGTTCAAGACTTGAAGTACATTAGACTTGGAGGTACCTACACCTTTAATCTTTTGTGATTAATAGTGGGATTTGGTTTTCCATCCCCCATGGAAACCCCAATGGAAGAGGTCATGTCATATAAACTTCATATTGGGGTCATGGAGGGTTCAACTATCCATAGTTTAAATTAGAGAAAAAAGGCATAATTATTCTTCAATTGATAGTTGGGAAGTTCATGCTAGTTTCCCCTTACTTCTAATTCAATCAAGGCCCTTGGGACAAAAATCAAACTTGTCACCATGTGATGGGTTTCTAACTCCTTTACTCATTAACTCCTTGTTGGTTTAGGATAAGAATGTAGCAATGGAAAGATATCGGGGTAGCGGTGAAGTTGGAAAATTTCGTACCATAACGATGAAGGTGATGGTTTGGTAGTTTGTGAATGTCACTTTTCAAGATTATGATGGTGATGGTTTATGAGTGACACTTTCACGATTATGATTGCATTCATTCTATCATGTTAGTTTTGGTATTGTCAGAATTGAGACAATGATGGTTACCTCTAAAGTGTTATTTGTGGAGTTTCTCTTTGTAATTTCAAAGATATTTGTGTGTGTGCAAGATGTGTAGGAAAAGAATCAAGATGCTCTAGGGTAGAAATGCCTATCACCAAACACCCACCTATTACCAAACACACGTTTAAGGATTACCAACCCTATGACAAATTAAAATATTTACATATAAATGTACATTTTTAATTCTAATATCAAACGATTGGTAAAAGGAAAATTATTTTTGGTCTTTCCATTTAATTGTCCATGGATAGGGAACAGACATTTGGTCATTTGGTGTGATCCCATTTGATTTTAAACAAATATTGCACTATTTATAAATTAAGGTTGTTAGTTGTGGGGGTGAGGACTTTTGGCATGTCCACCTCCATGCATACAAATAATCAATGGGGATACAAATATGGGTTGGTAAGTGTTTGGAAATAAATGCTTTTAGGTTCAAGAAGGTTTACAATGTTCGATATACAAATGCGGGTGCCCTAATTATAGGGAAGGGTGTGGGACATTTCTAGATTGTTGTGGGGGTTGGGATTATTAAATGTCTGGTGAAAGGACTAATCTAGGTCAAACTTGTAAACATGTGTAATTCATTATGGGGTAAGGACTGTTCAATTGTGTGGTAAGAGAAACCCACCCCCTATTTTGGATACCTAATCCCTTGTAACTTTTTAAACTTTCTTGCCAAAAGTTTCACACACATGATATTTAAAGATTGTTTAAATATGCTAACATTTTGTGCTTTAGGTTTTCACTATCAAGAGAGAAAGCATGTCCAAAATTCTAGAGCATGTTGAATAAGAATTACAAAGTTTTTTTGAGCTTTTTGTTCCGAATGCTATAAGGTTAAGGTTTTTGTTGTATTGAGGGTAAGTTAGTTCTAACAAAACAACAATTCAAGAAATAAAAGTAGAGAAGGAAATTGAATGCAACAAAAAAACATATTAGGAGGTAAAAGTAAAGAAGGAGATTGAGGCCAATAAAGTTGTATTTCATGCAATGAAGTAAAAGAAGAAATTGCATATTTAAAAATAAATCCTACATTTGATGAGGCCATATTCTCATGCATAGATAAAGTTTACATCAAAAAATTTAGCAAGGATATATACTATCTTTGGGTTTTTGAATCTATGAAAAGTTTTTTGTTTCAAAAGAGAAAGGAAATCACAAGTAGTGGGTAGTAGCAAAGTTGTGTAACCAAATATTCATTCCAACTGCCTACATTGAAACCACAAATGAAAACTTGGTTTGGTTAAATTTTGAAGGCTGGTTCAATTTTATTTTAGATGCTGGAAAAAAAAACAATATGCACAAGTTACTTACCTTGAACTTATTGATTCTTTATATTCATGGTCTAATTTCAAGAAGAACGGAGGCATACCTCTTGTCGATAATGCATGAGAACCTCCAATTTGGTGGAGGCTTAGTCCTAGGGGGTCCAACCAACCATGAACTTCAATGTACCATGAAGGAGGAGGAACAATGTGCTAGATTAGTTAGCACCTAACAAACAAAATATACCTCTTCAACTTGAATCACAACCACCGAGTAAGTCAATAAAGGTTACTAGGTAACTAATTAGTCTAAGAGGCAATTGGAAAATTGAAGATTTAAAAGAGGCCATGGACACAATTGAAAGAAGGTTTATGTCGTTGAAAAAAATAAGTTGGTATTGGAAAATACCTTTCACAAGCCTATTAGACCATCTTGTTGGCAAAATTATGTTAAGAAAATGTGACCCACCTGGAGTTTTATTAGTTGATGAAGAGGCAAAATTGTTGAATGGATATTTGGCATGTAGGATTGCATTTTGTTAATCTCCTTACATCAATTGAAATTCAATGTGGCGTGTGCAACACCATTCAAGAATGGCATCTCTAGAACCCCATGGTGGTGTTGGTTTAAGCGAAGGCACCTTGAAATATCCATTCGCATGGCAAAAAGATTGGATATTTCTAGGGCACAAGGATAAACCCCAACTACATGCAATCATTTTTATGAAAATCTATAATCACTATACAACAAACACAACTATCCTCCATACCACATATGGAATTATGAAGAAATTAATATTTAGGCTGATAGGCAATCTAGTGCACAAATGTTTACAAAAAGGGGATCACAACAAGTTTACAACACAATATGAAAATCAAGGGAATGGATGATAGTCAATTGTGCAATAAATGTAACTGGAGGCGTCCTTCTTGGCTTTTACATTTTGAAAGGTGAAAGGATTAGAGGATTATATTCAACAATGTAAGCCAAGATCTTGTATGGCAATGTAAAAAATAAAAATGGATGACATGTTATTTGTTCAAGCAATTTCTTTCTTTCTTTATTCGATTAGTACCAAAAAGTCTATTTCAACATAATAGTCACCTTTTAATTCTAAATGGACATGGATCACATGTTATTTTAGAAGCAATTGAACAAACATATGAAGTAGGGCTAGATATGATTACCTTTCCATCCCACACTTCCCACACTTTACATCCTTTGGATGTCAACTACTTTAGGCCATTCAAATCTATTTTTAAAAAGTAAAGGGATGAAAACATGTTTGGGAACAACAATAGAAAGCCAAACAAGGTGACATTAACAAGTTGGGTGGATAGAACATTCAAATAGTCGCTATCCAAGCAAAACATCAAAGCATGGTTCAAAATCACAATGATATGGCCTTTAAACCCTAGGGCAATGGACAACTGAAGTAGACTTAGCAAACTGTATGCAACAAGACATATCAAATGATGAAGATGGACAATTAGAAGGAGTAGTAAATGCCAACCAATGGGGCAAAGATAAAGTTGCAACATAACTAATTAACTTTGTTACTAGTTTGCAAAATGAAGCTGAATCTACCCAAGATGATCCTATGTTGTTAACAATATGATACTATGTCCATGAACCTACATATGAATATGCTATAACAAAAATTCAAAGGTTAAGTGAAACCAACATGGAAATTGAAGTTGTTTATTTTATTAACCCTACCTAAGAAATAATAATCAAGAACTAGAAGTTGAAGCCAACTTTGCCCAAAAACCAATAGCTAAAATAATTGAAGTCCAAAATGCAATAGCCTGAACTTCCTAAGTGTTCCATATCGCCAACATGTTGTTGTTACTAAGTTTGCTTGCAAGGATAACAAGAAGGACAAAATCATTAATAGACTACTCCGAGTGTCATGTTGTTACATCAAAGCAATACTTGAGCATTTTACATAAAAAAACTATGTAAAAATAAATAGCAAATAAATAAATGGAAATTAGAAGGTAGGAGAAGGAAACCATGACCACACAACGATAATTACATTACTCAATGCAAATATCATAAGGATCCAAAGGTAGGTTGAGAGACAAGAAAGAATAATTTTCATTAATGCTTAATCTCTTGCAAATGTAAGGGAATCGAGAAATAGATTGCATAGGTAGATTATAATTAATGTGTTAGCCTAGTTACTTCTTTCCAACAATTTGAATTTTGGTAATATAACACCATAACAAATGGAGGCCATAGCAAAAACAAGAGCTTAGATGTTGGCTAGGAAACGTGTTACAATAGGAATGTAGCAACCAATTGTTATAGCATAACATGAATTTCTTATAGGAGTGCAACAACAACAACTAGGAAAGCAAGAAGTTTAAGTAGGAAAGTAACAATTAAGAGAACAACAACCACATGTAAGAAAACATGAAGAGCATGATCTTGCTACCAAGAATGCATCAACCGACCTTTAAATAACATGGGTGGAGGTGGGCGGAGATGATAATATATGACAAGCAAAGTTTGTGAGATCATAAAAGCAAGTTTTTGAAGAGGATCACATCAAGTGCTAGGAAGAAGGGATCATAATAACAAAAGGATTAGGAGGTAATAATCTTTTGGGAAAAAGGACACACACAAAACAAGTTTTTGGGAAAGTTAAAAATAGGGCAGCAAGTTTTTAGGAAGGTTAAAAATTAGGCAAGAACTATAAACAATACAAGAAACAAAATAACAACATTTGGGAAGGTTCGAAACAAGGCAACAATATTGGGCAACAAGTTTTTAAATGGGGAACAAGGCAACAAGTTTTTGGGAACACACACACACACACACAAGAAAATCGCGTTGATGTCTTCCCACATGCATGCAAAAAAATCATAAGAAGAAAAGAAAAGCATGTTCAAAAACCATAAAAAAATTTCAAAAAGGGATAGACAAGTTTTAGCTATTGTTCTTCCTTTGAGACAACGAAAGGCTACAATACAACCTAACTTAACTTGTTTTGCATTAGCAAGAAATGTTACTAGAGTGAGGTCACAAAGAAGGACAAGAAGAGCTTTCTAGATAGCTTTCCAGAGCTTGGGAGAGAGAGCTTTGCAGAGGTTGGAAGTGAAGAGGGGACACTACATTCCAAACCCTTGAGCTTGTAAAGTGATGGCACCTCCAACTATTCACTTAGTTAGGCTTACCTGTTCAATGTTTTAGGGTTAGCAAACTGCTGCATTCCTAAGACCATAGATCAAAAACCCCTTTTTCAAGTTTTGATCATAGTTGTTAATGTACGATGAACCATGTTGAATAAGAAGTTGAATGTTTTTAACATTCATCTAGTTTGATTATAAGTGAGAACTTGACATGTGTCAAGTTCACATTTTTCATCCATAGGTGTGCATGTGTTTGTTCATCGGTGGTTTTAATGGTTGATAAGATTTGTACATAGAGAAAAGAGGGTTTTTACTTAGAAAAAACATTACTTTTCGTTTCTTTAACAAATTGAACAATTCAAATAGCAAGAGTTGTGCAACTAGATGGAGCACAAATTTGTTTTGGATATCAAGACTAGACAAAGAACACCCAAGGTGCTAGAAGGCTCCAATCTCCGAAGTGTTTGGTGATAGGCATTTCTACCCTACTAGTGACAACAATTTACAATAATGCACCTCCTGATTCAACAAGTGGGGGCAATTCTAAAATGGTTGGAGGAATTCCATAGCATGTCAAGTGAAGAGAATTGGACATACAATTGAGCCTTTCACCGCTATGAGGGTCAACATCTCTCATCAAAACATTAACCCATGTCTTGTTTAAAGTTGAAGGACAATAACGTTATCTGTAAAGTCAGGCGATTAGGGGGACGAGAAAGGCCAGTTTCGGCATAATAGGCGATCGAATGTGTAACTGCGAATGAAATTTACAAAAATGAAATAACTGGGACCCAAATTAGTTTTTCCACCAATTTGGTAAATTGAGTTTCATCCCCTCTTTCCTTTTCCCTGAGCGCCTCCACTCCTGCTATATATATTGTCACTGCTCCTACCTGTACAACTACTAGAATTACTCTCAAACCTTGTGCATTGAATGATGAGTTTCAGCATACTATATGAAGTTTCTTCTAGCATTTTGATTTGTTGGTAAACCTTCATAAGCAGGAATTATCAAGCACATATTGTCCAGAGGCAGTGGCCCCCCATCAAGTTCAGGTTTTTGCACAACGTTGAACTGTGCACTGAAAACACAAAAAAGCACAGCTCTTCCCTATCACCACAACTCAAATTGCAAAACAACAGTCCAAAATGCGACAATAATCTACTGTTTTGAAGCCTTTGTTAAAAAACAAATCCATCGATCGGTATGTTGAAATCATCATCTGAACATCATGGACATTGCAAAACAAACAAACAAAACAGAACCCAAGATGCAGAATGCACTGACTTTTGCTATTGTGAAACTTTGTTTAAATTTTCATGGATATGTCCCGACATAATCCGAATGCAACTGAGATTGCAAAACATCAGTCAAAGATGTCAAAAGCACTGATTTTTGTTCTTTAGAACTTTGGTTTAAAAGTTCATGGGGATGTTGAGCATCATCATCATCATCCTAACATCAAATTGATGATTAATAACCCAATTCATAATGTAGGAAAACATTCAAGTGAATGTTGTCAAAGACTTCTCTACTCAATCAACAAACAAGGGGTGTGTCACACTGCAGCCTTGCCATTTACATTAAAAAGGTATCTGAAGGCAAAAACAAGCATTATGGAAACTCAAATATTTCACCATGCAAAAATATAATCTTCAAAAAATCCTCTGAAAGAAACCAAAATCCTTCAAGATATTGTAACTCCATAAATAATCTCTAGTTTCAACACACACCAAAATATCATCTTTCAAAAATGCTCATATAAAAATAGACCTATTATTACTTAGGGGCCAAAATCCCACAAGCTACTATACTTCTATAATGAATCTAAACACAATATCTTTGCCTTGGTAGGCAAGGCCAACAAAGTTACCAGATAACAAATCCCTCTACATGGGCAAGTGCAATCTTCATGAGGGCAGATTCTTTTATTTTCCAAGAAAAAAGGGTCCATTTAGGCTCTTGAAATTCTAAACTGGATAAGGGTAAGGGTATAAAATGCTTTGAAAAAAATTCAATTCTAAGTAAAAGTAAAGGTAAATGATGAACATTTACTCTATTTACACCAGTATGGCACATTTCAAAGACAATTCAAAGTGAAGTAAGACAATTTACTTGTGCAATTGGCATTGGAAACATGGATATGTGAAATTTCAAACATCCTATTAAAAAAAAGAAAAAGATATAATCAAATCAATCAATAGCATAAAAAAACATATTCAAAGCGTTTTTGTAATGAAAAAATGAGGGGAAAAAGAGCATATCGTAAGAGTATTTCCCAAGGTAATTATTGTAGTGAATAAATATAAAATGCTAAAAAGGAAATATATTCAACAATTAATCACCATAATCTGAACTTTTTTTCATTGTATTTGGAGGGCATGTTATCAATAGGAATCCATTGGTCTTACTATTTTAAGTGACAAATGGGCTATGCAATATGCAACATGGAAATTGTTGAACTTGTTCCGAGTTGATGATAGTAAGGCTGTGTCAGTTTATATATTCATGATCAACAAGCTTACCCTTGTTAAAAATTTTTTAAAAAAAAAAATTATACTTTAAAAAAAAAACTAGTAAAACTTAGTAAAAGTCGGTAGTCAAGGTGCCTTCTGAGTGTCATACCCCGAGCATGCAGCTTCCGAATGTACATAATGCCCATATACCGTCTCAAGGGTTTCTTGAGGAGGAATTTTATCACTGTGATGGGGGAGAAATTTTGACCTGAAAGATAAGATTTTGATATATACAATGGATTTTTTATGAAAAAAAAGACTGAAATTCGCCAGATTTCAAAGGGTTTTTTTTTCAAATTGACATATTTTAATGATACGTTCCAATAGGTCACCAAGAATATAGAAGGATTCTGTTATTTTTTTCTACTTTCATATCTAGTATGTAGCCAAATCTGGCTAAATTATCTTATGGATGATGGCCACTTCAGGTACATCACAAAATTGGAAAAAAAAAAAAAAAAAACCCTGCCACAAGTGAGTGCATTACAATACACTTAAGAACTTTATTTGTTGTTTGTTATTTTGTGTAAGCTTGCTTGCTCCCCAAAAGCCTTCATTGTATGGCTTTTTGAATTTATGTGTAGAGCTAAGTAGTGCTTAAAAGTAGGGCAAAACAAAGAAAAAACTTGGCATGCTTTGCAACGCGATCAACCTCAGGAGGAGGAAAAGACTGAAAAGCCCACAATTTGGAAAAAGGATTTGGATATATAGGCTACAAAGTCCAAGGAGACCCATCACTTTTCATAGCTTAGAGCATTCCCACTGGTGCTCAATATTTGAACCTGCCAAAATATTTCTCACATCTAAGTTTACTTACAATAGAAGCATGCTTAAGAAGTTCCTTTGCCATTATCTTAAAAACATGTATTTATTCTTTCATGGCCGACTTTGCTCAACAACAAGAGAGGAAATTGTGGAATCAAGCTTGTTTGATTAATTTTTGGAGTCATATTCCTAGTTTATCTTGGGTGGCTCTTTTTTTTTTTTTTTTTGCCCAGTCCATGGTCCATACTCTTTTGATGACTAGAAACCCCACCATGGAAATCCCCCCCCCTCCACCCCTCCCCCCCCCATCCTAAAATTTGTAGAAAGGCTAGCTATAGTTGGCATGGCTTTTGTGAGACCAATAAGATGTGATGCGAACAAGTAAACATTTGAATATTTCAATAGTGCGTCAATCGATTCTCAAGAAAAAGCATAAAATTTATCCATTTTTCTAACTTCCGGGACTCCTCAATAGTCTTGGAAGCAGTTTTGAAAGTGTTGAAAAGGAGGCGGGGGCTTGTGTGCAAGTGCTTGGCCAAGGGCTTTACTTTTGGGATATGTATATATATATATATATATATATATATATATATATTCCGTACACAATTATTATACGGATATAAAGTTTCACTTTCACACTTTTGGAGGTAGGTAGCATTTGGTGTTGGATTTTAGTGATTGAACACGCCTCTTTCTCTACATTTTGCTTCCTTGGTGTGCCATGACCTAATTGGTCCTTCACCCATCGTGACATGTAAAAAAACCACATAGAATCCTTCACATGGTACACGATCAACACATTGTTTTTAAAACCTGGAGATTGCCTAGTTTGCTATCCAATGCATGCCCATTGTGACATCTTCAACAAATGGGGACCCTTGTATGATAGATACCGCACCAATCCTACCAAAGAGAACTATGATTTTGGGTTGCATACTGAACTACTTCCACACCAACTCCTATACAAAAGAGAGCTAGGATTTTGCCCTAATCTACTTCCCAACTATGGTGAGTATAGCAACACATGGTACCCATATACACCCATAGCTGCCTTTCCTTCCATTAGCCTAGCTTTTAAAACGGTGATGGGCAATTTACGACCATAAATTTCATGCGGCCAATGAGACTTCCTGACATGCATTCCGGCTTTTGGGTTTGGTAGGGCCAAGGAACAAGGGATGTTTGCGCTTCTTATTTTGTTCCCAGGGTGTTCCCCAAGATGTTCCCAATAGCACCACACTTTTATCTCATATACTTTTGCTAAAGTTGAACTTTCATGTATATAAAATATAGGGCCAGAGGTTGGGGAGGGGGGGGGGGAGGGGTGAGGGAGCGTTGAAGGGAAGCACCTCTATGCGTCTATATTGTGGAGTGAGGGGCCAAAAGGAATCACCCTTTTCCTTCTATTGGGGAGTGCCCAATATTTAAATTTTTTTGTGATGGGCCAATAAAAGTGACCCCTTCAAACTAAGATAGCAACTTTACCATCCCATCATTAATTAAAAGATTTTAATAAACATTTATTTTAAAAAAATCTGTTGCGTGCAATGTTGGAAGTTCTAACAAAAAAATTGTAGAAAAAATTAATTTCTTAGTACCTTCACTTTCATAGTGCCCTTTACTATTGACAATTAAAACATTTGCTTATGTCCCATAGAAGGTGTGTTATACACAATGGCCTTGTCATTCACTTAATATCAACAATGGATATTGTATGATAAATTGGTCATAGCTAGAGAAAAAGTAAAACTAGGTGTGTTATACACAATGGCCCTGCCATTAATGTAATATCAACAATTGATATTTATGATAAATTGGTCATAGCTAGGGGAATTCTCTTTTAAAAAATCTATATTAATGTACATCATGTTATTGTAAAAGAAAAAAATTCATGATTTTTTTTTTTCCATTTTTTTACATCATATTAGTTATGAGGAACCCAAAGGAGATATCACATTAAATGATGACAAGTTCTAGGAACCTATTTAAACATTTAAAATTTTGTTACCAAACCAAAACAAATAGAGAGATGTGTCACAACATGATTTTTAATTTTCACACATCTAATGACGTTTTAAATAATAAAAAAGTGACCAAATGTTCTCTTTTCATATTTATTTTTCACATTTGTGAAAAATTTCAAACAAAAAAGAAACGGACTCATCATGGCATGTGTATTTGAATGTTTTCAATAGCATTGTCATATTTTGAAAGAATTATATACATTTTTGCATATGATGGGTGCCATAACCATTTTTGAAGAAAGTATTTTTATATTTAGTTTTGTGGTTATGAAGGTGACAGAGAAAATAAAATGTCAAAAGATGAATGTGAATTTTTTACAACCAAATTAGGATGAATCACCTCACCTCATTGTTAGGGGACAAAATCCCTTGAAGCTACTATACTCTATAATGATTCTCAACACAATATCCCTGCCTTACAAAGTAGGGCCAATAAATCTATTTTAATGTCATCATCATGTTGTTGTAAAGATTTTTTTTTTTCATTTTTTAACATCACATTAGTTATGAGAAATAAAAAAGGGATCTAACATTAAATGACAACAAGTTTTAGAAGCTTATATAAACATTTTTTAAAAAATTATCAAACAAAAACCAATAGGGAAATGTCGCAACAAGATTTTCAATTTTTTGAAAATCTAATGACTTTTTTTTTTCAATAAAAAGAAAGTGATCAAAATTTTTGTTTTCATATTTATTTTTCACACTTGTGCAAAATTTCAAACCAAAAAGAAAAAGACTTGTCATCACGTTTGTATTTGAATGTTTTCCATCACATTGTTAATGTTGTGAAAGAATTATATGAATTTTTATGCCTTAACCATCTTTGGGGAAAATCGTTTCATTTTTAATTTTGTGGCTTATGGAATGGTGACAAAGTCACTTGTGCGTTACCTTCCATGTACACCACACAATTTTTATCAGTTGTTTACATGTATGGGAATACCCTGAACACCATGGTGTTCTTGAAATAAGCACCCCCGGAAGTGGAGCCAAGGGGCATTCATTTTGGGAATATCGTATTTCAAGGGTGTTACTTGACATAAAGTGCCATGGTGATTTTTTCTTTAGAAAACAATTTCCCCATGATATCACTACAAATAAACCCCCCCCCCCCCCCCCAAAGAAAAAAACATGAGACATTTTGGAAAACCAAATGCCCACCCGTGCATGTGTTTTATTTTCTAAAATGCTTCGCAATCTTTTACACTCTATAACATGACGTGCAAATATAGTAGATATTTTTGCTTGGTGCCTTACATATGCCTACTTACAGTTACCCTAAACCCTTCTTGTGAAGGATAAGGCCTTAAAATGGGTGAATTTTCAAAAGAGGAGAAGACAATAATCAAGTTTGTCACTATGTTTGAGTGTTTGCAAATTAAGTTGGTTTTTTAAAAAAACGAAATACAACAGTCCCAAAATTTCATATTTTAACACTTAAATGAAAGAATAAAATAAAATCAATGTTAAGTGAGGATTATGTGATGATTAATAAACTAACAAAGTTCAAATGAATAGAAGAAACAACTAAACAACTTTTTGACATACATGTTAAAAAAGAAAAAAATCAATTCAATAAAAAAAATTGAAATAAAGATTCTTAAAAAATGAAATCTAAATTGAATCAATAAAAAAATCACAATTATTTGTTAGTTCGAAATTTTTAATTATATATATACAAAGTTTTCATAAGACATCTTGAAATGATATTGAAAAATGCATTTGAATTTTCATGTAAATTCAAAATCACAATTCATGATTCTATTTCAAGAGGTCATTATTATATATGTGTTTATTTATTATAATTTATAATTATGCACATACTTTTATTCAAGTTGACAGCCTTAATTTTTAAAAAAAAACTATCATTTTGATAATTTTATTATATGTTTATGACATTTGAATAAAGTATACTTTGCATAAAATTCATTGGAACACAAAAAGTAAACCACCTTATTTTGCAATCACCCATTATATAGCACAAGGTGAAAGTTATCATGAATGTTAACATCCATAGATCATGAGATGTAAAAGGAGGAAGGTTGTTATGCTCATGGTTTAGGGTTGTCGGATGAGTCTTTCACCTACCTAAAATGTTGATAGAAGATTTGTAATGTATTTTCTAATGTATTTAGAGGACACCTTATTTAGTGGAATTTTTGCTCAACCAAGGGTAAGTCATTCTTGAAATAAGTGCCCATTTATTTGATTAATTTCTTGTGAATGCTTATTTTAAATATGCCCCATTCCAAGGGTGTCACCTTTGGCTGGGTGGGGGAAGGAGAGGGCATCACTCTTTGCATAATTTGATGTAAAATCTTAAGATATAAGATATTTTGTTATGTGTTATGAAATAATTTAATATTTAATATATATTTAAAATCTCTTCTCATAATGAATTGTAGGCACTCTATTTATATTTAAATAAATTAAGTGTATATATATTATTATTTTTTTCAATAAGTTGCACCTTTCTTTTTTGGGGCACATTGTTTAAATAAAATGGAAGTGACGTCCCAAAATGTAAGATGCCTTTCACTTGTAATGAATAGTTGTAATAACTTTTTTTTTTGTTGCAAGTATATTAATGAATATATGCAATGTTTTTTTGTGCCAAATTTTCACCACTTTGCAACAAAAAAAAAGGGGGCTTGCAACTTGTTCAAAGAATTTTTTTAAAAAAACTCAAAGTTGCCACATTTTGAGGAAGCAAAAGTTGAATTTGCCATATTTAAACCACAGGAATTGTATGTTGCTAGAATAAGGCGAGGTTTTTAAATTTTGATTTAAAAAAAAAAATCTTCAACCAAGTTTGGTAAAGTCCTTTTTATGAATGATTGCCATTCCACCTACTTTAGAAAATTGAGGAAAAAGAATGAAGCATATAAATTATCTTCCATATATATAATAAAAATGCTTACCTTTTCCAAGTGTAACTACTTCCCTCCTTTCTTTTGCACACCTACATGGATATGAAAAGACAAATTAACATGTGACTTTCTATGTTCATGTTATGTATATCATAGTACCTTGATTAGTTTGGGAGCAAGGTGCTTTATATATAAAAATTATGTTAAGCAATACTAAAAAAAACTACAATTTGATGTTATACTTAATAACAAAGCTATTGTGGTCTGAGAGTTCCACTCAAATTTTTAACACGACAATCACATAATTTTCATATTTTTTGACAATTAAAAAAAAGAAAAAAACACACCTAACCAGCTTATGTATTATAATATTCAAATAATTGAATAACCTACCTTTTCAACCCTATCTATGTATCTCTTTTCCTTTGCACATTTACATAGACATGAAGGACCCATTTACTATTGAAAACCTTATGAAAATCTACAAGAAAAAAAAGGCCGAAAATTTTGTTCAATTTGGAACCTTGTCCTTTGGGCAAGGGCATTACACTTAGAGAAAATTTATCCAAGAGCTTTAGGTTTTAGGGGACATTCTGTGACACTATCTACAAGTTTTGTGTCCTAGCAAGCCATGAGTCCTGACAAGCTTGCCCAGGGCTTGCATTGATAGGCCCCCCAAAATGTGGGTATCTGTTATCATACCTTCAAAAAAAAGAAAAAAAGAAAAAAAAAGACCACAAATCACATGACATAAGGGAACTCATATTGTTCTAGGTGTACTTACTCATTAGATAAGGGGGTGTCTCCGAAGTTCAAATTATTATTTTTGTTTATAATGAGACATTTTGATTGGCCAATCACCCGCAAAAACAAAAAAAAACAAAAAAACAAAAAAAAACAGAAAACTTTGGAGGCTCCCCAAAATTGAAGTTTCCATGGGAAAATGGGAGTGGGTCCCCTTTGGCTCAAAACATTATGGGATAAAAGTGTGGAACCATGGGTCATAAGGGGTTTATGACCGTAGGTTCTGGAGAATATTCTCAATAACCTTGAGTTGCTTGACCATGATCAGAGGAGTGTTTGAGAAACCCTAATTCCCCCTGAAACACGAGAATATTCGCCTGACTGATGTGCCCCCAAACCTCAGTCCCCTTGACCCTTGGTCATGAGAATATGCCCTTTACCATGGGGTTTGTGAGCAAGGGTTTGAAGAATATTCCATTCCATTTTGCGGGAAATGGCCAATGGTAATGGCCCTTTCGGTATGCTTTTGCCATTCCATGGCCGCATTCTCCATACCATTAGAAGCTTCTCGGGCTTCCTTAATCATGCAGAATCTGTCTCCGTGGTCGAATCGGTGGAATCTTTGCCCTATAGTAAAGCCCGAGGCCATGGGGCTTTACCGGAATAAGGGCTCACATAAGGTGGAGCTGAGCATGGGAATGGGCCCGACCAACTCGGGTAAAGCTCACGGCTGAGTTTTAAAGTGTGTAAAGACTCGGGCTGATTTTTTATTTTTATTTTTTAAAATTCCCATGATACCAATCGAGCGGTATCATTGGAAAAAGCGGGGGAAAAAATGTAGGCTGTAAAAAAATATTTAAAATGGAACGCCCATCGGAGTGGGTATAGCATATTTTGAAGCGCCTCACAATAGTGCTTTAAGACATATGCTGGGTAAGGTTCCATCCGATTATTACACTAAAAAAATTCGGCAAAGGGTCGTTACGTTACAAGGGTGTTGCGCGTGGGCAACACCCGTCATGTGTGGTTACAAGACATTTGAACCGAATATTCAAAGTGGAAACATGATATTGGGAGGACCACCACCTTTCCTTGATGTAAGGTTTGGAGTTGCACATTGTATTAGAAATCGAAGGAAATAAAACAAAGTTGTTGATACCATGGTATCTTGGTAGCTTCAACACATGTTTGTTGAATAATTAATTATTAATTTTGAAAATTTTCATATCAACAAAGAGAATAATTTTTTAATATTCCCTAATTTTCCTTCAGCATTTTTTGTTATTTGAAGGTTTAAATGCCACATGTTTTCAAGACAAATGAAAGAAAAAATTCAGGTTTTGTTCCCCATTTATGCCTTTATGTGGTTAGGAATTAGTAGTAAAGCCCCAATTTTCTCCTATTAAAAAATTTGTGCTCTTGAATTTATAGTAATTTATTTTTTAAAATAAAAATGCCAAATATTAAATTCATTGTGAAGAAATGGATATGATTTCACAAGAAAAAGAATAGGTATATTACTAACAAATACAACTTGGGGTTTTAAGATATAGATGAAAACAATGATTTAATAATGCACCAACAATTTTAGGCATTTACTAAGGCCGTTGATCTAACTACCCACTACCCCAAACCATCCAACAATAACAACACTCACCTCCCATGCTCCCACAATGGTTTACCCTCATCCCATTTCATGGATGAATGCATACATCCTCAACACCCATCCTTTTGTTTCCATGAAAAATGTTATTATACTTTTGACCTCATCCTTTCCACTCTCCTTAATAGTGATCCCCTATTGCATGCTTTCCTTTCCTTTCCTTTCTTTGCATCCACATGTTTTGGTTTTGCCCCATTGCAAGGTAGTAAATAGTAACTTAGCCAAATAAATTAAACTTTTAGGAGGTCTCAGTTTTTTCCCAATTAATAATGATGATTTTTTAAGGCGATTTTTAAAAAGTGTGTTTTTTGAACAAAAATTTTCATTTGTAGAAAAGAAATTGGGGAATCCCTGGATTTATTTTTTTTAGTGATCAATTCAACTAATTGTTTTAGTCTTGGAATTTTTTTTTCCCAGTTTTTCTACATCAAAAATTTGAAAAAAGAAACAAAGAAAAACCCTGGTTTGGTTTTTTTGCTTGCCATTTTTTTCCCCAATTTTGTGGTGTAGGTGAAGTGGTGGTGATCGATAAGCTGATTTACACAGATTTGGCTATAAAAATATGAAACTAGAAATAATTAAGCATCCTTCTATATTTTTGGCTACCTACTTTTATATAATAAAATTCAATGATAGGCGCGTAAAAACCCCCAAAAACACTTATCTTTTGCCATTTTGAAAAAACCTTCATGTGGCGAGAAAAAATTATTAAAATAAAACACAGACACACTCAGAAAAAAAACTGGGGGGTTTATATTGTAAAGAAACAAAGAGATTAAAAAAAAAAAAATCTAAGAAAAAAGGTCGTTGACTGAAGTAATAACTGACGAAGCTTCCCCGAAGAGGAGAAATCGCCGTCATCGCCTTTTTTTTCCTATATATATATATATATAATATAATATTTTTGGAGGGGGCGGGGCCTTTTCCGGGCCTCCCATTGTTTTTCGGGGTCAGCTAGTGAGACTCGCGCATTTAGGCATTGTTCTTTTGGGGAGCGGGGGGGTGGAGGGAGGGGGTGGCGAAATCTCGATAAACCTAAACCCATAAAGAGGAATTTCCATGGGAAAAATGGCCCAAATTCGGCAGATTTTGAAAGAAAAAAAAAGTCCAAATCGCCAGATTTTCGCAGTAAATTTCAGAAGCTTGCCAAGAATATAGAAGGATTTGTTTTTTTTTTCTACTTTCATATCTTAGTAAGTAGCCAAATCTGCTTAAATTATCTTATGCGTGAGCCCCCCTTCAGCTAGCCTACATCACCAAATTAATTTAAAAAAAAAAAAACCTTGGTCCAAGGGGGTAAAATAAAAGGGAGGAGGGGGGGGGAGGGTCGATTTTGGTGCGGAGTGATATGGTAGTTGGCGGTGGGAAAAACCTAATTTGTTTTTCCAATCAATTTTGTGATTTAGCCATATTTGGCTACAAGCTAAATATGAAAGTTTAAAAAAGAAAAACACCCTTCTGTATTTCTAGCTACCTACTTGAACCATGTTTAAGAATCTAGCTATTTTTCTTCAAATTTGGTTAAATATACGGCTACTGGAAATCTTAAAAGCACATGATTTTAGCAGTTTCAAATTTAAATATAGTTTTTTTGGCTAATATATAGCCAGCGAAGAAAAAGTTGCAAGAGAGTGGGGAAGAAGCTTGTCTCATCAGGAATAATTTCTCGCAACCAAAAAAGCCAAAAAAGAAAAAAAGAAAAAAAGAAATCTGCCTGGAAGAAGAAGAAGAAGAGGAGGAGGAAGGAAATGGTGTGCGGTCAGTAGGATTTTTGCACTGCATTCGCGGCAGACACGAGAGAGAGAGAGAGAGAGAGAGAGAGAGAGAGAGATTCGCGAGAGAGACGAGAGAATTTGCTCATTTGCAGACTATTGTGAGTAGTGGAGAAACGGAAAGGAGAAGTCGCTCTTGATTTGACGTGAATTTTGAAATTGCTGCAGAGTTTTTTTTGTTCTGTGAAGAGAGAAAGACAGTGACAGATAGAGATTGGTTTTGTGAAGAGAGAGAGAGAGAGAGAGAGAGGAGTCTAACTGAGTTTGTTTTGCTGGTTTTGTGGGCATGAGGCTGGATGGAGATACCACAGCGGTCGTAGCATCAGCAGCAGTTGAAAGTTTGTGGGGAGTAGTAGGCTTGATTCAACAAGCTAGAGATCATAGATGGCCGTCTTCGTCTGTTGGAAGTCTATTTGATGATCAGAGGGAATGGGAGACTAGGGAGCGGGAGCCTGAGGCACGGAGACGAGAAGAGAGTAGGCGGAGGGAAGAAGAGGCGGAAAGACAGGAGAGGGAACAAGAATTGAAGAGGGAAGGCAAGCTCCAGCGAAGAGATCATGGAGGAGCGCAGAATCTTATTGCTGCTGCTGCTGCTTCTTCTTCTCCCTCCCCGGCGCGCTTCTTCTTCACTGTTGGATATGCACTTTCTTTTAAGAAAATCAGAAGCTTCATTCAGCCGAAGTTCGAAATTCATGCAAGGTAAACAAACAAACACACACACACACACACACACACAGAGGTGCGTATGCAGAGTTGCTGAAGATATCTGTTGACTAAGAATCTTTGTTCTTTCTGAAGCCAGTTCAGCTCTGTTTGCATTGAGAGCTTGCTTGAAGCTCTACTGTCTGGATTTCTTCCACATGTGGAACTTCTTTTCTTGTTCCATTTCTCCAGTGGAGAAAAAGAGAATGATTTCTTGTTTCCTCTCTCATGATATCAATAGAAAGAATCTGTGATGTCATGTGATGATATCAGGGCATTGATTTGACCATTCATTCTCTCAATGTTGTCTTCTTTCTGTGGACAGGACAAAGGGGATCACACTAGTGGCTATAGATCGCAGCAAAGTGCTTGCTGATCAAGGACCATTTGATATCATACTGCATAAGGTCAATTTTTCCCTCTGGGGCCCCGCAGATCCATGGTGGCACAGATTTTTTTGTTTGTGTGAATGCAAATTATTTGCATTCTCATTTTGCATCATTCTGAGTTTCATATTGTGAACCTGAAGAACAATCTTTATACCAGTCTTAAGAATTCTCAATCTGGATGCATCAGAAATGCTTTGTCTATTCTCCGCTGATTGACAGAAGAATGTCCCAATGATCATCTGTTTTCTCAAATCTTGTCAAGGTATTGATTTATCTACTTTCTTGCATTTGGGCATGTTGGATGTATGTAGATAACAGGGAAAGAGTGGCAACAAGAGTTGGAGGTAAGAATCTTAGCACTACCAAGCCAACAATCTGGGGGATCTTGGTTGCTTGCAGTGTGTTGTTCACAGTTTTGTGCTTAGCCTTTCTTATGTAACTCCTTCAAAGGTTCAAGAAGTTCAAAACCTTGTCTTATGCTGCAATCCAATGAACTTTCCTTGTGATGGCAAGTTGTCACTTTTGTTTTTGGTCTTTATGATTTGATGAATCTAGATGGGTATGAAATGAATGCCTTAAGACTGGTCTGACAACTCTTCTCCAGAAAAATTCATCAAATCTTTAGTGTGTGAGCAGGAGTTTGATAGAGCTGCAAAATGAATGGTGTCTGACCTAGGTCTGGAAATGGTAAATGCCTGGTGTTAGAAGGAACTAAGTACATGATGCATGTTGATATCCACACAATTAATGCTTGAAGGAGAGTCTGCAATCCTTTTGCTCCTCATAGTTGTCATAACCCTGGGTCTTTCTTTCCGTATTTGCAGGATTACAAGCAGAAGTATCCAGATGTGATTGTGCTCGATCCTCCAGAGGCTATCCAGCATTTACAAAACAGGCAGTCAATGCTTCAGGATGTCACACAATTGGACCTCTGTGACTGTGGAGGTTTGACATTTCTCTTTTTGCAGAACTCAGCAAGAAGTGATTCATACATTCAAAGTGGTTTCTTGTTCATGGTCTGATGATTTCCTTGTTTGATCAACACCCAGATCATCTCATTGCGATGGATTCCCTTGACATTTGTACAACAGCCCCTGTTGGCCTTCTGTGACTTGTGTTCTAGGATCTGAGTTATAAACTTGTTAGGAGACGTATATTCTATTACATGACCTGGGTGGGACTTAGGAAAGCATTTGAACTTCTGTGTAGGCCTAGGTCTTGCTAAAGTTTGGAAATGTCTGAACTTCAGTTGTTTTGTGTTTTTCTTTCTGCAAAATCAGGTTATGTTGGTGTCCCGAAACAGTTGGTGATTACTGGCGATGCTGCATCCATTCCTAGTTCTGTAGCTGCAGCAGGGCTGAAGCTGCCATTGGGTCTGTACCAACTGTATACATCACATTGTCTATATGAAAGATGCCAATAAGTTGCTTGTACACATTCTTGTGCCTTTCCATGTGAAAATGTAGGAATTATCTTGGTAAACTTCACGCTGTAATTTATCTGCATCTTTGGCACAATGGCTTGGTGGGAAGAAGACTAGTTTCTCATGGCATTGTCTGGTTGTGGAGGTGAGTGCAGTTGCAAAACCTTTAGTAGCAGATGGAACTGCAAAGTCACATGCCCTGTCATTGGCTTATGACAAATACTGCTTGACAGAGTTGGAGCCTCCTCTAGTTCTTCAAGAGTTTGTTAATCATGGTGCACCTCTTGACCACTTCATATCCAGCAATATAAAACTTAGAATAAGAATTGGACTCCGTGCAAACTTCAATCTCTGATTTGGTTGGGTCATGAGGCACTTCTTTGATAGTAGTCATGGGTTGAATTTTTGAAACTGAGTTTATTAAGGTCAAAAGACTAGCTTTTGGCTGGGATATGCACTACTGAACACTTTCCACCAGGAATATACCCAGTGAAAATGTTAACTCTGGTTGATATTGGGTCCTTTTGATGCAGGCGGAGTTCTTTTCAAGGTCTATGTTGTTGGAGACCAAATCAGGGTGGTACGAAGATTTTCTTTGCCAGATGTCATGGAAGGGCAGTCAGAAAGTAATGGTTTGATTCCATTTCCAAGAGTCTCCTGTGCAGCAGCAACCGCTGAAGATGCTGATCTGGATCCTCAAGCTGCAGGTAGAGAGACTCTGCTTATGTTGTCAAATCACAGAAGGCTATGAATGTGCTAATTCCTGCTGTTTTATGACCTGTTGTCCTGTACAATTGAAAATTGTCACTCCAAGCAATTTTTCATTGAAGTGGATCAGTTGATATGGTAGATTGGATTCAATGTGTACATGGAGTGAAGGGGTTCTAGTTGAGTTGTCTCTTTTGTGTACTCTCTGGGAGTTCCGAACTTTCTTTGGGAATATTGAGGATAGTATTTTGGTGTATTGGTGAATTCTTATGTCTTTTTAACTCAAATGTGTAGAGCTGCCTCCACAACAGCTGCTGGATTGCCTCTCGAAGCAGCTTCGACACAGATTGGTAAATATCCATTCTCCAAACATAATCTGCACATTCTGAACCAACTCACAACAAGTATAAATTTACTGCATGCATTTTTCATTATTGAATAGTGGGTGTGTGCTATAATTACACAGTATCTTACATTGTGAAGTTTGTTTGATGGGTACAAGGGTCTGAGACTCTTTAACCTTGACATTATTCGCAAAGGAGGAGCTGGAGATCAATACTATGTCATTGACATCAATTACTTTCCTGGTAAGAACTTTTGGAGTTTCTATAGAAACAAACAATAATCATACACTAGAAGTTGTCACAGCCCATTTCACAGTTTGAGGATACTGAATACATCGTTTTAAGCATGAACTTCTTCTGGACTATTCAGTACAGATATGATGAAGACAATGTAAGTGGGTAGAAGAGGTGGTGTTTGTTTCATTTTCTTCCATGCAGATGACACTTTCAAGTCATTGTTAACTTTGCTGAGGAAGTGTTCTATATGAGCAAAAGCTGATAAATTTTGGTTCGCAAAAAAGGGTTGTCTGAAAGTGTTGATTTGTGGATTGGTGCAGGCTATGGCAAAATGCCAGACTACGAGTTTGTCTTAACTGACTTCCTTTTGAATCTGGCAAGGAGCAAAGGGCAGAAGTTTATGGGAATCTTGGGAAGCTGAATTGCTACCACCACCAGCTACTCTTGGAACTTTCAGGCACACCAACCAACCCACCCATGTAAAATTGTTCACTCTCAACAACTCTCTTCTCTAAAATTCTTGTGCAGATGTGTAAACACTTCCACTTTCTAGCTACAATGCTCTGTAAAGTACTCTCAACCAATGGTGCCATCTCCTTCCTTTTCAGGGAAAATGCAGCAGCACTGTATCCTTATGGGTGCATACTGCACAGTTAGTGATTGCAGTTTCGTCTTTCTTTACAATGATTAGTGCAGACTGTGGGTCACTTGATTCTAGAATCTAGGACACATTTGGGTCACAAGTGGGTGTTTTCTGCTTGTCTTCTATGTCAGCTCAATGTCACCTTCAATGTAAAGAAGGATTTGTGCTCTCACTCTTCATTTTGGATTTTAGATCATTTTTCCCACTTTCTGATTTTTAGTGACATGTGAATGAGCCTTGGAAGGAAGGATAGTTATGGGTTGCAAGGGTGCTTGCTTGATTCTGCATCATGGGATGCTGATCAGGTGTCTATATGTAGTCTGTTTGTTGCACTGTAAAGCTATCGATAAAACAAAACAAAAGCTTGGGTATCTTCAAAATCCTGCAACTTTCAGTGGAGCAACAGAGGCAAGGAACAACAGCAACAACAAAAGAGGACTCTGAGGAGAGAAAGAATACCTTTTTGGCGTTGACTTTGCTCCTGAGATGGTTTTGATTTGCATAGCTGCAGTGTAATTGTTTGTGTGTAGAGTTTTTTTTGCTGCAACAATCACACTGCAGCTGCTGCTGCTTGACTCCTCCAAATCTCTTCTTCCTCTACTTCTTCATGCCTTGTCTTTCCTTTCACTTTTTGCATGTTCTTGGAGTTTTCTGAATCTTCTTCCTCTACTTCTTCATGCCTTTCTCTTCCTTGTCACCCTTGGCATGCAGAGATGCTCTTGGAGTTCTCTGAATTCTTCCTCTACTTCTTCATGCCTTGCCCTTCCTTGATCACCCTCTGTATGTGGAGATGCCACCTTCTCCAAGCTTCACCAGATTTTTCAACTTCTTTGGAGATGCTCAAAGCAATCCACACCTTCCCAGATTTTTTGGCCACATTTCACAATTGCAAGGTTTCACATTGCAGGTTTGCATCAAACATAGACAAAGGTGTGACACTCCTTTGTTTTGACAGTACTGCGAAGCAGATTGTGATCTCTGAAGGCCCCAGGTGTGTTCAAGATTTGACATGTTTCTTGCAAATTCTTTTGAGTTTTATGTGATCTCTGAAGGCCCTGGACATGTTCAAGATGTGATGGCTCGAGGCATAGCAAATCATCAACAAGTGTTTTGCTGCAGGGATGATGAACCACAGAGCATCAATAACTGGCTGTTCACTTGAACAATCATCTTCTGTATGTGATTTGTTCTCAGAGTGATTGGGGACAACATGGCTAGATGATCTGCAGACCCAGAAATGATGGAACAGGAAGCTTCGGATCTCAGTGATGATTGCCAAAATGGAGACTGTAGACAATCAACAGTGGTGGAACGAATATGCAGGACATTGTGCAGTTGTTCGTATGTTTCATAGATTGATGCATATGTTGATGATTTCAGAGATTGTTTGCATACATATTGATGGCTTCGGAGATGTGGCAACATCAGAGTAGTGGACTTTAACGTGCTTTTTCAAGTGCTGATAGTGGAAGTGATGGTAACAATAGAGATAGGAGGAAGATGCATTATTGCAATTTGTTGCAGCTAGCAAGGATATTGGTAATAATGAATTGGAAGCTCTAGCTTAAGCTGTATTCTGGTTCAGTTTGTTTCTGTTTTGTGGAGTTTGCTATGAATGATCTGTCATCCAAGCTTTGTGCATTTCTAAGGAGTGAGTGCAGTTTCTCAGAGAAGGGAGAGTTTTTGTCACAACTGATATTATTGTAAGACGGAAGAGTTGAGAGCTCATCTCTCTTTGACAGCCAATTTTAGCCATCTTCTTCAGCTTTCTGACATGGATTGGAGGCATATTTTCATTAGATGAGCAGCAAGTTTGAGGATGGTACGCACAGAAAGCTTGTGCTCTCTTGCAGTGTCAAGCAGTCACAAGACATGGTGTTACAACTGAAGGATGCTTGCAAACTTTGAGCAAAGTGCTGTTGATCGAGCGCCAGTAAATTTGTGAGTGTCTGTCTCTTAGCACTTATTACCTTCCTCACATCCTCTTCTGTCGTTTTGCAAGGGAAAAAAGGTTCAAACATGACCATAACACACACAAAACATCTCAGTCAATCTTTCATAAGTCTGCCTTGCACTCTTTTGTATTTTTCTAGCTTGTTGCAGTGGTATTAAAGCAGAAGAATCTGTGGAATGAATTTTTTGTATGTTCTGGTACATAGTCAATGACAGCAGATGTTCCACATCTGCTTTTGGCCATCTGCAGTTATTATTCAGATCCATCTGTAACTGTACATACTTGATGGGAAACTTAGAAAATTTGTACTGGCTACTGTGTGCTTCATCCCAGCATTGTGTGGAGAATGTATGTCTGTGAGGATGCCTACTTCAAGTTGGGTGAGCAGGATTGGCACCTCCCTATAGCAAGCTTAAATCACTTCTCCCAGTGAATCTTTATCTACAGTTTTCAAGATTTCAATAGGAAGCTTTCTGGATGGATTGAGATCCAAACTTTGCCTCTTTGGCTCTTGGATAGAGACTGCTGCAATTTGAAGGACTGCTGCTACTGGAAATACTCTATGCTTTGTAGAGTATTTCCTCCATCCGTCCATCAATATCCTGAATTGATTGTGCATACTGATGTGCAAACTGAAATATCTAACAATGAAGGATTGTTCAGTATGTCTTCCTTTATGCTCAGATCCAGCTTGTGAGTTTGTGTACTAATGTGATTGGGACCCCCATTTCCTTACAGCTGCTCTCAAATGGTAAAGGACACAACAAGAAGCTGAGCAGGACCTCAGGTCTCTTGTTTATCAGTTTGAAGGTACAATCTCTGGGCAAAAGACCATTGTGGTTAATTGATTTCACAACTCCACAAATCTCACCCTTCAAAGCTTCAGGCTTCAAAAGCTGTGTTTTCCTGAGCGGTTAAGGAATTGAAGACATAAGGTGCAAACCCGTAGAGGAGCAGCGAATGTTCAAGTCATTCCTTTGATGTAAATGTCCATCACTCCTGAAAATTGTTAGTCTAAGCTTGCTAAGACACATTTGTTATTTTCCGTCTTTTTTTTTGCCATCAACTTGTTTGATCTCTGGAGTGCACTTTTATGGGCCTGGGCTCTCCAGGTGATAGTTGACGATGTTGAAATGGAAAAAAAGAAGAATTCCACCAAGACTTCTGTAAGGTCCAAAATCTCTTTTGCATTGGTATCTATCCACTCAGATATTGACCACCCCAGCTTCCTCTTTGGTATTGACCCATCTGTTTTCTAGCATACCAGGGCATATGGACTGTCAAAGCACAACATAGCTTCTTGTCATCTTTGCAGAGTTCAGGTTTTTTTTGTGCAATTTCTATGGTGTTGATTTCAGGTTTATGGTTTAGAGTTTAACTGTAAACCTAAATCCTAAAGCCCTTTAAAGTGATGAGCGCAAGAATGCTGAATTTGGCTAAGTGATAACCCACTATAAACTTATGCACATGTGCACCTAAGAGCCCCCCATTTGCCTGGCACAAGTCAGATAGGAGGCCCCACCACTTGAAGGGCCAACTGTTTGCCTAGGAGGGTACATGCAAGCTGACGCTTGTTTGCCTCATCAGTGACAGTCCCCAAAGGCTGCAGAAAAAATGTAGTTTTAGGTTTGAGACACTAGAGACTAAACCTCCAGAGACTACAAACTCCAGAGACTTAAACATTTGCAGTCCTTTTCTTTTGAGACTCTTGGAGTTGTGAACACTTTAGCTCTGTACTCCAGAATTTGATTTTTGAGAATAGACATGGATTCATGCTTCATTGGGAGATTTTTTTTGATATGGATGCTACTGTCCATTAAATTGGGGAATTGTGCATCCTCCAGATCAAGGGTGAGGGAGTTTTTTGCATAAGTTTTTGTGTCAAGAAAACAGTCCCTCATTAGCAGGTAATTTCTTCCCATTTTTGTGTTTGACTGCAAGAAAGAAACAACACCCTCCTCGTTTGTGGTGGGTTGAACCCAAACAATCCAGAGATTGAAGCTATGTGGAAACACATGTTTGGTGTACAACCTCCCATATGAGGGATAGAAAGTTCTTGTACTATAGAATGAGTTATGAGGCTTTCAACAATCTTGTGAAGGAGTTGACATCCTTCTTGAAATCTCAATGCATGAATCCAGTTGGAAATTAGAAAATTGTGGCTATTGTCATTTACAGATTTGCTCATTGGCCATAGTGCCACACATATGGCTGACCATTTTGATGTTGGTGCTTCCACTATCGGAAAGCATGTGGACATTGTTTGTGATGTTTGGACTGATAGAAATAAAATGTTTGATAGATACATCAGCATTCCAGAAGGTCACTGTTTGTAGAAGATCATAGACCAATTTCTGGAACTCACTGGGTTGCCAAATGTTTGTGGTGCAATTGATGGCACCCATATCCCATTGGCTGATCTCCCTAGTAGGAAAGTGACAGTAGCATAGAGTGATTTTTTTCAAATGAAAGAAGTTCCACAGAATTGTGGTTCAATCTGTATGTGATGTAGATAAAATCTTCTAGAATGTTTGTGCAGGGCAACTAGGAGGTGTACATGACAGTGGACAATTCAAGATTTCTAATCTTTACAAGGACTTGAGAACCATGCTATTTTACAACAACCAGTGATCAATGTGCAAGGTATGAGGTGCACACCATACTTGATTGGTGATTCAGCTTACCCTGTTTCACAGCTCCTTGCAAAAGAATTTCAAAACCCATAATGTGGTGGACATAAATAAAAGAAAATTTGACTCTAGCATGAATCCAAAAAGAGTTGTTATAGAGAATGCTTTTGGTTCTTTGAAGACTAGATGGAAAATTTTGAAACATTTCAATCCTAGAGTTGATAGGGCAAACTAAGGTAACAATAGTGTGTTGTGTTTTGCATAACTACTATGAGTTGTGCAGAGAACCAGAACCCAAAGTTGCAAATCCAGCAAGAAGAGGTGATGTGCTTATGGGTTTTGGTGTAGAGAGATTACCTTGTGTTAGAAAGGAAAAGGAGCAAGTGCTAAAGGTGAAAGAATTAGACAAAACCTATTTGAACAATGGGTGATTGATCACCTTATTTAGCAATAATTAGAAGGTTTTGTTATGCATAATTTTGTTGTTGTTTTCTAATATTGAACGTTTTTTGGTAATGATTCAAACGAATGTTGTTTTTTGTTGGTTTATTTTCTTCATGAAACATTTTTGGGGTGTGCTTCCCATTTTTTAAATGCAAAATTCCTAGAGGTCATGGCTCCTTTTCAAAGTGTATTCACGGACATTCTAAATGATGGGGAAACTCTTAAATTTCACAACTGATCATGAACATTCATTACATTAACAAATAAATGGTTACTTATATTTACAACCATCAATTTCAAACATCTGTTGGTTGTGTTAATAAAAATGCCATTTTATGAATTTGGTAATTATTTCTAAGACAAGCATGAATGACTTCTCACAAGCCATAAGCCATAGCAAACTTTTTACTTGTGATGAAATTATTGCAAATATGTGTAGTACCTTGGGTCAACTAACAACCAAAGAATTTGGATGCTACAAACCTTAGATTGCTCCAAAGCAAGGAAAACCCAAAGTGGTAGAAAACCTTAAACCCTTAAAAAAAATCCAAATTGGGTTCATGAAAACATTTTTTTAAAAAAAAGATTGATCGTGTCTGGTAGTGCACAACAACGTGAAGTTCAATTTTGATTATATTTAGATTCAATCGAAAAGTAATGAGATGCAAATGGATGCAAAAGATATTAAAATCTATTGCTAAATGTGGCGTTGAAAGAAAAAAAGGGGAAAACTTTGAAAAGATAGATCCAAAAAGACATATTTCCATTTCTCTTTACTTGGGAATTGGCTAAACAAATTTCAATTTGTAATTATCATCCACAAGGATAATTTATGAAACCTAAAATTGTTATACCTAAACCAACTTTGGTGAATCACCACCATTGGAATTATTTTCTTAATATATTTAACAATTAAATATATGTATACTACTTATACATATCATAGTTAGATGATTAAAAATTAGATTGAATGTTGAGGATATGTCACAAGACAAAGTAATACATATTTATTTTTATACTCTCTTAGTTTATCTAGAATCCGTCATTTCAAATGACCCATACATTTGTATGTAATTCAAATTATTATTATTGCAATAGCTTTTCAAAAAAAATGAAAATGCAGATTAACAAATCTTAATGATGAACTATTGGAAACAATATGGGAACATACAAAGGAAATAAAAAAAAGGGGGAGAAGGAGGGATATTATTTAATTTGTAAACCTTCGTCTCCTTTACAATTCGTCTTACTTCTTTTTCACGTTTTCCAAATGAAGTTTAAATTTAAATTTAAAGAGTTATTTAACTATAAAATTATTAATAGAGCTTTTTATAAAGTTATTTAAAGAACTTTTTCCTTGGCCATGGGGTTTTAGTTGTAAAAGAAAATCATTTCAACAATTTAAGACTGAAGAATAAGGACCATCAAGCACAATAAAAACAACTTTTTAAATGAAAATTTCATTAGCAATTTTTTAAATTTTTTTGTATTTCAAATTTTGTTAACACAAATGTAGTTTGTAGTATTTATACCATTGCATTCTTGGATTCTCAAGTGCAACATTTAAGTGCATTTAATTTATTTGTACATAATATATATGTTAATTACTTGAAACTTCGGCTCTCAATTGAATTCAAATACATTGAATGAAGCTTGAATTTTATAGTATTTGATTTTAAAATTTGATTCAATACCCTAGTACCTTGGCCAATTCAACACTAATTATATTATTTTCAGAAACGTTGAAATTTTCAAAAATTATTTCTTCCAAAATAAAAATATTGTGAACGATAATAGTGTATATTTAAAAATATTCTATTGTTGAAATGAAAATTTCAAAAATAATAAATTATTTTGATGGACATGTGTTGAAATGGCCAAGGTACTATGAAATTTTCATTCAAATGGAACTTTATTTACACCAAATCATTTAATTTATTTTTTGGTTAGTTGATCATCACTAATAGTGTGTAGTAACACAAAGCCCAAGTTTTTAAGTAAACAACATATTTATTATGTTCAAATAAATTTAAAGGCATTTAAATGTTGCACTTGAAACTCCAAAAATTCTATTGGATTCAAATTGAATTGAAAAATAATGGGATGCAAATTGGTGCAAAAGATACTGAAAACATGTTGCTAACCATGATGTTGAATCAGTACATGTAGGAGCAGTGAAAATATATGTAGCAGCAATGAAGGAGCTCAGAAAAAGAAAAGAGGGGGTGAAGAGAGCATGATGAACTCAGTTTACCACAAAAATTGATGGTTTTCTATGTTTCACTCCCCTTGAATGCTATGTACCTTCTTTTTTCAAGCTTTTAAAAATTTTCACCCCATCTATGACCAAACTTAGGGTTCTGGTGCTGTGTATTTTTCTTAATGTGATTAGCAATTAGCACACAAACCCATTTGGGCAGAACATATTATGAGTCTTGGGTTCTTCCTAAATGCTGGATTTTATTTTATTTTATTTTTCTAGAAACAAATGTAAGTACCAATAAGATGGAATTGTTTTGCTCTCTTGTTGAATTGTCATCTTCTACTACTAGTGGACTGAGGTGAGTGAGGTGAGGAGTTAGTATTTTTGCATTTTTAGTGTGGAATTCGATCGATGATGTATTATTGTATGGAATTCACCTCTAACTTTGGAGGTGTTGAAAAAGTTTTGAGGAATGGGGCATTGGAATGGGCAGGATATTATATTGAGTGTTGGGTTTTGCGGAAAACCCAGATTTTATTTTTTCTGGAAGTGTGTAATCTACCAGTGTAAAGTACCAATCTAAGATGGAATCGTTTTGCTCTCTTGCGGAATTGTCATCTTCTACTAGTGCACTGAGGTGAGGGGAGGAGTGTCCAGCAGAAGAGAGAGAGAAAGTGACGAAGAGATTTTTTGTGTGTGTGTGTAATTTCTAGTACGCTCTTCTTTCTGTACTCTTCTGCTTTCAGATCTGACTCTAAATCGTTTATTATTGGTTGACATTGCTGTAGCTTAGATTTGAATTTTTTGGGGTTTTGTTGTGGAGATGCACACTCGAGCTTATGTCTATGTCTTGTTTCCCAATGTATGTTTTCTCATAGTGAATGGCGGAGCAACGAGTTCTCTAGTAGGCAGTGATGATGATGATGATGCTTTCTGATAGGGAGATGGGTTTTTTGCTTTGCTCTTGCTTTCCGTAAGATTTATGATTCACGAGGAGGAGCTGCTTCATGATGCGAAGACGACGACTATGAAGACGTCTTGTTGAAGTTCATTGGTGGGGGGAGGAGGAGGCCGAGGGTTTGGGGATTGATTGTAAGAGAGAACTTGGAAGGGATCATGTTTTCATTGCTGTATGGGCTTTGGAAATACCTGTTTAGTAAAGCCGAGTTCCATGTTCTCATTCTGGGGATTGACAAGGCAGGCAAGACGACGGTGCTGGAGAAGCTAAAGACGCTCTTCTCAGATTTGGAAGGTCTTCCTCCAGACAGAATTGTTCCCACCGTGGGACTCAACATCGGCCGTGTGGAAGCTCACAAGTCGAAGCTGATCTTCTGGGATCTTGGGGGGCAGTTAGGGTTGCGAACCATCTGGGAGAAGTATTTTGAAGAAGCGCACGCCGTTCTCTATGTCGTGGATGCTGCAAATCAGTCGCGATTTGATGATGCAAAATCAGCTCTAGAGAAGGTTCTCAGACATCCAGATCTGCAAGGAGCTCCAATACTCATCTTTGCCAACAAGCAGGACTTGCCAGCAGCTGTGACTGCCCAGGACTTTTCTCACTATCTTGATCTCAAGGAGCTTAATGATCGGCCCTCTCTTGTACAGGCCATGTCTGCTTATGATGGTTCAGGCATTCAGGAAGGAGTGTTCTGGCTTGTGGAGGCCATGAGAAAGACCAAGAGGACTGAGGAGCTGAATCGCCGGGCAGATGCTGCTGTGACTTTGTAGAGAGATAATCTTCGCAAGTATTCAGGCAAGAGATTTTTTTTTGCAGCAAGCTTAGGAATCCATAACATTGCCATAGTTTGAGATTCTTTGGGTAATTCAAGCAGGTCTAATCTCAAGATCTAGGGTTTCTCTTGGAGCACATACTGTGAATTGGAAGGGGTACAGAATTAATCTTGCTTGATTGATGCATGCAAAACTGACAGGGGGGTGTGTGGAAGAGTCATTCTGGCAGCAATGCAATTAAGAAGGTTAGTAATCAGAATTGATGAATCTGGGGTTTTTCCAAAAGAGATGATCTAGTACAGTCTGCCCATCTGTGTTTGGGCATGTTAAGAGGTGCATTATTCTATTAGTCATGCTATGACTGTTCTATGGTTTTGGCATCACACCCCTAAAATAGTAGATGACCAGGGCTTCACAACACTGGTTTTTATGTTGCTGGCATACTGCATCTGTTTCATTCCATACTGCATCAACTTTGTGCATTTCACCATATGAAGTGCAAGTCTCAACCCACGTGTGTTGTCTCTTATGTATAGGCTTGTTTTTCTCTCAAAGAAGCCCATAGTGTAATAATATCTAAACACATTAGAAAAGCAGCAACCACAAAAGAGAGTGTTCTTTGTTTGGAAGCTTCTTCCTTGCTTTTTCTGGGTATGAAATCCCATTTATTCTGTTGATCCATGTGATATGTTTTCCAATGGAGAGTGATTGAATATTGCACTACTACTCCAGCTACTACCCAAGAATTAGAGCCATCAACGGGATTCAGCGTTTATGGTTCTACATTGTGTAAGGTAACATCAAGCAGTAGGCAGATTTGGATATTAGGGTTTCAGGTTACTGGAAGGGTGAGACCAATTGGAAATTGGTGGTTTGAGAATTAGGGCATTTTTTCATGCATCCTGGAACTAGTATGATTGCTACTATTCTTGCTTGTTTGCTGTATTCTGTGTTACCTTATTTCTATATTTATCCCAGGTTACCTTCTTGTTTTCCTTGCTTCACAACCATTAACTTTGCTAATTAATGTGTGTGAAGAAGCTTTGGTCCTTGTAAATGAGGCTTGATGTACAACTTTGTGAATGTGTTGAGTATTTCTCTGAGGTACACAGATCTAGTGATCTTCCAAAGTTACTAGAATGCATGTGACAAAACTAGAGCTACATATTTAGACGAATACAAACAAGGAAGAGTGTAAGCACTTAGCCCCAATTTCTCTTGAACTCAGGAGGTGGGTAAGATGATGATTGTTTATCGATGCACACAAATGTATGTGTGTGGGTGATGGGGGGGTGGGGGGGTGGGGGTGGATGTTGTGGAGAAGGGGAAGGGGCAAGGGAGAGTGTGAAGTATGAGGTAGGTTGGAGCATGATCATGGTTAGCAATAGATTGGATGTGGTGCGGTCAGAAAGGAATTAGTCTTGTGATGGGAACTTGAAATGGTCATTAGCTGAATAAAACAGTGATAAGGTAGAAAGGGTTTTTATCAATATTAAATATAGGTGCATTAGAGGGTTGTGCATGGGAGTGGGAAGTTCTTTTTAGGCTGAGGAGATTGCGAAAGAGTAAGGCTTGACCTGTTCATCCTTGAAAGGGAATTTGATCAATGAGCAAGGTTGGACTATGCAATTGTTTTGCAGTTCTCTCTTTTTCAAAGAAAGAACTGGCAGGTAAGCACAGGGTATATGAACCCCTCAATCAGTGGGTCTAAAAACACCGAAGGATCAGGACCCATTTTGAACTGGTGGTACCGAAAAAATAAAAGAACCAATTCAGCATGTGGCCAATTCTCTTAAAAACAATTAAAGAACTGATCATATAACCTTTCATTAAACTGAGGATTCTTTGCTGGTTCTTTCACAAAAACTATTGGTTGGACGTGTGTATTGTTGAACATGACAAGCTCGAAACAACATAATTTATGTGTTTCAAGGTGTAGAGTTTAGGGTCTTAGGGTTAAGGGAGAATTCATACAGGTTAATATGAATACTTTACAAGTAACCTTCAACATTGCCCGATGGCAAGCATGTCAGTATGATTGCATTCATATTAAGAATTTTAAAACCCTCTAATTTGTATCAATTGTTACCATGTAAGTTCAAACTAAAATTAGCACAGAAGTTACACTTAAAATTATTGATAATACATTGCAAGAGAGCCACATTTTGCTGTGCATACTTATGGCATCGAATAATGTTAAGATCAAGTAATCACAGATGGAGTTAAGATTCATTTGAGATAAGTTTAGAATAGTTGAATTCTGACTTAACATGTGTAACATTATGACTCCATTAGTGCAAACATACATTTCACAAACAGTTACATTGCAACATAACAATATATTAATTCCAAATCACCATAATGGCATGAGAATAATTAGATGGGTTAGAAAAACAAATATTCAAACCTAGTTGGATAGATTTCCCCTCCCCCTCTTTTTGTGACTTTAAAGAACATGGAAAAAAAAAGGATAATGTGTGACTCATGAGAATCCTTAGTCAATAGAAGTAGCATATAGTTCTTTTAATTAAAGCTAATTGATGACATTCTATAGCTTGAAGGAAGTAAAATCAATAGTAAAATATATGGGGGAATGGTGATAATCCACATGAATATGTTATTGTGCTAATTGAGTATTACATGGCAGTTTCCAGGCCCTCCAGATGCCAAGAATTAGTGAAAGGAATTTAAGCTCTAGATGAAGAAACAGGCATTAGGCCAAAGAGCTAGAAAAACCCAAGTTAGCAAGAAAGACTTTGAAGGATGCAGAAACACTTTTGCTTTGTTGAATGCCCATTGTTGTGTACCGTGTCTTGTTTTCCGGCGGAGTCTGCGTCTACACAACTATGAAAATCTATTAGTTCCTTCTTAGCTTATCATCAATGTCCAACTAGTGTAAGCATTGTACCTCATAGTATGCTTGGCTAGAACGTCAAAAAAGAAGGAAATATCACATACAAATGCAAAGCTCTCTGCTTAGACCTCACATCCTACTCCTTGCTGCAATGCAGAGCAAATTCTTTCACAGCCTGGTGGACACTTGGAGTTTTGCATCAGTTACCTCTTCTGTCAAAATGCTGACAGCAGGGTTGAATGGGCATTGAGATTGACAGCTCTCTGCAGTTCTTCATTCAAAATTGTAGTTTGTCCCAATCATGAATTGCTGTAACAGATTCCCAAATCCCTTGCAAGTTCATGAAGCAAATATTATAACTTCATCTTCTTCTGAATTCAAGGTCAGTCCCTTTGAATTCAGAAGAAGATGAAGTCATTATATGTACAACCCTTCGTCTCAATGTTGTTTCTCCACCTCGTTCTCTTATTCACAACTAACCCTTCCTCTCGTTATTTCTCCATCTTGTTTGTCTTCTTCTCGTAGCGACATTGGATCTCGGTGGTGGTTGCATTCCGTCCCTAAACCCTAATCTCCGAGCAATGTTTTTCACAAATGCAAATTTGCAACGTCCGTAAGCAGCTTTTCACAACCTGAGTTTTGCTTATTATTCACAAAAAGCTTACGATACTCCCGGAGAAAGACAATACACTCATGAACGGCAACCAGGCATAAAACCAGATTGCATCTATCACTGCCGCTGATTCTTCTTCATCGTCGTCTTGTTCGACCCCCCACAGCGCTACGATGCCCTAATTTTAACGGCCTGGATGTCGACGATCTAAGAGCTCTAATTGAATTTCGTGGAGGGGCCTCATTCTGGAACCCTGGGATTCCGATGCGAGTTTCGCAGAGAATGGCAGCATTATGCATATCCTAATTGTAGAAGCAGAGCAGCTACCCTCGTCAAGCACGGGATCGTCCTTGAAGGCCAGGCACAATATGGACTAGGTAACCTATAGGTGTTTTGCTTTTGGGAAATGCGTGCTTGTTGCCGATGCCCTATTATGGCCTACAAGTTCTACTCCATTAAAAATGCAGCAAAGTGCAGAGTTTTTAAAGTGATTTTGCTTGTCTCCCAAACTAAAACAACTGGAGCGATGAATATTTGTGTAGCTAGAACTTCCTTTGAGAGGACCTGAATGTGGAAGCTTTTGGAGCAAGTGGAGATGGTGATGAACAGTTAATTGGGTCTAGATAGGTGGGGAGGACTTTAACATGGTAGAGCACATCTTCAACTCAGGATTTGGGCAGCAGCGTGTCATGAGAAAGAGGGAAGTTGTCATCCAAATACAGAAAAGAAAGTAAAGGGTATTCCAGGATTGAATTAAAAAGATCTACCCTTTTTTTTTAATACATGAAAAAAATTAATGGTGGCATTTGGATGTAATCAAACAAAAGTTGCCTTTCAATGAGTTATTTAAACAAGGAGTTATGATTGGTGCAATAACATCCTTGGCTTCATCTACATCACAAATGTTGACATTCTTAGATATTTGGTTTTTCTTCTCTTTCATTTTCCACAATACATTTTTTAAAATTAATCTGTCATATTGTCTTCTAGTATGTAAAGCTTGAAATGCATATTGTATGATGTTGAACCTTTGTAGTGTGAAGAAATAATGTTTTTTTGGGGCACACTTTTCAACATCCTAAGAAGCTTGCTTATAGTTTTTTACCTTGCTTCCTTGGATTGGACACTTAACTGTTGTAGCAATATTGCATTGCCTGCCTTCCATCATTGCTAGCTAGTTTGTGCATCCTTGATGACAATGACATTGGGTAGTAGAGTTGTTGTTGATTAGATGGTAACATATTTCAAGAAAATCAAGCATCAACCTTGCGCGGAATTGAAATAGTTTTTTTATGTCCCAAATGAGAATCACCGTGTAGTAATGGATATTCAACATGTTTACATGCTTCGATAAGATGTGAAGGTTGTTGTGTAGGTGTTTCTATGTGAGGCATGATTTTGAACTTTTGGTTTTACTCATTAGAAATTGACAATTGCAGTTCCAACGAAAAAACATTGTCAAAAAATTTGAGGAGTTTGATTTTGTGTTGGAAAAGTACTTAAACATCACATTTACTAGCCTCAAAAGTGGCTCAAGTTTTTGACTTAAGGTCTAAGTAGGTTGGTTGAAAATGGCAATAAAAAGTAGCATGAAGCTTTCAAAAACTAGGATTCTAGCTAAGGGTTTGGTGTTTGCTTTCTATTATTACATCTAAGTAAGAATCCAAGCCTTTTCTCATTAAGTTTTTTTGACCCTATCTAGGTGTTGCATTTTGAGTCTTGACGTGTTTATAGTTGATAATTGAACCAACATTGAATTTTGCTACAAGCATTCTTCCATGACCATTGACATCAATATCATGGAATCTACATTTGGATATTCTTCAATTTGTCTTTCAAATTCTTGGGTCATTATGAATAGTGGTGTAGGAGCATTGGCCTTTAATGTAGAGCTAGTTGAAAATTAACTTTAAATGCACTAATGATTCATGTTTTGTCCCACCCTTTAACAATGATGTTTTACATCTCCTTCACTTTCATCCATGCAACATGCAACTAGTGACAAATTCTTGGTTTGAGGTTACTCATCTTGAAATCCAAATTTGGTTGTTGACCATTATCAATTTTATTTTTTTATGAATAATGTAGTCCAAGCATTGAATTGGATTTTGAAGGCATGTTTCAATGGTCATTGTAATATCACATTTGCAAGTTGTAATTCATTTGTGTAGTTTGTAAAAATAAAAATCACCAAAATGTTTGGGTGATTTTTTTTCATCCAATTCGAGAATTCCTTGCTTTTGTGAATTGACCAACAATCCATTAACCAAAACATTTTTTGATGTTTTGTTAAAGTCAATTACTCAACCTAAAACTAGAAAAATGACAACAAAATTTTGTGCACAAATCTTTTTGTGGTCTCCAAAGTTGACCAATGATTCTCATTAAAGTTGAAATCCCATCCATCATTGATGCACATGATTTTATCACCATTGTTTGGTGGGAATGTTCTATTGGTAATACTTGCAAATACAACCTAACGGAGAAACAACCCATCTGCAATTGATGAAACAAAAGTAACTTGTTTCTTATCTTATATCCTTAAAAGATTATAATGTGTTTTGTACCCTTATTTTCCCATGTTCTCTTCCCTACTATTGGCACAAGATGTATTTTTGCTCGGACATTGTTGACCACTAGGGTTGGAGGAATGTTGTAAGCTTTTACAAGGTAAACAACCTTGTAACCCATGTTTTGCCCTTGCAAAGTCCAATCAATTGAAAACTTACTTGCTATAAATGTTACAATTCTGAAGCTCCAATTCATGTATTGCTTCAAAATTTGACAAACCCATTCTCTTGTGACTTTGAAGTCCAATCAATTGGAAACTTATTTGTTATATATGTTACAATTCTGAAACTCCAATTCATGTATTGCTTCAAAAATTGACAAACCCATTATCTTGTGACTTTGAAACTTCTAGGTGGATCACTTATGACTTTAAAAACAAGAGATTTTATCACACTTCTCACTATGGGTTGTATGTTGGAAGTAACAAGGGGTTGGCTCACTTTTTGCATTTTTTGTAACAAGCTCACCAAAACATCTTGAAGTTTTGGATGTTCTTCAAGTACTAGTAAGTTTCTTTTATTTTGTTTTACTATTGTTCCAAGTTTTGTTGCATGAATGTAATTTGGTTTGAACTCACCATTTGGTGTAAACCAATCTCACAAACTAGCCTTCCCCAGCTTCTCATATGGATTTGGGATTCTAGGTTTCTTGTGAGCAAGTTTGAGGAAGTGTAAAGCTTGGGAGTTGTTACCATATTTTTTCACAACAACTGTGATGGGTGGCCAAAGATGTGGTTGGAACTAGTTGGTGAATTCCCTTCTTGTTTTTTGATGTTTCTTACGATGTCCTCCACCTTCCTCTTGCTTAATCTCTTGGTTTGGCAATAATTATAAAACATGTTTTCATGGCTTGCCCACAACATGCTTCTCCACTTGCTTCAAACTAGACTTGTTTGGTAAAACACATGCATCAAGCAACTCTATCTCATGTTGTAATGTTACTTCCCTTTCTTCATTTGTGACTTTCGTGAAAATAAAAGTAAAGATGTTTTGGTGAAACTTTTTATACTCCATCTCTATTGAAATGAACACTTGACTAAATTTCTTTCGAGTATCAAACCTATATTATAAAATAAAGAACCTCTAATCAATGTTAGAACCTAGCTTCTCACATAACAAACATTATAAGTTTCTCCATCTTGTTTGTTGCAAGTAGTTGATTTGTACTTAATATTTTCAAGAAACAACAATTGGATCCTAAAATCCATGAACAAAATTATAACTACTTATAATTTACCTTCCATCCACGTCCATTTCATTTTATTGTCAAATTTTAATGTGTTAACCATATAAGAACGCAATTTTTTAAATAAATAAATAAATTCCCGAATCAATATTTCCAAATTAAATTAATTATTTGAGAATTGAATGCCGAAGCCACCAAGGTGATATGACATTTATATCCAAGAAAGAAGCACCTAGGTGGTTACCCAAAGAGGTATGTCTATATCCTTAAAGATAATGAAGAGACATGTTTCTACATATCATGTGATGCTAGCTGACTAGACTGACTGATTGCAATGAGTTGTTACAGAGACCCCATCACACTGTTTGATGAACTATCATGGCATTCAGTTTGCTTGCTGCACCTTACAACAGCTGACCTCGACTTGGAGTGGCTTTAGGACTCCTAGGAATAGGTGGGCACAACTCCTACTTAGCCAAGCACTCCATGCAATTGATATTGGCAGCACTAGTAATAAATAGCTTTGTTTTCGATCATCAGCTCACAAACTTACTTCGCAGTTTTCTTTTCTACTTTTTTAGTCTGAAAGATGTTCACTTAAATTTGAGGGACATTATTCTAGAGACATGGTCTTATGGTCAGCCTGGATATTTAGGGTTCAAGTGGGAATGGCCCATTCGCGTGTCACCCACTTAGCCAAGGAGTCTAAACTCTATAAAAAGTTCCCAGAACTCAGTTCAAGCTGGAAACATGCCTTTGAAATCACATTTCTGAGAGGAATGGGGAAGCCATTCTGTGGACCCTCCATCCCTCCAACCCCCTTCTTCCCCACAAGCTATTTCATGCAATGTACTGAGTAAAGGGGGTTTGCTTTCCCCCTCTCCGTATTCGATTCACTCCTAAGGGATGACACATGTTGAGTTCAATGGTCTCAATATCTAAGATCCAATGGACAAAAATAGGTTTCTACAATTTGAGATTATCCAGATTCCAGCCTTCCAAATTCCCATCAAGGGAGTTTGTTTTTTTCCTTTCTAAAAAAAAGACACTCGTCAATTTTTCAAGTTGTGTGGATAGGAGCCAAAAGCCAATCCATCTGAAATGATTTCTACTCGTTTTATTATTTCTGAATTCTAATGGAAGTGTGAAAAGATGAAACATGCTAAAAAAAATTTAAATGTCAACCTTTCAGAAAAATAACCCAAAAAATTTACTCATTCTTGAAAAAATAGAGATTGTTTTTTAATGCCTATGATAGTGTAATAAATTGACAGTAAAAGTACTTTGTCAAATATATCTGATTCATAATATATGCCTCTAAAAAATGGCTTCAAGGCTTGTTGCTTTTATTCAACTGACATCCTCTCGGAAATGTCAATTCAAAGGCTATTAATCAAAAGCTAACCTCCTGTCATTTTGAATCTTTATCTCTTTAGTGGTGATATTTAACTCAGGTAATGTCAAAATTGGACTTGAACACCCTAGTTTAGTTTAGGCACATGGGACATTGATAATGTTTAGAAGAAACCCAAAAACAAATTTGAGTTTGTCCATGGTGCCAGTGCAGGTGCTGATTCACCCAAATCAGTGTTCATCTATGCTCAGATCCAGTTTGCCATTTGGAAACCAAAATATGGAGAGGTGGTGGTGTAGAAAGCTGTACTTGCATTGGAGCCCTACAATAAAAGTTAGGGGCATCATAGAAGCTGAGAAAGTAATCTCTAACTTGCCAAAAGATGCAGTAAGAAGTTTTCTATACATGATATCAAAGAAAGAATAGGACAGATTTATTTTTCATCAAGTCGTTTGAGAGAGTGGGAAAAATTAAAACCTCCAATGCAGATTGAAACTTCACCTACACAGAAAACATCTGACAATTATGCACTTCACAAACCTTTTGGGATATGAAGGATCTAAGTAATTACTAATTACTCTGTCACCTGTGTGGCTGCTCATGTAAACAAGCTGCTTGTAATATTTGATTCTGCCCCGTATGACAAGTTCAAACCAGCAACAGTTAAAACAAAGAAATGTTCCATGAAGTTCTCGGAAAATGGATGGGCAGGTCCACAGTGACAGTTGGTGAACATCCCTCAAAATGTGGAACAAATGAAAACAACACATCATAGTCCCTCCCTTATAGAGAGAGCCAACAAACCATCTTTCAAAAATTAACATATTCAAAAGAAAGCCTAAAACCCATCCAAGAAGAACTAAGGACAGGACCAAATTCATGTGCAGGAAGGGAATAACTCTCTTATGAGTGCTGAGAAATCTCAGAAATCTTCAACACTCACTATTCAGGAAACTGGGACAAGGTGAAAAACAATTTTCCCTTTGCAAGTCAAATAAAAACTCCTAGAATAAGGACTGAAGAACAGGAAGGAAAAAAAGAAAAAAAAGGAAGGGAACAAAAAAGTTGCACATGGAGCTGCTGAATGCAGATAGATATAGAATCATGTAAGTACCTGTCAAATATGTTGGGGTTTTTTCTTGGAGCTGCATCCACAAGCAGCACTGGACATGGCCTAAAACCTTGCTCTAGATCATGTGATGCTGGCAGTTCCATAGATGGGGGGGATGATGCTTATGACCCTTGTATCCTCTTTTTGAAACAATCTCTCTGTCCGAGATGGAGTATTTAACTTGACCACACCAGCTGGGAAACTAAGAATCATCATTGCTCACAAAAACTGCAAGATATAAGCTGTCTGTGAAAACAACCGAAAATTGTTGACAATGGGAAACTAAGATGAAACAACCAGTTGATAGATCAGGAACAACATGGAATTGTGACTGAGCCACCAGCGGCAGCAGCCTACAAATGTTTACAGGCTGCTAGAAAGTATCTGGTTACATGTCTCAAGATGCATGAGAACAATCATTTGGCTAGAAGTTCACATGACCAGGATGAACTGATTTGGACATATCCATGTGAGGAGAGTACATACAAACGTCAGAATGGATTTCTTGTTAAGAATGCTGAATGGAGGATCTCTGTGTGACCACAGCAGCCAAAACGAGAACCAAAAGAGCCATAGCCAGTGGTGTCAGTCTCATGATCATTTATTCTGCATCTTTACAAATCAGGCTTATTGAATCAAAGCACTGTTCCCTGCAAATCCATCTGTGCCTCCTGATCCAGGTACTTACAGCAATACGACGATTCCTTTCTTTCACTTCTTCAGAAATTGCTAACAGAAAACATAGTACCAAATGAGCCGCCGTCGGCGAAGAACATAGGCACACACACAGATACACATACAGACGACATACGGGGACGCAAACCTGCATACATCTGATCACGCCTCCTTAAGCTGCGTCACTTTCAGAACGTAATCCTGCATGGCCTCATCCTTGGATTTGTCCTCTACCTTCTTCCATGCGTCCCACTTGGCCCGTCCCTTTTGGTCGAAGATTCCAGGACGGCTCGTTTCGGGTTTGCCGACGGTGGCCGTCTTGAACAGGCCGTAGAGGACGAGCTTGTCGTCATTGGTGGTGGAAGCAGGTAGTGTGAGCGCATCCTTGGCCGCCTGGTCAAAATCTTCCTTCAATCCCATGGTTTTTTTGGCAAGGCTTTTCTTGCACCTTCTTCTTCTTCTTCTTCTTCTCCACAAGCACGTCGTTCTTATCGTCTCCCTTCCCTTCCCGACACCACCAACCCTGTAAAAGACTGACCACGAGGAAGACGACAGATCGATGCAAACAACAAGCGAAGAAGGAACGCAAGAAAGCCGTCGAGAGCTTGCCGCTTGGAGGGTAGAAGAAGCAAATTCCATGCAAAGATTCGACAAGCTTCCTGGACATTCCACCAGGAATGACCCCAAACCCCCCCCCCCTTTTCTGTAATCACCCGGCCCATGAAGTTCCATTCCGTAATGTCCAAACATTCCGTTTGGGCCGATACTTCGGCCCTGAAGCTTGCCTCGGTTCTGTCGTAGGAAAACTAAATTAATAAATAACACAAATAGATTTACAAATAAAATTTATTTTTATTACACTAAATCTTTACTCGTAGTTTAGCTTCTCCATTCTTTTCTCTTTTTCCTTTTTTTTTTTTTTTTGGGCCCCCCCCCCCACAGCCTTTTTTTATGCACTGTGGATAATTGAGCCATGGATGAATGCTCCCAGACTATTTCCAGTAACTAGCCACCCTCTTGTTGGCTATCGGATGTAACCATCATCCTTAATGAGTATTGAGATGTCATTTTTTCATCCACGTAAAAGAATAGTTATGACATTCCCATCCATGCAGAGATCGGATACCGATTCATTGGGCCAATGAGAGCTGAGGGTGGCATTTATTGGTCACAGTGAACCAGCACCCACCAGCACACCATCCACTGGATGGATGCCCGTTATTACTCAGTTGTCGATGAACCTTAACTGAGTTAAAATTTGGTTTCACCTGGCTAACCAATTCTGTAAGAAATAGGTCTCAAATATAGGTAGACAGGTTTTTTAAAAAGGTAATTACTAGGTAAGTAGATGGGCTTTTACTACCCACCTACCTACCTACCTACCTACTAACAACTTTCTTGTGGATTGTTAGTAGGTAGGTAGAAAAAAAAAGCAACTGAGATAATCACCATGATTAGCTAGGGAACTGGAACCCAACAGAAAACTGTTTCCTCATCACTTACCATTCATCCTTCGTAGTGCGATGGTGGGTGCTGGTTCATTGTGGTCGTATTTTAACACTGAATTCTTCGGTTTGGTGCCCAAAAAAAATACCTCCTCAAATGAAGACTCAAAAGTGTATCGTACCTTTTCGTGAAAAAAGTGCCTTACACTTAGTTTTAGATTCCTAACTTTAAAATTGTTTGTTAAGGTGTGATGGCTCCCTGGTACAGCCCATTCTAGGACCGTGGGTCTTCAGATAAGGTCCCCAGTTCAAACCAATGTTGGCTGGTTCTTGGTTTTTAGTGGATCCAGAAGGTCTTGTGTCTAATTATTTTTTTCCAATATACAAGAACCACCGGTTCTGGGTCTACGGCATATTTTCAAAATCTTAAACTTGTCAGCTTCGGGTCCAATGAGTATAGCTCTTTTAAGGCCTTTCAACCTGAGCCCGATTTTAGTGTAAAATACTTCACCAATAAAATAAAATGAAGCATGTTTGTCAATTGCTTCCACATCCAAAAGTGAGAGCTTGTTTAGGGCATGTAAACAATCGCACTTGGACTATGTTTCAATACAACCCTAAACCCTAAACCCATATGAGCCTCCTCAAGGGCAAAAAACCCAGACCCCAGCCAACACTGGTTCAAACCTGGTGGTGTGCCAGGTGAAACTCCTGCTTAGCCATTTGCCAATGAGCTTGATTTGGTGGTGCCAATGCCAATGAGCTAAGCCAACAACTTGTCAGGTCAGGTCTGCTGGTCTCTCTTCAAGAAGAAAATAAAAGAAGAACAAGAAAAGGTTCCTTATGTTGGGGAAGGAACCCCATTTTAAAGGTCTTCTTGAATATGAGGTTCCTAACCCTATACAAAGGTATTATTATGGCTTCAAGTTGGCTGAACACATGAGTAGGTTGAATTGGATGGGAGATCTCTTGTGGTTCAAGCCTTACCGTGAAGTGGGCCTATGATGTCAACTTGCTTTCTTGCCATCACACAATCAAAAAGTTGGAACTTGAAGTTATAAAAACTTTCACTTCTTTAAATGTGTTGAAATGCCCCTATGTTAGAAATGTTGAATAATTTGTCAGCTCTATCTCATAAAGGACAAAGATTATAGAACAACTTGTTGAGGATGAATATAATTATTAATGAAAATAGTTGTGTCATTGGTAGCAAGGAATCATCTTTAAATTAGTTTTAATAAGCAGTTGAGTGTAGTGTTAGTAAGTCATTGAGTGTAGTGTTAGCAAATATAGTCGAGTGTAATTTTAACAAGAGACATTTTGTTAGGTCATGAAGTGTTGCATGGTCTCACACCAATTACATATGAGGAGATGAAAAAAGGAGAATGATATTAATTTTTTTTGTTTTGTGTTTCTTGGTTTGTGTCTTTTCTATTTCTGAATTTTAATAACACCAAACATGTTTGTTAGTCATTTTTTTCCTTCACAAATATGGTTTATAGGATTGTTTGGCTATATGTTCTAAATTAATGTTTTTTTGTTTCTAAATCTTAAAAACACCTAGCATGCTTGTTAAACAATTTTTTTGTGCACATATATCCAAGTTTATAGGATTGTATGGTACTAAAATTATATCCAAGGCCATATGCTAAGTTTACTCATGTATTGGTGCCATGAAGGGAGATATCCATTGTTAGTTTCACCATGTTGTAGTGTTATAAGTTGAGCCTCTCTTTTTTGGGCATCTACTTGCAAAGTGTCATTGCCATTTGTAGTCAAAACAACAATGTAAACTTGGCCTATCACCAAAAATTTGAAAGCCTATAGATTCTTCCTTTACACCTTCCATTGGAAAATGAAAAAAAAGTTCCTTTCATTCTATTCATTATGTTAAGATGGATAAAAAAATGTTTAAACCTAGTAACTTTTTATATTGTGTGTGGGGCTCCAGAATTGCGCATGTCCAAATTCTAGTAATGAACATTAATCAAAGTTTGTGATGAATACCATTTGGATGTAGGAGAAACTCTTGCTTCCAATTAGGCCAACATCAAAGGTAGAGCAAATGAAAGAGTACATGGGAACTTATGCTCCTTGAGGAGGCTCATATGAGGACTTTGTATATTTTTTGTTTTCTTTGTTACAACCATCTTTTTTCATGTGGTTTTTTTTCTTCTGTTCCCTCCATGTTGTGGATGTCATTGATTGTACAATGAGGAAAGTATTTCTTTATTTCTCTTCCTCTTTCTCATATTGGGACTAGGTACTTGGTGAGATAATTTAACAATGTATGAATATGATGTTTTAAAAGGAGGATGCCAATGTTAAAAAAGCCTTTCAAACATTGCTTACATACATAAGGAACCTTGTACTTGCTCCCAATGAAGAGAAATCTCGAATTATTTGATTGACAAATCCAATACATTAGGTGTTGAATGTTATGAATTTTTTAAAGGTCATCTTATATTCTACATCATTTTATTGTTTGCATTTGCATTTGTCTTTTCCTTCTATAAATTTGATATATACTTTTTGAATGGTTTAGTTCTATATTTTTATAATCATTGTTCAATCTCTAATAATGTGAGCAAGTTGGGAGGTTGACAAATTTCTTAAAGTTTTATGGGTTTGAGGGGTGAATTCCTTGTTATTCCATTAGACAAAATGCACAACATGTTGCTCCAAACAATAAACAAAAAGTTCAAATTATCATTGGTCAATCCTTACTTTGACATACTATAGAATTTTAGTGTTTTAAGGTTCATGCATGCACCAAAGGATCATTTTTTTGTATTTTGATTATTCATGTTGTAACAACGTGCTCACAAGTTCCTTGATAGATTCAAATATGAATTTAAAGTGAACACAATGGAAAAGCAAGGAGTTTGGGGCACGCTTCTTGGCTCGCAGTACTTTGGGGGTAACGGGGCATGCTGGAACTTTAAGATGAGATTAGGAAGATTGACAAGCACTTAATCACTCACACTGATTTGCACAAAATCAAACAACAAGTTGATTAGTGCAGAGTTTGAACATTTTTTGTGCTAAAACAAACCATGGGTAAATTCGAACTCACAAGATTCACCACGGCCCGAACTTGAGGGAAACCACCACCTTCTCCCTTATAGTATAATGTGCCTCTTCACAAGGCCCACATCCAAATGGCATTTTGTTTTGGGACTACCAAATGGGAGTCTTGAAATTCTCAAAGTTGGGATTCTTGTGATTTTGAAGCCTCATAATTTTGCGTGCAGACTTCTAATTGAAATGAGATCTAAAGCAAAGTTGTAGCCTTTATCAAGAGCTTTCTAACCTACACGTAAGAATCGGATCGATTCTCGACTTTTAATGGTTAGGAGTCAAATTATCAATTTGACTCCTCGCCTTTCTTTTGGTCATAACTTGTGTTTTAGATGTCCAAAATGGGTCATGTGAACCCATTTTAAACATCAAAGTTCAATAGCTTTCCAATGGTATAAAAAACTTTTTAATCCATTGAGTTTTGCCCCTTGCAATCGCTCTTTGAACATTTGGGAATCCACCTGGACTCCAACTCCCAAGGTGGAAGCTCTTTTGGGAGTGTGAGGGTTCATTCCCTCACACTTTCTTTCACTCTTGAGCTTCCTCTCTTGGCCCACAACCTTGCAAGCCTTTGCCTTGGTCATGAGCCCAAGCTAAGGTTGCGACATGTAGTCTTCTTTAAAACACTCCACACTATGACCACCAATTTCCTTGAGATGGTTTTTGTCATAACTTATATGAAGGACTTTCCATAAGTTTCTCAATTATGACAAGGTTATTAGTTTGTGTGATTGATTTTCAGAAGGACGTTTTGGTGGTTATGTAAAAGTTTTTTTTTGGGGGTAATCAATCATTTAGGTTAGATAATGGATAGTTGTTCTTGGATTATAAAACAAGGATACTCTTTTAAAATATAGTAAAAAGGTGGAAAGAAATTTATTTTAAAACTTAAAATTTGTGGTGACCTTTTAATTATATAAGGCACACTTTGAAAATTAAAATTGATTCATGAAATGATTTTTTTTGCAAAAGTCATACTTTGGATAGGATAATCATTATTGGGGTATTTCAATCAAGGAAAATCATTAAGTTAAAATCAACTTCTAAGGTTTAAAATGATGCAAAAGATATATGATATTCAAAAGTTTGAATAAACAAATAAACTTGGAACTAGGAATTCCTTTGTTATAAGGTTGTTGGGATTTTAAGATATGTAGGTTGGCTTATCACCAATGTGAATGCCATTGTCATGTCTTTAAGATGTTGGAGCTTTTGGTGATTTACAACTACATGCAAAACACATAGTGAAAATTGAATTGAGAGTAACAATTGAATGTTGCATGTACACATCTCAAGTTGAGACTTGAAATTGATTTTTTTGTTTGGATCATGGTAAGGATGTGTATTTTCAAAGTACTTTACATGTAGCCAATAAATAATATTCACCAATTGTTAAGTGGAATATCATTGGTTGAATAGATTAACCAACGGTATTGTCATTCAACTACCCATAAATTTCATGTAATATTGAACTTAAAACCTCAATCTTTTATAGTGACAGTCAAATGTTTAAGTTTATTTCAAGTGCCTTAGGTTTAAGTTTTTGAGCTTATAAATATTTCTATTAAAGTCAATATTCAAAACCATATTAACAATTTTTTTCTAAAATTGGTTTAAGTTGTTCAAGAAAATCAATTGTGCAATATTCAACGATGGTGTTATCCATAAGCTTTCAAGCATTGCAAGTTCACATTTTCACTTAAACCCGTCAATTTTTTGAAGTGTGTTTTAAAAACAAGTTTTCAAAAATTTAAAATGCTTCAAGTCTTTCATATTCAAGTCAAGTTTTCACATCTCCAAGTGGTTCACCTTTCATGTTCTTTTAATTAATTTTCAATTCACACACTATCATTCAAAGATATATATTAATTCAACAATTCAAAGTTGATATTTGGACTGATTTGAAGCAAATTAAATACTAGAGTTGGGCCAATTTAAAGCTTTTGACCAATAAAATTGCTTGAATTCAGTGGTCCCCTGGACCTTGGACCCTTGTCTAAAGTCGCCTGCCCTTAGAGTGAATGAGGCTTGCATTCGGTTTTATTCGAGTATCACCCAGGTATCATAACTTTGAACACCTACGACCATCAAATTCAGTGATATCTGAACTGATATTCAGATCCTTGGTTGTCTATTGTATGAGAACCGGCCTTCAGATCTGGATCCTTTCCATACCCTTTAAATTTTTTGATAACTGAGGTGAGGTAAACATTTAGCTTTGTTTTTAAAAGGGAAATTTTGTTAGGGTATGTCCAAAAAAATGTATTTGAACATAATGTAAATTTAATTTTTAGGAATTATTTTTAAGATGATTATAAAAATGATTATTAAATTGATAAACGTCCATCTCATTTACAATTTATTCTTGTGAATTTCTCACATTTTCAGAGTGAAGCTTAAAATTTAAATATATTTACTTAACTATTAGAGTCCATTCTGCAAATCTAAAACTTTTTTCCCCAGCCACAAAATTCTACCATTTATCACATACTAATATTTATTATTTGAATATAAATTTGAAGTCCATGACTTTAAGTTGTTCATCACATAATTCTTGTTTTCATGTATAATTCTTTTGTCTATGCCATCCTTAGAGTAACTAAAACTGACTACTTTGAGTGAGGGTAGCTAGGCTTGGAAGAGCTAGTTATTTTATCAGAGAGCATAAACATACATACATGATGCCAAGAATTATGTGCTGAATGGTTTGAATCTATGGACTCTGGATAAATCCAGAGAACTAATCTCAAGTTTCAACCCAAGCCAAAATGTCCATCTTTCAAAAATCCTCGTATTAAAATAGACCTACTACCTGGGGGCCAAAATCCCTTAAGCTACTATACTCTATAATGGATCTAAACACAATATCCTTAGCCTTGGTAGGCAAGGCTGACAAAATTGTTCCAAGGGCCATATTCATTCTCTTGGCGAGGAGTTTCCTCCGTCCTGTATACTACTACTGTCTTTGAAGGATCTCCCCTGGCAGGAGAACCCTAGGGTGTTATATCAGAGGGAAGAACCTCCTATTTTCAAATGTTCCTGCATTCCTACAAAAAGACACTAGTTTATGTGAATGGAGATTCCTGTACTCATGAGTTCTCCTGAGGTCCAGGAACACCCTCAGCCTCCCATCCTCAAGATAACCCACTCTACACGAAACTCCCCTACAACAGTAGGCACAAGAGAGCAGAACCACCACCCTTGGGCTCGCATCCTCAGGAGAACCCACTCTCCTGGAACCTCCCCCTACAACATTAGGCACAAGAGACCAGAACCACCCTTGGGCTCACATCCTCAGGAGAACCCACTCTCCAGGAACCTCCTCCCCCTACAACATTAGGCACAAGAGACCAGAACCACCCTTGGGCTCACATCCTTAGGAGAACCCGCTCTACAGGAACCTCCTCCCCCTACAACATTAGGCACAAGAGACAAACTGTTTGGGGGGGGGAGTGTTCCTTTTCAGTTAATTCGTCATTGCATCAACAAAATCAATTCTAGATTCCAATCCAACAGCACCCCTGTGGCTCACTTGGAGATTCCCACACGCAGTCCCATGGTCCAATTGAGAACCAATCTGAAGAAAGAAACATGCCCCCTTTGAATCACCTGAAGATTCCAATTCAATGGTTGGATTGATACCCAGTCTAAAGAAGAAACATGCACCTTTGGATCACTTGTAGATTCCAACCCAGCAGTTTCATTGGGACCCAGTCTGAAGAAGAAACATTATCTTCAGATGTAGTATTGTAGTTCAAATTTGTGAGAGCCAGAGATGGCATGAGAAGCCATATAGCCACCACAGAATATTGAGTTTAAAATTGGCCACATCTGGGCAACTTTCACAGCCATGGAAGTGTTCAACATTCAAAGGTTAACTTGAACCTTTATAAGACTCTGCCCAACAAACCCCAAAACATGAGGACTTTGGTGAACCAGCACCTACAGTGGTACCATGGTAAAACTAGAAACCCCAAAGTTTTTCAGGTTGCTTCTAAACATTAAAAAATACTTTCCTTATAAGACTATAGAGATTTCAGATCTGAAAGCACGTCAAGACAGAAAGAAAACCCAATAGCAAAGAACAGAGAGAACAGATAAGACACCCAAAAAAATCAAAACCAAAGAGCCATTTGAACAGTGACAGTCCCCCACAGTCACCCACCTGTTCAGAGACTGACAGTCACATGTTCACTATTGGCCAGTCACCACAATATCCCTACTAACTTCATTAGCTCCCAGGAGCAGGTGGATGGAGGCAATTCTGTGCATTATTGGTTAACCAATAATGCACTGCGTTTGTCACAAGACCACCAGCAGCACAAAAACTCAAGTCATGATGCTGGCTAGCTCAGGAATAACCTAAAAGAGAAGATTCAAGGAAACCAAAAACGAAAGAGGAACACAAAAAAGTGTGAGAATACAAGACGCAGATAAGAAAACAACTAGAACAAGAAAAGAGGGCAAAATGGAGAGAGAAACAAGATCAAGAACTTTCTGAGCATGATCTTTCTTTGAGGAAGTTTGATGGTTAACCAGCAACGCCAAAAGTACATACAGAAATTGCAAAGCATCTGATAGACAACTACTCAAATATTCACATTAATTGCCTTCAAACAACAACCCATAAGGATTCTTTGTTCTGTGTAACAGGTTCATCATAGACTCTTTGGAAGGCTTATGTGCCAAGTAATGTACAAAGATTCCCTTTTCAAGGGACTCTGGGTTCATGTAGCTTCAAGCTCAAAGACTGCTATTTTCTGCTTGAAGTCTGAACATACCTACTATAAAGGCTTTAATCGATTTGATAGCACAAGGATGGGCAGGGAGAGTAAGATAGCACCAAATCACAATTGCAATTTGTGTTGACTAGTGTTCAAAATATCTCCTAACTGGCGGTAGAGGTTTATTTGCTCTTCCAGAGTCAGATTTACCAGTATCTGTACACACACAAACATTTGAGCACACTTAGATAATAAGTCATGTTGCAGAAGGTCCCCATGCACTTATCACCAATCAATTAACTGTAAACCTGCCAGCTTATGAGTAAGAACAGCCCACATCAAATAAGTTGTGGGAAACTCTGCAACTTAGAATTCACTGATAGATGCAACATATAATAGGGCAACTGAAGAGCTTGATAGCATATGGTTGTCCTCAAAGCTCCAAAATAAAGAGGGTACATTACATTCCATCCAACAAAAATGATATCACGAAGGGTTAACAAGACAGTCAGAGTTGGATCATGAGCAAATAGAAGATATCTCATCACTAGAGAAAGAAATACAAACAAAGCAAAGTGAAAAAATTAAACTCAACCTGATTCAAGAAGAAGTCAGTGGAATAATGGTGAGGTGCAATAAATGATTGGTAGTAGATGTATGAAAACACTGCCATTACCATCTGCATGACCAAACATAGCAAGCATCTCCTCAGTAGTCTATTTCATGATGGGTAGACAGTAGTTTGCTGGAGATGTTTGTTCAGTGGCCCAACAAGAGTTACTACATTGCTTCTCTAGTCTAATTGAAGGATGACTCAATATCAGGTCAGTACTACTCAGACAGTATTTTAGTAACATTGCAGAAAATTTGCCAACATAGAGTTTGACATGTCTGTGTAATTCTAAATCCTTCCTAAATGGGACTGCTTTACAGTTTGCATCCTCTTATGATGGTAGTGTCAAAATGAAAGTGGGCATGAAAATGCACAAAACAAGAGCCTGCAAATGTGTCAAATAAGCCTGCAATTTTCAAGCTGTTTGGAAGTAACACAGCTTGTACATTTTAATGTGCCTGCATGCTGACCTCTTTACAATATGACAAGCTTTGTGTTTCACCCTCAGGAACGAAAAAAACATATCAAGCTTGTTAAACTTCAAGCAACCCCTTAAAGTATCTAGTGTAGAGGGACTTTATATGCATAAATCATGTACCTGACAATCCATGCGATCTGTAATGCCACCATGACCTGGGATACTGTCTCCAAAATCCTGTGGTCCCACAGGAAGAAACATTAGAAGAGGAGATGTACAATAAAGTCAAATGTGCACAGAGAAAAGATCCAAAACATTGATAACAGAGTAACTCTTCTGCTGGGTGCTTGTCAAACTAAGACACCATAATTTCATTCACATGAGGAACAGGTGCTTGTGACACTATCAACACACTACTTTCTTTCACTTAGCAGTCAATGAGAAATAATGGGCAGCTGACATGCCTTGATTTTGAAGGCACGCTTGAAACCACTTGCAAAAAAGCCACCAAAAGGAGCAACAATTGAGGCGAACAATCCAAAGGCTATTGCATGCCTTTGAACAGGCATCACGCTCACTTCTCTCCAAGGAAACTGCCATATTCACCAGACTCCAGTGATGTAAGAGACCATACTCAACATGCAATTCCATAGATAGCTAACAAAGTGTCACATAATTTCCAACCTGCTGTTTCAGATTGAAAACTGTGCTAGTTAAGGTCAAACAGTTTTTTCCTCAAGAGTACAAGGTCATTGCTTTGTGATAGACTTCCTCATGCATGGTCACTGGTTACTGCAGTCACACATCCAGTTAATTTAGTCTTACCCACACTAATAGCAACTCTAACTTTCTTACCCTAGAATAGAAAGTTGGAGTTGCTATTCTGATTCATTGTCTGGTCTACCGATGGTTGTAGATTAACCTTAATTGAGCTGCTTAAGGATAAAAACTCCTGTCAACACTCATGTGACTGATCTCCAAGGAATGATGACTAGGCCAATCGATTAAAACAACTTAGGAAAATAGCTCAAAGCCATTTCAATCCAGTTTCTGTACATCGACCAATACAACAGGATTCACTCCTCACTGAAATTTCATTTACTTTACAAGAAAACTGATGCAAGCTTGTTGTAGTAGCTGTCAAACGGCCAAACAAATAACAAGTGACATCACAAAAAAACAGAGCAGTTGAAGAAAAAGTGGCAAGAAAGGACCTTACCCAATCTGGTACTGAAGAAGAGAGTGTGTAATCTTTTGGCTTGAAAAGGGGTCCAGGATCACAGTGTAACCAACCTGTGGACAAATCCTGGAACATAATTACTGGGTGTCAAAATCATCCCTTTACAATATAAGCATATCCCCAACCACAACCTCTGATCACATAGGTACAGTTGATGCAGTAAGATATTAAGCTACACTAGGATCTAGCAAAGATAAAAGAGAGCATCAGATGATAGGAGAGATTAAGAGGGAACATACCTTGCGGGGACAAGTAAGCCACTCAAACTGACCCATTACATATGCCAACTGTCACATGAAGTCCACAAATCATCATCAAGCCCCTCTTTCATCAGATCAATAAGTAACAATACCCAAAAGAGATTTTGCCTTGACCTTAATACACTGGCCTTGGTCCTACATGCTCACACTCATTTAGTTCCCAAAACCCACCCAACAACATTTTAAGAAGTCACCCGATGTTCTCCACAGCTTCAGCCTTTATAATGAGAGCATGTTCCAATGAAGACAAAGTCATCAAACTGCCAGTCCTCTTTACAACCAAGCATAAAGGAGCATGATTACCAAAACATCAAGTTACATTTCCAAGCAATGGTGTACATAAGTGGCCAAGAGACCACTATAGTGGACCAAATGAGCTCCAATCATACTAATCATACATGTTCAACTTGAGAAACAAAACAGCAGTATTTTTTACACCCACAATCTTAACTAGAATAAGGGAGAGAACGCACAATAAAAGCTGACAAAACAGTTGTAATGGATGCTCCAATAAAGCCTTCCCATGTCTTCTTTGGTGAAAGCTTAATCAAAGGTGTTTTCCCAAAGAAAACCCCAAAAAAGTAGGCCATTATGTCATTGATTACAATCAAGGACGCTGGAAGCAAAAACCTGCAGCACACAGGGAGAAACATCCTCAGCAAAAAGAACACTGACAAAACAAACTGCACCATTGTGACAACCACCTATGTACTGTTGCACCATCAAACATCTAGAACTCAATAGAGTATAGTTTACAGGTCAGAATTCTGCAAGCCTAAAACTGTTAACTTGGACAATGAGGTCAGCAATTTGTCTCGAACAGACAACTCTTCAATACCAAACTTCAGATCAATGCAGCACCCACACATCACACAGAGCTGCAGGAGCTGCCATGTAGAAACACTGGTTGGTTAAAAAGGTCATTAGCATATCATTTCTGGTTGGCAGAAACTGATGCACTACTGTAGACACAGTTTTCTCCCAAATGAGGATACGAGTGGAATACTACAAGTTGAATCAAAGAAGAATAAAGTATAAAGATCTCCTGCCTGTGCAAAGAGATGAATCAAGCACAAAAACTACCGAATCGAGGAGCTAAATTCAATCAGAGAAAATACAAAGAAACATACCAGATAATGCCTTCAAATATGTTGGCCACAGTGAAGGAGGATTGTGCAAAGACAACAAACAAAATCATATGGGTCCAAGCATACTGCCCAAACTGATATTGGTACATTCCCTTCTTCAAAGTCAAAATAAACCACACAAATCCTGCAATGAGAAAATGACAATATTGTATTAGCTTCATAGAACAGGATGAGGCATGGAAGATCCAATTCATATGTACTGTGAAGTGCAACTGCAAATGGTCTGAAGTACTGACTATAGTTCCAACACTTGGAGTTCATCAAATATTTGACAAACAGACATGAAGTTCATCGCACCACTGAACACTAGAAAATTGTATCCAACAAGAACCAGTCATAATAACAAGGGAGAAGAGGACAAAATACATAAAGCATCTCATCTCCAAAACAAAGAACTCTAACCAATTTCTGATCAAGAGTAACCAGTTGCTACAAATCCTCCTTGATGAGGAAATGAAGAAACAAAAGCTAGTGGAAGAACAAGAATTTTGCATTTCCAATATAGAGTTACCTGCAATGTACATGAAATAGCAGATGATCATGTGGTACTTGATGAGGCCATGTTTGAAAAAAGGAGATAAGACTTGGTCAGAATGCATTGTTGTTGTCAATTGCTTGCTCAAGAAGCGGCCATAAACATAAAGCATCGCTGTGATGAAAAAAAGCCTGAAAAGAAGCATTCTAGTCATGTCCCTTCCATGTGAGATTTTCAAATTTATCTAAAGAGCTCACAAATGAAACCAGGGACTTGGAAATACCCTTTCATCTTTCAGGACAAACCGACATCTCAAGGTCTGCAACCCAACAGTATGTGTTTCAATGCTTGTGAGAAGATAATCAAGAGCCATGGGCCCTAAACCTGTGCCTGTCCAAACTATTGTAAGTCTCAGACCCAGGACAAAAAATCCAGTAGCACTTTACCCAGACTTTTAAGAGAAAGGAAAAAGTTGTTGTCCATTGAGGAATAAACCTGTAACATTCACAATTGAGCATATATACCCAGTGCAAAGCCAAGTGCCTGACATCAAGAAGACATACCAATTGAGTAATCGGAATCCAGGTAGTTGCCTTTCACGCTGGGATGCTCGGGCAAGTGTGAAAAGCTCTTTGACCATGAAGAGCTGGATAATGATAATCATCGCCCAAATGTAAATATGGCCCATATACACTACAAGCACAAACCCTCCTATCATCCATATGGAAGATAAAGTCCTTATTCGCATGCTCCTATACTTCTTTGCCGTTTCATTTTCTTGTTTGTTCTCTCCATTTGCCTTTGTACCATCCAATAAATTCTGCACGTATGAGAGTTCACTGGAATTAACATGGATTAAATGCTGAACCCCAAAGTAGCTTATGTCATCTGATTTTCCATATGCAACTGAATTCAAAGAAGGGTCTAATTGTATACTGCCTGGACTGTTTTTGGAGTCAAAGAGTTAAATTCTACAATTCCTGTCACCACATCTAGTTCTTAGGATACAAAGAGTTAAAAGTGAAGGATCGAACTTTTTGCTTGCAAAAATATTGCACTGGAACCAACAAATGACTCTACCAAACTAGCATAGCAATTGCTTAAGCACCAAGAAGATCCATATGTGCTTCACAAACATTAAGTACACAATAATGGCATCAACATTGAGAGTGAGGGAGAGAGACACACACACATACACGTACACAGAAGGAAGACCAAATAAAGACAGAAATTCGGAACAGAATCATGGCACAAGATTTCAGTGGGAAGAACCTACCCTAAGATCTTCACCACTTCGCTTCTTGTGCCGTTGCCTGGCAATTCCTGTTCCACTGGCTGCCATCACCACACCCCCTCCCTTCATACCTTGTCCATCAAACTTCCACCAAAGTCGTGTTCTCCTCGTGCATGGACCCCACCTCCTCTATCTCTTGCCTCTTCTCTCCCACCTCCTTTTTTCTACCACTGCACTTACCATAAAATAATTAGATGTTGTTAACCTAGGTCCCATTCCAGGGTAATTTACCATTTTTCCTCAGTAGGTGTTTAGCACTTCTCAATTCCAAGTTGTGTGCTTTATTTCACACCTATCATGAGCTTCTTGTTCACAAACATGATGTTTGTGTACAGGGGCTATCATCCAGCTGGTCTGTGGCATGACAACAGGTGAAAATCTGTGAACCATGGCACTACCCAGAACATAACAAGCCTTCACCCCACAGACTGACTTCTGCAGTGGATAAAATGACTAGTGTTGTTTTCAGAAGTAGCACAAGCTCACTCTGGAACCAGAACAAACTCTACTCACTATTTTATGTGCCAGTTGTGGTGTCAACAAGGGTGTGCTTGATGCAGGTTGTCAAATCTGTGACATAAAACAATGAACTGGTGCATACACATACCACCCAAGAATTTTCCTATCAATTATCATTGTTCAACATGAATGTTCATCATCTTCTCCAAGGGTTGATCCCCAAATTTGCCCCAACTTCAAAACCCTAAGAAAAAGTAATAGGATCCTTCTATGTGCACAGAAATTGTCCCACCACTTGCCATGTAATTACACATGTAGTACAAACAATCCAAATGTGTAAATTCCAGATGTTTCTCGTCATTTACCAAGTCTTCTCTTGAAAGCTTTTCAATTGGTGTCTCACAGAAGCTCTTCTATGATGTGGAGGCAACAGCCACCCTCAGCCAGATGCACCACATCACATCAGGGTTTTAAACTGCACGCCATCTAAATGAGGTTGAGTGCTCAATGAAGTCAGCAGTCAGTAACCCCTAAAACAAGTAGTTTCAGATGGGTAATGTGATCACATGCTGTCATCGGTACATGGGATTTATTGAGCAATCTAAGTGTCCACTAGTCAGGTTCTAGAGACGTCTCTTAACTTCATCAACTAATCAGATGACAGATCGCCAGTAGTAAGATAAAATGTGTGCAACTTTCACAGGAAAGTTACTACAATCACCACATTGTTTGGCGAACATGTTACTCTCATGTCAGATTGCAAACAGGTAATCTGAGGAATAGTTCATGATGATGCAATTCAACAAATCTATGAGTGCATTTACATGCATTAATAGTGTCCACTGAGGAAACCAGGAGTGGTTTCACCACGAGAGGATATGAGACATGAGGATAACCCTGAAAAATTCACTGAATAAAATGGCCCACTGAGGATATGCATTGAGGATATATGTCTTTATCACGATGCAATGACTTGCCGCCAAACTCTTTCTATTTTTTACAGACTATACTTGAGTGATTTCCTGCTAACGAAGAGTGGATTGCAGATTCCTACCTCAGCCAGTATATGCCTGCCCATCCACAGCAACCCGCTATCAAGTCAACTTTGGCATCTCCACAGCTACCACAATGGAGGACGTCTGGAAATAAAATCAACCTGCCAAACACATCTGAAAAATTGGTTATGCATCTTGTCATGATACCAAATTCACCAATTCCAGACTGTACAAAACAGGTCCAGTACACAACAACCCCGAGGACAAAATACCAAAAGCTTTCGTCACCTTAACACACAGCCATCATCAAAATACACACACACTCCGTACCAAAAATCTCTATGATCACCGTACTCTCATTAGCTTATACTCTCCTCCTGTCCAACAAACAAAATTCTAGGATCAGTTAAAAGGTCCCGACAAAACAAATCAGGGGTCAGACTCCTGAAGCTCTAAGCTGTCCATGCTCTCGCTCTCAACTCTTAACGGACGGAATTGTGTCGGAAGATCCTGATGCAACAAATTCCGCCACAACAAGAAGTTCTGATAAGGGTTTCGAAAGAAACTAGGGTTACCAATCGGCACCGCCACTCTGATGTGTCCGCGGTCCTCAGAAAATCGAAACAAACGTCGCAAGTGCGGCAATCGGTCTTAAGAACTTGTCGCCAAACAGACAATTCTTCTGCAATCAGCGCACCAGCAAAAGACGAAGGAGGAGGGAGAGTTGCAGACGATGCGTAAGATTCCCGTGCTCTGTTGTCCCGCCCAACTCCCCCGGCGCATACGTATTCTGTACATGTATTTTTATACTACTTACGCTCCGTATGTATCAAAGCAAGTCGGGAATCGAGGGCTGTCGTGTACAGTATACGTATCAAATCTCCTTTTCTTTTTCTCTTTTTGGGAAAAACACCAAATTGTCATTTTTTGCACACCATAATCTTCATTGACAGTGAGAGATGTATTATTACGCAAATCGTAATCTTGGGAATTGGACTAGCCTAAAACAAGGCTTTAAGAACCATCTTCTAATTCTAAGGCTGAATCAAGCCAATGTAGTTCTTGTTGAAATGGATCCAAGGTTGAGTATTCTCTCCCATAAAGAAATGCCAATCCAAGTCTTATGGTGGGTCTTCTCCCATAAATTATTTTTTAAAAAAATCAATCTCAATTTTGAAAAACCCCCAAACCTGAATTCAATGGAAAATAGAGATTCAATCAAATATTGGACCAGACTAGTTTCATACAATAGTTTAAAGACCAAGATTGACACTCAATACCATGGAGCCCATCCTCCTCCCTTGCTTTGTAAAATTATGAATTAAGATCTAGTGCAATTGATTTTGGCAACCATGGTGCCCCCTTCATCTTCAACCTCTTTGTTTGTGTTATTGCTTTCATTGAAAGTTGTTGCTCAATATTAAGATTTTTGTTCTTTTTTTCTTTTGGCAATGTAGACTTGAACACTACTTCACATTTTAACATTTTTTTGTTGAATTTAGAATATATATTACTCATATAAAAGCCTCCATCTTTTGTTGTTAATGAAACCCCAATATGAATGCCCCCAAAGACACATAAATGGACGTTTTAATGTTAGCAAGTGGTAGGGAGCATGATTACCCAACTCTATAATGACAAGTTTAAAGTTTAAATGCAATGGGAGGAGCTATGGTGACATCTCTTGGGAGGCCATTGCATTTTCATGACTAGCTTTCTTTGAACATGATCAAGGGTTTTGACTTGTGTTGTTCCTTTGTTTGCATGGCTATTATTGTTATTAATACTTGAGTTCTTACAAGGTGAACTTTTGATCACACATATCGTGCAATTGCGATCATGTGATGAGGGTGGTGAGTGTTGATGCTCAAGTTGTTGTTTTTGATTTTTTGTTTAGTTTGGTGGAGGAAATGATTAATTGTTGGTGTGGGTTATCATTTGTCAAAAGAGCTTCATTCAAAGATGTGCAACAAGCACAAGCACCTTTAATATGGCCAAGTGGAGAAACCTAATATATGTCTAGGTGTTTCCACTAAAGAAGACACAAACATGGTGGAGGCAAATGGAATTTTGAAAGTTTGGAATCCAAGGCCAACCCAAGAACGAAGGTTTAACCCCTTCAAAACAATGCCTAGAAATGTATTGCCACGGAGAAAAGGACCTTTTGATTAAAGAGCTAGAGCAAATGCCAAAAGAGGAGTTGGTGTTGGATGTGCTTTAGCAAGAAATTGATTACCACTTTTGACATACAATAATTACTAGTTTGGTTGGCTCCAAAATTCTTATGCACAAGATAGATCACAAGATTATGTTGTTGAATGCAATGGTAAAAACCAAAACCTTTTTTTTTTGCATGCATGTTGAAAGATTGATTTATGTACTTGAGTTTCATAACAATTGAAAGAACAAGAAAGTTGATGCACCACGTTCTATGTGTGGATGTTGACCCCACATAAAACCTTGTGGCAAATTTCACTATACCAAGAATGAATGTCATTGTTCAATCTCAAGCTTCCTCATGAGTTGAATATCCCAATTTGGTGTACATTGAATATGTTGCCATGGAATTCAAAGCATTGGGAACAAAATTTACCACTTGGGAGGGAAAACTTTGGGAAATATTTCAACAATATTAAGAAAAGGGACCCAAGGTTTTGTTTGGGTATGGATCTAAAACATGGAGGTATATTCATAATCAAAATCCCAAGAATGAAGGTGAAATTTTAGTAGATTTTGAAAAGTACCCAGTCATATGCCATTTTTGTAGCAATCCTCAACATTTCATAGGAGATTACCAAGCATTTAAAGTTTGAATAAGCATATTGAAGTCTTTTAATAAGTCTAATAGGAAAAGAAAGGTGAAGCTTAACAAGGTTTTTGGGGCAAAAAAAAGGTTGAATAGGATGAATCAACTACAACTCTAGAAGGAATTGAAAAATAACACTTGGAGAAGGCAACCCTTGTAAAATAACAAAGTAAAATCGTAAGTGCACAATGAAAGGTTCATAAAAATAATAAGGAAGGAAAATCAACAAAAGCCCTAAAGTAAGGATATGTGAAGGAAATAACGAATAATGCAAATTAATTTGGTTAATTCACTGATTCAAGAAGTGATTTAACTTTCTGAAAGTATTGATTCATTACAAAAGAACCAAATTGAAAGTGGACTTTTGAAGCAACACATTTGTATGCCTCTTTTTGGGCAACAAGGTCTAGGTGGCATGAATAAGTCAAAAGAAAAGGTGTTAGCCTTTTATTAGTCAATGCAAATTGAGCAAAGGGAGGTGTTGTTGACAAAGGTTGCTCCTATGGTTTGGATTTTGAAAAAGGTGGGGGTTAACAAGAAAGAAACAAAAGGAATGGAAATCTTGAAAAATGATGAAAAAATGAAAATGTCATCATGAATTTCCAAAATAAGTAATCATTATAAATTGAGGTGGCTATTGTGGAAGGAGAGGGGTATGTCAAAGTTCACATATTAAGTGCCCCACAATTGAAGAATGTTCCAACTATACAATTAGGTGCAATAAACATAAGCTCCATATAGACTATGGTGGTTCCACTCCCACCACAATTGACATTTAAATAGTCAAGTATGTTTTCAAAAAATAGTGGTCTTCTCAAAAAAATCCAAGTGAACAACACTATTGCATTGTTTGTTTCATAAAACATCGAGGTATCAAGTGAGGATCGTAAACTATTTATCGAGGTTTATGGGTTGTAAACATCTTCCAGTAATTAAAAGAAGTAAAATGAACATATAAACTATCAACAACAAACCAACTAAACTTGGATTTGTAAAATATGTGAATAAAAGGGGTGATTCTAACAATAGCTTACAAAATTTAACCATTGCCCCAAACCTTATCTCTAGGAGTATAGTGTAAAAATAAAAACCCCCCATTAAGATTATGTAAAATGCTGCAAGAGGGAAAATGGCTAGCACCCTAATGGAAACAAATAGTGCATTTAACCCTTAATCATTTTATGATTTATGGGGTTTTGGGAAGCAAGATAAAGTTGGAAAATGGGAAAGGAGTTCAAGTAAAAAAAATTCAATTGTAGTTAGTGGCCATCAAACTACATTTGATGTCATATACTGTTTGAGGGCTTAACATGGTGGGGGAGCCTAGAAAATGCGTCAATATTTGAGGGTATGAACTCATAAGTTAACATCCTTTATACCTAAAAACATAAGTTGCACATTGATATAACCATGGCGATAATGAGGAAGTCTTGGGCAAGTTTACAAATGTGGTTCACAAAAGTATAAAAAATATATTCTTCAAAACTACATCAAGGCATAGCTTGCAAAGGTGGGGACCTACATTTTGATGAATCCAAAATGGACAAATCTTGTATCAAATTAAATGAAACGGTTGGAGATAATAAAATCAAAGTAATCAAGCTAAAAAGGTTGCCTTCTGATGACTTGGGCATTATTAACATTTATGCCCTAAAATAGATCAACTAATAGATTCAATTGTGAGAACATATCTCCTAAAATATTTTGAAGGATTGTAATTGGATTTTGTTTGGAAACTTTAACACAATAGAGTTTTAGGAGGACATGTCCTCAATTTGTGGAAAATTGATTTATAATAATAAAAATGTATTTTTGGGTTGCTTTGAAGCTAACATTAGATGTCACTATGAGAAAATCATGTTCATTGCAACTTGTCTATTTAGTTGTAATCTAGTTGCATCGGAATTTTTTTTATTGCATTAGATAAGTTGCAATGGATATAATTTTCTTATGGTGTGTGCATGAATATCAATGAGATGGTGGGAGTTTGAAAGTTTTTGGGATAATAAAAGAGACAAGTGGAAATAATCAAGGCTAGGTTGGGTACAATTTATTTATGATTAGTTGTCTTTTTCATATCTAGATCCATAAATATTTTATTAAGGGTGATGGGGTTAAGTTGGACCATCATCCTGTCTCTTGTGTTGTAGAAATATAAGAAGCCTTAGCAAGGAAATCCTTTTGAAAAATGAATATCAAATATTTTGAAAAGGATGTAAACATGATTCGTAGCTTGTGATAGGCCCAACTTAAAGATGTTACATTTTTTTTTAAAACTGAAAAAGGTCATAATAAAATGGCATAATAAGGTCTACAAGAAAAAATTATAAATTTTTAAAGGGAGAAAAAGATTTGAGTTGTATATTTTATGCTTACCCAAGAGGGTTTCCATAAATTAGTCTAGGATAAAAAGCTATAGCAAAATGTGAATTCTTTGAATAAAAAAATCCAAGAATGTGAAGAAGTAAAAATTGTTAATTAAAATGTCAATGCCAAAATTAAATGGAAGTAGATGGAAAGTTTAATCACCTAGAAGTTTTTTCAACAATAAAAATGAAACCTAGTAAAACTTTGATTATTGTTCTTAAGAATAAAAAAGGTTACAAAACAAGAAATGGAAGAAATTAACTATAACTTCTATAAGTTTTGTAAATTAAGCTTAAGAAAACCAACCAAATGTTGAGGAGTTGAAATGCAAGGTCCTAGTTTATTTGCCAAAAAAAAATCATTACAAAGATGAATACAATTTGACAAACCCAATCTCTTTAAATGAATTGCAAATGGTAGCAATCCCCATTGCTAAAGGAAAGTCCCAATATCCTAACAAGGTGTTAATGAAATTTACGTATTCTTATAAGATTTAATTGGAAAGGATCTTTTTTAAATGATAAATTCTATAATCAAAGAAAAATACCCTCCTAATGGGGTAATAATTAAGGGTTTGATTACCTTGTTGTTCAGGATGGGTGAAAGGGAACACCTTGGTAATTGGCTTCCAATTACCTTGTTGAATGTTTCTTATATAAAATATTTGCAAAGTTCTTCTAGTTGATATTACAATTAATTATTGTGGAAATAATTGATGTTGATCAAACTACCTTCCTCCCACTTAAATTTATTTTAGACATTGTGTTGTTGGTTTAAGAAACCATAGATTGTGCCAAGCATTTGAAAATTAATATTAATCAACCTCTTGTTTGAGTTTTTTTTAAAAAGGTGTATGTTAAAGTGAGTTGGGGCATTTTATTTGAAACGATGTTGAAAATGGGCATGGCTAAGAAGGAATTTGTTGAAATGGTTAAAGTTTTTTTAAAAAGGTTGAGGTTGTAATATGTCTAAATTGACATGCCATCACAAGGCCATTGAAAACAAAAATGGATGTGAAGTAGAGATGTCTTCTAACACCTTACCTTTTTATTTTAGTAGGGAAAACTAAATTTTATGGTCAAAGAAATAGTCAAAATGAAAGACATTAAAGGTGTCACAATGCTTGAGGGAAAAAAATAGCAAACAATCTTTTAATATGTAGATGATGCAACATTTTTAGTTGGAAGCAAAGAAGAAAATTTATGGAATGTACTCAACTTGTTGTTATTGTTCATAAGTGGGCTTGGGATCAATTGGGGAAAATCAATGGCCTATTGGTGCCACAAAAATGAGAAGCAAAAGCCAAATTGGATAGTAGCATTTAAGTGGAATCAGGTTAATGAAGGGGAATTATCTAAACTTTTGGGAACCCCCTTTGGTTGAACACAATGTTAAAAATGTGGACATTTTCCTAATTGGGAAAATTCATGATAAACTTAGGAAATAGAGTTTGGTTTGTCTTCCATTAGTTGGTTGTAATGTGATCGTTAACTTAGTGCTTACATTTACTTTGTGATATTTATCAATATTTTAAAAGGCTCAAAGAAAGTAATCAAGGCATGTAGATTTATCCTAAAAAATATTTTTTGGTCAAGAGGTGAATATCAAGGTTAATTGGCTTGATTTTTGTGTCCAAAATACTTAAACATTAAGTGATTTCTTTGGTACATATTGTCAAGATACAATATGGCTTCTCAACATAAAGATGACTTCAAAATGTTAGGTGGGCCTTATTACGAGGCATGTGTCTTATCTAGGATCTAGGATTTGTCAAGAGCTTGGAAAAGGATGGTGGAGAATATCTTATTTTGTCAACTTAGTTTTGTTGATTCCATTAAACAAATGGGCTTATGGTGGGGTTTAAGGTTTAGAGGAAAGGGATTTGGGATTTCCATACTAAGAGCCTTAAAATTGCACAAAACAAGTTTGCACAAATATGAAACCTATGGGAGGTTAGTGGCAAAGGCTTTCAACCACAAGAAGATCTAGGTAATAACCAATTTTTTTTTATAAAGGAAAAAGAATGCAATTGTTAGCAAAGATTATTTAACAACACGCATGTATGTTGGGTAGATCAAGGAACTAACCCAAAAAACAAGTGTTAAAGAGTGGATCAACATCTATGAAGGTACTAAAACTAACTCAATAAATATATTATATACTACCAATGACTTTAAACCCAACATAAAAGATTTGATGCATAAGAGGGTGGTGATCCCATAAGTGTAAATGTTTGTGTGTTGAACCAATCTCATGGGCATTGGTTACTTTCAGATGTTTTGATTGTAACAATTATTATGAACATGAAACTTAAAGAAGAATATGAAATTTCATTTAACTTGTAGGATTAATTGATGATGATCTTGTTGTAGTTTAGGAATTATCATTGTTTGCATTTTAGATTAGAAGAGAAGTATGTGGCATTTTAGATGGTTTAAAATAAAATATGAAAGAAATAAAACACATAACATGTTGTCCCTGATGTGAACTCTAGATTTAAAAATTTGAGGTTGATTTCATCTCTTATTGGTCGATAGCAAACTATTTCCATTGTGGAAGAGTATGATCAACGATATTTATTTCTTATGTTTTTGAGATGCTACCACATCCTTTACCCTATGGCAGAACTTAGACATGTGGCAAATATACAAATTGATGAAGAAAATAACTTGGACACTTTTTAAATGTCTACTAGAACAAGTGAGCCAACAAAGGAGGTGGTGAACAAGGTTTCAAATGGTTGTTAAGGACATTAAATGTTGTTTAGAGTGGTGGGCGAAACATGAGTTTCTATTCCCAATTGTGGCATTTCTTGCTTGTCAACTTCTTGACATTGTTGGTTCTTGAATAGAAATTGAATTTTTTTTTCTTTGTTTGGAATTCTTACAAATTTGAGGAGATGTCACTTACAATTAGATACGTTAGATAAGATAATTTTTGTTATTAACAATTGGCCTAGTGATCCTAGGGTGGGTTGTAATTCACCTTCTAGTTTGATAAAGTTGATTGAGGCTAATCTTTGCCTTAGAAGAAGAATATTGATAGCTATTGATTTTTGAACTATTTTCTCAATGAAAGCTAATTAAAATTGAAACTGAAAACTGTATTGGAATTTGGGGTCATTGTTGGCGATGTTGGAATCTGCTCAGCCAGTCAGATTTAATAGAGTTTATTTCATAATTTTCAGAGCTAAGATGTGGAAGATATTGATTTTTGAGAGGATTGTGTTGTTGAAAATTCAAACAAATCGCAAAAATTGGGTTTGGAAGGAAAAATCAGTTAAGCCCTCAATGTGTTCACACTTGGGCCAACAACAGAGGCTAGACTAGTTAAGAGAAATAAAGAACAGGTCAACAACACTGGTTGGAACCAAATGGCAGCAACCCAAGAGGGATAGGAGAAAAGGGTTGCTTTTTCCTTACAAAATGTCAGGTTTTGGTGCATCCAAACCACCTAGAATTGGGTTTCCACAACTGAACTATATAGGATCCATAGGGTTGGTGTTTCTTTGTGCACACTTTGGGAGCATCATGTGATTCATGTTAATTAGTTGCGGGGACACCCCAAGTTCAATTTTTCTTCTTTTTCCCAACTTTGTCTGTAATATACAGAGACATGTGTTGTGATATTAGTGTGGAAACCCTAAACCCTAAACCCATATACACTTATATGCATTACAGACAAGTGTTGTAATATTAGAGTGAAAAATATACACATTTATGCAGGATTGCTGGAATAAGCTTTTGTGCATATGGGTGGGGAAAAAAAATGTTTATATGGTCAATGAGATTTGTTGTTGTTGGCCTTGCCTACCAAGAAGGCAAGGATATTGTGTTTAGATTCATTATATTGTATGGTAAGCTTAAGGGATATTGGCCCCTAGGTAATAATAATAGGTCTATTTTTTCGTGAGGATTTTTGAAAGATGATACTTTGGCTTGTGTTGAAACTTGAGATTAGTTATAGAGTTATAATATCTTGAAGGATTTTGGTTTCTTTTAGACAAGGTTTTGAAGATTATGTTCTTGCATGGTGAACTATCCGAGTTTTCATAACTCTTCTTTTGCCTGAAGATATGTTAAAAATGTAATTGGCAAGGGCACAGCGTGACACACCCCTTGGTAGAATAGGAGCCTTCAATTGGTTTGATGACTTAACTTCAATAAATTGGCACTTAAATGGTGTAAAGCACAAGCCGTTTAACTGCTTAATATGCATTACATAGGCTTGTGCTTAGGTGCAAAGAAAAAACTTGTTGGCCAATAAGGTTATTTGAATCATTGCCTTAAACTCTTTCAAAGAGTTGAGTTCATAGTCGGGAACTTTTAATAACAACGAATTTGGAGCTTTTTAACAACACATCAATCTCTGATTTTAATTAGAGGTTTTGCTAAAGGTGCAAAAACCCTAAATAGTTCTCCTTATAATTTCAACCTTGAAACTTTCTCTTCCTACTCAGAGACGGGGTCCTGGCACATTACTTGTGCTGTTTGTCTCGTTTGTGATACGCCTCTTTGAATGCACCACTTGCCCCCCATTTTGAGGGCACGAGGGAATTCAGTTGGATGAATGTCAATTGTAGGGCCAGAGTGAACCAGCACCCACAAACATGCCACCATGGATGAATGATGTGTATGTGTGTGTGTGTGTGTGTGGATAGGACATTTTTTTTTTCATTGGGTTCTTGTCCTCCCAAGCTAACCTTCCCATAGCCAAAAGTATTCTAAAAGGATGTCAAGGGTTCGGGTTCATCCAACTTACATAGATTAGAAGACTAGAACTTCGACTTCCTATTGGGAACATGATGAATAACCATTGGATCCTTACTGAATAACATGTTGGGAAGCAAATGGAACATAATTGGGAAAACACCAAATTTCCAATATCTTTCTTTCAATATTGGGTCACCTCCAAAATTAAAACATTTCTCTTTTGCCTATCTACATACATGTATATAATAATATCAGCAATTCTTTTACCGGAAAATTTTCACAAAAAAATTCAATCTGAAAAATAAGATTTAAAACCTAAACAACAGATTTTTCATGAAAAAAAAAGGGGGCCTAAAATTTGCCAGATTTCAAAGAAAGAAAAATCCAAAAATGTGCCAGATTTTTATGACAAGTTCCAGTAGGTAGCCAAGAATATAGATAGAAGGATTCTGTTCTTTTTTCTACTTTCATATCTACTAGCTAGCATGTAGCCAAATTTTGGCTAAATTATTTTCTGGGTGATTGCCACTTTGACTACCTCACAAAATCCTTATATATGTTCTTTTTTCTACTTTCATAACTACTAGCGAGCATGTGGCCAAATTTGGCTAAATTATTTTCTGGGTGATTGCCACTTTGACTACCTCACAAAATCCTTATAATATATAAGGGTATATATTAAGGACATTATAAATAAATAAATAAAAAATAATAATATGTAGGTTACATAGTTGGTGTAGGGATTGGGGTAGGTAGGTACATAAAGATGCTGCAATGAGCTTTTGTGGACATTCGGAGCATATGCGGTTTTGCTTCCGGCGCTGCGAGCTTCTGGTTGCAGCATCAGCAAGGATCAGCCAACAGCATATCCTGCCCTTGAAAAAATCTCGTTTCCCTCTTTCCTTCTATCTTTCTTCCTTTCTTTCCCTCCCTCACTTCTGTTCCCGCAACCGCCTCTCCAAATTTCGCAGAATAGAAATTGAAGCAAAAACCAAACAAACAAACAAACCCCTTTAAAAGAAAAAAAAAACCCTCACCAAATTTCATATAATAGAAATTGAAGCAAAAACCAGACTACCAAACCCCTAAAATTTTCTAGGGAACATTTGCAATCAAGTCTTTGTCCCACGTTGTTCCTCCGGATCTCATGCGATCTCTAGATGACATAAGAAATTACGTAACTGTGTTTTTTGGGTCTGGTGCACAATCCGGTGCTTCAATCTGTTGTTGTTGTAGTAGTAGTAGTACTTGTACATTCACCATGTATGTGTGAGCAAATAGAAATTTCTGCTTTGAATGATCGAGTCACTGGGGTTGGTTGCTTGCTTTCAAAGTGCAATTAGCGAAATCAGGAAGCAGAAACATATTCAGGAGTTTCTGTAAGTCGGAAAAGAATAAGAATGGCGTTGGTGAGTGCTCCTCCGGCTTGCTGTGGTCCTCCAAGAGTGTCTGGGATTCTGTACGCTACTAGTGCGGAAGCTGGGAGCAGCAGCAGTAGCAGCAGCAATAGTAGTGCCTCCTGTGTCAATGTATTGCGCTTGAATGACGGATGTGTAGCTAGCTCCAATATTCGTATCGGAGTGGGTCGTCTCAAATGCTCGGCCCGGAGTAACTCCGGTGGATTCGATACGGGATTCTCCTCTTTCTGGGTGGAAGGCACAACTTCGGGGCCTGCAGGATCGGGCGTCGGTGGCCTGTCCGGTGCAGCAGCAGCGCTGGAGGATTCGTCCGTCGCAATTCATACGAACGGTGGCTATGGCAGCAGAGGAGGAGCAGCTGCAGAGGTTGCGGCGTGCAGCAGCAGCGGTGAAAGCACGGTGGTGCCCGTGACTCAGCTGAGTGAGGAAGAGGTGGAGAATGCCAGGGAATGGGCGCACAAGCCGCGTCGCATTGCATTGTTTGTGGAACCGTCCCCATTTGCGTATGTCTCGCAGCTCCCTTTCCCCCTTTCCCCCTCCTCCTTACAAAATGGATTCCTTTTGCTACCCTGCAGCAAAATTCAAATCTCCTTCAACTGCACTCCAAACAACTGAAGTTCAGGACTCATGTAGAAAAGCCCTAAAACATTCTTGCCTGTGATCCAAACATGGATTTCCAACTCTCACTCAGCGGCAATGCTGAGAGGAAGAAGAGTTCTGTATTGTGATTGTTGCTCCTTCTGCATAGGAAAAATACACCCGCAAACATACTCATCTGTGACATGCATGAGCAGGAGGTCATGACATGCCCATCTGTAACATGAGCAATTATAGGTCATGACCAGTTGTGACCACAGCTTTTTCAGCTTTGGCAATCCAGCAGCTTTGATTGTTACCAAGCTGCACGCATCCAGAGAGACTCAACAGATGCCCATTTTGGTTGTCTGTCACACTAGTGCTTGCCTGCACCTGACTGCTGTTGTTGCTTGCTGCTGATGTTGATGATGGGTGGCACGGGTTGTGGTGTGTGTGCTCTACCCTTACTCTACAGGTATGTGTCAGGCTACAAGAATCGTTATCAAAACTTCATTCGCTATTTGCGAGAGCTGGGAGATGAGGTAAGTAACAGGTTTTGCTGGAGATGTGCACTGAAGCTTTGCAGGTCTCTTCTTGCCATTAAGATTATCATGGACACCAAAAAGAAGCATGTGGAATTAGTAAGCTGTCTCTTTGAAACCTGAGAAAGCCATGCCTTGGTCTCTTCAGAAACCCACGAAAGCAAAACTTGTCGAGCTTGGCAAATGGAAAAAGAATTGCTAGACAAGATTTCCTGCACTTGCTTGCTTCAATCTATTATTCATGTGTTTTCTTCTGGATTTGCAGGTCCTGGTTGTCACTACACATGTAGGTGTGCCTGCAGAGTTTTACGGTGCCAAGGTGATTGGTTCCTGGAGGTAGGACATCTTGAACACAGAATTGTTATCATCTGATGTTTGTCATTCATATTGGCTTGATCACTTTAGCTTGGTGGTCAATCCTTGCACAAACTTATGTTGCATTGAGTTGGGCATCTGATACTTATGATGTTGTTTTTGGCCTGAATTTGCACTTCTGTTTTTTTTTTTTGGGTGTATTTTTGACAGTCTCCCTTGCCCATGGTATAAGACTGTTCCTTTGTCACTGGCTTTGAGTCCTCGCATCTTTAGGGAGGTAGCCAACTTCAAACCTGACATCATTCATGCATCATCTCCTGGAATAATGGTAACTTTGGACCCCAACATTTGCAAAATCCTTTTTGTGATTTCTTTCTTTTCTGCCTGCTATCTCTTCATAACAACAGCTTGTTATGAAGATATAGCAGGCAGCAGTTGGGACTGTTTGCAGTGATGAGATTTGCACTGGGTCTGGCTCCATTCCCCATCTGCTCCATTTGGGTTGGTCAGGATTTTCTTTGAACTAGTAAATTAGCAGCCACATTGTGTCTGAGGCTCAACAGCAAGTAAAAGCTGCAGAGTTGTCATGAAAATGTTTGAACTCGTTGTGCACTATAAGAGTATGTATAATGGGAATATTATATTGCAATCAAGCAGGTTTTTGGAGCACTTGCCATAGCCAAGCTTCTTAGTGTTCCTGTGGTGATGGCTTATCATACTCATGTACCAATGTAAGTATGAATTCTACTCATATTCTTCCCTGTAAAAATTGGATAGTGTCTTTTATATCAGAGTGCCATATTTAGTACTAAGCTAACTTTGTTGAAGTATTGGTTTTTGCTTACACTAAATTCTTTGTTTGCTGTTCCAGTTACTACAAATCATCATTGTCTGAGATGCATGTCTTTTGTGATCTGCAGGTATATTCCTAAGTACACATTTAGTTGGCTTGTTAAGCCCATGTGGCTTATAATAAGTAAGTCCCCTGCCATTCTCTTCAAACAACCATATTGCATTTGCATGCTTGACAAAGTCCTTTGCTGTTCTTTCTGAAGAACCATATTGGTGTGTCCATGCTTGATATAAGTACCATGGTGGTGGTGATGGTGTATGTGGTACTTAAATGTGAGGTGAGGTTCCTGCTATGAGGAAAAAATAAAAAAAGTTACTGTATTTTTGTACAAGCATACAAAACTCTCCTTGGAGAACTTCGTGCTGAGACTTGAGAACCTGGACTGATGACTTCTTGTTGTTGTGGATGAAAAGAGTTTTTGCACCGGGCAGCAGATCTTACGTTAGTGATGTCACATGCACTTGGAAAGGAGATGAGAGCTGCTGGAGCTTCCACAGGTAGGTACTGCTTTTGATAAGCACACAATTTAGAATTTTTCATTAGTTCTTGATGTGCAACTTTCGAAGGATATTATGAAGCTGGATCTGATGCATTGATTGGCTCCTGGGTGGTGGCCCTGGTTTTTGCAGCTGAGAAGATCCGCATTTGGCGAAAGGGTGTTGACTCAGACAGCTTCCACCCACGCTTCAAGAGCCAGGAAATGCGTAACCGACTGACGTAAGTTGACCTAATGCTCTTTTGTTGAGGAGTATAATTGTCAATTTTACCCATGGACAGAGATAAGAAGTAAGGAGTCTGTGTCTATGCAATTCCCATCTTAACATTTTGTTTCTTGGTCAAGAGCTTCAAAAGTTTCCCATCTGCAACCTCCCATCTTTCCCAAGCTTTTGCTCACCTGACTTTCAAACAGTTGAGAGTCAGGTGTAAAACCCAACTTTCTTGACAACATCAAAAAAATTGAGTGTGTCACAAAAACTTCAACCTCATCAACTTGGGCATCCACATGTGCATGTCTGATTCAACACCCAAAGGCAATTTGTGAAGTTCAGATGGTGCCATTCCTTCTGAACTAAGCCAAAGAATTATTAATATGGTCTTAGGGTTTTCCAACCCAAGTTTCTCTAATTGTCTTCTCTGGAATGGCCCATTTTGGATATTTTCAGCTACAGTAGTGTTTTGTTTATGATCACATACTCTAATAGTTTGTGTTGTGTCTGGCTTGCAGTGATGGGGTGCCTGATACACCTCTCATTGTACATGTGGGGAGACTGGGTGCAGAAAAGAATCTCGATTTTCTCAAAAAGTAGGTTCTATGACCCAAACCTTCCTGAAAATTTTTGAATTTTTTTTCTTCATTACAACTAATATCTAGACACACAGTGTCACCTAATGGCTGTAAAACCAATAGAAGGATAGTCTGGTTATCATCAGCCCAGAGATGGTTGGGGTGGCTAAATTGGAGAATTTGAGAATTCTCCTATGAGGAGTGTCATTACACTGGGAGTGTTTAAATTCACCCATAATTAACTTCTTCTGCTGCTGCTGAGTTTGCAGGGTCATGGAGAGAATACCAGAGGTGCGCCTGGCATTTGTAGGTGATGGACCTTACAGGTGAGTTCTGCTGTATTTTGGCACATAAATAGGGTTTTAGAGACTTAAAGAGGGCCTTTAGCTGATTTTCAAACAGACCCACAAGATGAACATATGTTCTATTAACTGTGAATGTGTTGATTGCAGGGCTGACTTGGAGGAAATGTTTGAAGGCATGAATGTCACATTCACAGGCATGTTACAAGGGGAGGAGCTATCACAGGCATATGCAAGTGGGGACATTTTCATTACACCCTCAGAGTCTGAAACACTCGGGTTTGTTGTCCTAGAGGCTATGGCTTCCGGTGTGTCAGTTGTGGCTGCCAGAGCAGGTGGGATTCCTGACATTGTAAACCAGGATGGGGAGACTGGATTTCTGTACACACCAGGCGACCTAGATGACTGTTTAAGAAAAATCACTGCCTTGTTGGAGTCTTCTGACCTACGGCAGAAGATTGGTGCTGCAGGTATAGCTAACTTTCTGACCCATCTTAAACTACTCCTAAGTCCCTATCAGTGTCCTAGTTCAACATGTGGTTTCCAAAATAGTTGAGACTGAGCAAGCTTCTCAGGAAGAGAGAGGTCATACCTTGTGCCTCTTGTGGGAATGTACAAGTACTACCAATTATATCAGGAAATTGTTTAACATATGACAAGGTGTCTCATAGGTCGTGCGGAGGTGGAGAAATTTGACTGGCGGGCAAGTACAAGGCAAGTGCGAAATGAGCAGTACAGTGCTGCAATCTGGTTCTGGCGAAGGAGGAAAGAGCAGCTGGCAAACAGATTCTCAGGATGGTTCAAGCGTCCTGAGCTAGCATAGACTTTGTGATTGACGTACAAACTTTCTAATTTAAAATCAGTCCTGTGCCCCTTGTATGGGTACCACATCACATCTTCCAGCTTGCTTCGGAGCTCTGTTCATGTTGACACTCACCTTTATTCCTCTCGTCTGAACATCTATCTCTCCAGCTGTTGTAATCGAATGTTCAGATATCAGCTTGTTTCAGTTTCCTAGATTGGTGCTTAGATTAAAGATTCATTGTGGCCAAGCTCATCAAGTCCCCCCTCTGTTTCAGTGGGTGGCTTGACTGACTGGTTTTGATCAATTCCTTTGCAATTGTTTCTTGTTTGACTGCAATTTTTGCTGTCAGAAATATCACATTGAGAGTTTTTATTTCAAGTGGAGGAGCTCGTTTTAAAAAAAATGTAATGGTCATTGTCTGTATGCAGGAGCATAAGACCAGTTGAGCATGATATATCTATACTTTTCTTTGCAAACATCTAAGCTGAGTAAAGAGATTTTACTCTCTGTATATTCTGGGTACACCCTGCGGCTGAAGGGTATTGTTTTGCTACCAAATAATATATGGGATAAATGTTACTACCAACCATTGTTTATTTCTCTAAATACGGTAGTTTAGGGAATTTGATACATATCTAAACTTATTTGTAAATGAAATAAACATCTTTTAAGTATAAGCATCTTTCAAATGCCTTGGTTTACTTAATAAACTACTTGTGCTGTTGGCCCAAATGTAAACCCATTACAAAATAGGGAAACTCAACATGTGAACATTGATTTGCAATGTATGTATTGAGTTTTTGAACATCCAACTATGAGAGGAAATCATGCTTGAATTGAATGGTACTCCTTCAAGTGTTACCACACTCTCAACTGATTTTGCCTTCCAGAACCTGGTTTTTTGGAATTTATTTGAAATTTCAGCACCAGAAATCACTTAAAAATCAATATCTCCCACATTATGAATCCAAATCTTACCAAATAAATTCCATTAAATCCTGCTCATCAAGATCTTTCCAACAACATCAAAGGCTTATTCCAATTCCTCCGAAAATTTCAAGAACTTTTGCACCGCAAGTCCAAACAGCATGGAACCAAGCCCATGCACCTGCCTCCTTGTCAAGAGCTTTCCAAAGACACCAAGAACATCATCTGAAGCATCCCGGTTCAGTGGATCTCATAACTACAAAACAAAACAAAACAAAACAAACTTACAAGTCCTTCATAGATAGATCTTCTAAACTTTTTTGAAGGTCTGATTTGTTCTCTAAATATTTATAGTTTATATCTCCTAAGTGTAATAAACAAATACCTTATTTTGAACTGACGAAAATTCTGTAAAAGTAATGTGCTATTTTTCATGTTGTGATAAGAAGAAATGCCAAGCCAAAGCTCTCCTCATAGCAGACTTTTTTTCCTTTGGGCTTGATGTTTGTTCTTTCTCCCCTTGTAATTTTTATTTCACTCAATAGTGCGATTGAAGATGTTACCCATAAGTAGCCAACAACATCAATCAAATCAGACTTTGTCATGGTCTCTCCTCACGATGTTGGTAGTAACATGCAAGTGTTTGAAACCATTGAAGAGCAACCCAACATCTTGAGCCCGATTCATAAAAACTATGTAGCCTAGTGTAAGGCATAAAATACGATCATGATGGACAAGATGTTGCAAAATCATTGTCCCTTTATATTAAGTGTTGGACAATTATATGGTCTCATCCTTTACTATCTTGTTATGATCTTATAACTTGGAAATGTTTATGCAAGTGTTTGCATGTTACGATATAAACAAAACAAAAGTCGTAGTTTGATAATTTTCATTGCAACACATATTTCATGTATTTTTGAAAATAGTTAGCAAAGATTTTGTGGTGAAAATGTGCAATTACAAGTGGATTTCATCTTTAATTTTCATTATGTTATGAAATTAATGCACATATAAAAGCATGTAACAACATTATAATTTAATGAAAAAATAAGAAATACTAGTTTTAATGAAAATTTGTTTATGAAAGTTTGCACATACAAAGAAAGAATTATAATAAACAATATCCTCCATTAAAACTTTAAATTTGTTTTAAAGTCATGTATATTTTTTCTATCATATTCAATGTTAAACAAACATTTGATAGTACATTATGTCATGATAATGTTGGTGATTATGATTTTTTAGGTTGTAAAATGTTCTCCCATTGAAAATTTTGTTGGCCATGCAAATGGTGTTTTTACCATTTTACAAAAATAAAATGGATTATTAAAATAAATGAAAAATGAAAAATTGTTCTTTAATCAAAGTGTTTAAAATAACCTTTATAATATTATTGGTGTACATTTACATAAATACAAATTATGAATCACTTGCATATGCATGGTTTATATCATTGGTTTTATTTTTAAAATTCAAATTAACTATATGTGATTTCTACAAGAATTGAAAATGAGTGAAATTTTACATGTTATTACTTTGATACTTTATGTATTTCTGATTTTCAAAAAACTATCTATGTTTTACCATGCATTTAGTCATGACTTGTTCTTGAAATATGTCAAAGCATAAGAGAGTAATGTGTGCGTGTAAAATTTCACCAAAATGCAAAATATTAAAAATAAATTTCTTGTTACAATTGGTTTTTTAAAAATCAATTTATTTAATTAATTTTTTTCTCCATGTTTAACTTTGATATTAGTTTGGTTGCATTATTTTTATTTATTTTTGGTACTACTTGGATAGGTTAAAAAAATTTATTGCCATTTAATGTTAAATCCCACTTGGGATGCTAGCCAATGACATGACATTAGAATTTTTTTATAAATCACTACAAGGGAATCATTTACATTTTCCCAAATTAATTTGAATTCAATATTTATAAGTGAAGGTTAAACATTGGATATTGTATGGAATAGTCTATTTCAATAGGCTAGTGTCAAAACCAATTCATTTTAGGCTACAAAGTCATTTTGGCATTTGAAGTTAGAGTTTTTCAAATTTAGGACATGGGATTCTTAAATAATTTTATTTTGATTTTTTATCTTTGTCTCTTGTCCATTACTTTTCCATTGTTATAGTTTTTTCCATAAGATATTTTTAGATTATTCAAGAGTGGAACTATAACCAATGTTGGGTGGTTTGAAATAAGAACTACCTCAATTTGTGAAGCCAATTCTCATCTTGACAATCGTTGGGCATCACCATTGGTGGTACCCACATTGAAAGTTGCCATTTAATTTTCACTCAAGTGAGAAGAACCACTCATTTGAGAACTATCATATAAATAACAAATAAAAAAATGAAAACCTCAAGATGTTAAAAAAACCCAAAGGTGATTCTTAGTTTTAAAGGTCTAAGATTAAAGGACTACCTATTCTAGGAGTAGGTGTATGCAAATTTCTTTTAATGGGTTATGGGTGCATCCCGAAGCTCAATGTTTCCATTTCAATGGATCACTTTGAAGCTCAATGTTTCCATTTCAATGGATCACTTTGATTGACATTGATTTTAATGCTCCCCAATGTGTGAAACCAACACATTAATAGGAGAAAGGCTTCCCTTTAGTTCACCTATATACAATACATGCACACACTTTTTGGAAAAAAATATAGAACAAATTAACTATGGTGCTAAATTGGAGAATATCTTGAATGCACATTTTTGGGTGCACATTATTCACTTTATTGTTTGAGTAGAATAAATTCAATAATTAGTTTATGAGAACATTGGTGATAATTGACTATTATTACATTTGTGAAAATTGGTCGAAATTTTGAAAATACAAAATTTGATACTTTGGATGGTTCTTATATTTTGTTTTGTTTTTTTGGGAAAGAACCAAGTTCTTCCAAGTTTATGAAAAACCAGAGTTGCTAGTCCTTACAAAAATGTGAGAATTGCCCAACATTAGCTACAACCCTAAATTTAGATTAGATTTAATTATTTTTTCACTATTTTTTAGTTACATATATTCCATTTTCTTTTTGTGAAATGTGGGCCATAGTTCAACAATATACTTTTTGCGTACATGTGGCAAGAGATGGGGAACTTGTGTTGTGAACTTGTTGGATGGTTTGAACTTTTTCATAATAATTTTTTTTCATACTTGAAGTTTGCAAAATGTTTTACAAAATTTTGAAATGTTTTGCTTTTTGGAAGTTACAAAATTATTTTTGTGGTGTAGAGCCATTTAAAGGTGAAGTCATCATCATGCATCCAAACTTAGTCATTGGAGAAAAGTTTAATGTTAGTCTAATTTCGTCAAAAGGATAAATACCTATCATGAATCTTGTTATATTATTTTATTTTTGATTGCACAAACAAATTACAAATTTTGCATGTGATGATGCTCATCAAAGAAGCTTAATTTTGTAGGTAAAGATTAAGATGGTGGTGGCACACACATTCAACCAAAACACCACCTACTTTTGATCTAATGAATGGTGTCACTAACACCTTTTCAACACCTAAATACATGTATACACACATAATACTCCTTTGGGAAGATGATTTCACATACATGCCATTTCAATTTTTGGAAGCTTTCAAGTTTCTTCACCGTTCTTCCATCCAAATTTACTAGAATGTGCTACCAATTTCATGAACTTTCCAACCTATTTTGTGATTCTTTTTAATCAACTGCATATGTGGCATAACTCAATTTCATGATATTGGACATTTAATTCTAGCAATTTCACGAATCTTCGGAATTAATTTCATTATATAAATGGACTATGATCATGGAACTTTTGTTTCGCACAAAAAATAAATGATAACAGTTACATCCCAAGGTTGAATAACAATGGCATATTGTCTTTATAAATATTTATAAATGTAAGTGCATAGATTATGCATTTCATTCAAAAATCATACATTTTAATATCAATAATTGTTATCTTATGTCAATAAAAGTATACATTATGTTTATCCTTAGGAAAAAATTAAGAGTTAGTCATAGCTTTTGAAAAAAATGTTAAATTAGTACCAAAACTTCGACGCAGTGTTTGTTATTAAGTTTTACAAAACGAGCATTTTAATGGTTAATGTGAACATGTTGATGCACATTTGGATACCACCATGGAATCTTTTCATCATTAATCAAATGAGGCGTTTCAAATGTCACATCATGTTGTAACAAAAAAAGGAGGATTTTTTCACCTTTCAAATTCGTATAACATATAATGAACAAACACGTATATTTTGCATCAGACCTTCAAATTCAAATTAAACTTATCTCATGTTCAATTCAAAAACATCTCATTGGAAATTAGCATGTACATTGTCTTTTTACTACATATAACAATGCCAAGGCCAACTTCTTAATCATGATGGAAGCATGGAAATGTTTAATCAAATCTCTCTTGATTGCTCTTTGTTGGTTACCACGGTCTCACTTAACATCAATGCCAATGGACACCCCATTTCTCCTATAGATTCATTAAAGTATTTTTGACGAGAATCAACAAAACAAAGACATCCCATGTAGATTAACCTAAACACTCTTGCCCTTGGAAAATGCCAAAATAATATGCTTGAAATCCCCAATGAATTGAATCTCATTTTTTCGAATGCAAAGTTTCTAGAAATCTTCTCATAACCTAGGATTGATGTTTTCTTTAGACTAACCAAAATTGCCCACTATGGATTGTCATCACCTCCACCATTTCCATTCTTCCTTCATTCATGATTCCTAAATGAACTATTTTCTAATTCCAACACACAACAAAACAAATCATGGAGATAGAGATTGCATATCCAATGTTTGAGAGCATTCTTCCCAACTTGCCACACAAAGCTCCTACCTAGGTTACTAGCAAATGTTCTCAATCACAAACTCAAAACAAAAGAAAAAATGTTTAGATTTTCAAAGGCTCATCTTTTTATCCTCTTTGTTGACAATCCTTCGTCAAAATCAGCCACCAAGGCATCTTCACCACCAAGCCCGCCATCATTAAGAACACAAAACAAAATCATAACTCTTCCACTATCTTGACATCAATCACACAAACACACACCACAAATCTTCCAAAACCATGAACATGCAACAAACAACTACACATATTCATATCCACACAAGAAAAACAATACTTATCAACTAACCACTTTTTTAATCATTTTTTGCTTTGGATGAATAGAAACACTTTCCATTAGGTCTTCATCCAATGTGTTTTCATCTTATGCCTTTTCATCGCACAATGTTGTTTATGAGCTTTGTTTTAAAAGTTATTAGAAATCAAATATGATATACTTTAAAGTTGATGCAATTTTGAACTAGACGACTATAGCCATGAAGAATGTATTAAAGTGTGTATAGAGAGTGATATCAAAATATTTTAAAAACTAGGTGGAAGTATGGTTGATGTAATAATATACATGGATGAGGCCAATTTCAATTTACACTTGATGTATCAATTTTGGAAGGGCTTGTCAAGGATGAAAATGCCAATGAATTCATCCTACTCAAAGGGATTGAAATTTTATCTTTGGGTGGTAGCACATGATGTCACACTTGGTGCCTATAATTGCCACAAGTTTTTAGAAATTATTCAAACCAAGGTCCTTCCTTTCTAATTTCAATAAACATTTAGTTCATTCTCATGGACAATGTCCCATTTCATTTTTTCCTGGTTCCCACTATGTTCCCTTTTAGTTCCCAATATGTTCCCCCAACATGTTCTCCATAGCACCTCACTTTTATCCCATATGCTTTGCCAAATGTTGTCCTCCAAGAATCTTTATACCTCAAAATAGAACCTTTTATTTTGGGGAGCTTCCATAGTTTGTTTTGGGTGTGTGTGTGTGTGTTTTTTTTTGAGTGATGGGCCAATCAAATTGGCTCATTGCAAAAAATAAAAAATAAATTGAAATTTGGAAGGCACCTCATCTTATCAATAGGAGATGTGTATTTCTTGAGTATTTTGGCTTACAATGTTAGTTGTATGAAATATTTATTTTTATTTACATACATCAAATGATTTAAAATAAAATCAAAATTGCAGAAAATTGCACTCCTTCCACCAATAAACCCTAAACCCTAAAGTCCTCTCCTCTAAATATCACAACAATTTGTTTTTGACAATCACAAGCTGCTCTTCATGAGCTTCTAACCCTAAGTAAGGTCCTCTCCTCTAAAGATTACTAGAATTTCTCTTTGACAATAATCACAAGCTGCTGTCCATGAGCTTCTAACCCTAAAGTCCTCTCCTCTAAAGATCACAATGATTTGTTAAGAATTTCTCTTCGACAACACAAGTTGCTGTACTTCGTGAGCGTCTAACCCTAAAGTCTTTCTCTTTGATGAAATTTGAGATTTGGCACCGCAGACGGCAAAATGGGTTTTGCTGAGCAGACACAGACGATGGCAGTTAGGGTATCAAGGCTCCTTGTGCACCTATAGTAGCAAGTGTACCTTTGTGTTGGTTTGATGGTCGTCTTTTCTTCTCTCTGTGGAATCATGGTGATTACCTTGGATGTGTGCTCTGGTGGTGGTTGCTGCTGCTTCCAAACGACGTCGTCGTCGAATTGTGTGCTGTTGCAGCAAAAGAAACGAACTGGTGTTGTTGTTGCTGTTGTTGTCTCTAGTCTGTGGGTAATACCTATGAAAGATCTTACCCGTGAGGCGAAAGTAGTCAGGTATAACGGAAGAGCTCAAGGTCTTGTAAGCAGTTACAGACGTGGCGGTGAGCTTTCTGCGGAGCTATGGGTTGGTTTGGGCTCAAGGACTAGAAGGCTGGAAGAATTGAGCCGCCGCGAAAAAAAAGGGTTTGGAGAACAGATTTGCAAAGCTACGAATCTCGAAGGCCAGGAGGAGCTGGGAGAAACAACTACTGATATGAGCTTGACGGAGTTGTTGCGCAGAGACAGAAGCAGTGACGGGAGGATACAACTGGAAGCAAATCCAGATCCCTCAGTTATCGCCATGCTCTTGCTGGAACAGAAGAGGTGGGAAAGAGGAGAAAAACAACCAAAGCAGCGGTCCTTACCCATCCCGATGCCACATAAACTCAAACGTCCTCTTCCTCTTCCTCGATCCAGACCGAGATCGCGGCCGCTAGGGTTTAGAAACTACCACAAGAAGATTGCTTCTCCATCTCTCACTGAATCTTCGCGGTTTCTTTCCAAACTCATTGCCACAATCAAAGAGCTTCCATCCCAGGAGAGCGTTGCAAATGTGCTAGAATTGCACAAGAGCAGACTGCAGCGAAGAGGAAGCTCACTAGCTGAAGTTATCTTAGCACTCGGAAGAGACAACAACCACATCCATCGAGCTGTACAGGTTTGTGAATGGATGCTGCAACAGCAGTCATTTCTGCTTCGTGACGAGCCATCTCTCTTGGGTGTTTTGCAAGTGTTGATAGAGACTGGAGCATTGGAACTGGCTTCAAAGCTGCAAGCTTTGCATCATTTGTCTCTTCTGTCTACTCCCAAAACTGTCAGCAAGCTGGGTTGTCTTTATGCTGAAGCTGGATACCTGAAGGAGGCAGTGTACATCCTGCTGGCATGTGGGGAGATGGACAACAAGCTCTATGTGAGTGTGATTGTCAATGCTGGTCGAGTAGGTGATAAGAAATTGGTTCGAGCTTTGTTGAGCAGAAACCAGAATGCATCACTGCAGATGGAGGAGTGCACATCAGTGATGGCAGTATGTAGCAAACTCGGATTAGAAGAAGAAGTTGAATCTCTGTTCCAGCACTACAAAGGTTTGGGTTTCTATCCCAATGTGGTGATCTACACTACTGTGATGAGTGCACGGTCTCGAGCTGGGAAATACAGGGAAGCAGTTTCTCTCTTCTGGGAGATGGAAGAAACAGGATGTATGCCCGACCTGATTGCATTCCAGGTGATGATGGGTTTGTGTGCCAAGTTGAAAGATGTAGCTAAAGCTGCCAAGCTTTACAACTACATGAAGGATGCAGGCTTCTCACCTACTTCTGATGTGTATGAAACTCTTATCCAGCTCTACAGTGAACAAGGGCGTATGGGAAAAGTAAAAGAAGTTTTGAAAGAATTGGAGATGCGGGGCTGTTCTCCAACTATCAACATACGCAAGTGCTTGTCTGCTGCAGCCCTTAAGAGGTGACCCAAATGTGCAAAAACCACAGCTCCAACACCCCCCCCCTCCAGTTCAGAATCCAACTCGAAGTAGGAGACTGTAGAAGGGCAGACATCTCGAGATCAAGCAAAGGGTCACATGTTTGATACCAGCTCCATATGCAGGTGTGATGTAATTGCCAACTATTTTGCTTGCAAGCACCATCATGAAGAGTGGCAGGCCTTTTCCTCTGCCATGTGCTGTGGATTATATGTATATACCAGAATCTGGACCAAGTCTGTCAGAGCAGTGTCCTATCTGCCGTCAGAGAAATCATGAATTCTCTCAGAAGACATCCATAGACAGAAAGAAGCAGCAAATTCAGTGTGTAACCTATGGTACAGGTACCTGGAACAATTGGCATTTGCAGCTCAAACTTTTGCAGAGCTCCTGGACAAACTGCTACTGCAGCTTGAACTTTTGTGCAGCTCCCAGCCTTTCAGAAAGTGTATGTGCTGTGGCTGATTCCAGACTGCTCCTGAGCCCGATGAAAGAAGTGTAAGGCCATGTGCAACAGTGTCCAGTTGCTGCAATCACTCTGTTTCACATGCTTTATTGAGAACACAGGTTGGATATGGAAGGTCAGATATTGGCAAGGATCTTTGAGAGCGGCCTGCTTCATCTGCACCATCTTGCACACTGCCCTTCTTTCAAGTTGCAGATCCTGCATATATTTTGTCTCCATGTTGCAGTGAATTTCCTGCACCCGTTGTTGGTATGTTTGACAGCACCATTTTGACATAAGGTTAAGCATGTTCTTCAAGTAGTGGAAGGAATTTCGTTCCTGCAAAGCTAGATGGCGGGAACACAATGTCTGAACCTTGTCATCTGATGTGGATTACCAGTACTGTTACCTGATGGAATGGCAACTAGCAATCTATTGCAACCAGAAAAGCAAGTGACAAAAATTGGTATTGTGCAGAGGACTAATAGAGCCCCATCTCAGAGAAGGAGAAAGGAGGGAGGGAGGAGAGAAAGGCACATGATGTCAGTGCAACCTGTAGCATCAGTCTCTCCAGTGCTGCACATTCCTGGAACCTAAGTCCTGTGTCTACTGGGAGCATCTTGCTGCTGACAAGCCATATGCATGTTCCACTGGGAGACCTGAGAGGCCAGGAGGACGAAGACGAGCTATACTCCTGAGTATCAGTTGAGCAGTTTGTATTCATCCATTGAGTCTTACAAATACATGAAGAAAAAGTTGCAAGCATTTTATACATTTTATCACCAGGTTGAAAATGCTTACAGAAGAAGCGGCAAATGGTTTTGTCTCTGTCCACAGTTTGTTGTACTCAACTGTAGATCCAACACCGATCCAAACAAGTTTGAATCAGAGGGTTGGGCATTTTCTTTGTAGATGATTCTGATGGTTATGCCCCATAACTAATTTGGGGCTGGTGTGATGGACAGTGGTACTAGAAACACAGTGGGGCAAATGGGGTGATGGTTGTGAGTGCAAAACAAGGAACTGGGGTGGATGAGGTTAAGCAATGGCTGCTAGATTGCCTTCATTATATGCTACCTACAACAATCCCAAGGTATGCAGCTGAACCATGTGGCCTCATAGATATTTATTGACAATGGATGAAAGTTTGACAAATTTTTCCAAAGGGAAGGCATTTAAGGACCTTGACCACAATTTCACACATAGAGGTGGTGGAGTTGCACAATGGATGCAAATATGGGGTGCTTCCTCAAGAGCCATTCAAGGAACTTCTCTAAAGAAGGCATCTCAAGAACTTTGCCACACTTCCCCTGGAATGACTTGGGTAAAATGCTCAGTGGATGGAAGCTTGAAGAGCTTTCCCATAAGCATCTAGGGAAGTTGCACAATGGGTGAGAATCCAAGGTAATAGGTCTCACTTCCCTTCTGCATGCAAAGCAATGAGGAAATTCAAGGTAATTTGGCTCCGGTTTCCAGGGAAAGCAACTCAGAAAGTTGCACAATGTATGAAAATGCAAGAAGTGCATTCCAGGAAGGTAGACAATGGATGAAGTTCTGTGGGAATGGACCCCTCGTCCCTAAGGCACATGTGGAAGTTGCAAAAATCTTGAGAAATGAACCACACACTCTCCTAGTTAAAGAGGCCTTGAAGGGAGTTGCACAATGGCTGAATATCTATCAAAATGAAGGGACCGAAGGAAGTTGCAGAACTGATGAAAATATAGGGAATTGAAAGCATTTGGTGATGAAAATTGAAGGAACTTGCCCCCATTTCCTTGAGAAAAACATTTGAGGAAATTGCATCATGGATGAAAAATCTCATGAAGTTGGCCTAACTTCCCCAAAAAAAGTGGGATAATGAAAGAGTATTCAAACTTCCACCTAAGGATGTGGGAATTTAATGAAAAGTGGATGAAACTTGATTATATATTTTCATTGTCAATTTTGTTTGTTTCATCCATTGTCCATGTTTTCACAGTAAAGTTTAAAGCACTTGGACACAAGTTGTCATTTGAAAAAGATGACTATTAAGAAAATTGATAAATTGATGGAAACAAGATTTCAAATGTAAAACCTCAAACCTTCCTCTCAAAGGATTGTTCATAAATCAATGCTCCATATATCTTTCATTAGAAAATGTGGTTTCATGCATAGTTTTATTACCATGAAATTGGATATATTTAACATTTTTTCATGTTGAGCACTTTTCCTAATGTTTCTGACATTATTTTGTTTGAATCTTTAAAGCCCAAAAGAATCTAAACACTAGGATAATGGTTGGCAAAGGTGGTGACATCTTAGTTTTTTTTGGCATTTGCCTATAGCATGTCACATATGTGGATGCATTTGTGACAAACATTTATTGGGACCTACCCCCACATGGGACAAGGATCCTTGCATCATGTTGTTGCTTCAACTTTTACCTTAAAATATAGGGTTTCATGTTGTGGCATTTACAGATTTTGTTCTAAAATATTGGGTTTTGCATGGAAGTGGTTATAAGGATGGAACTACTTAGATAGGGGATGTTAATTTGCCTTTATGAATTGTTCACATTAGCAAATATGGTTTCACTTCAGTTTGGTCTTTGCCCTAGGGTTTATAAGACATGATTCAAAGTGAATTTTAGTTCCAATTATTACTTCCGGCATACTTATCAAAACATTCACAAATGGTTACAATGGCAAGGCTTTGGCATCTTAAAAGATCATTGTTTCGAGGTTTTATTTTTTGTGTTTATGGTTGTGTGCTTTTGGTGTACTTTTCATGCATCTTTTTGTTAGTTGCATTGTTGGTGAATGTTTTGGAGAGGGTTCAAAATGGTGTGTTTTTTTTATGTTCTCTTATGGCACATTTTTTGAAATGTTTTTTGTATGATGACAAGATGTGATTTGTAGGAATTGAAGATCAAAAGAAGAAGGTGCTAGAGGTGAGTTTCTGGTTTTGTGTTTTTTTTAGGTCTATTCATTGTTTTTTAGTGTTGTCAAATATAATTTTGTCATCTTTGGGAAGTTGAACTTTTTGTTTGTTACTAAAGGTTGTTAAAGGTGACAAAAAGGTGTTTCAACCATGGATGAAGGGTGAAAGCATAATAGAGTAAATAAAAAAGATGTCTCCATTTAAATCCTATGTCATTTCAATGATTATAATTAAAGAACATGAAATTGAGTGAAAGTATATTTTGGTACCTTCCATGTTGCCTATTAAGTTTATAAAAGTCTATTTTCAAAAAATAAGAAAAATGAAATTAAAATATAAAAATAAATATTTTTGAAATAAATAAATTAATGTATTCAAACATACTTTTATGTTAGAAAAGGTAATGAAATATCTCTCTCTCTCTATATATATATACTAAGTTAACATATAAAGATCATCATGTTTTTTAAATGTTATAATTTTATTTTTGAGGGTTGAATCTCAAACACATACTTAAGAACAAAAGTTTACATTGTAAATGTAAAGCTTGCAAGTAAATTGCATTTTTGAAAATTTATTCTAACATGTTTAAAAAATACAAGAAGCTTTGAAATGTAATGCACATTAATAAATGAGTTTTGAATTCAAATGTTTCACAATTTAAAGATGAATTTTGTTGCAACTTATTTATATCTACCTGCCTTTAATTTTGACAATGTATTCAAAAATTCACTTTATATTGTTGACACTAAAAAAATGATACCCATTTAGTTTCTTTGTGTAATATTGATGCAAAATCTTTTCAACAGGTTGCATAAAAGGGAAATGCTCCATCAACTACTTGTGGAGCTTCGGTTTGAGGAGGTTCAAAGTGCAAAAAAGCCCTTATATCATCCACAATACCTAAGCCCATCACAGCAATCTCTGCTAATTTCAGAATCCATGGAGCTAATAATTTAGTCTCACAATTTAAGCTAAAACTTCAGAAATCGCATACTCAAATGGTTCTTCAAACTGTTGCTGAATCTTTAACTCTAACCAAACCCTCCCCCAGAAAACCTTGGGTGGCTAGCACATTAACTCGTTAAGATTGTTAACAAGAATTACTTGAATACCTGTAAATTTTAGTTAAAGATTCAGGTTTGAAGTTCATTGTTTAGTGATGTCCATGTCAAATTCTCAACAATAAAAGAATAGAAGTAAGAGAAATTTCAACCTGAATATGGTCCAGGCTTAAAAGGCACCAAGGTACTGAAACAAGATACAAACAATGAATATGACTAGGAATAACACTCAGCTGCACTAGTAATACTTGCACGAAAGGCCTTGTTTGCAATTTGACAATTTGCAGATGGCCTTGTTTTTTGGCCACAATTCAGATATAGAGACAAGATTGGCTTTTGTAGGTATTTTTTATGAACAAAATGAAAACCCTTTCTTTTAAGGTAAAGAACCAGGGAGGAGGTGAAGACTAGCTACCAAAGACATGAATCTGAGCATCTGTTGCAGGTGCAATACGTCGTTTAACTTGCATCAAAGCTGCAAATTTCTCTTTGACTAACACCAGAGGATGCTTGTCTCGCAAAAAACGTTCCTGTCGCTGACCTGGTCTGTGAATTCCTTCAAATGCATCCCTCAAAAACACAGTCTCCCGGGCCCCCTTTCTAGAGACATAGAAATACTCAGGGTGCCGAAGTAGCATGCCTCGGATCTGATTTGACAATTTGAACTCCTTTCGAAAATGTGTGAGATGGTCAACTACTATGCGCTTCTCTAGAGTCAGAGACAACACTTCTTGAACAGTAAGAACAGCTCGCTTTTCTGCCTCTGCTGAGGCTGGATGGAGCTTACTCGAATCTTCATATGGTGTTGGAGCTTCAAGCTCATGGAATTTATACACCACCCACTTATCTTTATTTGAGAGATGGTACCGCTTAGGCAATCGGATCTCCAATCTTGGGACTGCTCCTGCAAATCAGGCACACAGATTATGCACAAGAGCAGAAACTTATAATGTCACCAGCACCAGAGCTACCAGCAGACAAAATTGATCATCAAAGGTCAGAGAAATCCTCTGTTCTCTGTGTTTGATCAAAGAAAGCTACTACAAGAGAAACAACAGTACCAAGAATTTCAGCATTGCACTGGTTTTTTCAGCGTCCACATCTTCAAATTCAGAACAATTTATGCACTGTGCTACTATCCAATAACAATGTAACTAACAATGAACCTGCAATCATAAAAGAGTCTAAGAAGCAAGGGAAGCTGAGGCCAGGAAGTTAGCAGAGAATCTCCATGACAATGATTTGAAGGATCATAGCACAGCTAGCTAGCACTCAAACAGAACCAGGAAGAAAGTATGACAAACCCAAGAACAAGGGGAACAAAATGTCTTTGAAATTGCAGAGAAATCTCCACAACAACAATCTTAAGGTAACAGGATGACAATGGGTGCAGTCATAACCTTATGAGAGAGAGAGAGAGAGAGAGTCACTCAAAAAGTCTCAGACTGTCACCTTCTTCATCATGAATAGCAGTGACAAGCTGCCATGACTACCTACTGACTTCCATCAGCTCCCAACAGTGAATGTAGATAAGTATATAAGAATCTGCCTAAAGAAAAACACTGAAACCAAAAGGAAGAACATGAAGATTGATGAAGAGCTAAAGAATGTAAAATGGCTTTGAAGAGCTGAAGAAGAATGCAAGATGCCTTTGAAGAGCTGAAGAACAATAAATGTAAGATGCAGTACCTGAAGAGCTTTGGGACATCATCTCTTGGAGCTTCTTGTCTGCTGCGGTGATGGCCAATTCATTGTTCCATTGCACAAGCTCCAGAACAGGTCCTTCTTCCGGGCTTACTTCTGCAATTTCTACAACCCTAAAATATTGTGGGTATTGATGAACCAGAGCTTTCCGAAAGTCAGCAGGTAGTCCAAGAGCCTGTGCTAAGTGAGCAACCTTCCCGAGTGCCAGCTGCCTGGAGCTTGACATCATTAGAAGCTTTCTTAGTTTATCAACAAGCTCTGGCTTCATTTGCTCTTGAATTCGGCATTCTTCTTTACAAAGGGCTTCAGCTTCAGGTGTGAGATGAAAGTGAGTCGATAGCAGCAGCATTCTTGCATTGTCCTCGTCCTCAACTTCCTCCACTTGAAAGATTGCAGGCAATCTCTTCAGAAATGAAAGAAATTGCTTCTTGCGTGGGAATCCAATGTCATCTCTATTCTTTCCTAGTTCCAGTAATGTCATGGACCACTGGGGTTGCTTAACCAGAAGATCTTTGATCCGCCATGCCATCTTCAGCTTCTTCTCTCTCTCCATAATGTCGTCGTAGTCATGTTCCTTAATCTCACGAATTCTAATGCTGGTTGGATATAACTTACCTGTAGGCCATTGCTTGGATCTTGATGTTTCTGATTCTGATTCTTCAGACTCGTCTTCTTCTGCAGAAGAATCATCTTCCGTTTCTTCTGCAGAATATTCAGTCACAAGATGACGAATGGAACAGTACCCATGTGAAAGCTGCTGCTGGAGATGAGTTCCTAGGCGTTCTTCCATGGTCCGAAATCTGGAGCTCCAGTAGGTGCAAGAAGAATCCATGAACCCTAACCCTAGGCGATGGACGGGAAGAGATTGCTTAACCAGTTCCTTCTCCCCAGCAGCAGCAGCAGCAAAGCATCCATATGCAAAATCCTCGCCGGTCAGAGAAGCTCTAACGCCATGACACTTGCAGTTGTGATTGCTAGCTGCTTCTTTGTTCATCAACAGTTGCTGCTGCCGGAAGAAGGCAACTATTACTTCTGGCAAGAGCAAACGTCCTTCCCAGGCGCGCCGCCTCCAACAGCAACTCCCTCTCACAGCAGCTACCGCCATCATCACCTCCTATCCCTAACACCGTTCTCCAATTCAACAAAAAATTGCAAAACAGTTTGCCGGCCATGGCCATGGCTCCAATACGCTACTGAACTCCTCCCCCTTATCCTCCTCTTCCTTCTCACCCATTTCGACTCCCACAAAACGCGTCTAACATACACTTGCTTGCATTTCTGCTTCTCCAAATCTACCCACAAATTTCAAGCTCCAAAACTTTTCGCTACAATCGTGTTTCCTTCCAAGATCTTTGGGTGTCCTCTCGTCTAATTTCCAACATCTGCGCCTACCTTCACATGTCGGAATACTGTAAGAGATTTTGATGCAGTTTGTGCAATCCGGAGCTGCTGAGGGTATCAATCCCAAAAGCCTGCTTCTTCGCATGCCGACGTTGCTGGAGGGTTTAGGGTTTTCGTGCGGAGAAGGAGAAACCGGTTTGTCTTGAATTCATGAAATCGTTCTGTGCCTTAACCGTTTGCGTAGGGTAAGACCATGCCCAACGGCAGCAGTAAATTGGCCTCTAGAGAATTTTGTGAGTGAAGATTTACATGAAAAACACTGCGACTCTTCTATGAGCTTGGTAAGGCCTGTAGTCTGAGGGCATTGCCAAATATAAGAGCATCTCCACCCCAAAACCACAAACAATTCCTTCGACTTAAAGTAGAATATTGTTTAATGATCATTGTGCCCACCCACAAACATAAAAATCCCTTTAAACAGTCAAAGATCCTGTATATTTTTACATCTGGACGAGTAATAGTCAGTGTCCATATCCATAGTAAGAAAAAGATCTTAAAAGGGGTTAAAATGACCACTGCAAAATGAACATCAATATGGCAGCACAGCAGGATTTACGTAGCAGGAGATTTAAACTAAAACGGGTATTATGTAATGGGTGTCAGTTCTCTGTCAAGTAAATTGCAAGCCATTTCGCACAGCAAATTTGAGCAATGCAACCTGGGACTGGCAAAACGAAGTTCAAGACATGCAGAGATACAACTGTAAGAAAAGCTGCAAAACACATTTGTTTGCAGCTTAAGTAGACCAGATTCAAGCTACAAGAAAAGCAGCAAATACACATTTGTTCACAGCTTAAGCATACTTACTAGATAGTCCAAGCCCACCTCTAGTGGTGGAGACACTTCAGATGTGTCTCAATGAGTGAGAGCAGAATAAAAAGAGACAATGCACTGCTGGTTACTTCTAACATAGTAGAGACAGGGAATCCAGTGAATACAGGAAAAGGTAACAATGAAGATCTTTGTCATTATAATGTTGTGTAGTTAAGCATAGCTGCAATATGCCTACTGCTGATAGGCATGGGTTGAAGGTACAAAATCTAAAAGAGAAGAGAACCCAATAAACCCAAGAAAGAGAAAAAAAAACAATGCAAGAGCTTCCCCCTCCTGTCACTATTGGCCTGGCAAATAACATCTATGGAAGTGTAGGCTAGTAGGTGCAAAAATAAAGAGTTCAACTTCCTTCTTCAGTCTTAGTCTAAGCAAGACCAAAAAAAATAAAAATCCATACCAATAACACTCCACAAAATCATTGAAACAAGCCAAGAAAGGATCCAATACAAGACACCAAAAAAGTCTGTAAAGTTTCTTACAGCTCTTTGAGAAATTAATTGGCTTCCTATTTGACAGGTGGCACATATGTGTAGAGTCAAAAGAGAATCACACAACTATGTACATTATCATCCAGGGGGCAACTGAAAAAATAGAGTGAGATCTTCCCATGCCACAGCTTGCCCCAAGCTTTGTACAGGTGGTGGAAACCAGCAGAGGCAATCTGACAAGCTTACCAAATAAAGGTCAATCCTGCATGTGACAAGTCCTTTTGAGGACACATTCCAGCTATCTAGTGTGGTAGATAGCTCATCTGGTTTATCCTTACAATGGAGCTTTAGCTCTTTGTGCTTTAGCTCTTTGTGTGGTACAATGACAGGATACGATGCAGGGTCACTGTGCAGAAGAAAATGTTGACATGTTGTCCTTGCTCCTCACATTCCCTTTCTTGATGTGCTTGCAATGCAGGTCTCAAAGGTGTGGGCCAATCTTTGATGAACTCATATGTCAGGGACACGTTCCAAAAGATAATAACTATGATTTGAGGCGCTTAGCAGCCTGCATAAAGCCTGTGATCACCTGCAACTCATCCAATTCCTGCTGCACCATCACAACATTCAACACACAACTGCCATCAGCTACAGCAACAATGGAATATGTAGGAACTCATTGTCAAGCAATTTTTACAGCAGCATCAACCAGTCAATATGATACAAGTTGCTTTTGTTTGTATGGATCATTTCAAAATATGCAAAGAGGTGGCAAATGTACTGAAAGCATCTAGTGTACCGTGGAGTTGCGACACTTGGTAAACACGTTAAAATTAAAACACAATTGAACACCACACATGAGTGTCAACTTTTTTACTGAGTGCTACAAAAGAGTCCACCCTGCCAAAGTTCTAAAGGAGCTGCCCAAGAGCAACAATTCAACTTTTTCACAACTAGGGGCAGTCCATCAATTGCTCCACTGGTGGTTCTGTAAGATTTGCATATCCCCTAATAATTCTGACTGCTCTGAAACCAGCAGTCACCACTTTTGACTGGACAACAATTCAATGAAATCAGTTTCTTGGTTCTAACCTGAGACATGAAGTGTTTGCCAACTGCATGCAGGAGTTGTTCCTTCGAAGAATTTGGACCAACCTCAACCTTTGTACGGAATCATTACAAACATCACGCCGTGTGTTAGCTCCACATGTAAAGACACAAGAGCTGAAAAAGAACCATACACAGTCACTTTGCAGCATGAAGCCAATATGGTGATCAAATTACAGAACTTCTAAGCTAGGCCAGGTACCATAACCAAAGCAGCAGGATCTGACCACTCAATCACACATTAAAGTGTGGTCAAAATTTGTTTATATCTGTCTGGCCAGCCTTTGAATGCTCGAAGGCAGAGTTCCAGTCAGAATTCCAGAGACCTAAGTCTGGTAAGCATGAACTACCCTTGATGAGACAGAACATACTCAGAGCAGCTTCATGTCAATCTACTGATTTTGCTACTGTGCTTTAATCTGACTCTGCAGGACTAGCATACATGATGGCACTACAGAACAATATGCAATCATGAAATCTAGAAACCAACAACCTTTGGTTCACACTCAATCCTTCCACCTATGCATCCCTTTCAATCCAGGGTCAGATTTTGGTACCAGCTTGAAGTGCCTTCGATATCTCCTGAGTGCTGCAGTCTCCAATTTGCTGAGATCCACTGTCTGCATCCAGAACAGGAAAAATAAAGCAGAGTTTTACAAATGTGGGAGGAACTATGTGGAATGACATGAAGCACTTCTAAGACAAAATCTTCCAAACAAGTGCCTATCTTCCTCCTGAGCCAACAACCTGCCAATAACTGAACTCAGCTTCTGAAACTCAAGCCTCAGTTTGGTAGAGCATCAACATTTGAGGACTAAAAATGTCCAGCATCCACATTGGCCCTTACTAGGAAGGGTATACAATTCTTCAGACACTTGTCATACATAAGGAAGCTTGGCTGGGACTTTGGTGATGAGCCGGCGATATGGGATCGGTGTCTCAGGTGTTATCATACCGGTAGGGCAGTGGAGGATCGATTTGATCCTTCATTGATGTCTCCATTCTTCTCATAAGAATCCTCGAATTCAGAAATATCAGCTTCTGTGCGATTATCACCTCTTGCACTTGACATGTTTATGCCAGATGTCATTGTTGACTTTTGAGGTTGCCCAGGAGGCTTGAATGTTCTTGGGTAATCATCTTCTGAGGCACATCGACAATATTGTCAGGATAGTTCACCACCAATTTTTATGCAATCTAACCCTTCCTCATCAAACTCACATAAAATTGGGAGCTGGCAGGCATTCCCTACAGTAATTCCCTTGTAATTGAGGAAACCAGATTTCTTAACACTCAGATGGTCCTTTCCCTACTGTGGCATTATCAGAGATCAATCTTAGAAATTGTCAATACAATTGCTCACATTACAATCATGTTCAAAAGAATTGCTACAAAGACAATATACCATCACAGACTGCTTCTCACAAATATTGTCTATCACATATTTCTCTAATTGACTGAGACCTGATGATCCACCTTAAGAAAACTAAGGGAACTTGCAAGAGCAGATCTGCACTGGTTTACATTTGCCATCAGTGAGACCATTCAGAAACTAGAGACCACGTATGAGACTGCTGAAAGAAGATCCCTTACACACATTCAGATTTATGAGCACAAATTAAGAGATGGAATTGGCTGGCATGAGGTAAACAAACCTAGGCTATTTCCATTGAAGAACAGATTGTCCTCAATGTCATCATCATCTTCTTGACCAGTGGCTATTTCAACCACACTCAATGCATTGCGCTGAAGCTTGACTTGATCACCATTTGTGAGAACCTGGCCCAGCAATATTACACATCAGAATAAATACAATTTAATCATTGGTTCCTCACTGACCATAGGCTGGCACGGGAATCAGAGGAACCACGGGGTGCAGACTTTCATGTACATTGAAGGCAGCCACGGTGAATGGTCAAAGCCTGCAGAGCTGCTGTAGCTGAAGGCCAGCCTAATTGTTCCAGGTTTTCTACCTATAGTACATCAGGGGTTGCACACCATGAGAGATTATTATTAGCAGGCCTTTGACATCCAATCCTCCTCATGACACGAACGTGTAAGCTAGATTCTTCAATTCTAGCCTGAAGTTCAAGTAACCTCCCACATTTCCCATGACCTTCCCCATGCCGAGAATCCAGCCTGAAGAAGAAGAAGAAGAAAAAAAAGAGAGAGACCAAATTATTCGCAAACCTGATTTGCAGAGACTCTAGATTTTGCCTTAAGATCGAAACAAAAGCCATTTTTTTTGCAAGGATTGATTGAATAGATACCAGCCAGTGCCACCCGCCGAGCCCCACCGCCTTCTTCACCACTCCCTGAAGTCCAACCAATACGGATTTCGTGCGATTGTTGCCGGTGACCAACACCTTGGTATGCCTTGGAAGTACCGCTAGCCCCTCCTCACCGCTGTCGACGTCGCAACCGCCTCCTGGTGCGTAGTTGTTATTATAGGCCGCCTGGCCTTCGTCTGTCTCCAGCATTGCCCCTTTTTCCCCTCCAATTCCACCCTCCCACCTTCCCAATCACAAAATTACCCCAACAAAAAACACACACACAAACTCCTACACTCCACTCCCACAAAACAAACCTCAAAACTTTGCAAACAATTTGCACTTCATTAGTTCAAATTCTCACATCCTTGTATCACTCACTCCATGACTACATTTACCAAAACAAATGCACAATCCCCCTTTCATTTCTCCATCCATTTGCCCTACCCCAAGACTCAAAACCGCTACACAAGCCAAACTCCAAACTTCCTAGCTCTAGTCTCTCCTCTCTCTCTCTCTCTCTCACATCCTGTCCCCCCACATCAATTCCTTCCACACGAGATCATGAATTACGATACAATCAATCAGCGCCCCCCCCCCCAAAAAAAATTCCCCAATAAAAAAAAAATTGCTAAGAAAATTTCCAACTCAAAAAAGAAGAATGCGATGCCAGTGCCAACATCAGCCACAAAACCCAACACAAAACTAAACAAATCGAAACCAGAATTGAAGAAGGAGAAGAAGAAGAAGACGATTGGAGACGAAGGAAAACACAAAATCAGAGAGCAAGAGAGCAGAAACAAACAAAGCTGAGACCTGAAGCCCAAGTGCGCAGTGCAGAGGGCCCCAAACGGACGGTGGAGATCGCTCTAGAAAATAGTAGCTATAGGGGAGTCCAGCTACAGTATAGGTACCTACTAAAATAGGATAGGTAGCTAGTAGCTAAAGTGAGTAGCTGACTTCGACTGACGGCGGCGTGCCTTCATTAATTACTGTAAATGGAGAGCGAAAGGAATCATGCCACGTGTTAATTTCCATTGATGAACCCTAGAACTGGAGTTGGTGTTCTATCTGTTAAGGAGGTGTATCGGACGGTCATCGGAAGCGCCGTATTGGATCGTGCGGTGAGGGCTCGTTCGTGAGCAGGCGTGGGCTCCACGGAGTGGCAGAAGGCGGAGTATCGGGAGGGGGGGAAGAAGTTAAGTTAAGTTAAACCGCTGTGCAAGTTCTCGGCCGGTGGGAAAAGGGTAGGGCGTTTTATCGACCTCCTAGTGGTGGAGGTGGACATTATGGCGTGTAGGTGCACATTATGGCGAGTCGTAACATTCTCTGGGCTAAATAAGGCAACTTTTCTGCGTTAGAACGGTCTCAGCGATATTAGCGGTGAAATATGGCCCAAAACTACCTATAAAACGAGGGGAGGGCCCTGTTTTGAGAGAGGGGGGGGGAATAAAAATCGAACGGAAAAAAAGTTGCATACTAAATTCTATGGAGTTGGCTCTAAAAAGAGGGCTGGAAATTTATTAACATGGCCAAATTTCTTTCTTTCTTTCTTTCTTTGGGGAAAATTAAGATGCAAATGTCGCATGTTCCTAGGTTTGTTGCACATTCTTCTTTTTTTTCTTTTTCCCCTCCCCACCCCCTCTTGTTTTTTGGGGGTGTGGTGGGAAAGTGGGTGTGGGTGGTTAATGGTGTAAAGGTCAGGGCAAGAGCAAGTTTTGGTTGTTTTTCTTCCACCTTCTCCCCCCAAAACCATGAAGGGACCATAGGTACGGAAAGATTCATAGGGCGAAAATTTCATGTAGATTATATGATGGGTTGAGAAATGAAGAAAAAATACAATTTGTTAACTTGTATGGTAGCTTGTGATGAACAAAGTTAAGCTTTTTCTTGGGTCTTGATGGTGGAGGGACGTTGGTTTGAGTTGGTGGGCATTATCACATACATAAGGGAAGTCATGGCAATGCAAAACCTAAGTGACACACAACTTTACAAGATGCACATGGCAAGGGATTTGTAAAAATACATATATCGATATTCCACGGACCCTAAAATGGGTTATTAGACTCCTTGTGTATAGTCATAGAACGCTCGTTGCAATTCAATTCAAAGTATATGAGGCTTTTCCATTATACTCTCCCAAACCAAACAAGGGGATGTGTCACACTATTGCCTTGCCATTTACATTTAGAAAGTTATCTTCAGGCAAATAAAGATTTATGAAAACTCAAATATTTCACCATGCAAAAATATAATCTTTCAAAAAATCCTCTAAAAGAAACCAAGATCCTTCAAGATATTATAACTCTATAACTAATCTCAAGTTTCAACAAAAGCCAAAATATCACCTTTAAAAAATCCTCAAATAAAAATAGACCTATTATTACCACCTAGGGGCCAAAATCCCTTAAGCTACTATACTCTATACATGAGTCCAAACGCAATATCCTTGCCTTGGTAGCCAAGGCTAACAAAAAGGAAAAAAGAACCCCTTCATAATTTGTAAATCCAATGCCTAGGTAAATGAGTAACGAAGAGTGAAGACCCAAAAGCGTTTCCAACCCTAATGCACTCCAATTTAGGGTTTTGGATTTAGGGTTGGAGACTAGAGTGCATTACAGATTGTAAATTGCACCTCCAATGGCATAACCGTGTTATTCCAGGATAGAAGCCCCTCTGGAAATACAAAAAAGGAGGTAGCCTAATTACTACTTATTTATTTATTTATTTATTTCTATTTACTAGGTTACTTGAGGAAGGCTAAATTATAAATAGTAATGAGGAAAATAAGTGGATGGATGATTGGTATTGGATTGTTAAATTGTAAATTTTGACCATGAATGACAAGAATGGATGAAAGGAAAAAAGTGTGAGGAAGTCAATTTACATGAGGATGGATGTTCTTGTCAATTGTGCTCTTTATTTTGAGCTACACCTTTGCTTCAGAAAATTTTCACCATTGATCCTATTTGTAAGATTTTTCAAATTGGCCAAAATATTTCCCAGGTGGTTTTTCAAATTAAAAAATTGCTTGATAAAAAAAACCATTTCTTTTTTGCTGTTAAAAATAACACCTGAAGGTTGAACCAATACCCATAATAATACTAATAATACTAATAATAATAATAATAATAATAATAAACATCAAATTTTAAACAAGAAAATCCTTCATTGTACACCTTGAATTTCCAAAAACTAGCTTTATAAAGAAAAGGGTATTCAAGAAACTATAAAGAACAAAGCCACAATAAAAATAAGCCTTCTCATTGTCCCTACAATTACCCTAGGTCAAAACATGTGACAAACAAACCTAGGGAGCATGTTGCTCCACACTAGTGGTGATGATGAAATGATATAAAAAGAAAAGTTGATTTTGTCAAAGTTAAGTTCCATTTGCATGAAAATCTTGAATGACATTGCATGCAACTTGAACTCAATTTAAAATATTAAATTTGAAAATTCAAATTCAAATGAATTCATATTTAAATTCACAATTGAATTGAATATGTGAAATTTAATTGCGGGAAAAAAAAACGAGTTACAATTAATTGACACAAAAGTATTGAAAATTTAGTCATCTTTCCATCATTCATGACTATGCTGTTGGAGAAAAACAACTCTAAAAAGACACGAATGGAATGGAAAAAGACACATTTCCATGTTTGAAGGCAGGTTCGACGTGGAACTTGTCCAATGGAACACCACATGGAACATTATGCAAAAAAGCCTCTTTTCTATACTTGCTTCAATATCTTGTTCTCTTGAATTTAGGAATAGAAATTGGAATAAGCCAATGAGGTGATGCAACATGCACCCACGAGGTCCAAGGTTTTTTCTTTGGTGGTTAGGGGGGGGGGGCAAGTTGGGATTTTTTTGTCTTCTTTTGTTCCCAATGTGTTCCCATCAAGCTCACAAAGGGTTCCTCCCCAAGTTCCCAATAGCAACACAATTCTATCCCATATGCTTTGCTCCAAGTTGTCATCTTTTTATCTAGATAGCTTGGCCAAAGGGAAGGCATTCCATCTATGAATAGAAACTTCTATTTTGGGGAAACATTAAGAAATTTTAGGGTTTTTTTCTTTTTTTTGTCAATGGGCCATTCATAATGGCTAATTGAAACCCCTCCCCCCCACGGGAAAAAAAAAAGAAAAAAAGTTGAACTTGGGACACACCCCTTGTACTCAATATTAAATGAATAACTACCCTACAATATAAAGTACAAGTAGACTACAAAATAGTATGAGAGAAAATTCTCATGTTGACACATTGCACATAATAATAATAATATTAATAATAATAATGTGGGTTCCACAATTCTCTTCAATTTTGTTTTCAATTTTCCCAACTTCCTTCCTTTGATTTATCTATCTTATGTAATATGATGACCGTCTTTCTTTATTGGGTTAAAGGAATAATTATTAAGCAAGTCTTTCTCCTTTCCACCCTTTTCATGAGATCATGATTATTATCATAATCACAACATTCCTATTGTCTATTTAACTAACTAGATATATGATGGAACGTTGTATATATATTCCCAAAATGTGTATATATTTTGATATAAAGGGGTTCATTTGGGAAATATATACAAAAGTTGCCAGGTTCATACCATCCGAGCTGCTCCTGATGTCTTTTTTTTAAAATATATATCTCGTGGAAAAAAAAAGCCACCAATTCTAGTTTCAAATTGTGTCGGAAGCAGTTGACTATGGTATGTAGTATGTACCACACTTGATCTGGTATGGACTTGAGTACTTTTACCATTTTCTTCACACCAGGTTCTATTTTTTGAAGTACAGAGTTCTTCCTCTTTGGCCCCATCTATGTAGGTGAAAGGAGCACAAAACATTTGCCAAAGCATATGGGATAAAAGTGCGGGTGCTATGCTATGGAGAACATGTCTGAGAACACATTGGGAACTTGAATGGAACATAGTGGGAACACATTGGGAACCAGGGAAAAATGAAAAAAAAAATTCCTTTTTTTTTGGGGCCTGGGCTACTAATATCTTCAATACCAATTTTGACATCACCCGCAAACTGCAAAACCATATTTACCCCTCCAACATTGCATTGGTATGTACTAGTAGTCGGGTTGGTAAATATATTATTACCTTGGCATATATTGTGGGTATATATTAGATTAAATATATACCCTACTCCACTATTGAAGTTTTTTCTACTATCCTTTTAATTGCTCTACCTAGCTAGTATATAGTTGAAGTATATAAGTTGAAATATATATATTACCCTTATTTGGGGATGATAATTGTGTTGGAGGGTAAATAGAGGGTATATGCTAAAATCATTATGTAGCATTTACATAGTTCCATATTTTGCTACGCATGTGGTTAAGATGGATTTGTTCAAATCACAATAACTAAATATTGAATATATTTTCTTTTGACATTTTAATTTTATTCATTACATTAATTACCTTAGAAAAAACTCTTTAACTTATGTTCTTGAAACACCTTTACACTTTACTACTATTTTTTATCATAAAAATATTTTGAATATATTTTTAACACTTTTGATTGATTTGATTATATTTTAGTAATTTTTTTAATATGATGTTGAAATTTTCATGTGTTTAAGTTTGGAATGCCAATTGCAGAAGTAATTAATTATCTTTCTTCACTTTGAAATTTTCCATTTTTGATTTATCAAAATTTACCCCATTTATATTTACATAATAGAACTATTCTTAAATAACCTTGTCTTTGGGTCTTTCTTTCAATTTGAATTTTTTTGTAAATTTTTAGATGTTGGTTATTCACCCAAAAAAGTGAGCTTGAGACAAGGAGGAACAATTTTCTCACAAAGGAAGATGAAGAACATGATGTTTTTTCATGAAGGGGCATTTATTGCACAACATTCATAACACTAGCAACAAAAATGAAAACAAAGTTCAAACTCAACTTGAAACTTTTTCCAGTCACTAAACTAAGAGGAAAAAAGGAAAAAAGAGTTTCAAGCTATGTTTAATATAATGTGTTTTTTTGTTGTTGTTGTTGTTGAGTGTTGATCTCATTGTAACCGAAAAGAACGGGCCAATGAAGCTTCATGACAATGTATAAACAACTTATAATGTGTTGCCCATCCTATTTACACATCTGCTCATGAATTTCCAGCGGAAAAGATTTATGCAGATTTATGCTGAGGTTGGTTGAACACAGAAGCGAGAGTCAGTGAAGTAGCAGCAGGAATTCCAGTCTGTTGATTCTGGTCTTGAACTGATCAAAAGACTGACACAAAGAATGGAGAGTAGTGGTGCTTGCTTCGCAGCTCGCCTGGTATGAGTGATTCCAGTGTTTTCAGGTCCCACCCAAAAACCAAAGTGTGAGGAGTTGTGGTCTCTGGGGAATAGGACTTAAAACTGGCATAGCTGTCACTGGGGGAAGCCAAAGCAAATCAATCAAGCAAGCAAAACATTACTAAACTCTCACTACAAACAAAAGAGTGCAAATTCAACAAAGCTGGATATAATATATAGCAAACAAGCAAGATATTGAAGAACGTTGAGTTTGTTGCAGGACAGGCAGACACTTTACTGGGTCCCTGCACCCAATCTGTCAATACTATCATTTTCTTTTAGGCTCAAACCTTGATCTTCAAGTACATTCTCAATCTGGGATCCGATCATCACTTTCCCACGATACAATTTCTTTTGGTGTTTAGTGAAACCCCCCCAAAAAAGGAAGTGGACCCAAAACCCAGTGGGAAGAAAGATGCTGCTGCTAACTTTAGGGCTTTTTTCGTCTGAAATCAATACCAGCAAAAATTGTGATGGGGCTTGGACTTGGAAATTTCCCCCCTTACGATTGTTATCAATATTACTATTATTTTGTCGTGTTGTGATCAGTCATATTATTAGTATGTAAAAAGAAATGCCTCACACACTTGTTCAAGTTGAGGCATGTTATTAGCATGTAAGTAAAACCCACCACTGAGCAGCAGACTTAACAAGCAAGTCATCTGCTAGAATTTAGGTCATCTGCATGCTGCCAAATTTCAATCCTTGTTATATCAAACCCTATTCTACAAGTTGGGGATGCTTATTTGTTCATGCTTCTATTAATTAGTGTGGGGTGTGCACACAGTTTTATTTTTATTTTCCTTTCCATCAGAAGGGGCTATGTGATTGGCCCGTCACCGATATTTTTGGAACATGGAGCACTCCCCCCAACATAGAAGCCCAAATATGCTTCCCTCCCCCAAAATAGAAGCAAACTTTGTCATGGACTAATACCGCCTTCTAAGTTGAGGGTACTTATTTATTCCCCATGGTTTTGTGTTAGCTGATTTTGAGGTTAGAACGGGGTGTAGGTTGTTTTTATTACTGGCTTGCCCCTTCCTCATGTTTCACTTTTCTAAAACAAACTTGGTGTATAACTTAGCTGCTGTCCCATTTTGGATTGAAGGTGATTGTTCTTTCAGAGATTTGGAAATTCAGTATTCAAGTACCTAGCTTTGAGGAATTGGTCAGGAGTCCGTGCAGCACCAAGTTGGTTCTATCTAGCAACTGTTAGCCTAGCAATTCTCAAGGCAGAGAAGAAATTGGAATCATCACAACAGGTAAGTAAATTCCCTTCCGAAAATGTCAGGGAGGAGAATTTTAGTGGCATCATATCAGTTACTTATGCCAACAATTATGCAGTGATGCTCCAAGCATGGGACTTCAAGAGTTCCCCTGAATCTACAACCAAGGTTTTATTGATCACCTGGAAGCAAGTTATTAGAGAGCTTTATAGCATCATTGGTGAACAGATTCCCATCAGCACACCATCTGAAAAGCTCTGGGAAAGCCTCCAGCAACATCCCCCGAAATGTTTTTTGAGAAATGTTTAAAATTCCCAGCTCCCACATCCATCTAAAATTCCTAGATAAATCCAGATTTGGGTTATTGGGTGTTAACTAGTTAAGAACATTCAGCTGTTTGTAATGCCAACATGCCACTTGCCTCTTGTACTATGATGCTTGTGTGCTTCCATAATGTACTTCCCTGTCTATTACTATATCACAATTGTATTATATTGAGCCCACCCTTTTGTGCCTTTTGTGTTGTCTTAAAATGACCTTGTCTGTAGAGGTTGCCTCCATAAGATGATAATTCACAACACAATCCCCCATGCGCAAATCCTGCATGGGTGTCGGATCTTCTCCTTTTTCCTTTTGGGTCTGATTGCCTGAGATCACATATTATATTCGTAATAGTATTTCCATTTCAATAGCAAGTTGTGGGATTGTTCCATTATCATAGTACCTTTTCACATTCGGCAAATTTTTTATTATTAAATTTAATGCCACAATATTAGAAAATTAAAGTTTTTTCCTGTTGAATTTTTTTAATTTATTGTTTACTGATGTCAAAGTTCCATAGGATTCAGAGAGTTGTTACAGGGTAGTTTTAGGGTTTTAGTATGTATATTATTGCATGTACTCTAAGCAATTGAGGTCATTGTCGAATTTTTAAAATTTTAAATAAAATTTTGTCAAATTTTTTTTAAAATTTTTTTTTCTGAAATCAACTGAAAAGGTACTATGGTTTTGCAGATGGTCAAGTACCCATCACTCAGGGTCCCTTAAATTCCTAGATGCCTGATGATCTGAACCCACAATCAAGTTTTTACTTGTAAGTAAGGAAGGTGGTGGCCATTGTGGTGGCCATTGTGTTTCAGTTGCTAACTAGTAAGATACTCTGAAAGCAAGCATTGGGGTTGATGCTCACTCTCTTGTACTGATCACCAAGACTTCATATGAACTAGGGGTTGATGCTCACATGGTTGCAATCTGTAGCATAAGTGCAGGGATCCACACATTAGCTTTTCCCAGTTTGCAACCATGTGCTTGACTGCAAATCCATAACCCAAGGAAGGGTTGTGCAGGTTGTTGCACAGCTCCCTATATGACTCATTACATACATTGGTGAAGTAAGGATACTAAGATCAACTACATAATGGCCTATATGTCATCATACCTTTATCAAAGTTCTACTTGTTGGGTGACAGAGAAGAGGATGCGTTTTCCATCTCATTTTTGAAGCAAATTTAATGAGCAAAGCACCCCGGGCTCAGAACCAGTGTTGGGTGGTTCTTAAAATGAGGTATAGCTACTCGTTGGTTATCAGCTCAAGTATATATATCCACTTACTTGTCAATTTTCAAAAATATTCAAAGAATCAGTTTGTTACATAACCAAGGTTCTCAAAAAAACGAAAAAGTCAAAAAAACTAGTGAAAGAATTGTTGGTTCTTTGCTTATTGTTTAAGGTTTTGAAATAATTGGAACCAACAGTCCTTTAAAATTCAAAGAACCACAGAACATTTCTCAGAACTGGTCAGTTATTTCCAAAATGGAAGATTATGTAAATGGAAGATTTTGTGGTCTTTCCCTTTGGTCTTCGTATTTATGTTCAAGGGTAAAATTTTGGGCAAAGGATATGACATAGAGTATGGTCCTATTGGGCATAGATTGAGGAACACATGAGAACTTGAGGAACCCAGTGAGAGCATCTTTCAAAACCATTTGAGACCATGATGGGAAAACAACAAGGAACATGGTAGGAACTAAGAACAGCAACATCCAAAAAAAACATTTCAAAGCTCCATATTGGAAGAAAATACTGGACCCTCTTGGATGAATGTTGAGCCAACCGAGTGAAATTTTTATTTATAAAATTGTGAATTGCCATTTTTGACTTGGCCTAATACCCATTCCTAAGAGCTTGAGTACCTATTGCATTCAACATCCATTTTTAATCCTCATCTAACAAGTATGAGATAACGCCACATGATTGCAATTTAGTTGTGCATACTAGACAAGATTCAGGTTTCAAGAATACTCATATAGCCTATAGGGGGATGTGAAATAATATTTGCCCTTTCTAGTATCATGGTCAGTACTCAAGCTGCACAAAGGCCTGTGAAGGACAAGCAACAGATTTGATGTCCAGGTCTATTATGGTGCAAGAAGAGCATCTCCACAGACGCCCTGAAAACATTACATCTTTCATAGCCCTGGAGGAGTGGTAGAACAGTCTAATGAACACACTCAAATCATTTTTTTATTGATTACTCCCTGTTTCTGATCGGCTTGATAGATTGATTGGTCCAGGTGGGTTGCTATTAGTAGTCTCCCATTAATTTGCAGTCCCAGTTTCAGTTTTATGGGTGGGTTTGGAAACAAGTAGCTCATACTTGGATGTGAGAAATATGCTTTCAGGGTCACATACTGAGCACTGCCAAAGAATGCTCTGAGTAGCGTCTGCACCTACACCAGGAAACTGGTTTGCACACTACATTTTGGATAAAAGTATAGAAATCTAATTGTGCGAAACGATGTCAAGATGCTCACACTAAAGTGCCTCCCAAAAAGGCCTGTAAAGGGAAATGACTCATTTTGTCCATAGTGATTGGCCCATGTCGTGACATTTAAATAGTTTATACCATTCCCTTGTTCATGTTTATTGGAGGCGGGGGGAGAATAGGGGAACAATTAACACTGTTTGTCGACCTGGTAAACACTAGTAGAGGCCCAAATAGGGGGTGTACAGTATGGGTGATGGGGGTCATGTTCTATACCTTACCTAGGGTTAGTTTCATCATTAAATTATGCTGTAAAAAATGAAATTGTGGGAATATGAAGCTGAGGTACTGAAAACTGTCATAAGAAATTATTTGAGGGATGTCATATAATGTGCTTTTCTTCCGCTTGAGCTCACGTGCAGGTAAAAGTGCTAAACTTTAAACAGAATTCTATCCATTTTACCAGAAAAAGTTTGAAGCAAAGTTGCTTGCAAGGGAGCTGGAATCTCATGAGAAACAGATGAGTAGCCTACTCAGTAGGAAGTGTTTTGCTCATTGCTGCCTAAGAAACGTCTTACAATCCTTGAAAGGCGAGTGACAGATGGTGAGTTTCATCTGGAGCCCTGCAACATTCTTAACAGTTCCAAGTTGTGCTGATCTATGGAAAAGGACCTAATGCACACTATTTTCAGGACCTCTGAGATTGGGTTGGTGAGTTGAGTTGTGAACAAAAGACCCAATTGAGACTTAGTTGCAAAAACATTTTTTTCTGATTTAGGGTTCATGCAATAATCTTTTACAGCAAAGAGTGATAAGCAATGGGGTGACGAGCCTGCAAACGTCCAGCAGAAAATCAAATGCAATGCCAGAGATTCAAGAGATTCAAACCAAAATAATTCAATGTTGTCCCTTGGGTGGGCTTGAAACATGCTGCAAATTGTAACTTGGAGAATGTCAAGCAAACCCACCCACAGACTCCAATCTCCTGACTTCTTAGCTTTCAGTATACAGCTGCTAGTTTTTCTTCTCTAATGCAATCATTGTCTTCACCAATAGACAATGCTAAAGCAAAAATCATGTTTAGGAGCAATCATTAAAGTTTCATTTTGGTACAGATGAGAGGAATATCTTATCAAAACTGGTTTGCACAGCCCAAAAAATCCTACAATGAACAATCCATGACCACCAAATCCTAATCATATTCCTAACAAGAGCTTGCTACAGTTTACATGTCCACTCAATGAGCTTTTAAGGAGCACATGAATGCTTGCAAAGGACTAGACACCAAAAAACCTAAAGCTGTAATCTGGTGTGTCAGGCCTTTAGACTAGGAATCAAGGCAATCTTGGGGTCAACAATGGGAAATTTGAGCACTTTTGGCTCATTGTTTGGCCTCACGATCTCAATGAAATAATGATTTCCTGAAGGTAAATTGGTTCATGTGTGAAGTCATTGAAGTAGAGAGGTAGCAACCAAGCTTCAACCATGCACATGCTTTCAAATTTTCTCTCTTGTTATCATTCTTCTCCTCACCTTTCTTCCTTTTTCAAGCCAAACCCTAAAAGTCAAACCAATATGGATGAGTGAGCATAGACACAACATTCTTGTAGTTCATATTTTTTCATGGCAATTTGACATTTTATTACCATAGTTTGTAGCAATGCAACAAGTTGCAAGTCAACAATATTATAGTGGAATAATGATGATAATTACTCTCATTATTGAAGCAAACCAAGCATCAAGAAAGAGACATGTATGGGTGTATGGTCAAGCAAGTGGCCTCATGAAAATGCAACATTTGGGCAACTATTTGATGAAGATGTTTAAATAAACAATGAGGTTAATTTCAACAACTTTTCATTATCATGCATTTCAATTGGAACATAAGTAACCATTGTAATTTCTTGATTAGTTAGTGGGGTAGCCAAATCATACCTTAAACATCCACTTTTGAAACACAGATGTCAATGATGGACTAGTTCTACAAATCCCCTATGTTATTCATCACATTCACCATCAACCCAGCTCTAAACATTTTATTTACCAATCCTTAAATCTCCAATCCAGCAGAAAGTCAAAGATAAGAGCCAAACACCTCGAGCATTCATTTCACACATGTTTCCAAAAATACCAACAAAAAAAAATATAAACCCCTACACCTTTTTTGGTACATTATAATATTTAGCATGTTTGATCAATGTTTCCCCTCTTTTCAACAACCATTCTTTCACTCCTTAAATTTAACATTCCACAAACTTTTCCTACCACGATAGAATCCTCTACACCAATTGTTGTCCAAGTAACTTGATTTGACATGAAAATATATATATATATATATATTGATAAACATGTAAGCACACACCACACAAACAAATAAACAAACAATTCCTCCTTGGGGAAGATTGCACTTCCCACATTGGTGAATGATCAAAACTAACAATGATGTGTTGGATTAGGGTAGTTTGATACAATTTTCCCTTTTTTTGTGCTCTTTTTAGGTTATAGTGATAACACTTTACAAATGTGCAATGAAATTTTTGAAGTGGCTAAAACCACTACTATCGTTATAAAAATAAAAATTATAGTTATTATGAAACATTTGAAACCTTCGGTGATTGAGGGATTAATAACAAATAACTTAACAATATTTGTAAATGAATTTTAAGAGTTTCAAATAACACCTTATGTGTTTTGGGCAATAAATTTTAGTCACATCCTCATTATTGCACCACTTGTAAATCCAACTTCTTACCATTATCAAAAATATTATATTTAGCTTTACTACAAGGTGTGGTTGATGTAAGATGTAAAATTTTGAAACTATAATTATGGATGCCAGTTTTTACTAAATTGGGCAATGTTTCAAAAAGCCAAAATTGGTAATAATGAAAGGTTTTTTTCATACTATAATTTTTATTTTTATTTCTATTTTGGATGTGAATGGTCTATTACATAACAATCCTCCTCTTGGGTGTCTTCAAAATTGGATACTTATGGGCATTAATTGGATTTTTATTTGATATAATATTATTTCTCAAGTACATCCAAACTTTCACAAATCAAAAAAGTAACATTCAAGGTCAAGATGGGTAGATTAGATTTCACTGCTACTTGGCATTTGAAATTTAAAGAAGTGGGTTGAAGAATTGAAATGCATACAAACCTACATTTGACATATCCTTTTCAAGCAGCATTCTAAGACTTTTTACATTTCAAGTAACAATTATGACAATATTTCCATGATTCACAAACAAGAATAAAACTTTTGAAAAGAAGGGAGGAAAATCAAAAAAGATGAAAGGTGTCATGAAAATAGGAATCCATGGAAGTTTTTAGAAATATCTAAAATTATTTGTTTATCATTTCCCAAGCTCCACCTACAAACATGAAACTGGGAATGTAAAAGGTTCAAGATTAATAATATAGCAAACCACCCAAACTAATCAATATATTTAACTAATCAAGAGTAAGTGTTACTATATATAATGACATTTGCTAGCCTCAACATATTGACCAACAATGTTGATCAAAGTCATTGATTGAACTTTCAAACAAGTTTTTAATTATCTTTGTCCGAAACATGTTGCATAGTGTCTTGTTGAGATGATTTTAGTGTAAATGTTCTAAAAATTTGTAAAAACATTTGTTATAGAAATTGTAAAAGGTTCTAGAAGGTCAAGTTGAAGGTTTTAAGGGTGCCCATTTGTGAAACCCATTTTCACACCACTATGGCATTGATTTCATCCTAAATTTCAAGCCATTTTCTTGCTAACAATATAAATGTTTTTAATAACCACCCAATTCCCTTCATAATATCATACATTCACACCCTTCCCTCCTTCCCCACTAAAAAAGGTTGTCATTAAATGGAACAAAATAAGTTTTAAAGTCATGGGTGTCTATTATGACCAAACAATTTGATAATTTTCCAATGGTGATCAACAATTTGAAAAGTTCAAGCATCAAATCAAACTCTCTATTGATATTTCTTCTTTCTAAATTGGTTGCAAAATTCTAGGGTATATGAATTTGTAACAATCTAAGCAATATCCAATGGGTTGTTATGAAAAATTAGTATGATGGTTACCCAATGAATTAAGTTCTTCAATAACAATTGCAAAAACAAAACAAATGTTTCACCCAAGGTTCATTTAAGTTATTTGTGCAAGTTTATGTAACCAATAAGTTGAACTTTTCAACAACAACTACAAAATCAAAACATGTGAAGCTATTTAAGGTCATTTTAGGTTGTGGATTTGGTGTAATTTCAAAATCCATCAATGATTTTTCTTTACCATAAACAAACATGTTTGTTTATTGTAATACATGTTGACTTCAAACTAAAAACACATGACAATGGATAAAAATGGTAATTGAGAATCCATTCCAAAAATCCATAATAAATGTATTTGGAACTTAATGAAGCCTAGTGAAATTACTTTTCAAATTAAAACATTCAAATTTGATGCTGAAATTTAAAAATATGGTCCATGTTTTTGGTCACACCAACCTACTATAAACCTTTCTAAACATTTTTAATGAAAATAAGTCTTGGAAAAAGATTGTTTGTGGAGGTAAATTGACTTTGCAAAACATGGATACAGTGAAGTCATTAAATGAAATTATAAAGAGACAAGATTCTTTTCTTGCTAGATTTTTTTACCTTAACTTCCATAGATTTTTTAAGTAGCATGCCCCAAAGTTTTGAATAATTTTCATACAATGACTATAAATAATAAATCCATGAAGGGGTGAGGACCACGAACATATGTGGATTGTAAAGTCCATCATTGATTGAATATTGATAGTTTTGGTGTAATTTTTCAAAGTTGAAAGATTAATTCATAATTTTTTAATGATTGAGTCCTTTTGATTTGTTTTTCGTGATTCATTTGGGGATCTCTACAATGATGCTTTTCAAACCCAAGAAATGGCCATTATAAGGATGTCCAATGAAGTCCATCACATAATGTTCTTTTACCTTTCAAATTTCCCAAACTATAATAAAATTATTATCATATTAAAAAGAAAATTGCAACCAAGAACAATTGGAACAAAAATATTATGCAAGTTCTAAACTTCAAACTATAACCTTTAAAATAATTTTTAAAAAGTCAAATCACAATAGTGGAAGGGGATGCAACAAAATTTCATACCTATTTAATTAAAAGTGTAGTTAGAAATATGTGTTATGAAAGAAAAATATCCAACATTAAAACAATACAAACAACCTAAAAGTAACTACAAAAGGAATGTAACCAATGCAATGGTAATAAAAAATTCAAAGGAGATAAACCTTAAATCCTGAAAACTTTTTTTCTCCATCCTACGTAGCTAACTACTAAAACAAATATTAGAATAAAAAAATTGTGTTTAAACACCATCAAGCTTTCAACACGCCATAATTTTTGAAGCTTGCAACAATTAAGAAGAAACAAATCACAATTGATAAGCCAAAGAAAGAAAGAAAATTGCACATGTATATTTTGTGAATCTTTTTGAAGATCTCCCATTGATGGAAATCAAAGCCACATGACAATCAAAAGGGTGAATGTAAACTAAAATGAATCAAAATGGCACAATAAGATTCCTTAAAAGTATTTTTTGCAATGTATTTTACAATGCTAGAAACATAGAATTGTAAAATGTTCATTATAAAAAAAAAAACATAATTTTTTCCCCAAAAGATCACTAGGGGCCACCATTTGATGCATCCCAATGTACAATGTTGATAAAAATAATTAGAGGAATTCCATAAAAATCATGTTGTAAAATACTTTGTTGTTTTGTTGCTTCTAAAAGTCCCCCAAACTTCCATGCCATCTTGAAATGTCCTTTGGAAACTCCTATTTTGAATTGCTAGTGGCATTCATTAATGTTGGAGATTGGTTAATGGACTCATCATTTACAAACTAGGATTATGGGTAGTCCATTTATAAATTGTATATAATGTGTTGTAAGGAAATACATATGTAAATTCAAAAGCCCCCCATTTTTGAAACAATACCATGATTTTACTTAATTAGATTACATAATAATTATACACATGAATCTTTTTTCATGAAATTCCCACCCATTTCCTTGATAACACATTATAATCCACAAGGGTGTAAAAAATAATTATTCTTGTGTTTTTTTATAGCATTCTAGCTTGCAAATATTGTCACAATGACATTCTAGGTGTGTCACCAAAAAAAAAGGGAGGGGTGATTTTATTCAAACACTTCCTAATAGAATCAAAGTTTGCCAACTTAATGGTTACACAACAAATCAATTAATAGAGCAACATGCACACATGTCCAAGTTGTTAAGCTTTCAATTTTGTTATTTCAAAATACAACACAAAGACAAAGGACTCCAAGGGATCATATCATTTGATCTCCTTTCAAAAGCCAATTAGGCATGAACGTGATGGTTCTTTTGTAGCAACAACAATATTACGATTCATTGAATCCCCATTTCCATCATATCCCTTTATTTGGAAGTTGAATCGAAAAGAATGTGGAATTAAACATTGCAACATTTATATTCCATAACCCATAAATGTTTTTAGTTTCCCATTTTCCCTAGAGCTCCCATGACATCATGAATGTTCTCATCCTAAATAGATTGTTTGACAATTACTTGTGGAACCCACAAGACATTGCAACAAAATGAAGATTGCCATTGTGCTTAGTATGTGATGTCTAAACTTTATCATCACTTCCCTTGGATAGATCCTAGATTTCTAACATTTAGATTTTTGCACCCCGCTTGAAATTCATAGCAGAATGGAAGAGTGTGCTCCAAAGAAGGTATTGAGATTCAACAAAGGGGCATTCTTGCCCAACTGTTCAACAACACAACATTAAAACACATGAAGACCAAAACAATGCAATTTCACCAATTTGGAAGTAGAACTTACCTATTTCTTACTGGGCCTTCTCCCTTTTCCCCCTTTGCAACCCGCCTTTTATAACTTCTCCTTGACACCATGTTTTCGCCCTCCAAAAAACACAACACCAACCATCGCCAAGAGACGTCATTCACATTGCCCATAAAGACCATCAACAATGTAGCAAGGAACCCACTCCATTGAAGAACAACCATCAAACACATTAACCTACAAATAAACTAACAACACCCAAATGTAGAAAATAACACAAGACATCAAACTTTCGACATCCAAACTTCTTGATGATGAAAAATGGCTTTGTATTTTGTCAACATTTGCCACCCATTTAAAAGTAGGGTTTCAATTTCCCATTCATGTTCATCCACAATCTTTTTTTGACATTGTTTCAAATTACAGTAGTTCCATGCATATTCGTGTTTTGTTACCATTTCAAACTGTTTGTGATTATGTTGTAAACCAAAACCACACAAGTAAAGAAAACTTGATGAGATATTCACAAAAAGATGTTCATGAACTATTTCAAGCAACAAACAAGAGATCTAGCAATTGTTATGGTAATAAAAGTTCCAACACATCCCGACACCCAAATTGGACATTAGGTGAACCAAATTGCCACACTCAAGAAAATTGCCACCAGAGTTACTTGCTTCCACAACCAAGAAAGTTGATGAAAAAATCATTACTATAACAAAGCTTGTGAGTTTTCCAACAAGCAGAAGTATTGGCTTGAGGAAGAAGACAACAAAAAATTGGAAACCTTGGGGCAAAAAAACCCAAAATTAATGAAGACAACGAAAAGAAAATTTGGAACATGCATGACAAACAAATATGACAATTGCATTCCCAAGAAAGAAACCCATGAAATGAGGCTTATTATTAAAGAAGAAGCTTCATGAGCTTAAGAAACCAAATTGGTATTTAGAAAACACCACAACCACAATAGACAATTGCAACCACCAACATTGCTACAACACAAAGTTCAAATAACTTCCACTTCGTATCTAAAGAACCCCAACATGCATTTGAACTATAAAAACAACTTCTTTCTACCTTAAGAAAAATGTAAGAATTAAATCTCACAACAACCTTGCCACAACTCAAGGAAATCTTTAAAGGCATAGCTTTTGATTGACAAACGTCTTCCAAGCAAGAGAATTGAAAAAAATGCTGCTTGTGAAAGCAACCCTAATAAGATGTTAAGAAATAATAGCACATGAAATGTAGTCCTTTCATTAGAGTTATATCCGTATAGTGATGCGAATAGGGGGCAAGAATGGCCAGTTTCGGGATACTCATGTAGTCCTTTCATTAGAGTTATCCGTAAAGTGATGCGAAACGGGGGGCAAGAATGGCCAGTTTTGGGATAATAGAGCGTCAACTGTGTGGAGCTTGGAAATGTTTTACAAACGAAATAACTGGGACCCAAACTAGTTTTTCCACCAATTTTGGTCTGGTCTTAAATTGAGTTTCATCCTGTCTCTTCTTTTTCCTGAGCGCCTCCACTGCTGCTACATATATTCTCACTGCTCCTACGCGCACAATACAATAATTACACTCGAACCTTGTGCATTAAATGCTGAGTTTCAGAATTTCATACTGAGATTTCTTACTTTGCTGATACCACTGAGAGAGGGGATAGGCCCTAGGGGGTGAAAGAGAGGGTAAAAGACTCGGTGACTTTTCAGATAACTCTATTATATAAGGATGGCCCAATGTCTGTCCTCAAATCGCATGCAGGAAACATATGATGATTCTCCACATTGTGCAAAGTCTGACTCTAGAGTTGGGTAGGTGGTGTTCACTGGCTCTTAACTCTTTTTAATAATAATTTCTGGGACCATCTCCACTGCTCATGTACAGACAGCTTGTTGTAGAAAGAATTAGCAAAGCACTGGAGCCCAGTAGTTATTAGTGAAAAAGGTATTCATAAAGTCATCCCCACACTCAATCCATGCCTAATTGTACCCTTATAACTTAGTTGCCACAAGACTCTCTCCCCCTATCAAGTCACAGGTAAAAACCCTAAAACATATCTCTCTCTCTCTCTCTCTCTCGTTTACCTATTCCAAAACTTGGAAACTAAAGAGACAAATTCTCAGCTTTACGCCTCATCTTTCATCTTTGTATGCATTTGGAAGCCATTTGATACCTTATAACTTGCACATTGACATGTCAAACCACTGGTCCATTTTTTTGACCCAGGCCCCAAACCATTGATCAAGAAAACTTGACCCAAACCCAAAACCCACGAGTTTTACTCTAAAAATATTAATTAGACTTAAAGCCAGAAGGCCTTCCTCTTTATGAAAGAAAACCCTAAACCTGGACCCCATGGCTCCAACAAAAACCAAGACCCAACCAACAAACCAGTCTTGACCAATGTTGGCTTATCGACGAGGTATCCCAACACTCATATCAAAAGACCTAACCAACCTTGTATGATCTGAGGCTTTTGGGAGGCTTTTTGTTCATTTTCCCCTGGTTCCCAGTATGTTCCCAAGTTCTCAATGACTTCCTCAACATGTTCTCCATAGCACCTCACTTTTATCCCATATCCTTAGGCAAATATTGTCCTCCTTTTCACCTTTATAGGTGGGCCAAAGAGGAGGAACCCTCTATTTTGGGGAGCCTCTATATAGTTTCCTTTTTTTTTGAGTGATGCCTGCTGGTTCTGGGTTCAAGGTAGGGTCAGTTTTAGATCCTTATGTGAGACAGTTCTATGCTGAGGTTTGTAGGCAGATTTTGGGTTTTGAAGTTTGCTTTAAAACATTGAAACTGCAGCTTTTTTTGAATTGTACTCTTGAAATGATCTTCTAAATTTTGACATTAGAGAGTTAAGGGTAAATTTCCATGCTTTCCCACTAACTCAATATTATTTGTATTAATCCCACTTAAATAGTCAATATGCTTATGTAACAAGTTGAAACCCTAAACCTTTTTCCTGCAGAATTGGTTACCAAGGTGAACCACAATATTTAACCTCAACTGAGTGGATGGTGGTACCTTGTTGGTAGTTGTTACCCACCATCCCCACTTTCCAGGGTAGAATCTTCAAGAGTTGTATTACATGAATTGCTGCTTCTGGGTGACTCAAGTGATGAAGAAAAGTGCTGGGCTATTTAATGCATTGAAAATGTGAAAATGTGAAATTTCAAACATCTTATTAAAATAATTAACAAAAATAGAATGAAATCAACAATAGCCTCTATTCAAAGCATTCTTTTAATGGCAAATGGTAAATAAATCTAGAGGGGTTGCAAGCAAGGTTTTTCCTTCCAATTTTGTGATCTAGGCACACTGGCCACCATTGGGAAGAGGAATTAGCCAAATTTGGTTACAGGTCTGAGAGGAAGCTAGAATTTTATTAAAATCCTGCTATATTTTGTCAACATGCTTTGGCATATTTTTGTTCCACAAAATCATCCTTTGTATGAGAGTCACTCTGGATTTTTTGGGTTGCACAGTGGCAAAGATTTGCCCCCAAAAAAGTGATGGTTCCAAAAGCTTATGGTAAGACTTTTGTTCAAGGTAATTAATGTAAAAATAGAATAAAGTCCCAAAAGCAAATATGTTCAATATTTTGTTGCCATAATTCAAGTAAATCCATCATAACCACATGCATTGCAACATATGGAAATGCATAGATGTTACAGAATGATCCTGGAGTATACCTTTTTTTCACCTGCTTCAAAAGAATTACCCTCCCCCGGTAATGATAAACCTCAAATATACACTATCCTAATAGAATAAAGACAAGGCAAGTCTGAAACAGTTATCGACTGGGTAAGGTAATTAAAAAGTTAAACAAATACCCTAGTACCTTGGCCAATTCGACACTAATTATATTATTTTCAGAAATGTTGAAATTTTCAAAAATTATTTCTTCCAAATCAAAAAAAATGTGAAAGATAATAGTGAATATTTGGGAATATTCAATTTGTTGAAATGAATTTTAATAAATTAATTAATAATTCGACAGACATGTGTTGAAATGGCCAACGTACTATGGTATACCAATTGGTCAGGGTATGCATTTATCCTGTTGTATATCCAGAGATATATCAGGGCATAAGACTTACCCATGGAACACTGCTCAAGACTCGGAAGATTGCTTAAAACTTTCCAGCATATCTGAACTAAGTGCATGTTTAGAATTGTGAATAATGTACTCATCACACAATGTACCTTAAATTGATTATGACATTCACCTATACATTAGGTGAATTAGGGGGTGAGAACGGCCCAGTTTTGACGTAATAGGGCATCATACGAGGAACTGGAAATGAAAGTTTTATAAAACGAAGTAACTGGGACCCAAACTAATTTTTCCACCAATTTTGCTGGTAAACTGAGTTTCATCCTGTCTTTCACTTTTTCCTGAGCGCCTCTGCTGCTGCTGCATATATTCTCACTGGTTCTACTTGTTGTACAACTACTATAGTTACTCTCGAATCTTGTGCATTAAAGGCTGAGTTTCAGCATTTCATACCGAGATTTAATAAAATTTCCTTACTTTGCAGATAAAACTGAAAGAGGGGATAGGGGGTGAAAGCAGGGCCAAAGACAGGGTGAAGACGGGTGACTTTATGGATAACTCTGCTGATTAATCAATTCATGAATGACCATATCATCTTGATGCTTCCATTTACTGCTGTTCACAACCATCAACCAAATAAGAGAGAAACCCTCACAAAAGTGCAACACATAAAGCCAAGCTAGCAAATTATATAACACTTGTAACAACTGTGATTTACTAATCTCTAGTTGAGGTGTTTGGCCCATTTCTGCAATGTTGTATGATGAATTTATAAGTTGAAGAAGAACCCTGTAAATAAAAAATCAAGGATGGGAATCCATCCATCAAAAGTACAAGGCAAATGAGAACAAAAGTAGACACAACCCGAAGAAAAAAACAAAAGCAAACAATCAACAAAAATAAGGCAAAGACTCTATGCTAAGAAGACTCACGACCACGAAATGACAATCAACGATAACAAAGAAGACCTAAGATGAAAGAGCTGTCATTTCCACAAATTGACTAGAGACAAAAGTGCATTAACTTTGATGTGTGGAAGAGATGAGGAACCCCAACCAAGTATCTTAAGATTCATTGTAATAGCAATGGTGATGCGCTACAACTATATCATGGGAGCTTAACAATGGGCTCAATTGGCTCTTGATTGAGCTTGGATCTTCTTTGCTTTGGAGAATATAAGTTACCATGATTCTTCATGATCTAAAAATTCAGCTGATGCACTTTTTTCTCCCCACTGATCTACTTTTGGAAAATGTTGTTAACCAGTAGAAAACACAACAGTTGAGAGTGGGGGGGTTTCAAAGCTCTTGGGAATTGGGACCTCTCCTAGCTTTGGACAACCGAGTATGGAGGAGGCAACTTCTAGTGGCCTTTTTCAGTTGTCTAAATAACTACACAATTGTGCACAACTTTTTAAGTTGACAAAAGGCAAGAGACTTGTGGGGATTGAGCCATAATGTGAAGGATTTGTGTTCAAAATCTAGGAAATGGGGGGCCATTATAATAAAAAAAAGATCCACACAAAGCACTTCAACCTTCTCTCCATGTTGGGCTTCTTATAAAAGCTGGGGCTGCAGCTAGCTTCCAATTCAAGGCAGATTGGGAGGTATCTATCCCAGACAACCTTTACTTTTCAACCTACATGACAGAAGTTTTACTTTAGGCATTGTCAAAATGTTTGATCTGGACACCACCAGGTCAGCCTTGAGGATTAAAATACAATCACACAACATCATCAACCAACAAGAACAACCTGTCAGGTAATTATTGCAAAATACTAAATTTTTGTTAGTAATGGATTCTTTCATTTGTGCCAAAAATATATAACTATTTGTTTCATATCATTATTTGTTATTGGAATTGGTTTTTTTTTTTTCCATATGTTGGATAAAAAGTCATTAACACTTCTTATTTAAAGTTCATTGAAACGAGTGGTAGTTAAATATTTTACAAGATCAAAGTTTTTGCTATAGCACATGAACTTTCTATGACATGGGGGTTATATCCAAATTTTAGGACTATAAATAGGTGGAGACGAGGGCACTCAAGTTTAATTTTATCCATGACTTGAATCAAAACCAAATTTAGAAGATTGGAATCAAAGCTAACTTTGTGGTTGGCATTGTGCAAGAACAATGAACAAGAGGGCTAGGAACTTGCAACTCATGCAAAATATGAATGTCAAATGCAACTACAAGATTAAACAACACACAAGAATGTGCCTCTCAAGGGAGTTGAACTCCAATCTAGTTTTTGGATTCTCCCAAATTAGAGTGAGAGGAAGGTCTACAAAAACAAGCAACATTAGTACATACACCTAAAACAACTATGCTTGCTTTATCATCTACTTATTGGTTCATCCCAATGTTGAAAGGTTTTTGTTTATAAGATTCTTTCCTTAGATGCTAGAAACCCAACCAACCATAGCCCACCAATGTTTTGTGTGTTTACAAATGTTAAAACCAATCCTATTAACCCCCATCCCATAATCAATTCTATGAACTTACACTTAACATCAACAAAGAAAATAAAGGCAACAAGGAATCCATTAGCATTCTTTTTAAAAATAATTTGGAGGATTCATCTCCTCAAAGTTGTTGAAAACAAAGTCAATAGATGCTCATACAAAGTAAATGCAGGAGGCACATAAAATTTCTTTTGGGACTTGGATGATGAAAATTTTGACTACTTAAAACTCTATCCAACTAATGTTTTTCAACTTACCAAAAATTTCCATTAGCCCATTCATGGATTGTAGTGTAGAAAGGAACATTTTGTATTGTGTGAAATTGTTGTGCATACATGCAAATCATTAGGTTCAAATTTGTAGTTACCCAATTGGGAAATTTATATTTCATGAAGTTCATTGTAAAATATGTGCATTCTTCCTCAACATATCAAGAACTATCATAATTGCCATTTCCATTAACTTCACATATTTAGACAATCTAGAAACAAAAATGACGTTATAAGTCGCCCATCCACACATCCTACTTGTAGTTTAAAATTGTGATGGATGCAATGCACCATAGCTATTGATCATTACTATAATCACAAAGAAAGAAGCTTGATGATCAAGTAGTGATGGATCCAACAAGGGTCCAACCACAGTTCTAGATGGAATATTGTTTTCGGGTGGCAAAAATGTGCCTTTCGAAGTGTTAGGTGACCCATAATGTTGTTTTTGCATTATGTGTCATCTAGTATTGGGGATAAATGACCTAGAAGTATTCATGAAGTTTTGGGTAGGAAAGTTCCTTTCTAGTTCTTTGATCAAACCTTTTGTTGCACCCATGCATTATGTTTTTACAAATTGCATTTCATCTTCCCAATTAGCCCTATATTTCACAAAAACACATATCTAGTTTTTCCATTTGTCTTGTGTAGCATGTACATCCAACCATGAAACATGAATGCCAAGTAGTCAATTTGAGTTTATGATTCTAGCCACCACACATTATGTAGAACATCACAAGTATGGTCCACCAACCTTCCTATTGTTGAAAGTTTGAAATTCGGGGTCAACATATTTTTTTAAAGGTTTAAATGTTATACAAGTCACCCACAATGAGTTTGATTGTAGTCACAAAATCAAATACAAAAGTCTCCTTGCCTTAAGTCATCTTTGACAAACTTTGCATTAGTTCCAACATGGGCAAAACACATGTTAGACCCAAAACAATGTCAAAATCACAAAGTAATTCATAATTGGTTTTTGTAGGGGCAATCCCCATGCTATTTTCACTCGTCTCCACAACAAGTGATTTATATTCAAATAAGACATGCTTGGAAGGTGTAAACATGAAAACCCACCATGTTTTAACATTGCATAAATTTTTTAAACCTTTGGTTTCCATGATTTTTGCCAATTTGGTAGATTCAAGGTGCCTATTTATAGATTGGGAAGAATACACGTACATTGAAGCAAATAAGGCTTCAATCTTCACAAGTTGAAGATAATGTTTGTATGGCCAAATTATAGTGATGGGCAATGTGATGGATACCCATCATAAATGGTGCATGTTTTTGCATCATTTGCACATTCACACCTTAGAAAATAATGACATCATTTACACCAAAACATACTAGCTTTGATGCCAAATTCCCATTTGAAAATCCCCAAAAGTAGTTAAAGAATCCACCAACATAATGGTTAATTCATTAAATCCACCACCTTCAATGCTCCTTTTGACTTTCAATAGTATTGGAACCTTCATCCAATTTTTAACCATCTAACAATAAATAGACATCCAACTCTAATTGTTAAGGGTTGTTACTTCATTACAACTCAATGAAATAAAACAAAAGGTCTAAATAACACTTCATGTTGGAGCCGAGACCACATTATGCATGAAGTCTACCATTTCCCACACATTAATCGTTCTAGTGTTTTTTCAATGTTTTGTTAACTTTCAAAACTCAAATAGTTCTTGCATGTTCTTAAAGTCAATCATTGGTTCTCATGTTTCAAAATATGGAAAATAAAATAAAATCACATGTAATTTTCATCATGGCAACCTTTTTCAATTGATCACTTACTGAAAGACAAAATCAGCCATGTAATGGCATAGATTCTTTCACTTTTAACATGTTGGGTGTTAGAGCTTGTTTAAAACTCACCAATTGTCTGCCCTAGAATAGGGTGTGTACATTTCCTTCTCCCATTGTGCTTGTTGAAGCCATCCTATTTTGGCATTAGTAGCTTTCCCCAACATTATAAAATAATACAAAATCTTACATCCCATGTGGTGGAATTTGTTGCCTTCTTTTAAGACAAGTTCAACCCATAGGAATTTGTTTTCCCATGTAACTATAAAAGTCTTTCCATGTCCCACTTAACTTTCTTTTTCTTTTTCTTATTTATAACCTACATAAGGTTAAAAGCCATAGGTCATTAATTTCTAGGGTAGTTGCATCCACATTTTTGGAAGGAAAAGGGATAGTAATCCTTGAACTTGGGTAAGAACCAAAAGAAATAGAAGAATGTAGTTGTGTAACATGTCGTTGGGACCTAAATGCCAAATCTAGAGTTGCAATACTAAAACTAATGAAAAAAAATGGTACTTAAAGTTTGTAGGGTTCTTCAAGGGAACCCTTGTTCATCAACACATTAGAGTGTTAGTCCCAAAAAACACCCACACCCAATATTTTGCAAATGTAGCCAACCAATAGTTTTGTAAATATTTGCAAACAAACAAACAACATTAACAACTTTATGAATGAAGAATACACTACACAAGAATTTTTTTTTGGTTTAAACTTAAACCCATTAAAACAAACATATAGGGTAAAGATAGTATTTGAAAATTTTGATGCCAAATAACAATTGCAACGAGTTCTTACACCTAATAGACACTTGCAACCAAACAAACAACATTAACACATTTTGAATGATGAAAAAAGATTCTACTTTAAACCCTAAACATTAAACATTATGTAGGAATGGTGTCAAACAACAATTGCAACAAGTTCTTACACCCAATAAACTTCTACACACAACCTATTTAGCCAAAGATTAATAGGAGCAAACACCTATAATAAAATAAGCACCAATAACAAAAAGATGTAGCTAAGCAAATAGTTAACATCTTGGAAAAACTTGAGTTATAGAATATTATAGATATGTGAGACTTGGAACACAATCTCCACAAGATATATATGCCCCTATTGCCTATTCCACAAGAGAAATTGAAACATCCCAAGTTTTAACATGTGCATGAATCTAGAACTTTCAAGCACAAACCTTGTTTAAATGTTCCCTATGACCCAAACAATGCAAGAATGGAAAGCTTCCAAGCACATTCATGCATAGTTGAGACATTCTACAAGAGTTGACTTGTTGAAAGCATGTGTGCACACAAAACTTTAAACTTTCTAGAAATTGAAAGCTTAAAAGAACTATCCAAGAATAGATTAAGGGTGTTTAAATCAAAATCTTGCAAGAATGTATGATTCTCTTACAACAAAACCTAAAAACACCTTCACACAAGTTCTAGAAGATTTCTTATCCCAAACCTTCACACAAGAACATGAGCAAGTAAAGAATTGACTTACAAGTAGGGTTCAAAAGGTGATTTATATATAATATATTCGATTGTGAACTTGAAGTTTTTGACAATGGCAACATTGGTTCTCCTCCACCTTGCAAAACAAAAACCCTAAATCATATTCAATGAACATTGTACAACAAAATCTAGCTTTGTGAAATTCAAGAAAATAAAGTCCAATGCCTATAAATCTTTGAACAAATGTTACACATAAAGTTTCAAATCTTGCTGTATCTGGAACAATTTGTAGCAAATGCACAACAATTTGCTTGCATTCAACTTGCTACCTCCCCTTGAAAAATTAATGGCATTCAATATGTGGCAATGATTTGTAAGCAACAATACCTTTGTGCAATGGAGCTCCTACACAAGTCGTGCAACAAAGGATTAAGGGAAAGTGCAAATGCATGGTGATGACTAAAGCATGACATGAAGGAGACAATGCCTAAAGGGAAACGTAGGTGAGTGAAATGATCGTGAGCACCATCAATTTTGAAGTGTTTGATGCAAGGCATCATCATGATCCGAGAGTATCCAATGATCACTCACATCTGACAATCAGTTTGGGGTTGTGACAGATCTAGACTGCCCAATACAATATTGACACTGCCACTTTCAAAACAGCTCATATTTGGTGAATTTTTTCTTCACAGCCTTTTGCAATTCTCTGTTAGATTTCACAATCATGTGAAATTTTTGTACCCAAAAAAATACTGATTGGAACGTAGTTTAGCACCGTAGCTCAATCTCATTTTCCGAATGTGGGAGTGAATAGAGTTTTATTCTTTTCATGATGGGGGGGAGTTTATCCACAAGGTGTGTTGCTCAAATCTGCTCTTTGATTGTTAAATTTTAAAGTCACCCACAGTTGCAAGAATCCAAACCCAAAGTACAAAAAACACAAAAGAAAAGCATAAACTTTTGGCCAGGACAAAGCTTACAATTGGGCTATTGAGAAATCAAGGTTTTGTCCACTGAACCTTTTAAACTTTTAAAATTCTCTTCCTTTGTCTTTTTGAGGAGGAAAAAAAGAAAAGAATCAAATAAATACAATTGGGGTTTGTGGTACATACACATGATAGAAAATCAGATCTGCTGTTCCAAATGCTTCTCCTGGATCTCTTTTGCATAGTGCAGACTAGGGTTTTTTGTTTTTTTTTGTTTTCCAATTTTGTGATGCAACCACATTAGCAACTATCCACAAATTTGGCTACTACAAGTCAAAGAGGAGAGTAGACATTTTCTAGAATCCTGCTATGTTCTGGCTACCTCCAAGAATCAGTGTCTGAATATAGCAACTTCCATGTTTTTCTCCTTAGAATGTGGGGATCTAAAAGGCATCTAAAAGGAATCTTGTGACAGGGAAAAAAAAAAGAAGATTTACAATTTATTTATTGTTAGGTGTAGATGTGAAATTTCACACACAAAAAAAATTGTCTGGTGCAGACTTGTTGAGATGGCCAACAAAAATCTGTTTAAAATGTGGTAAAAGACTGTTTAACATTCAATATTTTGAGAAATTGTTTTGTGCATTCATCACAACTCTTTAAGGCCAATCACAAGTATCATAAAGAAATTGACTTTGTCTTTGTTTAGGGTATATAGGGTTTAGGTGGTTTGTATTGTGTATGCAAAATATACTATTGTGGAGGGACAACAAATTTATTCAGGCATCACCAGCAGACTCAACATTACTTTGAAGGATACAAGTGAGCAAACTTTGTGCATTTGGTCTTGTGGGTTTTTTGGTTGTAGTACTTGTTGGCCCAAGAAACTGGTGTCAACAGTTGGGTTTTGGTTACTTGACAATGCAGCTAGTTCTTGATCTGGTATGACATCTAGTTCTAAGTTTGCTGGATCAAAAATTGTTGGACACATGAGAATGGAACCATATTATGCTGGTTGGAGAAGTTTCCAGTCCTTCATTTTTGCAACTGTGAATCAGAAATATTCTTTGATTCTGAAATATTATAAAAACTGGACCCGGCGGTTATTGTCAAAGTCAAATGCCTGTCCAAACTGGTTTAGACTGAATGTCATTTCAGCAGTTTATAGCACATTGTGCACAGAGTGCCAAGGACTCAGACCCACAGCTGTGATGACAAATAGATTCAAAGCTTTTCTTAAATGGCATTGCACACCAATGTCCATGGTGTTTGTTATCAAATCCCGATTGTCAGCATTTTGAAAAACCCTCACACTCTAGCACAATTCAAAGCTTAAAATTTTTCTTTGACACATTATTCCACAACCCTCTGTATTGGGTTGCTGGAAACTTGGGCATTTATCTTGATCACTCTTTACCGTCAATATATTGAGAAGGAATGAAGTTGTGGGTGGGAGCTATTTCTGTTGAAATTCAAAAGTCATCTTTATCAGCAAAGAAATCAACTTGTAACAAGGCATGATGAATGAGAAACGACAGTTACATAGTTCACATACATAATCCGTCAAGAGTCATTCTTCGTCAAGAATTTAATGTCCACAAGGAGAGCTCAGCTCGGAAGAATACAATGACAATTGGAACACCCATCCATGACCAAGCTCAAGTTACAGCTTTTCTGCAGTTATCCTTTTTCCTTCAAAGCCTTGCCAGATTCGAAACTATCACACAGAAGCAAACCACAAAAAGCAATCAAGGTTTCAAATGATAAATTGAGGTTTCGGTGTATGTATACTTGATTGCAATTGTCTTGAAGAAATCATGGTGTACAGATGATGCATACTTATTTGATTGCAACTGTCTTGAAGAAATCATGGTGTAGATGATGATGCCATACTTGATTGCAATTTGTCTTTGAAGAGTCACGGTGTAGATGATGTGATATGTGATTGCATGAATTGTGTTGAAGAATTGTGGTGTAAATGATGATGTGCACATGATGGTAATTCCCACCCCCAATGTTCAAGACATAGATCACAAACTTGTGCACTCAGATTACTGAATGGATCGAGCCTTGCTTTGCAAACCTGACCCATGTTTGCATGAAGCTTCCCACACCTGGAATTACAAGATGTGCCTGAACCAGAGGGAACCTCAGATCTGCAAAACCTTGTCATGAGAAAGTCCTGGAAGGCACCTCAAGATCTGCAAGTTACATCAAGTTGTCATGGATCTTAGTCATTCTCTCATATCCTGGAAGTTACTGTAGACCATTGATTGGTTTTCAAGAGATGAAGGAACCTTCACGCACATTCAGAAACACATGAGAACAGATAATACAAAATGAGAACACTCACGAGCAGCCTGTCAATTGTGTTGTAAAATCCTTGTCAGCATCTTCTTCAAATGACGTTGTGAAGATCCAATACAATGCAGGCACATGGTGGGTGCTTGAGGAATTTCAGGTGCAGATGGACGAGGTGACGAAGAAGATGTGCAAGGAAGAAATGCAAGATCCAATTCAATGCAGGCACATGATGGGTGCTTGAGGAAGTTCAAGTGCAGATGGAAGAGTAAGTGATGCAGAAGGTCTTGAATGGATCATTGCCAGATAGATACATCCGTGAAGACTTGACGCAGCAAATGGTAAAGGAAGGATTTGAAGCAGCATTGGTGAAGGAAGGGTTTGAAGAAGCAATGGGTCACGGATTCCAACGGTCGCACCTCATCACTCTGCTCCTCTTCCAATGGATCGAATTCCAAACTCGAGAGCTCATACTGGGCGAAATCATGGCGCAAACAAAATCTGCTGCAAAACTGGGATCATCATCA